>JAPQWN010000001.1:87533903-88158903 GCA_028538565.1 Umbellularia californica
CCGTCGTGATAATATGTATGGATTCAAATAATAGGCGTAGGGCTGTAATTGAAATGAGGACCGTTACATTTGTAATTAGGGACCTAGTTATCTAAATCCTATGTGGCAAAAAACGAATGTTGGTATTTGATCATTACCTATGTATTAATTCGGTGATGGATTTGCACCCGTCGTGATAGTACAAATGGATTCAAATACTAGGCGTAGGGCTGTAATTGAAATGAGGACTTTGCATTTGTAATTGGACCTAGTTATCTAAATCCTAATGTAGCAAAAATCAATATTGGTATTTGATCATTACCTATGTATTAACTAACAAAACAAATACACAAATATGCTGAAACATCCTATAAATACTCTCTGTACTTAAGACCATCATTACATTAGATGGTTATATAACTTCCATGTTAGATATTTATGGAAAACTTAACAAAACAGAATGAAGTAATTTAGTATTGGGGAACAAGGTTTAAAAAGTGGGACTCGGGACCAACTCGGCTATGGCTGAGTCTGAGTCGACTTGGCCAAGTCGCATAGGACTCGGCTGAGTCGGTCTGAGTCCCAATTTCCAATAAAATGGTTGGAGGGCTGAGTCAGGCCGAGTCCTATGAGACTCTTCCTAGTCACATGATTTGAGTCAGAGTCCCAGAGGCCCGACTTGGTATGTGTCGAGTCGACTTGGACTTTGCCGATTTTTTAAACCATGTAGGGGAACTAGCAAGAATATGGTTTTCTGTTGTCTTTTTGAATCATCCGTACTATACCTAGGGACATAAAGTATAATTAGCGTTCATCATCATTAACGCCTTGTCCTAAGTCCTAAATATGTTGGGGTCAGCAATATGAAATTTCTTTCACCATTCTAGTGTATCCTGCCAAATCCTTGGTTAGGTTGCACTTTTTCATATCTATCCATACTACTTCCATGCCTGTTCTCTTCTGTCTATACTTTTCATCTATGATATATAGATACGGCATGGATATGGTAAGGACACGTTGTAGACATGGCAGGGACAAGGATTTTACTCATAAAAAGTGAACTATCGGATACGATACGACACGATACGTTTCCTATTTTGAAGTATCCGTGCATCATAGCTTTTCACCGATGCCATTGTTGGCCTGTAATGGACAAAGCATAATTATACTTATTGATAAAAAAAAAAAATAATGTGATTGATTTAGAAGCAAAGTGGTAGGGTAGCAGTTGTTCCTACATCTCTGCATAATACATGTTGATTTTAAGCAACGGCCAGCTGGGAACAGTTCACCTGCGGGGCCTACCTGCTTCTAAATTTGACTTTTATCCAAGTTGTTGGCTCTCTAGTTGGTTATGCAAAACTTGGCACCCATCTCACTTTATCTAAATGGCTATTATTTGGACTACTTTGAAGCACTCAAAATAGTACCTCGCTTGATTGGATGTTTCCAATTTTTTGCACAAAGTAGGTCATAGGGAGACCTTTGAAACCCCTAAACCTTCCATGATTGTCAATCTTCCAGTCCAGGTGGGCCCCACAGTCTAGACTGTTCATAAGTGCGCGCATGCATATACTCACATAAATTCATATACATAGAACAGATTTTAGTACATGTGTATGTTTTATTTGATTGTATTATCCAGAATTTTGTCACAACCCTAACATGAATGATTATCCAAAATTATGAGAAACATCTTGTTCAATTAACCTGATAGTGGATGAATGTTCCTCCAGGTTGCTCACAATGTTTTTGAAGCAGGGTTGAAGAAATTTATGCATGAACCTGGGTACATTCTTGAGTAAGTTTATCTGCTCCATGTTTTAGTACTTACAACAATCAATGGATTGGTGATGGTTTTGTTCTTTCTGCTTAAAAGATTTAGTGTGGAGCTAAAAGAGTCCGCTTACTGGATGCCTTAGTGGCACCATGTAAGGTGAGATTAGCTCTATTCATTGTGATAGCCTTACCAGATATGCATGTCATACGTACTGACTTGAAGCTACAGATATGCAGATTTCTTGTGTCGTTTAAATGATGATAGAAATGTTCGTGCTCTATTTGAGCGAGCCTTGAGCTTACTTCCTCCAGAAGAGTCTGTAGAGGTAAGCTATTCAATTTTTATGTGAATGAATGCTTAATGTTACTTGAACTTAATCATCTACTTACCGTTTTTAAAAAAAAAACTTTATCGTCTACTTATATGATTAACTGGAACTTCTAATTTCTAACAAATTTGCAAAAATGATTTGTCATTTTTCAACAATTGGCAATCATATCACAACTCTGGCATAAAATAACTCAAACTAGGAAGCCTAATCCCAATCCCATCACAACTCTAGCATAAAATAACTCAAATTTAAATTAATCCTACTTTAGGAAACTTTACTCAAAAGTATAAGTACACCCATTGACCAAAAATTACAAATAAATCCAACTGTTTTCAATTGATGCAGGACTGACCCCTGCTCCCCCGTGGGTCGACCAGCCAATGGGTCCAGCCCATCCATCTCGACCAATCATCTTGGGCCCGGCCCACATATTCTATCATATTTAGAGTTATGTTTATATTTTTAGTTGGTTTTATATTAGATGTTTTAATTCTGGCCATCAATGTGTTTGGATGGTCCATATTAGTTCTAGGTTCATTTTTCTCCTATTTAAGTAATGTAAAGCCTCCTTGACTACAGAGTTGTAGATTATGATGAATGAAAATTCTCAAGTGATTTTGGGTTTCCCTAGTTCTCTTTTTCCTCGCCTGTGATAAGTAGTTTGGCGTGAGGCCAAGATTTTCAAGCGTTCCCCCTCCATCTTCCGTTTCCATCTACGCGGCCCCACATTATGATCCACTGTCCGCATCAACAACACTCCCCTTCAAGCTAGTACACAAATACTATGACGAGCTTGGACTAAACACCAAATGTTTGCTTTGCAACTGCTTTGATGAGGAACTTTCTCAACTACATCTTTGGCACAAATAACTTTTGACGGATCTTCGATCTTTCTTGCAACTTGACTGACGAGGGAGATGAAAACTCCATATCCTCCACATAAATTGTACAGTTAACAACATTGCTGAGTTGGATTTCAACTTGATATGTTACACAGCATTACATGAATGCTACACAGCATTACATGCTTTCTAAGTGGTTGAGTAGGTTTTACACGCTGACCCATAACTCACCAATTATTTGGTGGGTGCACTCTACCAAACATTCGTGGAGCTGGCACAACCGGGAACCCGGAGCCCTTACAATTCCGCGTCAAGACTTGGAAAATATCTTATCACATTCATAAGTTAAATCAAAACATTTTTTATAAGAATTTAGGGCAATCCTATCATTTAAACTTGAACATAATTTATAGTCTAAAATCAACATTAAATTTTTTTAATCAGGTCAACTATCCTGGAATAAAATAAACAACTACAATTTAATATTTCTGATAAAACAACTACTAAAACTGAATGAAGAAAATTGAATAGGTCTCTTCATCTCTAGATGACTCCGTCACTCAAGTACGCATTCTGAAGCCCATCACTTGATCGTTGCGGAAATCCTCAGTCTCTAAATCCTGGTTTCCTGGAAGGGGCAATCCAGGAGTAAGTGGATCGAGTGAATAGCATTCAACTTCATCTGTAAACAGAAACATCATAAAAATAAAAGTACAAATAATTTAAATAAGTTCACCCACATAAGAGATGCATACAATTACAATATCCTGATAATAGTCCATACCACCGGTCAAGGTCTCATCTCATTATAACCTCCTAAACCTCCAGGTAGCAGAGGCCAACAAGTTTCAAGTACTCAAAAGGCACAGGATCAATAGGGAATCTTCTTAAAATTCATGTGCACATACTCGAGGTGACCAACATGGCCAACATTCATTACAGTCGTACCAAACAAACTTAGTTTTCCGTAGGCTGACCTTAAGCTAGACAATACATTCCCGAGGCTGACCCAAAGTTAGATAGTGCATTCCTGGGTCTGACCCAAAGTCAGACAGTACCTATCCGAGGTTGATGTATGTCAGACAACATCGTCATCATGAGGCTGACCTAAGTCAGACAACTTCACTAATACAGGGCTTTTGTATTGTGTTAGTGGTCTAGGGTGTCCGAGGGTAATTCCTGACTATATCTAAGTCCTTAATTTACCATGGGCTCTGGTTCAAATATGTTCATCTTCCTCATTCAGTTCTTGTACCTATAAGAGATTGGTCTCGGTAAATAACTTCTCACACGTGACCCAGTTTTATTCTGCCCCTAACCCTTTCGATATTGGTATCTGGTATGTGTGGTCGTTCATGAGGCTAATCATTTATAGATTAAGGATCAGATGTAGGTTTCATGCTATCATGTCATAATCACCTGTAATCACATATTTAAAAAAGAAAATCACATAATTCTATCAATTAATCAAACTGTACCAATTGTAGGATAGGCCACATATCATGTGTTGAACATTCAGATATGCATACTGCATACATGATCATACATCATATTCTTGTTGACAGAAGGGAGGAACAACTATCATAAATTATCCATCATCATTATGGAAGTGCACAATCTATTTGCACCCACTAAGAAATTCAACCTACATTCAACCCTAAACTATGGCTCGGCTGAACCTTATTCAATAGAATTTGGTCTTATATATAAATTCCATATTATGTACAGAATCAAGCAATCTAGTGTCCAATCAGTATATCGTAAGAGATATCTATAATTCTTGTATTTCAACATTAAGCTCAAGCATCAAATTGATGGATCAATAGAGGATTTAGAGAACCCTACTCAAGAACATACAATAACTAGAGTTCTTAGGTTGACATTTGTCCAAGATTAAGCCACATGTACTAGGTTCGACTAAGGATGGAATCTTAAGCTTAGGATTCAGTCCACCAATTCCTAGGTCCAAGGTTCATCTGGAACTAAATCCTAATCACATCTAAACTGCAAGTTCCAAATCTAGGAATTCAGCCAAGTCACACATTCTACCGTTAATCCCATTTACAGATGTAAAAGTACATTCATGGGACACACACAAGATACTCATAATTAAATCTTTGAAGCAGCCATCACAATTACATTATCAGTGACATGTTATGCAAGAACAGCCACATAGTGTTGATCATATATATGTAGGAATCCATGTATTAAATCTATATCGTCATGAGAAGGGCAAACATCTTCATTACTTATCATTGAATGTAACATTCACGAAGTTGACAGTTTAATCTCAACTAAAACCCACCGTCCACAATCTGTGGTTCAGTCAAGGGTTCACACTATATACACATGTATTCATGTAGATAAGGTACCATTAACACAATTAAATCCATATAAGGGCCTGGCTCATTAGTCAACCATGATCCACACTACATGTGGGGGTCGTCCAAGAGCAAAACCCTAGACCAGGGTTTTGGCCAAGACCTAGGACCCAACTGCTAGGGCTGGAATGAACCCCTAGGTTCAAATCTGGCTTTGGCTGGTCCAAAACTCCAAGTGGGGAGTTCAGCCAGCAAGGTTCTTGGACTTGGGTTTTGGTTGGGTTCCATATTCTCCTACCCCATGATCCTCATTATCAATGCAATTTATTTCTCCTTCATTACATGCTATCTAAACATGGTCTCTTAGAAATAGTACTCTTAAAGCCCCAAATCCACAGAGATCAAAACAAGACGTGATTAGACAAGTAGAATAGAATGCTTACTCACCTTATGTAGTGAGCAATCGCTCCTGCAATGTGAGGGAGGCTATAGGTTTGAAAAAGCCTCCCAGTGCTGGTTATTCACTTCTTCTCCTTGCTTCCACTCAATTCTTCAATGTCTCTAGGGTTTGCTACTTCTAGAACTAGGGTTAAGGTTCTTGTTGATGGACGACAAGAGGGAAGAGAAAGAGAGGGTTGATGGGGAGGCTAGGGCTTTTGAAGTGAAGTGGAATAATGGAGAACTTCGATTCAATGAGTATAAAAGGAGTCTTAAGGGTGGTAATGAAATTTGAAAGAGGAAAGTGTTCGTTGTACTATGTGAAACATGCGCACAAGCCTAAACCTATTGGGATTTGTGTGCAGCCCTCAAGGGCTCTATGTTGACCTCTCTTCTACTAAAACATGGGTTCCTCATATTGTATCAATCTCCAAATCCAGAGAGATCAAGACAAGACTTGTGATTAGGCAAGTAGAGTAGATTACTCACCTTGTGGCGTAGCCCCGGACTTTCGATCGAATAGACCAACCTCTCAGATGAGGTTGATCGAATCCAATAAATGGATTCCACACAAAAGAACACTCACACCCATGAACTCATGGGGAAAAACTAATGTTAATAGATTAGATTCAATAAAGCATAACAAATAACAAGAGATTCTTTTGTATATATAGAAGACACTATTTCTAAACTAATTAGGACATTGAAAATAGTAAAATACTTAATCCTACTCAAAATAGAATTTAGAAAGCAGTTTCTATTAAGCAACTAATTAATATTACTAATTTAGATAAGGATAGATAGGGATCTTTGATTGAATCAAGGATCATGTGGACCCCGTTAGATGGTCCATCAGGACCTGCGAGTCCTAGTCTTCTGTCGGGCTGCATCAACTCTCCTCGGCTTGAAAGAACTCGACTCCGGCGAGTTAATCGCCTGATAGTGCTCATAAAGATCTGGATTCAAGCGTTGAAAATCTGTTGCAGTGATCCATGTAGCATCGGAGAAAGGACGATTCTTCCAGCGGACATAGAACTTTTGAAAACCTTCTTGACGAGTGGAAACAATCTGATCATCAAGCACATCAACAATCTCATCAACAGGTGGAAGATTCAAAGGGAGGGCAATAGTCTGCTCTTTAATTTCACCATCATTGTCATGACCACGTTAGAGTGTAAGATCCTCTACGTTGAAAGTAGAATCGACACCTAAATCAGATGGTAGATCAAGCACATAAGCATTGGAGCCAATCTTTTTGAGAATCTTGTATGGACCAGTATTCCGTAGATGCAACTTTTTATAAGCTCCTGGAGGCATACGTTCTGGACAGATACGGACTATGACCATATCTCCTTTAGCAAATTCAATAAAGCGACGATGCTTGTCTGCTTCTGTTTATAAGTGGCATTACTGGCAAATATATTGCGGCGGACCTCATTGTGCACTTGTTACATGTGGTGAAAGAAACTTTCAGCATCGGCACTTATTCGGGCATCTATCAGCAAAGGGACAAGATCAACAGGTAGTCGCGGTCGAGCCCCTGTAACAGCTTCAAATGGAGAAGTGCCAGTAGACCGATTGACCGAATTATTGTAGGCAAACTCAGCCATAGGTAATGCTTGATTCCAAGTTGTGATGTGATCACGAACAAGGCATCGTAACAACTATCCAAGACTTCTGTGTACCACTTCTGTTTGGCCATCAGTTTGAGGGTGGTAAGCTGTAGAGAATTTGAGCTTGGTATTGAACAGCATACATAAAGTATTCCAAAAATAACTCATGAACTTGGTGTCTCGATCAGAAACAATAGTCTTTGGAAGGCCATGTAGATGAACAACTTCTTTGAAAAAGAGCTTGGCAACCTTGTAGGCATCACTAGTGGAAGTACACGGAATAAAATGTGCCATCTTTGAGAAGCGATTAATGACAACAAAAATAGAATCAACTCTCTTTTGAGTCGTTGACAAACTTAGCGCAAAATCCATGCTAATGTCTTCCCATGGAGAATGAGGAACAGGTAAAGGATGATAAAGTCCAGTGTTCTTCTTGTTACCTTTGGCTAGCTGGCATGTCCTACATCGTTCGCAAATGCGAATAATAGTGGTTTTCATTCGGGGCCAATAATATCAGTAGCTGACAAGAGCAAGAGTTTTGTCGCGTCCCAAATGGCCACTACATCCTCCCGAATGCAACTGTCGGACAACATATTCACGAATGGATGTGGCAGGGAGGCAGAGTTGTGTACCTTTAAACAAGAAATCATCATGAATGTTGTAATGAGGATGTTTACCAAGACCACCATTGCTGAGGTCTGCATAGATAGAGCCAAAGTCTTGGTCATCCGCATCATCTAGCTTGAGTTGGTCAAAACCTGGTATACTAAAAGACATGGTTGTCAACAAATTCTTTCATCGACTGAGTGCATCTGCTATCAAGTTATCTTTTCCTACTGTGTGGCGAAAGCTGAAACTGAACTCCTGTATATATGCGCTCCACTTGGCATGATTGGCACTGATCTTGTGTTGTGAATGTAGATGTCGCAAAGCATCATTATCTGGGTAAAGAACAAACTTGTTGCCAATCAAGTAATGTCTCTAATGACGAAGTGATTATACCACATCATAGAATTCCAAATCATAAGTAGAGTACTTTTCTTGGCATTAGAAAGCATATTTTTCAAAATCAGAATCGTATCGCAAATCGTTCATATCCATGAATTGAATCGAATCGCGAATCATAGCAGGATTTTTTATTTTCTAATAAAAATGAAAATTAATTAAAAAGAAAAGGGAAAAAGTAATTATTCATAACCATCAATTTTTCCATTTATAGTAGTATAAATATAATAAAACGTAAGTCTATTATACAATCATATCAAAAACATCATGACATATATTTTATATATATATATGAAATAAATGATGTGTAAATAGTTAAAGGAAGATGTTCCTATGAGACCATCTCTCACCTTACTATGAGAGATAAGGTGGGGGCCCTCGCATTCATATCAAATGCCAACAACTTAAATGTGAGGGCCCCCACATTTATCTCTCATAGTAAGGTGAGAGATGCTCTCATAGGAGCATCTCATGGTTAAATAAGTTTAAAGTATCAATATATATTTTATTATCTTTAAATCAAAATATAAAAATAAAATAAAATCCAAACCATCAATCTTACACAGTAGGATATCTCTTAAAGTTTAAGTGTTCATGAAGATAAAAAACCAAAATAGATTAAAAAAAGAAGAAGTTATAAACAAGCACCATATGTACAGTCGATTGCTTTAGTTAAATGCATGTTCTTTATTCATCTTTAAAACCTTATCAAAGCCGTAAAAATTCGTACGAGGTTTCGTTAACTACTAAATAACCCTTTAAAAATACAAGCGATAAAAGAAAGAGAGAATAAAGAAAGAAAAAAGGTAAAAGATTATTAATATTGGCTTATTGGCTATAGCCATTCTCGCTTAGATATTAAATGTAGTCTTCCACTCATCACTTGGCCTTACACGGATTTGATAATAACCACTTCGCAGGTCAATTTTAGAGAAAATACATGCACCAGCCATCAAATCTAGCATATCATCTAATCTGGGAATTGGGAAGCCGTACTTTACCGTGATTTTATTGATTGTACGACTGTCTATGCACATACGCCAACTTCCGTCTTTCTTTGGAGTGAGAAGTGCAGGTGCTCCACAGGGACTGAGGCTTTCCCTGATATGTCCCTTTTGTAAAAGATCATTAACTTGCTTTCTTAATTCTGTATGCTCCATAGGACTCATCCGGTATGCAGGCAAATTTGGCAAGGAAGCACCGGAGAGAAGATCAATGGCGTGCTAGATGTCACGTAATGGAGGTGGCTCCTTAGGCAGCTCATCTAGAACTAAATTAGCAAATTTCTTCAGAAGTGGCTCTACTTCTTGTGGGACAGATGTAGTAGGAGATTCTTCTGGAACTTACCTAGCAATCAATGCATACATGACGCCCTATTCTTTGCTTTCATCTTCAAACTTCAGCATAGTCAAGATAGGAATTGCTGGAGCTGTATCTGATGTGGATGAGTTAGATTTAGTGGGTAATGGAAGCAACTTGATCTTAGCTCCTTTCTAGTTGAAAGTATAAGTATTGTGCTCATGATCTGTAATGACCTTAATTTTTTGTAGCCATGGTCATCCGAAGAGAATGTGTGTAACGTTCATTGGAATAACGTCACAACGAATTGTATTTTCATAATTGCCCATTCTGAAAGGGACTACACATTGCTAATGGACAGGAATGGAGTAATTGTTGACCCATGCAACTTTATAAGGTCTTAGATGTTTCTCGGTTGGTAGCTTAAGTTTCTCTACTGCTTCTTGAGAGAGAACATTTATTGCGCTGCCACCATCAATGATCATGTTACAGGACTTGCCCTTGTAATTGACTCTTGACCGGAAAATGGATGCATGATTCCAGTCTTCATTTTCTTCCTTTGAATCAGCTACTAGGAGACGACGATAAAAAAAAAAAGCAGTGAGGTGCTGTCATCAACTGTTGTATCTTGCAATTGATCTTCTGTGGTTTCATATTGAGGCTCTGCGTTGAACGGCTCTGCTTCTATTTTCTTATCATACTGTTCATCATCTTTTGGCTCATTAGTAGCATATAAATTTCTGTATGGACACTCAGTTGCATAATGTCCCTTTTGTTTGCAGGCATGACAAACAATTTCTCTCTTATCTATTCTTCTGCCGGTACAGTTATCATTATGATTCTGCTGCACCCTCTGATTTTGCTGTGGCAAAGCTTGCCTCTACTAAATGGCTTGATGTGGCCTTTGCTGTGTTTGCTGGAATGGTTTAGGACGAGGACGAAAACCTTGCGTCTGAGTACGGTTAAAAGTGGGTTCGGGTCCTCTTTTGGTGGAAGACTCCTCGACTTGAAAAGTATTGCGTCTTCGCAACTGAAGTTCATGCTGAGCTTTCCGGGCTTTACAAAATACCTCATCAACTCCGGTGTAATCAAACATAGCAACTTCCTATCTAATATCATTACGCAATCCATCATGAAATCTAGTGATAGTTAGAACTTAGACGATCATCTGTTTTCAAATTACAACGAACAATATATTCGCGAAACTTGTTTGTATATTCTTCCATAGATAGATTGCCTTGCTGGAGAGTTAGATACTCTTGGTGCAGTGTGTCGATGTAATCAGAAGGAAGCAAATTGGTCTTGAGCCTTTCTTTCATGTTGAACCATCTAGTAATGGGCTGTCCCAAAGCAAGCTCATTATTTTCAACATCATACCACCAGATTCAAACAGGTCCATTAAGTTTAACCTTCATAAAGGCTATATGCTTCTCATCATTCATGTTATACCAAGCAAAATAATCTTCCAGGGAATGAAGCCAATCAACAAAAACTTTCGGACTGACATCTCCAGAGAAATCAGCCGCATCAATTTTAACTTTCTTTGTGATATCATCAGTGCGGTGTGTAACTAGGGGACCTTGGGTGTCTCGTTCAGCGATGAGACGTCGTACAAAGTCACGCATGGATTCAGCTGTTTGGATATGTGTCATTAGTTGTGAAGTAGTGGAAGACCCCTCCTTTGCAACCGTGTGCTTTGCAATTCAATAAGGGCAGTCTCTACTGTGCGTAGACGATCCATTACTTCGTCCATATCTTGGCCCAGTTTGAATAATTGTTCTTCACGTTCCTAGTCTGTGAGCCAATGACCGATATTGTCACCTCTTCTAGGCATGGCTGGAAAGGGTTTTTTTTTTAATTTGCCGGGTCGGGTCTAGACTCAAATCGGGCCTAGATTGCAGGTTAGGCCCAGTGCTGTACACGTGGGAGAAAGGCCCTTTGTTGTCTTGGGCTTCGTGCGGAAAGGAAGAAAGGGAATAAGTGGGGGCGATTACCTGTTTTGACTTGAGAACAAGAACAAAAAAGACAGAGGAGTTTGGGTGGAAGTTGCTGACGATGGTGATGGAATTGCTGGGCGGTCGATGGGAGGAAGAAAGGCGATGGTAGTAGGCGAGGCGGAGAGCTTGGACGTTGGTTAATGGCTAGCGACTGCTCGATGAGGGATGTTGGCTGTTGGACGCTCGTCGTCAGTACAAGGTATGCTCCCAACTCAGAGCTCCTTCTGTCTTCTTTTTGCTGCAACTTTTCTCTCTCTCTCTCTCTCTTTATCTTTTTGTTCTCTGGGATATGGGTTGTCGATGAGGCCGGAGGGATGGGATTTAGGGTTTCGAAGGTAGAGGGGTGGTGTTGGACGGAAGAGGGGAGATGGGGTGATGAGGGCAGGGTTTACTCAAGGGCTGGTACCGGTGATGGGGTTATGGGTTTGATGGTTTCTGATCTTCTCGGCTAGGGTTGTGCAGGGTAAGGAGCAATCCGGTTGGGTGAGAGGGATTGGTGTGTGTAGGGTGGGTACTGGGTTATGGTCGTGGGTCTGACTAGAAGGCGAGGTGGGGTTGGTTTAGGGATGTGGGTTTCGGTAGTGCTGGGAGATGGTGGAAGGAGTCGGGCTGGGGCTGGGGGCTGGTTTGGGAATTTGGGCAGGTGGCGGGGTTTGTCGAGATGGTTTGGGTCTCGGTGAAGAGATTTGGTTGAGGGGATGGGTTGGAGAGATTGAGGGACTGACGGGTGGGTTGTGGAGGTCGATGAGGGAAGAGATGAGGGACGATGATGAACTCGGGAAGACAATTGTTTCCCCGACGACCGGATCTTGGCTCTGATACCAATTTGGCGCAGCCCCAGACCTTCGATCAAATAGACCAACCTCTCAGATGAGGTTGATCGAATCCAATCAACGGATTCCACACAAAAGAACACTCACAGCCATGAACTCATGGGGAAAACTCACGTTAATAGGTTAGATTCAATAAAGCATAACAAATAACAATAGATTCTTCTGTATATATAGAAGACACTATTTCTAAACTAATCAACACGTTGAAAATAGTAAAATACTTAATCCTACTCAAAATAGAATTTAGAAAGCAGTTCCTATTAAGCAACTAATTAATATTACTAATTTAGATAAGGATAGATAGGGATCTCTGATTGAATCATGGATCATGTGGACCCTGTCAGATGGTCCATCAGGACCTGCGGGTCCTAGTCTTCTGTTGGGCTGCATCACCTTGTGTTAGTGAGCAATCGCTCTTGCAAGGGAGGCTATAGGTCATTCGAAGAAGGCTCCCAATTTTGGTTCTTCACTTCTTCTCCTTGCTTCTACTCAATTCTTCAATGTCTCTTGGGTTTGCTAATTCTAGAACTAGGGTTAGGGTTCTTAATTCTTATTAAAGGAAAACAAGAGGGAAGAGGATCGATAGGGAGGCTACGACTTTCTAAGTGAAGTGGAATGATAGAGAACTTGAATTTGATGAGTATAAAAAGAGTAAGGTTGGCAATGAAATTTGAAAGAGGAAAGTGTTCATGGCGCTATGTGAAACATGTGCACAACCCTAAACCTATTGGGATTTGTTCGAAGCCTATATGTCAACCTCTCCTCTATGAAAGCATGGGTTCCTCATATTGTATCAAGGCTTCAATTAAAAACTAAACACCTACAGGTCCCATCTCTCTTAGTGTTTAAGACTAAATGTCATTGGTTTCTAGCCATGGGCCCACTGATATAACTCCATACTTGAGAGTCCATTAATTAAAATAACTCATATGACAAATATGGGTCCCAGATAAAACCTAGTTATGTTATTCACTCTATTTAAATCAAGGTACAAAATATTGTAAATAAAATCACCAAGGCAATTCATAACATAATTAAATACTCTAGCCCTTAAAGGGGGCCCTACCAAGTTCTTCTTAAACTCTTTTGAATAAGTCCAGGCCCACTAAATAAAATAAAAACAACACTTAAAAAACAATAATAAAACCCGCATAAGATTGTGCATAAATCTAAACTTTTATAAATACCAAATCTCAAATCCAATAAATCAAATATGTAAAGTATTAGATAAAATCCTATCAAATATATGATCAAAAGGTTCTTGTGAAGGACAATGATATCAAAGAAAGGTGGAGGGAATATTTTAGCATACTTTTAAATGAAGACTATATAGGAGACATAAGAACAAAAGAGGATACTCCAGTAGCAAAGCATACTTTTTTTTTTTTTTTTTGCCTGAATAATTAGGGTGGTAGAAGTGAGGAAAGCATTAAAACAAATAAAGACGAAAGGCTACGGGTCCAGATGACATCCTGATTGAGGCTTGGAAATGCTTAAAAGTTAGGTAGATTTGGTTAACTAGACTCTTCAATGAGATATTAATGACACAGAAAATGCTGGATGAATGGAGACGAAGTATTGTAGTACCTATTTATAAGAATAAGGGAAATATACAAAACCGTACCAACTATCATGGGATTAAACTTATGAGTCATACTATGAAACTATGGGAGACAGTAATTGAACAAAGAATTAGACAGAAGTTCAAGATATTTGAAAATCAATTTGGTTTTATGCCAAGGAGGTCAATGATGGAAGCTATCTTCTCACTTAGGCAATTAATGAAAATATATTGAGCAAAGAGGAAAAATCTACATGTGTTCTTCATCGATCTAGAAAAAGCCTACCACAATGTGCCTAGAAATTTAATATGGTGGGTTCTAAATAAAAGGAATGTTCCAAGAGGTTATGTTGAAATTATTAAAGACTTGTATGAAGGAGCAGTTACGAATGTGAGAACTACTTGTAGAGAGATAGGGGAGTTCCCAGTGACCATAGGTTTGCATCAGGGGTCAGCCCTAAGCCCTTATCTCTTTGCACTGATTATGGATGAGTTAACTAGTCATATTCAAGAAGAGGTACCTTTGTGCATGTTATTTACAGATGATATTGTGTTGGTAGACGGAACAAGAGATGGTGTGAATGCAAAACTCGTGCGATGGTGGGAGGCTTTAGAATCCAAATGCTTTAAAAATAAGCTGTACAAACATGGAATACATGGTTTGTAACTTCAGTGGTCATATAGAAATGGCTGAAACTACTGTGAGAATTGAATACCATGAGGTACCACAAAGTGATTTTTTTCCGCTATGTTGGCTCTTTAATTAGTAAGGACGGGGAGATTGATGAACATGTCGAACATAGGATTAAGGATGGTTGAAATGGAGACTTGCTTTGGGAGTGCTTTGTTACTGAGGAATGCCAACAAGATTGAAGGGAGAATTTTACAAGACAACGATTAGACCAGTTATGACCTATGGAGCAGGCAGAATATTGGCCAATCAAGAAGCAACATATACACAAAATGGATGTAGCAGAGACGAGAATATTGAGGTAAATGTGTGCTAAAACTTGGAAGGATAGAATTAGAAATGAGTGCTTTCGAGAGTATTTATGGGTAGCAACAATAGGTGATAAAAAACTAGATAAGCTCGTTTGAGATGGTTGGGCATGTCCAACGTACACCGGTAACGGCACCGGTAAGGAAAAGTTTGGCCATGAAGGTTGATAGCCTACCAAGGGGAAGGGGTAGGCCAAAGAGGACGTGGATGGAGTTAGTAGTAAAAATTGATATGAAGAAGTGTAACTTCTTTGAGGATTTGACTCAAGATAGATTAGAATAGAGAAGCATAATTCATGTAGACGACCTCAACGTAGTTGGGACAAGGCTTTAATGATGATGATGATGATTAGATTAAATCCTAGTCCCCATAATGGGATCTGGGTATTACAGAAGTCTTCATAGATTTTTCTCCCCGACTTGAATGATCGTAAACTCAACTTTTGTGATGAGAAGAAACAACCTGATATTGCAAATCTGAAGTTCTGAACAGGTATGTTTGCTGCGTCCAGTACTCTTCTGCTGCACACTAATTTGACTTAAGCACAAAAAATTTCACTTGTGTTGAGCTCAATTGGAAAGTCTAAACCTTATTTCTCAACCACTTATCATGAAGAACCAACCCTTTAACAACTTCTGATGTCAAACACTGACATATTCTAATCTAAAAGACACCAACCCAACTTTTAGGGTGTTTACCCAAACACCCAACTTAAATGACTGTCCTTCAACTGAGGTTCGAAAACTCACTACTCTGACTCGGACTCTGACTCGTCCAATGCAAAATCTTGACTAAGAAAGGGTCAATGTGGTGACTCAAGAGTCATGCGTTTTTTTTTTTTTTTTTTTTTTTTTTTTTTTTTTTTTTTTTTTTTTTTAATTTAATAATTTTGAAAATGTTTAAAAATGGTTCAAATACTTTTAAAATATAAATATACATTTATTTACATACATTCACAATAATCAATTCAAATTAATAGACTTATATATGCAAGAAAAATACTATAATTAGAAAAATAAAAGAAAAACTATGAATCTTAGGTCTTTACAATTTATATCTGTATATCTTTCGTTGACATGTTCTTTGTTTGCAGGTTTGGAAACGGTTTACTCAATTCGAGCAGACTTATGGAGATTTGGCGAGCATGTTAAAGGCATGGAATTTCTATTTGTTTTTTAGTATCTTTGCTTGTCGATTTCACTAATATTGTACTCTTTCTTTTCAGCTATGGTATTATTATGTTGAACTTGAAGTAGTAGTATCCTTTTGGATCCATAATGGAACTAATGGGTCATCAAGCAGGGTTAGGGTGCCTTGAGTGGCTTGTGTACTTTTGAGTTTGTTTGGGTACCCCGTAGTGGGGGGCGATTAAGTATGCTATTAGGGTCATTGCATGTATGCAAGTGTGGAATGGTCTTTCCTATTTGAGAAAACATATGGGAATTTGGAAAGCATGTATTTTGTCTCCCTTTAAACTACTATAGCGGCCATACCAACAGTGAATTTGAATTGCCATTTACTTCTTGTGCCATATATGATGGTTATATTGATATTTAGGCCTAGACATATATGAAGCATGGGAACTGAGAACGATGTGTAGGGTGACAACTAATTCCCCATTTAAAGTTGGATTGCACCAAGGAATTGTGTTGATAACTACTGTAATTATGCACACTAATGGAAACTATGCAAGATGAAGCCCACGATGTATGCTGTACAACATGATTTGATGCATAGTAAGCAAACAAAGCGATAACCTGTGGAAAAATGTGTTTTGAGTCGATGTGTTGAAAGTAGGTTAGAGACAACATATATGTTCAAGTTTAGTGGTTCTGAGTAACGAAGATTGGTGAACATTGAGAATGACTTGGTATCACTATTTGATAGATTTTCGAAACCTAGGAGGTATGGTGGAATATAATGATGGGTTTGAACCAGATCTATCAAATATGATCAAATAAGGTGGGTGAATTGGAGATGACTGGTGGAGTATTATGCAATTATTGAGAGCCACTGTGAGGGCCTGAACCTAGCATTTCAATTTTAGATTGGTTTAACTGGCCTTTCTTTTTTTTTTTCTAATTTAGAATTAATTACCATTCTATTTAATATATATAAGGGTATTTTGGTCAAATTATCATCCTAAGTTAGTGGAAATATAACTAGAACTACCCATTAGCTTCATAGATAATTTCGTTTAGTAGTTGGTATCTAATAAATTTAGTTGGGCCCATGATCAAATAAGGTGGGGGATTTAATAGGGTGATGGACTGATGGTTAGGCAATCATTTTCTATCCAAGAGAAGACTATTCGATTGTATTGGTGAATCTTATCTTTTAACTCCTTGGTTTTAGGCCCTTGATAGAATGCACTGCATTTAATTCTCATGAATTTGTACCAAACAAAAACTTTGATCCTAAATAAAAAAAGGAAAAAAAAAAAAGTTTTGTAAGTTCCTCTACTGCATGCCATTGAGATTTTGTTGCACTTTGTTTTGCAAGCTGTAGCCCCATCCAAGAGGTGGGTCATTTTGAGTTGAATCCAATTATGATGCTAAATGCGAGACACAATAACTAAAGAGAAGTGATCCCATGCTATTAAGAACCCACATAAGAATTATGCTCAAATAAACCAACATTTATGCTCAAATAAATCCACATATAAAGCGATTGTATGCAGATAAGCAATTGCACAAAAAAAGAAAAAAAAAAAAAAAAAAGAAAAACAAAACATAAGAGTCATGCATGGCTTATTTACATACAAATTACACAAGAATCACATGAAAAATCAAATAAGAATCATATAAAAAATTAATATAAGAATCACAGAATAACCCACCACATAAGAATCATGCTCAAATAAATTTAGATATATGCTTAAATAAATGCATACATATATAAATAAGAAAAAAAGAGGGTCAAACCTAGTATTGTCCAAGTTCCACTCTCAAATCGGCACGCTTGCAAAAATTTTGTCCAAGCCCGGCCATCGGGCTTTTTAAGAAGCACAAAAGCTCTCATTTTGTGGGTTTTTGACGGCCAGGCAAGTCACCCTTAGATGGGGGCCCAATTGACAGAACTAGACCTAGATGAGGGGAATATTAGATATCAAGTCAATCAAAGATTCTAGCCCTTAGTTAAGTCTTCACAGTTTAATGGATATACACCATGTAATTTATTGTGATAAAATCCAATGGTGAATAATGTTTGGAATTGTGTAAAATTTTTTGTGAATGGATTGGATTGATTAAAGATGGGCCCACATATAAGAACTCAAAAGGGGCGTTAGAAAAGTGGGTTATCTGGGGAATTCCACACAAACACAGAGGTTGACCATTTAGTATTTGACGGAACATTGCTTTCTCTTCCCTTATAGTTTTGTAAATTACAAATGTATGCTTCTCAATTTTTTAAATATTTTATTAATATTAGGTCGAGCAAAGAAGAAAGGAAGCTCTTTCAAGGACAGGTGAGGAGGGGTCGTCGGCATTAGAGGGTTCATTGCATGACGTTGTTTCTCGTTATAGTTTCATGGATCTTTGGCCCTGCTCATCCAAAGATTTGGATCATTTGGCACGACAAGAGGTACTTCTGTTTGCATTGATCTCTACTATTCTCATTCAACATACTCTACTGTTATTAATGGAAACTATATATATAATATGGAGAGAGAGCTATTTAGGCAGTTAAAATTATTGGGAAAAGGTGGTTTCTGTTATTTTTAAAAATATGCTATGGACTGACCAGAAAAATGCAAAATTTGGGAAAGAGTCCGTTAGAACCTCCAAAAATTGCAACTGTTACTAGTTCAAGTCATGTTACTTGTATCTCTGTCTGTCTATGGAAGTTGAAACATGAAGAAAGGTGAGAAGTGGTTGGCTGCTGTGGCAGTTGCATAGTTCATTGTCTTTCTTCATCTAACTTAAGGGCCCATATAATGCTATGTTATATCACATACGAAGCCGTCTTACTGCAACACCAGTAAATCTTTAACTGATATTAGAGATCTCTGAAGCACTGAGACATATACTCTAATGGACCTTTGAATGCAAAGAGGGACACAATAGAAAGAAGACATAATATTCTATCTTTTTCATCCATTACAAGTTACCAAGGCTTAAAAAATGTCATGAAATTCACTCTTAAGTCATGATACAGCAGCATCAATAGTCTCTGTGAGAGACACTCGTGGGCCACATGTGGGACCCATTGAAGCTTAAGAGATTTTCTTATTTGTTTTAATTGTTATTAGTTATAATTTCAGTAAAGAGTTGCAATTAGGATTAGTTTTCTAATTTTATCTTATCTTGTTTCCTAGTTTGATTAGGATTGTTTCTTAGGCTGTAAGTTTCTTTTATTATATATATGAAATTGTAGAGATTCATAATCTTAGATTTTGGAGTTAATAGAATTTCCCTTCGTGGGTTTATCGTTGGAGTATGTCTTCATAGTGTGATTGTTTCTGCGGAAAACCCTAATTGCGCCTACGGCACTTGCAATCTTAATCCCAAGATTGCATCAATTGGTATCAGAGCCGAACGATCCCCGATCGGTCAGCGTTGGTTACCCCTACCCATCGTCCATCACCATCCATCCATTCATCCCCATTCATCTACCCATCACAGAACCCACCGTCCCTTTTTTTTTTTTCTGCAACCCAGCAATCTCCAGCCAAACTCTGCCGATTGAAAAACCCCAATTCCACCACCATCCGGACTGCCAGAATGCTAAAACCCATTCTAGAACCCCATTGCTCCCAATCCAACAAACTGAACCCGATTCCCAACCCTTTCGAATGAACCCAAGTCCTAGAATCCCTCCCCACGCTGAAACCCCTGTGCTGAGCGCCAAACCCAGCCCACCCGTCCCCAACCGTCCAAGCCTTCCAACCATCGAAACCCAAGCCTTCAACCCCTTTCGGCCATTACTTGAACCCCATCCTAGAGAAAAAAGAAGAAGAAGAAGAAAGAAAGTAGAAGACAGAGAAGAAGGAAGAAGAGGAAGAAGAGTACCGTGCACCGGCACCACCGTTGCTTCCTATCATCGATGCCCGTCGCCGTCGCAACCTCGTTGCCCATCATCAACTCCCCCATCGCCCATCTCACCCCTCTTCGAAGAATAACAACAAAAGAAAAATATACGGGCTTGATAATTTGCAATATCCTCCGCCTTGATCGCATATTGGATGATCTCATCAAAATTATCGAAAGTTTTGAATGTGAGGATATGTTGTATATCAATTCTCAACCTGTGAAAATATCTATCAACTAATACATTATCATCCTCATTCAAGCCACAACGAGCTTGCATTGTCATGAACTCTTCAGAATACTCAACCACTGTTCTAGATCCTTGTTTCAAGTCTTGAAAGCTTGAATGCAAATCTCTAGAGTAATTGACAAGAATAAACTTTTGCTTCAATAGGTTTTTCATCTCAATCCATGTCTCAACGGGGTCAATGTTTTGATTCCTTGTTTTATTTTGCAATTTGGCCCACTAAATTGTAGCATAATTGCGAAATTCAGTTGCCACCAAGGTAACTTTTTGACCATCCGTCATTGGCTTCTATGCAAAAGTATTTTCCACACACCAATCCATGAATTCATCTAGCTTTAATTTTCCATCATATTCGGGAATCACGAGTTTAATTCCTAAATCACAATCAACATTGACTGCATGTGGATCTTGTTGATTCTGATTATGTCCTCCATCATCTCCGTGATTATCCTCACGCTGATTAGTTTCTAAATTGGCTAATTGGGTTTCCATCCTTGCAAGAGTCTCTTGGATTTGAACCATCGTTGCGGAGAGTTAATTAATGAAAATAGGATTGCGTAAAGTCATGTCCAGATATCATATTTTTCTCCATCCAAATCAATAAAGCAGGAAGGAAAACAAGACGGAGCCTACCACCAAATGATGGACAGGAACATCATCTTAATACACTACCCAAACATTGAAGCTGAAAAGTATCACTGATGATGAATGGTCCTGGCAACGCCTTCTTTTGCAAGAGTGTCAAAGATGGGAGCTACGTCGGGATCCTATAAATTCCTGACTAGTAGATTTCACTAGTGATGGATAACAGTTTTCGAGGTTCTTCCGACTTTTGTTGGCCGATGCTATTATGCATCTGAAATCCACTTCCATAAATGGTCATTGACTCTTTGGAACGTTCATTCAAGAGCTTCAGTCGATACAAACCACTTCTTGTGCTCTGGAATTCAAAGCCACAACCAGAATACTATTACAATTACTGCTGCGGCTATTATTGTTATTTTTATCATTATTCTCATATTATTGATTCAGGCAACACAGGTGTTCATAAGTACTTCCTTTCCTAGCGGGAGGTGCCTATCTAATGTGTCACTCAAGCTGTTGGAACACCTATGTGCTTATGCTAATATGCTTTCATGAATGTTGATTATGATGTTCTTCCCCATCTACAGTTGCATGTAATCTAAGTACTCCTTTTCCCACCCCTAAATCACAGTGGCTTGCTAGAAACATTAACAAGAAGGTTGACAAGCCAACTCTACCATATGGAGCTACTTCCACAGGTATTCATATTCCACCGTTTTTTATTAATGGTGTAAGTTGTGGTTATGGGTATGATGAGGTGAAAATGCTCTTTCAGGTACAGAGAAGGGTCCCCTTGGACCAACAACCAATTCAATGACATCTTTACCATCTTCAAAAGTTGTCTATCCAGATATTTCTCGGATGCTGATATATGATCCGAGACAAAAACATGGTATGCAGCATTGATTGTCATATTTCTAGTTATTACTTGGTATAGATAGGAGAAAGATGGTTACCAGGAAAAAAAAGAAAATGAAGGCATATATTTATCAGCATGATGTCTGTACAGCTGCTGAGATTACAGATTAAAGGTAATGGGAACATGTTCTAGTAATGAACTTGAGGACTTGGAACTTATACGGTAGAGGCCAAGATCTCCTTGAAATATTCTTTGATTTTCCTCAGCTCTGGTTTGTGGCTACTGCTTATTCTCAAACTTCAGGGGAAGGAAGAAAAGAGATGTTGAATCCTGGATAATGTGTCTTACCCTGGAACATATTAATAGCCTTTTTGCAGAACCGTCTGATGTCCACTTTTTGGGGTCGAGGATTATATATTTTTCTGTGGTTACTCTTCATGGGTATTCTGTAACGATATCTTAGAGTTTATAACAAGTGCTCATCTCATTACATAGGTTCTGAATTTCTTCCGAGTGCAACTGCTCCTGGACTTCCTACCATTTCAGCCCCAATAAATACTACCACCAATCCTCCTTCAGTTAGCAGTGGAACAACCAAGGCACTGGATGAGATTCTAAAAGTACTGCCACCAGCCTTGGTGACATTTATTGCACATCTACCAGCCGTTGAAGGTATCTCATACTCATCATCACTAGTTTTATTTCATTGATTCATTTTCATGATCATATGGGTGCAGTATCATTTATGGAAGTGGTTGCAGTAGTAAAGTAGCTGTTACTACAATCACCTTTTTTTAAATTGAAAATAAGATTTTGCATTCACTTCGGATGAAGAATTATGGGATCCTCATTCATTGATGTCTACATTATGCACTTGCTGCAATACAAGCATTGCCTATGGTTATGTAATCCAGACTTGTTCAGTTCTTATTGGTTACCAATGTGGATGAGAGATGCCTCAAAGTGTAACTTTACCTTAAGGGGTCGTTTGTTAATTTCGTGTGATGTGAAAATGCTTTACATAAGTAATCGACTCACATGTGAGTCATTTACACATGCAAATGAGTTACATGTGAAACATAATCCATCGTTTGTCATTTTCACCTCTTCAAATGTGAATCTGATTGCATCTAACGGTTCACGTCTTTCACAGTGAAAAATCCATGATGAATCAAGTGATGAGATTTGACTCAATAATCATTGTTAGCCTTTTAAAGAGGTTTAACAGTTTGGATCGGGAAAAAGAGGCCCACAGAAATCAGAATTGAACCATTAATGATCTGGTCTTTTTGTTTTTACAAATATCTCACAAACCATGAAAGATCAACGGTTGAAATTTGGTCTACTAGATGTTTTAGGCCATATAAAGAGGACCTGCGGTTCAGATCTTGCGTTAGAGGCCTAGATTTTTAACAAATCCAAAAAAAAAAAGGGACTGTGTTTTCAACTCTTGGAATATCCAACGACTGATATTTTTCTCAAAGATATCTCATGATCCATGTTGAATCAACATTTGGAAATTGTACTCAGAGCTAAAAATGACATTTTGAAGAGGACTAATGGTTCGGATTGTGAAGATGGACCCCACACAAGTCCAGAAATGATGATCTAACGGTACATCAATGGGACATCATTAAATTGTATGCATATGATGTGTCAGGACTTAAAATTCCTCATATGGGAAATACTCTTTTCATTATGGTCTCAATCTTTCCTTGCACTTTTTAACCCTCAATATCTTTAGGGGTGGTTTATTTGCTCACTTACATATGTAAGTGATGCACAATGGCTACACAATGCCATGTTTATTTGCGCTAATTTATGCATTTGATCCGTAAATGAGGTGTGAAGATGGTGTAAATGAGGCCATTTTCAGCTTCTCATTTATATTCCTGGAAGGTGGTAAATGGTTACATATATAACTGTGGCCAAGAAGTGGCACAGTTTGTAATGCCGGGACAGGTTGCGGGTTCGAGTTTGAACTCCTTCATGAAATATTTTTTTCCCTTTTGTGGGCCCCAAATTCATGATCGAGCCATCCTTTTTTTTTGAACTAATAAACCAGTAAGACATTTAATTTCTTATCTTAAATCTTTATAGATTTTGAGTAATTTGTGAATGACGTCCAAGAAATCCCATCCTCTAGATCTAATGATTTTTTTTTTTTTGCACTCTATGGGCTTCCAATTCATTTCTGAACTGTTCAGTAATCTCATATTAATGATAAATTGATAATTGATAAGCATCAAGACATTTTGTTTCATATCTTAAATCTTCATGAATTTTGAGAAATTTGTGAAAAATGTCCAGAAGTTCCAAACACATCTAAAACCATTTGGTGTACTCATTTACTCATGTGAAGTGGAGAAAACATGGTAATGTGTTTCACGTAACATTTGCATTTGTAACATTTACATATGTAAAAACCATTTTCCTATCTTATGAAGACAAATGAGCCTTTATGAAGATCAAGAGAGATAAAGGGGGAGGGATTGTTCCAATGCAATAAATGATCAACATTCCTTTTGCAAGTAGGAGTGCTAGATAGGGGCAAGTTTTCTCTATGACGTGTGAATGTGATAATCTCTAAGCTCTTACAGTTTTCTTAAATGACCATGATATACCATCCATAAAGTTTACTAGAACAAGTTATTGGTAAGGTGAGGATGAGGTAAAAATTCTTCAATCCTTCTTAAAGTTCTGTAGCTACCATTTTGGTAGTCCTTTTACTCCTACATGTCCTAAAAATGCTAAATTATTCTTACCTAATTCATTTCTAAATTCTTTCTCCTACGTGTCCTAAAAATGCTAAATTATTCTTGCTCATCTCCTACTTGTCCTAGGTAATTTTATTTCTCAGTGAGTTTTGTGGTTGTGGTACATGTTGCATCATTCTTATTTGATATTTTATGTTGAGTGAGAGATCCATCATGCTACTTAAGGTTTCTTGATTTTTGAGCAATGTTGATGGTGTTAGGCTTTCCTCATGAGATGGTGAGAGAGAACCTCAGAACTAGGTGGAAGTCATAGAGGCCGTTGATGGTGAAAGGTAAGAACTGCGGGGTGTGAGCTGTTCAATTGTTTACAAAATAGGGATTTGAACAGAAATGATGCTTATGTCATGGAATGTCAAGGATCTGGGAAGCTCAGAGCCTCAGACTGGAGAAATCTTGTGAACATCTTGATTAGTACATGAAAGCAAAGGTAGTGTACCTGCTGGAGACTAAATTGGAAGCTGTAAATAGTTCAAGTATCAGATCAGTCTGGAGTAGGAAGAACAAGGATATGATTTATTTAGATGCTGTAAGTGCTGCAGCCTTGCAGGTGGAGTACTGGTTATATGGTTTAAATGAAGGTGTGAGTTGTGGATGTTTGTGTGGAACCATTCTTTTCTTCTGCTTACCTGGCCAATCTGGAGAGCAATTGTTATCAGGCTGTCACAACAGTGTATGGATCAAACATCCCTCCTCGAGTGAGGCATTCTGGTGCGAACTTCAGTGTAGGAGCAAGATGGTTCAGTGTAGGGCTCTGAAAGCTTCTGTCACTATGGTGAATAAAAAAGGAAATAATTGGTCACCTTGTCTTAAACCTCTCGAGGCCAAAATAAGCCGTGATGGCAAACAACTCACTAAAGTTGAAAATGAAGTGGAGGAAATACACTTTGTGATCCACCCTCTCCACCTACCACCAAAGCCAAATCTGCCCAACATGTAGTCTACGAAATTCCAATCCACGTGATCATATGCCTTTTCAAGATCATTCTTATAAACAGCTCCCTCTTTATCTTTCTTCCCTGAATCTATGAGTTCAATTGAGGATTTTTCATTTATTGACAAAGGCCCCTTGAGATGGGCTTATTATAAGAGGAAGAACCTTTCTCAACCTGTTAGCCAAAATCTTCAACAACTTGTATACACACCCCACGAAACTATAGGGTCTAAAGTCCTTCAAAGCCACCGGGGATTTTGCTTTTAGTTAGGCACTTGGGGACTAGCAGGTGACACATTATATCGTGAAGTCGTTTGATGTTGTGGTTTTTTTTTTTAGAAGTGCTGGTGAAAAAGTGCGGCATATGCTCTAGTGAAGCAGGGAGTAGTAGTGCATCAGGCTGTGCTTTTGGAAATGTAAACCTCTTGCCTCTGGAGGTTGGTAATTGCAAGTTGTGGCCCTACACCCCTTCCTCTTCCAAAAGAGATGGGGATCTCTTTTCTGCATATATGGCTTGTTGTCCTACTGTACCATATTTTTCTCTTCAACAAATCAGTCACTGTTCCAAACAATAAAAAAAGAAAGGCATTTCGAGCAAAGTTTCTTTCTGGATTTCTTCAATTGCAATATCATTTGAATATATTAATTTTATGGGGGTCTATACATTTTAAAATCTTCCTGCTAGTCAACATTGTCAGAAGACAACATATACACACACATGGTGGCCCTTTATACATTTTACTCTATTACTTGGCCACCTCATCCTGGTTAACTATCTTATTTTGTGGGTAAAGAGTTAAATTGCTTTCCTATATTAAATCTCCACTTGGCATCAGTACTTTCTTTGTGAAGGAAAATATAAAGCCTTGAAATAGAGAAACTAATACATTACTTCGTTGCTGAGTGTACCTGGCTTCAGTGTGGAAATTGTCTGGATTATATGTATGCTGCTTACAAAACCAATCTTCGTGGAAATCTTTTTCAGATTTCTGTGCATGCAGTAGAAGCTATGTTTAGATAATTTCTGATAGTCTGGAGTCTGGACTATAGCTACCAGGAGCTTTTGATGCTCTCATGAGGTTACTATGTGCTAATGGATATTTTATATGGTAAGTTAGTGAGAATACTCTCATAGAGCACTTGCAATATGTGCCTTGTACTCGGATGTATAAAATTTGTAATTTCGACCCCCTATAGATGATGATGATATGAAACCATGTGCTGCTTCTCAGATTAAATAAATAAATGAAATATGTGAGTTATGCATGTGATCTTTTTATTTGTAATAATGTTTAACTATGTACAAGTGATCTTTTAGTATATTTTGCTACTTCTAAATTTTGTTACTGCTTGGTTGAAACATCACTTAGTTACTACGCTTAGTTGTTCACAGAATTATCATTTATACTTCAGGACTGCTTTGTGAGAACTTTTAATGTAGTGTCATCTAGCAAATGGCTATAGTATCTTCTGGACTGATCCATTTCTTTTGAAACAACAGGGCCATCACCAGATGTGGATGTAGTATTATCTGTTCTATTGCAGAGCAACATTCCAACTGGACATACAGGGAAAATGGTTCCCACACCACAGCATTCAGCCGGCCTTGGTCCCAGTACAAGTGACCTTTCGGGCTCAAGCAAGGCGCGTTCCAACCAGAATGGTCCATCTTTCAGACAAGCAAGAGAAACCCATTCAGGAAAAAGAAAAGATCTCGAAAGTATGTTCCATACTCATTACATGTATTGCATGACTGGATGATAATTATCAGTAATTGGGATGTGATACTCAACTAAGGAAACAATGGGTGGTTCAGGTGGTCCCACCTTTCTGGGATTTTAAACCATTCATCTGATGGGACCCTCAGCATAGTGGACCAGACACTTGTATATTACTATCACATTAGCCTCACTAGTCACTATCTAATTGATGTTTGCAAATGCACATTTTCAGCCAGTCTTCCATGGCAGGTGAGAACAAAAGCAGGCAGTTAGGATGATCCTATGAGGGTTGTTTTTGATGTCTGGTCAAGTTAGGTTCATTGTTTGTCACAAATATCGTTCTTCAGAATTCTCGTCTCAGGAAAATGTTAGGATTTTTTTTATTTTATATTTGGGGGTTTCACTAGATATTATTAGGAAAATGTTGAGAGACTTTAAAATTAAAATAATAAATAAATTTAAGATCAACTGTAAAAAAACTATAAAATACTGTCAATAATATTTTTATAGATTTTCCTGAATCTTCCCCATTTTTTTTGTCCACAATGTCTCACTTTTATCGTGATATTTTCATATATTCTGTTGATATTTTGAAAATATCGTAATACTATGGAAAAAGCCATTTCAGGTGTATTTTGCGATATTTTCAAAATATCGATGATATTCCCTTTGCAGGGTGGACTTTACATTTGCAGTTTGTAGGGCCAACAAATCGTTTGGTCAAACATTCTGTACATACTCAGGACAGCCTTTGCTAGCCCAGTGTTTCCTTTTCATCATTGGAAGAAGCTGTGTTGATTCAAGGATGAAGTGTTTAATTGAGAATCTTTACATAGTCGACCACAACTCAAGCCTTCCATTGCTGGGTTGATTGAATATTAGCAAACTATGGTTCTCATTTAGGTTTTTAATTTTTCGAACTTAGTTACACACATATCCTAGGTTATTTTGTGCGGAAATATAAGGCTGGAGGGATATGGGTTTGGTCTGGGTACTCAGATCCACAAGGCAAATATGAGAGTAATAATATTTTATCATGTACATTTGTTATCTGATATAATGTGTTTATTAGTACATCCCTATTTACGGTATGTAGGGCTGTCAAAGGGTCGGGCCCGGGGTCTACTCTTGTCCTACCCTCATGTGTGGGCTTGACTAGACTGAGCCAGATCCCTCAGTGGTTTGCTCTAGCTAGGCCCTTACCCTACGCTCATCGGCTAAGTAGGGCTGGGCTGGACCAAGGTAGGGTGGAAGAAAAGGATATTTTTTTTTTTTTTTTTTTTTTTGAACACAATCATTGACTGTCAACCTGAAGCTAACTAATGCAATATGTTGTTGGTAATTTTAGCATGGTATAAAATTGTGTGGCCTTTGGTACATAGGATTGGGAGCCTCATAATCAACACTTGTAATCTAGGACCCAACAATTGGAGTGGGATTGATGGCCTCTTAGGATAAGGTAAGCTCAAGTGTGGTGGGGCCACCTGGCAACCCACATGGGGATGGAGATTGTGGGGGGGGGATGGGATTTCAAGGACACTCCAGGACCCTCCTCTCTATAAAAAATCAGCCCCAACCGTAGTTTCTATCATCTCCATCTGGGCCCCCAAAGTTTAATGGTCAACAATCCATTCGGATCGGTACACAGTCGATCCAATGGTTTAGTAAATTCAAATCTAATCAAAAGTTGGTGGACATATGCAGTTCTGGGGGTCGTGTGTTTGGTCCATTTGGATGGACTAAGGGTGACCAAGGGTGGGCCCCCCAAGCGTGAGCTTACGGGTTTTATCCTAAGCTCGTGCTTAGGAGAGCCTTGCGCATATTATATATATATATATATGGGAGACAGTTCTATAAGGACCATCCTCACCATTATTTTATGGACTCATCCAAACCGTTGGATTTTGAGTCACATCCAACGCTAGGCACACGTGATATAATATTGAATGGAGGGAAACAAAAATGAAAACCAAAAAAAGACCTCGCTCAAATCGGAAGACAACAACGATTCTCTCCTCTCCTTTCTCCCTCCCATCTCTTCCCTGGCAAACCCAAAGCTTTCCTCTGCCATAGCCCGTCTCCGGCGCTGGCAGCTATCTCATTTTCCCCAAATCCTCATCTCCTCAAATCAGAAAATCCCCAAATCTTCCCCCCTGCCAAAGATGAACGCATAGCAGATCTCGATAGTCTTCTCCACCCTGGGTTCTTCGTGTCTCCAACACGGGTTTCTTCCTCAACAGGGAGCTCTCTTTTCGTCCCCGGCATGACACGGGTTTCGTCTCCCTCTTCGTCCACGGCATGACACGGGTTTCGTACTCAACAAGGAGCTTTCCTTGCATCTCCGGCACAACACGCCCCCATCCTCAACACAGAGCTCATATGCCATCCCCCAGCCCCCATTTACATTTTCCCCTGTTCTTCTCATCCGGTCTTCCATCGCACACCCCCATTTCATTATCCCTTGTTCTTCATCCAGTTTTCCATCACTCACCTGGGATATACTCGTCTTCCACCTTGATTTGCCGGCAACAAGTTAGTTTTTCCCAAATCAATTCTGCCTTGCGAAAGACGAACCTGTATCGACCCAAACCAGATCTACCTCTACCATTGCTCGTCTCTAGCGCGAGAGTGGCACCAAACAGAGGGGAAGCTGCTCGTCTCCAAGATCGATTCTCCCGCAGTAAACGGACTTTTTCTACCCGAACTACATGTTGTCAAGGTTCCAGATCTGGCATTTACAGCTTTTTTATGTGGAAAAGCTTTATGCATATAAAAATGGTTGTGATGGGTTGCTTTGGAAAGATGAGATCTCAAATTAAGCTCATCCACGGGTGAACGAGATAACCGGAGAGAAGAAAAGAACAGTTCAGTAGCGGCCATTGAAAAGCTGGAAAGTGCATCTGCGAAATTTTTTTCATAATCTTAGTTTTCATGTGGAGTTAGGCATAGAATACATGCTTTGGGGTGCCTTAGTTGCACATGTAACCAGGATGGTTAGTCCAATGTTTAAACTGTTGTTTCTGAATTATTAAAAACTTGCCTTTTGAATTCATGGTATTGTCTCTCAATGCTAATGCCTCTTGTCCTCACCGACATGCCATGAGAGGAGAGAGAGAAAGGAACATTGCAGGACTGAAGGGTTTTTTTTTTTTTTTTTTGGGATCTTCCTATGATTCTTTATCTGAATTGTAGCTTGCTAATGAACTGTATTTGAATTCCATGCTATCTTGCGTACTTGCTCTGATAAATACCACACACCCACCATTCACTATTCCTTCATTATCAACTCTACAACTACAACTGGAAACTATAAATGAATTGCCATCTTATCACAATGGGTTGACAGCACGGTCTTAGCCTTGGACTAATTGGAGTTTCCAAGCAAGGGATATCTGTAACATGGGGTCCAAATATCTGATTGATTGTGCAAAATGAAACAAATAAAGTTTGTATCTGATTGTTGATGTCTGTAACATGGGTTCCAAATATCTGATGCTCCCAAAATCTGACTTGTATCTGTAAACAATAATTATCAGAAAACATCACAAAACAGAAATCGATGTATATATTCTTGGATTTGAGGGGGACAACACTACAGGTGGTTACATTTTCATATTAAAGGTCAAACAAAATAATGACCAATTTACAACTCAACACAAAGGAAGATAAACACACTATCTCAATCTTTAAGCTTAAACATGACAAAAATATTCAAACACAACGCAAATCACTGCACTGTAGAATTTCAACTACTTCTCCTCCCAAGACTTGTTAGCCTGTATATAGTAAACAACAGATGGGTCTCACAACAATCCACGTATATGCTACTGTTAACTGAAAAGCTGCCCAGCTATTTGTCTCATGATAGCATTTATCTGCATAGAAAGCAATATTAATAAACGAACACAGAGGAACAAATTAAATTAAGATACACAATTTTTTTTTTCTAAAATATACCTGATAGCTTCCATGGCAACTAGGTGATCCACCATCGTGGCTGGCTATCAAGGCAGGGCAGTCATCGTCCTCTTCTACCTCAATAATGGAAGGTGAGGTCTGGGAAAACAGAGCGGGGTGAAAAGAGGTGGGGTCGTCCATTGAAGATGGGTTTTTTTTTTATCAACTGTGATAAAGGCGAGAGGGATGACAGAGATAGATGATGCAGAGGTCGGCGAGAGAGATGAGGAAGAGATCGGAAACAATTGCTCTAGTTTCTCTTTCCCGTTCCAGAATCAATTTGAAGAGAGACAAGCTTTTTTTTTTTTTTTTTTTCAGACCTTGTCCGGAAGATATGTGACGGAGAGCACGTCGACCATGATCAAGAGAGATGAGGAAGCGACGTTGTAGCAGCGAAGAGATAGACAAGATCACGAAAAGAGAGAGACGAGCTTGCTGCCGGCAAATCAAGGTTGGCGACGAGGATTTGGGGAAAACAAGATAGTTGTCGGCGCCGAGCTATGGTAGAAGAAAGCTCCGGGTTCTCCGGGGAAGAGATGGGAGGGAGAAGGGAGAGGAGAGAATCGTTGTTGTCTTTCGATTTGAGCGATTTGGGCGAGGTCTTTTTTTTTTAGGTTTCATTTTCGTTTCCCTCCATTCAATATATATTGCGTGTGACGAGCGTTGGATGAGACTCAAAATCCAAAGGTTTGGATGAGTCAATAAAATATTGGTGAGGATGGTCCTTACAGGACAGTCTCCATATATATATATAAAGCCGTTAAACTTGTGGGCCATGGATGAAGTGGTTAGGGATATAAGATTGGCTTCAAATTTGATTTTGGGGGGTGGTCCCACTTGGATCTTTCGATCCCCCCTGTCCCATGATCCATGGGGTCCCAGGTGGGCCTCAACAGCTGGCCTGTGTTGTAAGGATGTACTGTAAGCAGGGCCCTATATATTTATTTATATGTAATAGACAGGAAAGGTCTAGCTGGCACGGGCTAGGCCTTGCCCAACTCTCAAGGCGACGGGCTTTTGGGCCCTACTCTACGCTCAGGCTTTAAGACATAGTGAAAAGCCCTTGTTTTTGTGAGATTTAGCTGGCTGGGCCCCGGCCCGGCATGGTCGGATTGCACAGTCCAACGGTATGGCACTATGGTTCCATGGGTCTTGAACTACATGGACTCATACCTTGGTGTTACCGGGTCCAATACAAAGACCCTAACACAGACCTGACAATTAAATGGGTCCAAAATTAATATTCATACCCTATTTTAATGAGTCAGGATGTGTAAATGGGCGTTCATTGTCAACCCCTTAGGAACTCCCTCAGATGGGCATTCCTACATTATCACCTTTTGACAATGGCCATCAATGATGCCAATAGTGCGAGCAAAATTTGATTGCGCAGTTTTATTCTAAATAAACTAGAGCCTGTTTGATTAATCATGTATGGCCACTGGATCTGATATTGGTTGTGAACTCGGTTGAAATCATTTGTATTTATTATGAAATCTGTGTGGCAAACTGGAGATATCCTTTCCCAGAATGGGTTTTCAGAAAAACATGTTTTAATCAAAAAAACGTCTCTTAAATGGACGTCTATTTCTCTTATACAATATCTATTGGCAATTTGCGGAAGCAGCCCAGCTTGGCAACCAACCCCAGGTCAGGCATGACCACCACTGAGTTTAAGCATATCTACTGGCAGTTTGGAGGATGCCACCCTACTTGATTTTGTGGATAGGCTGTCTTTTTAGTGTCATGTGGACAGGAGGAGAGGAACATGTGTGTTCTTTAAATCTGCCTGGCTTTTGTTGTCAGGGTTTGGTGTTGTAAGTTGATAAATTTGTTCTGATCATCGTCATATATGACTACAATATTCTGATGGATTACTTGACAGGACAAGAGGAAGATGATACTGCAACTGTCCAGAGTCGGCCTCTACCCCGAGATGTCTTCAGGCTTCGACAGATTCATAGGTCACGGGGAGTTACTAGCTCACAAACAGGTTCGGTGTCCGGTGGAACTGGAAGTGCCTTTTCGGGTGAGCTGTCTGGTAGCACTGAATAGTTTCTGTAAAGGGGTTTTTTTATTGGTACTTGCATCTTTTCCCACATCAGTAAACCATTCGACAATTCTTTTAATATCCAATCCCGCCAAGATCTTGTAAATCTTTGAATTATAGTAATTTAAAGAAAATAATTTCATGTTTGTTTGATGCATTATTACACTGGCACTTCCATTGAAAGCTGGAAATATCACTATTTATCAAGATGGAAGGGGAAAATATCTGGAATTGTCTTTTACTCAAAGAGGATTAGAATTTGACAGGATTGTTAGGCTGTGGCCTGTTTGCATCCATGGAACTTCATTACCCTTTATTCATTTTACTGTAAATCAAGTTTCTTGAAGTCTACCTATAATTGAAAATGCAATAGAACAAAACTGTTGCTTACAGGTTACCCAAGTTATAGGAACATGTGAACCATCATTTGAGAGATCCAAACGGCCCAAAAGGATCATGGATACTTGACTACCTATATCTTCACACAAGATTGTCACATGTGTCATATCTCTAGAAAGTGTCAAGTGTGTTGTGTTTGTCCATCAAATGCCTTGATTGGGTGACTGATTTCGCTGGCCTTACTGGCGTTGAACACAACGTTCCAAAAACTGGTCCTCACAACGCATGATCTGGGAAACTGGGACCTACAAATGTAATATCTTTGTATAGATTTGATTCCAGGTGTGTGTAGTTCTGTATATCTCTAGTAATCATCTTCTCTAAGATTAAGATAGCAAATCATCCCCAAAATCAAGGGATTATACAGGTGTATACTATCCATATTTTGGAAGAAAAGAGTCTATAAAGAGAGGAGTCTGATCACATTGATCGACACAAAAATTCACAGAAAGATCGCTATTCTCCTGTCTACTATTATGCTGTTACTAACCTCCTGCTGGGTTTAAAAGATTGGCTAAGCATGCTCTAATTGAGAAATATTGAAATGCTAAGGGGCCTGCCTGGTTTCGAATTCTTACGAATTCTAACCAATGTCTTTGTCAAAGGGGCTTCAGGTGAAGTAGGTCAAGATCCACAAATGGGTATCAAAAAGTAGGGAATGATTACCCAGCCATCACTCTAGTAGATCAAATCTTAGGAAAAGTGCGAGGCCAATCTGCATCTACACCATACCCTTCACTCCATACAGCCTTTATTTTATTTTTATATTTATTTATTTTTCTATTATGAAATACTTACCGGTGGGAACTCTGTAGTGAGACGTATGTGCGAGGATCGATCCCTGGGAAGGGGTTGGCTATAAGGTGAGATGCCTCTTTGCCACTGGGTTAGGCATTTCTCACTCTACCCCTTCTTTTTATTGGTATCCTTTTCTAGAATCCACTTATAAAATCATAAGAATCGAATACGAAAAGCAGCAAACATGCCCTAATTAAACAGACAATCAAGCTGGAACATTACAATACATTCAAGATATCACTTGTTAAAATTGCCCACCTATCTTAGAAACAGAGAATCATAGTGGAAATAGCTGATCAGATGCATGAGGTACTTTTGCCTTTGATACAGATGATTATTTCATTTCAATGAGACTCTTGAATGACTGAGAAAGAACAAAAGAAATATGATCCTGTGCCGTCGAGGCCCAAGCAGATCATACACCTATGACTTTTGCCTCATTAATGTTTCACTTTGATGAAATAATATTGCTTACTGTATGATCAATCCAATGCTCTATATAGCTGGTCAAAGTGAAATCTGTACTGGTATATATAGTGGCCTGTGCTATGAGATGTTTGGATCAATCAAAAGGTGGGCCCCACAAGTAGAGAGTAAGTAAAGTATTGATAGTGCAAGGCCAGTGATTGAAAAGTTCACACTTTTTTCCTCCACTTTTTCTCCACGCATCAGAACAAACCATAGAAAATGCCTTTAAAAAGAAAAGTTAGTGCTCCTGTTCTGATCTTTTAGGCTTTAGCTGACTTGAGAAACTTTTCTCCTTCAACCTATGATATTTATGTACTCTTCTCTCGGCATCTTAAATCTCGTCAAATTAGCACTTGGAGAACATTGTTCTCCTTGCCTCACCTTCTACCACAGCACTGACCCTCAAAGGCTTTTCATTTATAATTTTGAGCCCGCCCATAAAAGAACTATATTTGGATGAACCCAGTGGTCCGTATAATTCCAATTGAAGTAAAATTTGGGTCATTGCTTATACACAGAGAGGTGTGTTATGAATGGATGAGTTGGATCAACCAAAGGTGGGCCCTGCACATGTTAAATTGGGTGTTGGCGCTTGTTGCACCATGCTGACCACATCATTTAAGGAAAAGCGGTTCACTTCGAAGTTTACCAGAAGCCAATCACTAACCTTCCATCAGATTACAGTGAGATACATAATTTACTACATGCAAATGAGTTTCAGCAGAAGCCTCACAATTTCAGAATTCAACTTCACAAGATGAAAAGAACACCCCAAAAGAAATTGCCATCTTGGAGGAAACTAGAACCATGTCAATTAAAAAAAAAAACCAAATATCATTGTCGAAATCATAACCACCCAAACTGATTGGCAAGCCAGTGACTCCGTAAATATCTTTGAGTGGGGAGCAAAATCTCCAATCTCTAAGAACCAATCTTTGGCTCTGATTCCAAATTCTCGTTGGTTTTCTTAGTAGATCTGCTCTGTAGAGAAGACAGATCCTGTTCAAGGCCAGACAACAAAAGATTAGCATCTCCAATAATCTGTTAAGAGAAATTGTTAGTCAAATTTAGAATATGCATATTAACCTCTGGTCTTGCATTTGTACATATATACAAGGACCATGGTTCAGTGATCCAAACTGTCAATCTAATAGTTCCAAATGTTGACAATGTGCTGAAAAACAACCCAAATTTGATTGATGCTTATAACCCTCCAGTAATGAGCCTTTTTTTTTTTTAATGTTGAATGTGGGATTGTGGGTTATTACTTCATTCTTAATCACATACTACCAGAATTTGGCTTGTCCCAGGGTGAAGGTCTTAATGGATTTCCTATTGACTGTGGGCCCACTAAATCAGCACTCCTTACTGTGCATATCATTGGGTTGAGGTGAGGATCAACAGTTACTACCCAATTTATGCTTTCATGTCTTGTTCTTCGACCAGTCACTCTTGTGTCTTTTCTCATGCTCAAAATATTCTGTGTCTCTTCATTTGAAGGAACATATGTTATAATCTTTCAATATGGAAGTAAGGTTTTTTGGCCGGATTAAAAACACAGATTAGTTGTGTAAAAGCATTGTTCTTATCCAAATATTTGAAAACTGACCTGGGATTCTTTGTGATTGCCTTCAGCGTTGGCCTTCTCTGCCATGTCAATCTGGGGACTCACAACATGAATCTCTTGAGAAGAACCTGGAGGGACTTGGGCCACTTTCAAGTGATAATTTTCTTTCTCATCCATCACACCTTCCTCTCCTGATTTGGCAGCTGGTGAAGACAAACTTGCGTTTTGTGAACCCTGCTCATGCTCTGCTTCTGGTTTCATACCAACTTGGATAGCATCACCCTCCCAAACTATCCTAACACCCCTTGATGATTTTGATTCATTTTCATCTACTTCACATAGCCTTGGCGGTGCCACCCACAAACCTTCGTCGTTGGGTTCTATCTCCATTCTTTCATTTTCACTATATGACAGAGACTCTCTATCATCATGCAAAATGCCTCTCTCTATTGCCGATGGGCTCGAATCATAGGACGGTGCCCCAACGAGGCCATTGTGCACATCCTCAGAAGTTTCTTCAGTGGCATCAGAGAGATTTGAACCTAACACTGAATCAGTGTCTTCAGAGAATTCACTCGCTCCTTCAATTCTGTCTGAAGCATGGTTTGTAAGAGAATTCAAAATGCCAACCTGATGTAATTCCTGTTCAAGTAACTCTTTTGCATCATCTTCATAATCTGCGATGGAAGAAACTGTATCAGTTTCGGGCACTGAACTCACCTTAGAATCACTCTTTTCGCTAAATTGTTTTCGAAGTGGGGTATCATAAGGCATCCCGTCGACCATAAAATATGGCCTCAACTTAAAATCATTCCTGTCTTGCTTCATCTCCCCCAGAAATGATGGCCCCACAGTAAAGCTTTCATATCTTCGGAAGAACGTATCCCTTGGCTGAAATGTTGTAAATTCTTGGTGGTTTGAATTCTCACCCACAGGATTTTCTTTATCATCAGCTTGTTCAAAAGGAAGATCAAAAGGATTCAATCTTGGCAATAGTATTGAAGGGGCTGAACCTGGAATTGGGATTTCATCCAAATCATACAGAGGGTCGAAAGGATTCCGTCTTGCCGGAATACTAATCTGCATGCCATCATTACCATCCAAGTCTATAAGATTCTTCTCGGCCTCCACCATCCACTTCTTCCTTGCTCTTCGTTTTGCGATCAGATTCTCTAACCTTTGGTTCCTTTCAATTTCTAGAGTCCCAAGATCCTTGAGATTCTTTTCGTCGTCTGCCGTCCATGTCACTATGGCTTTCTCTTGTGCTTCTTCTTCATCTGCATTCTCAATGTCCGCCGCCAAATCAGCACTGGCATCGTCGGAATCCTGAGCATCAGATTCATCACAGGGTGTGAGAGTAGCCACAGGAGCTTTGGACTCTATAAGAGGGCAGAGCTCGTCAAGCACTGGCATCACATCAGTCACTGAAGCATCAGGAGAAGAACTATCTGCATCAGAGCCTACATGAACTTGGCCATCATCGCGAATATCTCTGTTCCCGACTTCAATCACCTTCTTCTCACCATTAATTCCTTTCTCCTTGTCCCCAATTAAGACCTTACTTCGCTTTCTAAGACCTGCTTCTTGTGTTGTCTTCTCATTGACACTTGCAGCAGTCTTAGCAACCAAATCATCATCAGCATGCCGTGCAGTTGCAGATGTCACAGTATTTGGATTCTCTTCTTTGGCTATAGGGATATTCGCTTGCCCAAAGCTCAAGAGGGTTCCAAGAAGAATGGCAGTGCAGAAGATGATAGGGGATGAAGAGACCAAATAATCAAACAAAGAAGGAAGAAATCTATACAGGAGAAAAGAACACAATCCCATGCCCAAAACAAGGCTCCCTTTGAGGATGCATCCTTTAGACACCTTTGCTTCAATACCCATCACTCTCTAATCTGTACAAATTCAAAAACTCAGTGTAATAAGATTAAAAATAAAATAATTTGAGGCCAAATCAATGTAGATAACAAAGAGAAGAACAAAATCTCTATTGCAATGCACTGTCAAGAAATAGTATCATTTGTTGAGATCATAGACAATCACCTCCCAAAACCTATCAAATCAAATCAGTTCCCATAAAAAAGCCAGATGGTCCTTACAAAAAATATATATATTATTGATTTCTGGAATTATGGTTTACAGAATATTTTTTGAGAATCTTCTTTTGAAGCCTGTCAAGAAAATCTTTTAGAAGAACATCCGATATGTTTGAGAAGGTATAATCTGAAGATTAAAGCACGCGGTTAAAGCCTATCAAAATCAAATGTTGTGGAAGAAAAAGAAAACCATACGATCAGAAATCCAAGCATTTTACACATCAATTCCTACCTAATATGGTTTTAAAAGCAGTCTGAATAAGTATTCAAAACCCACATCAAAAGAACCAATAAAAACACATATATATAATATATATTTGTGTTAAGAGAGAGACTAGATGCAATCAATCAAGCAATTGTTGTAATTAACATTTCAAAAGATACTAATCTGTGAAAATGTCTGAAGATTTATAAATAAAAATGAAAACATAAAAATATATATTAGAAAAAAAAAAAAACTTTAGGAGTAGAATGATAGCAGATAATCAAAATAATGTTGTTACAACCTAATCTGGTCTCATGGAAGACTCTTCTTTAGAAAGATTAAAACTCACCTTCCAAAACAACCAATATGAATCCTCTGCAAGAACAAGTGACCAAATGGTATGAAACATGCAGTTCACAATGGATAGGATTCAGAGCAACACAAACCTGTAGAAAAATTAGAATACAGATCAAGTTTTTGGAAGAAAACAAGACCAGATAATCAAAAATTGGAATTTCAACCAAAACCAAAATTTACCAAATCAAATATTTTTAATTAAAAAAATAAAATTAGCTGATCAAAATAAAAATGGAATTTCAATCACATAGGCAAAACACTAGAACCCATCAAAATACAATCTTTCCAACCAAAAAAAAAAGGACAATCAAAGGATGCAGTTCTGTCAAGTGTCCAAAAACCCAAGTCCAAGGCCTATCATTCTTAAAGAAAAATTTGACATTTTGATAAAAAAATTGAAAACCCACCATGCATAACCTATCACACAACCCATCTCTTAACCTTTTTTCAGGAGAAAATGCAACTATCTAAAAGGAAAAATGATGCAGTTTCTCTCCTATATAAAACATGCACACCAAAAACAATCAAAATCTTCATTTTTTTTTTAAGAAGATAGACCACCTGCCAAAATAAGGCATTTTCCAATCAACTACTAGCAACCCCACCTCCCAAAATCAATCAAAATCAAACCTTTTTGAAAGAAAATGAGACTCCATTATCAGGAAATAGAGCATTTTCAATCTCAAAACCAAAAGAATAACAGAATCAAATAGATAAACGCAAGGGAAGTGATAATTTCTATCAATGTACCATGTAATAAAATGCCACAGATTAGTATAGAGACTTTACTTGGATCAGAGTTCAAAGAGGAATCCAAACATCAATAGCTTAGTGGAATCTTCCTCTTGTTTTTACCCTTGCTCCTTTTTTTCTTTCTTTCTGTTTTGTATGTGTTTAGACTTTGTCTTCCATGCTCTCCTCTTTTCATGGGATTTGAAAGGCAGAGTTTTCACAAAGGACTCTTAAAACCCATGTCCAACTGCCTACCCGCCATCCTCTTGCACTCAGATGTGTGCCACGTGTACAAGATCGGAGTCCAATCACAAGCGGGGCCTACTTTGTAGATTTTATAGGTTCAAAGAATGGATATCCATTGGTGCTTGGTGCTTGGTAAGGTGCCTGCAGTGCACACCTTGAGAGGTTAACATAGAGAAATCCTGATCAAGTTTAGGAGTGGAACTCCACCGTGGGGCCATTTTCTGAAATCAGAACCGCTTAAAATAAACACCCTTCAGGTATACGGGGTCTTCTCAAATTTGAGGCCCCATGTTGTTATTACTGTTTGATTAAAAAAAAAAGTGATTAATACAATCTAATGCATTTCATTATTGAGGATTTCATCAAATTGTGAATCCGACGGTGGTGCAAACTCCGGTTAATGTACAATTCGAGGATACTCCATATGCCCATAGGAAGTTTATTTTGAACGGCTCGGGTTTCAACACGTGGGTCCCATTTTGGAGTTCCATATTTCTCTAGGTTATCCTAAGTGGACCCGGGACTCTTCCTATAAATAAATGTCTTCAAGGTTCGACTGGGGCTCACAGTGGATAATCTAGTCCGTTCATCTGATGGACCCATTGCAGGATGGTATATGCTCTACATTCCCTATGAGACGATCCTAACTGTCCAATTGGTGGCTCGGAAATAGACCATTACAGCCAATGATCTACACTTGCAAGGGCATCATAATCAATAATCAAGATCATCCAACATTGTGGAACACCATCTTCTTCTTTTTCCACTTCCTCTTCCTCCTTGTCCTCTTCTCTTTCGATTTCAGGCTCTTTGAAAACAAGGGTTGATGGAGGGAAGGAACGAAACCAAATTCTGAAGAAACAATGATGTAATAAAACTCCAGAAACCAAGAATTCTATTTCATAAAGTGGCCCATCTTTGATCAGACCAGACTCAGCTAAGATCAGTGCTAGCTCAGGCTTGACCCAAGTCCCACTTGCAATGTGCTGAATTTTTCTCCAACATAGTTAAATCAAATGGTTCATATTTTTAAACCTTTACAGGATGGATTATTGCTTGAACACCATCCTTAATTCCTTACCAGACAATTTTTTGAAAAAATGACTTGTTGATATAAATAAGTAATATCAGCGGGGCCTGGGGGTGTTGATATAAATAAGTAATATCAGCAGGGCCTCAGGTGGGATCGCCGTGGTGGTGGTGGTGGTGGTGGTGGATTTTGAAAGATTCAAAGGGGACCAACCAACCTAGATATGTTGTTTGAACCTTATATATATACAATACGTTTAACCCCTTAATCTGTGGATTTTAATGGATTTATATTAAATAAAAAATTATGACACTCGATTCAACGGTCCAATCCATTCGGATGAGTGCAAACCCATGTAATATGGTGTAATTTTGGGGAGGTCCTGTGGGTTTGGACGGTTAGGATGGATCATCAGTTGGGCCCACTGAAAGTTCTCACTGTAATTTGGTGAGCATGGTTCCCATTTAGAGAGAATGCTCCCATGCTCACAGGAGTACCATGAGCACCGCCGAGTGTGGCCTTGACCCCCAAAGATAATGGGACAGTGGGGGCATCAAAATATCCAAATGGGACCGCCCTAGATATGCAGTTTGAAGTCAATCTGATGCTTTTAACCTCTTGATCAGTGGCCCACAAGTTTAACAACTTTATATCAAATAAAATCTTTCACTCTCAATTCAACCGTCCAGTCCATTCAGATGAGTGCAAACCACTGTGATCCGGTGTAATTTTAGGGGGGATTCCATGTGTGTGGATGGTTCGGATGGATCATAAGTTGGGCCTGCTGAAAGTTCTCACCATAAGACGGTGAGTATAGTTCCCACATGAGCATTTCTCTTAATAAATAATAAATTATCTTTTTACTGTTTTACACTAATCTGCAACAGACGTTTTGAGTAACATCAAATAATAGAGTATTTATTTTTACTCCTCTCCACTTTTGCTTTTCTCGTCTCTTCCCCTCCCACTTGCTGTAACCGAACCCCGACGGCCGTCCTATCACCAGCGACCATCTCTCCCTCCGGCAAGCTCCGATCCAATCCCCACTGGGAGTGCAAACAGACACCAGGAACGGCCTTATTCCAAGACAACCCACACTACTCCAATCTTCTTCGACAATTAGAGAGCAGAACCTTCTTGATTTTGAGAAGAAGGGGGATGATCTCTTTTTTCGTGGGTATCGCTCGTTGGTGGGGTGCACGGAGTTTCAAGGCCATGTGCATAAAGAGGTGCACAACTGTGAAATCCCGTGCATATATCATGTGTACATGCGCACAGGGTTTCACAGCCGTGCACTTGGAGGGAAGATGAAGCGCATTGGGTATTTTCATCATTTCACACATGGGTATTTTGGTAATTATTTTCACGGTGTAAACAAAAATTCTTATTCATTTCCCATCTTACCTTCATAATATTTTCATAGGAGAGGTTATTTGATTGTCATTTTTATATATTCGCCTTTCGTTTTCACTTTTTAACTACTTATGACAAACTCCTATCTATTCTATGCAAACAAACAGGCATAAGTGCATAGTAATTGCATTTTTTTTCCCCATAAAAAGAAGGCTTGACAGAGATATAAGTTCCAAAAAGAGTAAAGTTTCTATTTCGTACAATGAGGGTCATCTATGATCAATACCAACCTTCACACACTTATCTACTCCAGTAAATTTGACCATCCATCCCAATTTGTCATTAATCCGACCAGGATCATATCACCAGATCAAAATGCATTTGCCCAAAACCCAAGCCGGAGTTACCATGCTTATTATATTCAGTGCTAGAGCCAACCTAGGGCCTCAAAGTTGAAGAGCCATCCATTTGCAAAAAACATGTGCACATTCTGCTAAATACATCCGGTCAGGCCAATTATACAAATGCCAAGACTTAGCTCATCTAGTCATTTAGCTATTGCCCTAAAAAAATTGTATTCTCACATCCATACCATGGACCTAAAAGCTCAATCTTAAATCTAGCCCATTGCAGGTTGGGGCCAACTCTAGAGTTCGAATTGATCATAGAGGGGCCACATTATGCCCAATAAATATGTAAAAGAAAAAAGGAAAAAAGAAAGAAAGAAATGTACAATGATACCAAATACATATAAAATCCCTGAGCTCCGCATTGGGTTTTCCCTCAAAAATGTGATAAAATTCCACTTTCATTCACCAACAAAATTCCGTGGTCTCATTCAAAATTAAGTTGAACTTCAAAGGTCTATAAACTAGTTTCATCAAATTACAGGATTCAATTCCCCAATCTAAGTTAAATAGTTTAAGCCCCACAAAAAATTAAAAAGGGCAAAAATCCACCTAGATAACAATATTTCTAACATGGAATAAGTGTATTAAGTTCACTCAGAAAAGACGATCTCATGCTGTAGGAACCCTCGCATCTGGTTAGCCCATACTCAGATTACCTGGTTGTCCGATTAGGTACAACTTTGATCAACTGTAACTTTTTTTTTTTTTTTTTGGCAAAGAACCAAAGAGGACACCTACATCAAACAGCCAAATTAACCAAATACAAGAATTTTAGTCTACTGCATGACTTAATAATCCAGTCCCAGGCAAACCTTTTGCTTTTCAATGACGCAAGAAATAAATATCTCCACATGAGGAATAAAGGAAATATTCCTTACCAATTAGTATAAAAGCATGGTGGAACCATGTCTATTGGCTTTAGATACCAACTGCAATGTTTGTCGTGAAAATGCAAGGCAAAGTCGCACACTAAGATATGGCATTGTAGTGTTACTGTATAATGATATAACATGCTACAATTACAATACAATACTGCTACAAATGCTTTCTTTTTAAAAAAAAATCTTGCTAAAAATGGAATATATGTAAATCAACAAAGGATCCTAAAAGAATTGATTTGTATAGAAGGTAGCCAAGGTACAACTAAGAGAATCGAATCATATTACGGGTGGCCACAAGTACAACTGCACCTCACTCATTAAAGACTGTCACCATGGGTTTGCATGTGCCTTAAAAGTGGTACCTTGGGTTTGTATGTGCCTTAAAAGGGGTACCTTGAGTTTGCATGTGCCTTAAAAGGGGTACCTGCAGATATAGAGTTTGAATCAGCATCATCAAAATCACATAACATATGCTTTCAAAGGAACAAGGAATGATAAATGAGAAAAAGGATTCTTCTGGAACACGAAATTAGTAGCAATTAGCTTTAGATGATCTAGAGAGAAAGAAGCATCAACTCAAATCTCCCTTTTATGAGGGAGGAGCAATTCTTTTTTAGGTAGGATCAACCACATCTAACACACAAATTTTTATGTTGTTCAGAACACAATATATGTAAACTCTTAACTGTAAACACTTTCAATAAATAGATGTTTTTCTTCCACAATCCATTTCCATCCCTAGAAGCCATCAAGCTCCTAAAAAGGTATTGACCCCACCAGAGTGGAAGAATCGCTATTTCATTGGCAAAAGAATCAGATAAAAAATTTGTAAGAAAATCATACCTTTGCAGCTGGTATGTCCATTAGAAGATCGCATACTGCAGAAGTGGGCAGTGGGAAGCGGCAGTCCACCATTAAAAACAGTTCTCTTAGCGAACAATGCTGGCAATACAGATACAATGGAAGCCTGCATATCTTGGATCCTCGTGAAAATGGATCTGATACAGGCTAATGCTGTCTAGATCAAAATTTGTTTTGTGACAAAACAACAAATTGGTGCTGAACAAACACCACTCATATAGGCACTCAAGTTTGTTCATTTGGTGTGGCATAACTCGCACTGCGAGTGATTAAACCTCTTTGTCTCATGTCATTCTGTAGTTCAAAAACTTCATCCATAATGCCTAGGTCACAATACTTTCTAATTAGACAGTTATAAACAGACTCATCAGGTAAAACCCCATTTCCAATCATCTCATCTAGCAAATTTCTTGCTTGCTGCACTTGGCCACAGTTACATAGCCCCCATATCAATGAAGTGTAAGCATGTAGATCGAGCTCAATACCATTTTCAATCATTTCGTCCCGCAGATTGAAGGCTTCCTGAAGATTTCCGTGCTTCAAATTCCCATGCATCAGTGATGTGTAAGCAACTCTATCTGGAGACATACCCTTTTCCAGCATCTCATTGAATAACTTTTTAGCTTCTTCCAAGCAACTATTTTTACAAAGCCCATCAATGAGAGCTGTGTAAGCCAATACATTGGGTTGCAAGCTCATGGCTTTCACCCTATCGAAATGGTAGATTGCTTCCTCCATCGACCCAGCTTTGCACAATCCATCAACTAATGCACAATATGTCACAACAGTAGGAACAATTCCTGAATCTATCATTTCATGAAACAGAACAAGAGCTTCACAAGCTTTTCCTGCCTTGAAGTACGCATCCATCAGTGATGTATATATAACATGATTGAACTTCAAACCACACTTTGTCATTTCACTAATCAAAAGCTTTGCTTCTTCAAGTTTTCCTTGGTCACAGAGGCCCCAGATAATGGTTCCATACAGTGATAAGTCAAATTTGATGTCTTTTTCTCTCATTTCATTCAATAAATTCATAGCCTTTTCCATCTGTCTACTTTTGAAAAACCCATGGAGAAGAGCAGTAAGCAACAGTTGGTTGGCAGTCACACCAGCTTTTACCATTGCCCTAGAAACTACTTCTGCCTCCTCAACCTTTCCCTCTTTACAGAGCCCATCAACCAAAGCCGTATAGGTAACAATATTTAAGCTAACCCCTGCTTGTGTCATTTCATCCACAAGCTTCAGTGCTTCACTAATATTACCTGCCTTACAGTTTCCATCTATCAGAGATGTATACGTGAACTCATTAGGTGTGAGGCCTACCACTCTCATATCTACGAAAAACTTGATTGCTTCTTGCATCATTCCTTCCTTACAAAATGCATCAATAAATGTACTGTAAGTTACAACATTAGTTTTCACCCCACTTCGCTTCATTTCACTGAGATACCCCAAGGCCTTCGGCAGCTGTTCAAACTTACAAAAACAGTTGATCAGCGCATTATATGTGATCACATCAGGATTGCAGCCCGCCTCTTTCATTTCCTCGAGCAGACACTCTGCTTCTTCCAGTTGCCCACACTTTCCATGCCCATCAATGAGAGAATTATAGGTGACAACATCTGGCGCAGAACCCATATCCTTCATCTGCGAAAACAACCCTCTCGCAGTCTTCAAGTCCCCCTCTTTGCATACAAAATCTATCATGATGTTGAAAGTAAAAACTGATGGGGCAATGTTCGCCGCAACCATGTCCTTAAACAACTTCTTTGACATATCCCCACGGCCAGACTTGGAAAGCCTGTGCAAAAGAGCATTGCAAGATCGTGCCTTTGTGAAAATCTTAAACTTTCTCATCTTCGAAAAGCAGTCACTTGCTTCATCAAGCAAATCCAATTCAATCAAAACACCAAACAAGGCGTCAAAAACACCAAACCCCGAATTACACACACTCTGTGTCAATCTCAAAACATCAAAAACATCCGAATCAGGCAAAATCCGCTTCGACAAAATCAATCCTTTGAGAACTTCCTGTGCGTGAAAATACATTCTGGCCCTAAACAAGATGTGAACCAGAATGCAGTGCGCTTCCGTGGTGTGCACACAACCCATTTGATTTTTTGCCCAGTTGAAGAACTTGAGCGCCAATGGGGCGTCCTTTCTCAATGCGAACAAAACCCTAGAAGCCATAACCGGCGCTAAAACCGAATTGAACAGGCTCTTAATCGTGGGATCATCCCACAGCTCATTTGCAACGATTCTACTTATCCTCTCCATATCGAAATCCTCTACTGATTTCTGGGGTTTTGCTTCGGTCGAGAAGGGGAACCGAATCAAGCAGATGAAGCTGGAGAACCAGATGATCATGGAAGAGGGAAGAGGTGAGGGTTTCGTGAAGAGATTGAAGGAACGAAGGGGCTTTCTAGGGTTTGGGGATGAGAAAAAGGAGCTTACTTGAGAGCAATTTCTGCGATGTATGATGCGGTGGCGAATCTGGCGCATGAAAACAAGCATTTCTTCTCGTCAAGATCGGATTTTGATGGAACCCATCTTCAATTGGGACGATCGGAGAGGGGATTTCTAGGGTTTTCTTCGTGTGATTGATGGTGTTCTTCTCCTCTCAGCTTCTTCCATGTAGGGTTTTTTCTAGGGTTTAAGCTCTGTATGAGCAGTGAGAGCGCAAGGAGAAGATGCCAATGGAATGGACCCAAATTACTAGGTTAGTAAAAGTTACCCAAAAGGGCCCAATCGGGTCTGGCCTTTGAGTCCAATGAGTTGTAATCCGAGCCAACTCGTGGACCCGAATACCCGATCCCGTAATCATGGATTACCTTGCTTTTAATTTACATTTGGCTGTGAATCCATAACTAGGGTTATCTATGGACTTAGGTACAGCCCAAATGGGCCCAAGTTCCGGATAATGAGATTCAGACTATTGGATTTGGTTATGAATCCATAACTAGGGTGATCCATGGACAAAGGTACGGCCGGAATCTGCCCGAGTTTGAGTCCGATAATGAGATTCAAAATTTTGAATGGGCCTTGAGCATAACAGAGTCAAGATTTCAGATCACTTATTGGGCTGGACTGAAACTTGAGATCGATGCGGCTTGGACTCTATTAATTTGTAGATTAATATATAATAATGAATAATTTTGTGTATGAATACATATGTGTGTTTATATGTATATATTTTTACCATATGTATTGATAGAAATGTATTATTGTATACTTTTCAAGTGAGTATTTGTATGGTATTGAAAGAGCTCGTTGACTGAGAACGGGCCTTTAAACAGCATGGTGGGCTTTGATTGGTCTTGTGGCTCCATTTTCTTACGAGGGAGGATTGGACTCGAGGGCTTTTGGTTTTTATAAAAAATATTACGACGTGTACAATATAGTGGAGCCCATCTTATGATCCATCCGAACCTTCCACACATAAGAGACATCCCTGAATTACACCGGATACGATGGGTTTGCACATATACGAATGGATTGGACCATCCGATCAAGGGTCCAATCTTATTGTACTAATACTCTAATATGCCATTCTCATCAATCATATAGCAGTAACATAATAGGTAGGAAATCTCTCAGATATTCTCCTCTCATATTTATTAATATTATAAAAAGGCAAACGCCATTAAGGGTTCCTTGTATTTGAAAACTGTGTCTCCTCTTACGGGTTTTATTAGATGATAGATACATTGGCCATTAACAGCTCTCCTCTTTTTTATCATTTCTATACACTTTAGATTTGTAGTATGTAAAAGTGACTGAACAAAGTAAAGAAGGTAGGCCTGATGTTTGGAAGTAAGACCCCATACTCAAACATGTATTATAAGGATAAAGAATATGAGATATTAACATCCTAATCCAAATGCAACTCAAGCTGTTCTAAACATTCATTTTTGTTTAGGTGGGACTAAACTTTTGCTTGACTTTGTTAAAAGTTTTAACATTAGTAATACCAAAAGATAAAATATATTGCAGCTAAATAGACAAAAAAGTCTTTTTCATTCTCAGATATGCTGCCCTATTGAAGGTTCTTCCCTCTTCCTCTCCCAAATTTAACATAACATTTTCTTTAATCCTAGGTATTTGAATGCCATGAGACGATAATTTAGGTGAGCACCCAATTACCCTATTTGGGTTCCCAAAGGGGTTCTATTTGGATCTAACGAATTTGGTTGCCTGCACTTACCTTAGTTGTAAAAATAATTTTCTATAGTTGGTCATGGGCTTATGATAAACCTAATTTATGTATTAATTGAAGATCAAATTATGTCCAATGGTGATTTGGTCATCTTCGGACTTATAGGTATGCATCTGAGGAGGGGGGAGATTACTTTATTTAGGGTTATTTGGTGATAGAGTGAAATTAACAACGAGAGGACCAACGACGAGAAGTTCAATCTGCGTGAAAAGGATTTTGGACTCTTAGTAAATAGAAGATGTCGAAAAAGAACGACGTGAAAAGGATCTATTACTTTCGGTGGAGAAGATGGAGAAAATGAGTGATTTCACCAAAGTTTCGTGATATAGGGCAACCACATGATTTAGATATGGGGCGATTGTTAATAGTTATATAAAAGGATAGGTCCACACATTGAAATCTAAGGTAATTTCAAAATTGACCTTGGGCGGCCACCTCAGGTCACCTATATGTAGGTCCACCACTGCACTTGATCCCAGGTAGCATTATAGAAAAAACACTTAAAGCTTGGTTTTCTTATTTTTAGGCCTAGGGCCAACCCTGACGCACAAGAATACGGTAAGGGCCTAGGTAGCGCAGGAACCCCTTGACAACCCTACTTTGCAGTCTATTTGTGAATTTTAGGGGTGCAGGTCCCTTTGACAGCCCTACTTTACATGAATTTTAGGGTAGGTCCCTAGAGCATTGCATGAAGGAGAAAACTTTCCTTTTTTTTCCTGAGAAATCAGCCCCCATTAGATCCCCTAGTTTTGATTTAACAGCCTTAGAATTTAATGGTTCATTGATTTATTTTAGATTTAATCCAGTGGTGAGTAAAGGTTCAATGGGCATAAAAATTGGGCAGGATGCTACATCACGAGAATATAAGAGTACAGGGAGAATTTATGATCATTCTCACTTTATAAAAAATAATAATTTCTTTTATATAATCTCATTGGAATGTATGCGAGTGCTGATAATTGCTGTCAAAATTGTTCCTACAGATCATTCTCATGTAAAAATAAGCATTTTTTTATTCATTCCTACAAATTTCAAAAAATATTCTAAAAAATAATGATTGAGAAAGTGCAAATAAACATATTATTCAAACTATTCATCATGAGAAAGAAGAAATGTTCCTTCCACCCGACACAATCCCAACATTGGTTTGATTGACCCGACAGGTTCAGCTTGAAAATTTTCCAGCCCGATTAGGGATGTCAAATGGGCCGGGCTGGCCCGGCACGGCTCACTCCAGCTCGTCAGTCAATGGCCCGCAGCCCGGCCTGACCCGGTCAACGGCACGGCCTACAAAGGCAAGGCCCATGACATGGGCCGGGCTAGGCAGAGGTGGCTAGGCCCGTTGGCCTGTTTGGCCAGGGCCCGCCAGGCACGTGGGCTAGAGGCAGCAGCCCGCCAGGCCCGCTGGGATCGGCCCGCCAAGCCCGCCCAACGTTCATAACACTGTTTTTTGAAAAAAAAAGTCCATTTTAAACCCCCCGCGCCACCCCCCCCCCCCCCCCCCCAACAGCTATAAAACAGTCATATAAGGGGTATTTTGTGTCATTTTTCATTTTACAAAGTTTATAAATACCCTAACCCTCCCATTCTCATTCCTCACCAATTTACACAACTCTCTCATTATCTTTATACATTCTCGAGCTCTCTTTCAAAGCATTCAACTCTTTCACTCTCTCTAAAAAGTTTTTGGAGGACCAAAGATCAAGTCATCAAGAGACAAGATTAAAGGGGCCTTCAAAGATTTAGAGGTATTTATATTATTTAAATTTGAGATTCCATATATATATAAGTTTATATTATATTATATTAACTCTCATTTTTTTCCCTTTTTTTATATTAATTATCACAAAAGAAGGCTATTAGGGCCTATTACTGTTATTACTTATAAATTTTTTTTTTGAAATATGGCTAGAAGATTTTTCACAGAATCATCTTCAGTTAATTTAGGGGAAGAAGAAAATTTTATTGAATTAGAAGATGAAGTAGGTGATTTACCACCCCCCTTTCCTCAGAGTTCCCGTAAACCAACCAAGAGGAATAGAACTTCACCAGTTTGGGAAATATTTACAAGGTTTGAGGTTATTGAAAATGGAAAAACAGTTGAAAAAGGCAAAATGCAAATTTTGTAGTAAGATTTATGGTACCCAGTCAAAAATGGGTACAGGCCATTTTGCAAGGCATAGGCAAAATTGTCCAGCCTTAAAAAAGCCGACGAATGCAGGGACAGGGAGGCCTGGATCACAGACCCAAATTTCTAGTACTGATGGTGGTAGTAGTAGTAGCAGTTTGGGTTTTTTTTCCTTTTAATGCACAAAGTTGTAGACAAAAGCTTGTTAAAATGATTGTGTTATCCGAATTACCATTTTGTTTTGTTGAAAATGAGTTTTTTGAATAATGGGTCTAGAAATACTATCAACCACAATTTCATAGTATTTCAAGAAATACAGCCAGAAATGATGCTATTAGACTCTGGCAGGAAGATAAAACAAATATAAAAAATTACCTTGCAGAAATTCCTGGTAGAATAGCCCTAACCACAGACATGTGGACATCTAAAGGGGGTGACAGTTTTCTTTGTATTACTGCACATAATATAGATTCAAAATGGATTATTAATAAACGTATAATTAGTTTTAGCAGTCTTGAATGGCCACACAATGGCACTAGAATAAGTACATTTATTTTGGAAAAACTAGATGAATATAATATTAAAGAAAAAGTTTTATCTATAACTTTAGATAAGGCTATTGAATTAATAAGAATGCAGATGCCACTTGCAACTCTAGTAGATAACTCTATCTTTCAAAATAGATGTGTATGTCACATCTTAAATCTTATTGCAAAGGTTGGTTTAAAGCATATTGTAAGTTATACATTTGCTATTATAGATATTACTAGATTTATTTTCACCTCCGCACAGAGAAGACAATTGTATGCTGGAATATGTGCGAGGCAAGGCGTATCAGCTATTAAATTGCCTAAGGAGGTAGAACATAGACAGAATTCGATGTATGATTTGTTAAACAAGGCACTTGACCGGAAACTGTTTTGAATGAATTTTGTGCTTTTCATGCACAAATTTTGATGATTAAAGATGAACATTGGGAGTTATGTGCCCAAATAAGAGATTTATTAGAAGCTTTTTATACTTCAACATTATTTTTTTCCGGGATATATTATCCCACATCTAATGAAGCTTTAATGAAGGTTTTTAAAATTACTTTACAATTCAGTAGATTTAGAGATCATTTTTTACTGAGTAGCACTATTAAAAACATGGAAGAAAAATTTAATAAATATTGGAAAGAGGCTCCAATGACATTTTCTTTAGCTGCCGTATTTGATCTTAGGTTAAAATTAAGTGGTGTACAGTTTTTTATTGATGGAATAAATAAAAATATGAATTATATATATTTAAATGTTTTTTCAAATATTATGGCAAACTTACAAGCACTTTTTCAATTTATTGTGAGCAAATGGGTACGACCGGGCTTAGTATGGGTCATTCAGAAGTCCAGCAAACAGGTGTTGGTGAGTGAAATGTGTGGTATTCTTCCCTGTCTACGGGCATGGCATCCAGCTCAAGCTCAAGTAACAGTGTGACGGAGTTATCATCGTATCTTGACGTCGGTGTAATACGAGTGCAAGATGCATCTAGTTTTTACCTTTTAGCTTGGTGGAAGCAACAAGAAAGCGTTTATCCGGTGTTGGCCGCCATGGCTCGTGATCTATTGACTATTCCAATGTATTCTGTAGCATTAGAACATGCTTTTAGTGTAGGTGGACGTGTGGAAAGAACCAATCTGACTGAAGAAACAGTGGAGTGCTGTGTTTGCCTATGAGACTGGTATTTGGCAGATAAGAGGAAGCAAGAGTTGACATTAATGGAAGATTATGATCCAGCAGAATACATTAGTGGACTACACATCTGATTTTTTACTTTTTCCTTCATTGTAATTTTTAAATTTATAAGTTTTTCATTCGTTTTTATTTTTATTTTCTAAAAAGTTTGTAAGGTTTTAAAGGTAATCATATTTAGAAACCTTCAAGAAGTTAAGATCCAAATGATTCTCTCTTCTCAGTGGAGTAGGTCGAGTTCGACCGAACCACTTAAATATCTTTGTCATTCTTCGTGATTGTGTGATGTTAAAATTTTTTACTTATTTGATAATTCAATAGCCACTGTAAAGAAAATCCATTAATTTTTAACTGTCTCATTATTGAAAATACAATGGCTATAATTGGATAATGTCAGTTAAAATCCAAATGGTTCTCTTTTACACTAACTGTGTCTTTGACTCTTTGTGTTCTATTCTTTTTTTTTTTTAATACCGAAAAAAAAAAAAGGCCAAAAAAGGAGCAGGCCCGCCTGGCCCGACCCCTGGCGGGCTGTGCCAGGGTTTTTCCTTGGAGCCCGTTTGACATCCCTAAGCCTGACCCCTATCCCATAGGTTTGTTACCGTTTAAAAAAAAAAAAAAAAATATATATATATATATATATATATATAGAGAGAGAGAGAGAGAGAGAGAGAGAGAGAGAGAACAGATTCGACACCTAATTCCAGATGTAGGACAATGCTGAGCCAGTTTTAATCCCAATGCAACTGCCTAAACAAAGAACTGTCGCATTGGATGGGATTTCCGTTCCAAATTACCCTGAAAGGAAAAGAGGGCGAGAAGATTGAGATGATACTCTTGCAAGGGCCCAAATTCTCTAATCCATCTCCTCCGGAGGAAAATAGGCCAAGTTAGTAAACAGAAAAAGAGATTCTGGGGACAATCATCCAAAATCCACAAAGCTTTGGAAGGAGTTTCCTAAACAAATATCCTTCCTCAAAAGGTACCTCTCACTCACCACTCACCATTCCGTCCAGAATCAAATCTTGATTTCTTGCAGTTAAAATCATACAGTGACTAATTTTGACTATTTCCCATCACACTACCCTGCAACAGATGAAAAGCCCTGGAGCTTTTACATGCATTCTGTGTACAGAGAGAGGTAGTCAACAGCTTGGGATATATGCGTAAAAACAATTATCTAATCACGCAACCATCTGAAAAAGGCAAAGATAATTGAAGATTTACACAATCAAACAAGAAAGTGCACAAGCAAAAAAAAAAAAAAAAAACACAAAAACAATCCAATACAACAGGAATGGTGAGGAGCAAAGGTATGCGCTTGTGATGCAGTTTCACTTGAGCAACGCAACAGATTCAGGTTCACGGCCATGGACCCTCAGTCGATAGATGCATGTGTGCAAGGGGCTGCCCTGGTTGGACGTGAAGTCAAGCCTAATCATGTTGACAACACCAGAATCAGTAGACTCGACATTGAAAGTCTGGGCATTGCTCCTCTCTAGATCGTAAGTGAATTCTGCCAACAAAGACATTTTGTCCACTCCATCAGAAGGAACCTCATCATGTCCCTTGTACCACGCAGAAAGCCGGCAGTCTTTTGGAGCACTTGACCTGTCATATGCGACACTCTGCACATGCATGCAACCATGTCAAAGAATGAATTGGAGAAACCACATGGCTAAAATTAACCCAAACTGAAGAACTGATGATTTTAGCAGTTGAGATACCACAGGCGGACTTCAGCTCCTTGACATTTTAGGAGATTAGAAGCATAGAATAGTTAGGATAGAAATCCAGAAATCAGGAACAAATTTTCACAACTTCCATGAAGAGATGGCAAAACATGGGCCTGTAAGTGTTCCATAATTGCAGAAACGAACCTCAACTGGAGATTCATGATCTGTCCCCCCACCCCCCCCCTACCAAAAAAAAAAAAAAAAAGCCACCCAAATGATAAATTGTAATCAGTAGTCTCTATCCACGACTCTTAACCTTTGATGTTCAAAACAAAAAATAGAAGACAGCTACCAAAGTATATTGATGGGGTTATTTTTTTAAGATTTTTTGATAAAGATGCAAATGCTTTATATAATTTCCAGTTTTTCATTTTGTAAGGTATAATTACAAATTTTCAAGCCACATTAAATGTTCATAAGAATAAATAACAAACATTCTGCTAACATTCAGGCCCTAGCAATTTGGGGGTAGGCCAACACATGAACATAACCCTCGTTTCATTTCTATAGGAAAAGAAACGGCCAAAAACAGAGGAAAAAGAAGTAGAGCCAATTTCCAACCAAAATGAATAAATCAATCAGTGAAAACCAGTTTTCATATAATACCAAATGGCATCATCACTCAGAAGTCACCATCTATCGGGATTCAGGGGTCAGCTTCTGTGGTTATATTTATAAACAATTGCCAGTAGATGCAACCCACCTATACCTGGGCTTGAAGCTAGCAAATAACATACTACCGACACACAGCAAACCCCATTGACCTGACAGGTAATACAACAATTGAGATATATGGATATGCAGACACGGAAAAAGTAACACTAAAGGAAATATCCCCAGATGATACAAAATCATGATAGCCAGTCCACAAAGATCACTTATTTTTATGGAATCATTTTATTGATGCTTTTATATCATCTTGAACCCATGTCCAGTATTCAGAAACAAATAGTTTGAGACTTAACCAGAAACAAATATAAAGGTTTCCGAAAGTCAATGTTTAACATTTTCCCAACTCTTTTCTACCAGTTTCTAACACTGCTCTTGGCCTTAAGGCCTTGCGAGGAATGAAAACCCCAGGTTCATAGGATATGATGAAGTGTGTGGGCCCACAAACAAATGAAAACTGGCCCACAACAATACATTTTATGTCTACGACAAATAAAATAGAATATATTTTATTGCTCAAAATTTTAGATGAAAATCAATCAATCTATCTATCTATAGGCAGGGTATCCACCAAGGAATAACATGCTTCTGTCCAACAGCCTTGTAAATTACAGAAGTTATTCCAGCATTCATATGGAAAGGAGTCTCATCCTTTGATGTGGCCATGCAGGACATTGGATCTCTATAATATCTTGTGAATTATTTTTATTAACGGGTATATCTTGTAGGTTATTTGGGATTATAATTACAGATTTCTTATTGATATCAACATTAGATTGGGGAGTTTTTTTCTAATCTGTAACAACCGGTGGGACTTGATATTAATGAATCTACTTAAAGGGGAGCAGTAAGGCACTCCATTCCAACAATTTTCTTTTGAGTCTTCCTATATTTTGTGATGTGTCCCTGATTCCCTACACTCTAATGGCATGGCCTGTTCCATTGCAATAACCGTACACCACCTCTTTATGGCATTTGTTTACAAAATGGTCATAGATGACACTGACATTTGCTCATGTCTCTTGGCTTTGGTTTACTAGAATCTATAATGGCAAAGAAGCCGGCCTCAGATGAAATAGTAGAACCTTGATTCTCTAAAATGACTTGAGAACGACATGACAGTTGCTCCTCTTAATTGTTCTTCTTTTAACAGGTCGTCAAGACAAGTATCTAGACTGGAGCAGGAACACCATTCAACTAGCTTTTATGGGCTCCAAACTCATGGCACACTTTCACAAGAATTAGATATCGCTGGGACAATTTCGTAAATCTACATTCTATATTCAAGCCAAGGGACATAAATTTTGAATTGTACTCCCAAAGGGCCCATTGTAGCTAATTAACAATTTCATACACCAATTCAAACTTTCGGGGCATTTATTCTAGGTAGATTATTTCCATGTTCACTTCGAGTGGGTATCTACATCATTTCAGAAAGCTGGTCAAGATGAATCAAGTCCTATGCATATTTATGAATGATCCAAGACATCTTCATCTAGCGGTTGTCCACCACATTCTCTGTTACCTCAAAAGAACTTCCAATTGGAGTCGCTTCCTTCCTGCTCAATGCAATGCCTACTTACATTGTCTGCATACACTATTGTAGATTGGGCTGGGTAGTCTGGCACTCGTCAACTTGTCCTCCACACATCTCTGTAATCTCAAAGGAACTTCCAATTGGATCTCTTCTTTCCTGCTCAATATCCACTTGCATTGTCTGCATACGCTAATGTAGATTGTGCTGTGTATTCTGACACTCGCCAACCCATGACAGTACCGAGCATGTTTATGAAAAAGTGGTTGATTTCTTAGAAATTCAAGAAACAAGATTGAGTATTTAGATCAATGGTGTTGCAGATCAATGGATCGTCTCTATACCTTAATGAATGGCCTCTTAAGGATATTTTCAAATTAATGGTTGCCTAATGCCTAAACTCTTGAATAAGAGATAAAAGAGTAATGGAGGTCATAGGCAATATGCTCTGGGCAGGAAGAGCTTCACCATTGAAACTTGAATGTAAGTGGGTCTAGGGGTGTACACGGATCAGATTGGTGCGGATTAGGCCAAATCCGTCACCAATCCGTTACCTACGGATTGATAGATTTGGAATCTGTCACCAATCCGTGGCCATTAAAAATCGATCTGATCCGATCCATGGAGGACCGGATCAGATCAGTTTAATCCGTTCAATCCGTTGAATCTAATGTTAAAGAAAGAGATCAAATATGTTGTAAAGAGTTTTAGCATACAAGCTAACAATCCACAAAAAAATATAAATTACAAATATATTTTTTGGTCCCGGAAGCTACCTAATTGATCAATACAAAGAGTTGTTTTTATCTACATTACAACCAAAAGAGATCTAGGGTTTCATTTGTTATACTTATATATAAAAGTGAATTACATTTTGACCCCTGAAGTTTTTTCTTCTTTTATATTTAGATCTCTTAACTTATATTTAGACCCTTTCAGTTTTTTTTTTAATTGTCAATGGATCGGATCGGATTGAATCCACAGATTGAGGGTGAAATCCGTTACCAATCCATTGTTAACAAATTACAAGATTTTCAATCCGTCACCAATCCGTTTACATTCGGTTCGGTTAAAAATCCTCAGATTGGATCGGTTTTATGGATCGGCGGATTTTTTGTGCACCCCTAGGGTTATATATGAAAACCAATGATGAGGCCACCCATTGAATGTGGAATTCCAGACTGGCTTCTAATTAGGAGGAACAAAAGGCAAGGGGAACATGATGACTGTATTAATTCAAATCCTATGAAAGTCAAGTCATATATATATATATATATATATGGGGCCTGCTCTCCTAAGCTGTAGCTTAGCTTATCCTAAGCTGAAATAAGGTTGGTCCCACAAAATCAAAGTCGATTATGCTGTTTTTTGCATAATGATCGGTTTCAAAATTAAGATAAATCCAATCAGAACTAGATTTTTTAGTTCCATCATGCAAAAAACAGATATAATCAAGTTTGATTTGTGGGACCAGCACTATTCCAGCTTAGGATAAGCTAAGATGCAGCTTAGGAGAGCACTGCTATATATATATATATATATATATATATATATATATATATATATATTGCTACCTAATGTACTTCACCGATCAGCTCTGTAATAATCTTTCAGCAGAGCACAATTGACCATGAATTCCTGCGTAATCAATTCCTATGTATTCTATGCAAACAAACAGGCCCTTAAGGTGAATGTCGTGTACAAAGGTTACTTACTATCCAGATGGCACACCAAAGGTGTCTATGAGGGAGAAGGTCACAGTTGACCACAACATTGAGCAATTGTTAGTGGTTGCAATAGAGCTCACTCAAGCAGAGATGGAACTGTATGGTGTTGGAATGGCTAAAACATTGATCAAACTGGGGATGTAACTTGGGTCAGGTCAAGCCAGAGCCTGCCTGGCCTGACCTCTAAAAAATACGCAATTCACTTGGTTCATTGTAGGATCAGGCCTGCTTTTTCCAAGTTCCCCTCCTGAAAATCAGGCCGGGCTTGGGTCCAGAGTACCCAAGTAACACCCAGGTATTCGAACACATAAAAATTCACATTAAGTCACATACTACGCAAGAAATAAATTCTATATGCATACAGTATATAAACCAAAGTCAAACTCCCAAAACATTAAAATGAATTAACAAAAGAAAGCAATCCAAGAATTAACAATAGAATTGACCGCATAAAACAATAAAAATGAGAAGTAAAAGTAAACTTCAGAGAAAATCACCTTTGCAACATGTTCCAAAGTAACAGCCTCTGGAATGATAGCTGTCCTCAGCCTGATCTCGACAAACCCGCTGCTTCCTTTCAAGGGAAGACACTGACCAGGCTCTCCAAAACTCGGCTCCAACATCTTCTGTGCAAGGAAATGGACCTTATTTCCACCTTTAACCACAGGCAACCAACTGGTGCCCTTGCCCAGATGGAATGGCTCTGAATGACTAACAACTCTGGCACCACCAGAAGCCAGTGCATAATCTACCCTCCCAAGCCCATCAGCAGCATGCTTCTCAATCTCCTTCTCAACAATCTCCCTAGCGACAGCCCTGATTTGATCCAAACTCAAATCTTCTTCACCACCCTCCAAACCTTTACTCTTCTTCAACTCATTCAAAAAATCCTCAAATTCACTCTTTGAGAGGAAACCGCTACCCTGAAATTCAGCCAAAGACTTGTCCATTTTATCAGTCCTATCTCCCAACTTCTTCAACTCGTTTTCTAACAATGCACCTTTCTCATCAACTTTCTTCGTCAATTCCTTTCTTAAACTTCCAATCTCATTCTCAACCTTCCTATCCACAACCTCTACCTGAACCTGCATCATCTTTGTTGTCTTCTTTAGAAATGACTCAAATTCCGAAATCCTCCCCTCAAAATCCAAAGCACCAACTGGAGCCGTGGTCCTATCACCAGAATCCCTGCTCCATCTCCAAATCAGCTGCCCCAGTCCCGTTAATGCGAGCAGCAGCACCAGGTTCTTGGCGAGAACACGAGGAATAACTTGCCGTGCGGGCTTCTCAGGCTTAAGAACAGCCTTGCGACGCCTAGGCGAGATGGTTGAATTGATCACAGCTTTCCTTGATTGAGACAATTCATTAGGCTTCTCAAGAACAGTCTCCCCCCTAATCGAATGGCTGAAATCCTTCTCACCAGAAATCCCTCCTCCTTTGGTTGCTGCCTCAATATTCGATTTCTTCTCAGCGATGGCAACTGTTCTCCTCCTAGCACTCTGCTTTGTGTTATTATCCAGAGCCAGAGAAGTGCCATTGGCAACAGCCGGAGTCGCGGTAATTGGGACCGTAGAAGAAGACATTCTACTGTCTTCAACCTCCTAATCCAAGTTCAAACAATTCACACAACCAGTGTAGAAACTTAAACAAAAACCCAAATACAAGCAACAAAATCCCCTAATCCAATCTCAGATTCCAAATTTAGCGAGTGCAAACAAACTACAACTGCAGAAAGAAAACCAAGTACAAATCACAAACAATTCATACAACAGTAGATATATTAGAACAGATAACAGACATTATAGTTATAAAAAAAAAAGGCCCTAACTATCAATTTGAGGTAAGAAAATAAGGAAAACCAAACACAACAAAAGAAGGAGAAGAATCCAACAATTTTTCAGATAGAGATCTAAATTTTATGACCTAATCAGGAGTCCTCTACTAAAAACAATACAAACCCAAGAAAAACAACATAATCTGAACACTAACGACATAAAAACCTAAAATTCCAACTCAAGAGTTCAACATTCAAACTCTAGAAATCAAAACGAGATCAGAAACCCTAGAAAATCAAAATACCAGAAGAGGGAATGATTGAGAAAGCAGAGTTTCAACAACTAGAGAAAATTCTGCAACGAATGAGCGCCAACTGCTTGATGAAAGACGAACAGAGAAGAGAGAAACACTAAATAGAGAATTTCTTAATACCAGATCAAGATAAAAAACTAGAGAATCTGAGAAAAACCGAGCGAGGATCTTTCGATCAAACCCTAATCTGGAGAAGAGAAATCACGAAAAGAAAAAATCAAACGGATTAACAACTGAATCATGTAGAGAGAGAGAGAGAGAGAGAGAGAGAGAGTACCAGAAAACGGGGATTTGTTTAGGAGCGTTAGATTGGGGAAAAGACGGAAAAGGGTCGTAGAAAGAGGGGGGTGAATCTAAATTTTATGTTGTAATAGAAAGAATCTAATATTTACATCAAGATGGAGAATTTTAAAAGTAATGTGAATGAGATGCATACACTCATACTCAATAAAACTATTCTTTTTCTTTAAGGCTGAATGTTGATTGTAAAAAGAGTTGAACCTTGGTTCCAAAAAAAAAAAAAAAAACCCCCTTAATTCTTTCTTTTTAAAGCTGATTGTTGGTTGAAAATAAAAAAAAAACCCCTTAATTCTAGCTTTAAGAGAAGCCATATCAGTTTATTGGAGCCCATTTGTGGATGCGTCCTTTCAAAAAATAAATAATACGTGTCTTTTTAATAAAAGGTGTCTTTTGGGCTGAATATGTGCATTTTCAATAAAATGTCTCTTGGGCCCATTTGTATGGATGCAACTGAATTCAAAGGGATGCCTTCCAACTCTATAAATTAAAGTATAAAAAATCATTTGATTATATTTTTTTTATTTTTGATTTACATTAATATTACTTTGGATTCTTACTATGTGCTTGTGATCATTCTCAATAATTATGATGAGTTCATTTTGAAATAAATTATAAAATTATTTATGAGTTTTTTTTTCTCATTTGCAGTCATAATATCTTTATCAAGAATTATATTTTAATTTGATCTAACCTAATCTTTTTTATTTTTTATCTAGTAAATAATAATTTTATATCACCGGTTTTAAAAGTAATTATAAGTTTAAGGAATGAAAGAAAAATCTCCAGAATAATAAACAATAAAGAAAGAATTGAAAGAAGAATAAGAGAAATTAAAATAAATCTCAATGAGATTTGGAATAAAGGTGAGTGCGTAAAAAGGCTTAAAAAGAATTAGAATAGATAAGGGGAACTATAAAATGGTATATGACAGGGCTCTCAAATATATAGTCTTGTCAGGTTAAATGCCACAGGGAACCCTTGTAAAAAAATCCCATTTACATCTTCAGATTATATTGTTCACCTCTCACCCATTTAATATTTCTTCATTTAAATCAGTTCTTTTACATAATTAATCCTTTTCAATTTCAATTATAACAACAATTATCTATACATGTAAACCCCATAACAGAAATACCGAGCTTGCCTTTGGTAGATATGAAAGTATGATGCCTCATGACAATAGATAATTTAAAAAAAAAAAAAAATCAAATCATTTTTACAAGAGACGATCATATACAGGAAGCCTATCAATTATCAACCATAGTGCACAAGTGTGGAAGTGGGAATATTAAAATTTTAAAGGCTATGCATAACCTAATTTAATTTGGACTTTAATACTACCATCACGTGTCAAGCTGTGAGTGCTAAAAACATTTTGAGAGTGTTGTAACTCAAGCTTTGACACATTGAGTAACTTGAATTTTTTTTTTTTTTCCTGAATCTAATTTTCTTCACTCGGAATTCAAACAAATTAATATGAGACTAAGAAATTTTCTAGAAACTGAAGGCAATTTGTTCATGGTTTATTCATAAAATATATATATATATATATATAGATTACGAAATTTGATGCCATTACCTAATTGGGTTGCTTGATGTCAAATTCCAACTTGGGTTGCAATTTCCTTCTTCCAAATATATATCCTAATTTTAAAAAAGCTGATATGCAAGTTTATCTTCTCTCAACTCCCTGAAATTATTTTGTATTTAGCATTGATGTTGCCATTTCATAGTTCCTAACTTTAAGCCTCCAACACAACCTAAACAACAGGTTGATGCATTGCTATATGAAGCAAGAACATCTAACTTCAACCATCAAAATACACTTTTCTTAATAATCAATAGTCAAATATATGAGTGAACTCTTGCAGGTAAGGATATATCCCAATGGTTGCTGTAGTTTCAAACAAAAGGTTTGAAAAAAATAAAAGGTTCCTTCCCTCCCATGCCTTTATATTTTTATGATAAATCACATGTAAAAATTTACTATTCTAGATAGGATTAATCACTGGCATGTTCACCTATAAATTTTGTAGAAATAAATATAAAACTATAAAAGACTATGCTAAATTTTTAAAAAATTACTTAAAATAAAGTTCCATGGCTCTATATAGGGAGAACTAAAACCCAAGATGTACATGTTAGCATGTGAGTAGAATTGGATTTGGACTTAAACCAAGATATACATGTTGGCATCTGATTCGACCTCAAAACCGCATGGATTTTGTGTCGATGTGCCACATCGTGATTCGTCATGTGAGATAGCTAACATGGTTCAGCCTGCTCAAATTTGGGAGAGGACCCAATTGAAGTAGAAAAAGAAAGTCGGTCATATTGCAATAGCGTTATGAGAAAGAATTACATAAATACAAACTAGAGAAAAAACTATCATGTAAGAAAGATGGTAGAGAAATCGACCTTCGTTTGATAGATTACGCAGAGCAAAGATGAAAGAACAGAGAGACTTTGATTCTGAAATAGATTTCGGCAACAAGTAAGCTGGAGTGAGATTCGAAAAGAAGAAGAGGCACAGTATCCATGAGATGGAAGCAACTGAGAAATTCCGTGGAAACTCTATTTCTTTCAATAGATGTTGTGCAATGGGCTGGAAGGAAGAAGGAAGCAACAGAGCAATTGCTTGGAAATATCATGACTTGACTTTCATATGACAGTTGCACAATGGTGATGAATGATACTGCAAAAGGACTTTTGTGCCGAAAAAGAAAGTCGATCATATTGTAAGAGAATTATATAAATACAAAGTAGAGAAAAAACTATCGTGTAAGAGAGAGGGTAGAGAAATCAGACCTTCGTTTGACAGATCATGTAGAGAAAAGATGAAAGAACAGAGAGACTTTGATTCTGAAATAGATTTCGTTAACAAGTAAGCTGAGATGGAAGCAACTGAGAAATTCTGTGGAAAATATCTTTCTTTCAAAAGATGTTGTGCAAATGGGTTGGAACTTGGAAGGAAGCAACAGAGCAATTGCTTGGAAATATCACGGCTGAACTTGACTGATCTTTCAAAAGCATGGCAAGGGGAAGTGCTTTCTGTGTGGTTTCAAACAAAAAGTCTATGAAGCCTGATTATGGAGCCCAAATGAGAGCCCCATTCGAGCTGCTAGACCTCCCGTTTGAGAAAGGAAGAAAGAGCCCTCATCGCAGCAGCGTCCCTCCCCAGCCGCATCTCTCATCCTAGTGGCAGCCACACGATCAACCCGTGCCTGCGCAAAACGAAAAGGGGAAACTCTGTCGTTCAGTGAGGGGTCGAAGAAAGGCAAGGATAAAGTGACTGAAGACTCCATTTTGTTCATGGGGAAGAAGGAGAAAGATGCTTTCTTCGAAGATTTTTCAAATCGAGAGGTAATTTTTGGAAGGACAATAGATTTTCCTTTTTTCAATCAGCTGGGTATGCGTTATGAATATTATTTGAAACGAGTGGGATGGTTTCCAGCGCTGATGATCCCAGGAAGCTGATAGTGTTGTGGGGTTGCATCAAACACATTCACAAGACGAGAAGAAGAGTTTTTCTTTTGTAGATTTTTCAGATGCTGATATTGTTCAAATTGTCGAATTGCTTGATCTCTTGTTGCGCTAATTAGCAAGAGCAAAACAACATATTCACGAAAAAAATTCTTGCAATGTCCAAAGGCAAATCCTCAAAAACAAAAATGAAAAAGAACAAAATGCTCAATTCTTTGTGCTTTGCTGGTCCCCCTCGCAGAAAGGCACCCCCATCGCAGCAGGAACCCTCTGAATCCTTTTTGATTTTCTTTTTTCTGCATTTTGTTGCTTTGGACCGGCTATGATGGGTCCTCTGTATTGCCAAGGTTCTGTCCCCATCGCAGCAGCAACCAACAATTTCGTTTTGGTCGTTTTGTGCTATTGCTTGTAGAATTTTTTAAGACTACCTTTGTTGATTTAAATTGATGGATTTGTTTTGGTTGTTTTAGGGCAGATGCCAGATTCGTTTGTACACTTTTTGTATGCATTGTCTCGATCAAATAATGGTTTTCTGCTGTTTATGGCTTCATTTTTTTGGCGTCAGTTTGATGATTCATGAGTTTATATGGCATTTGATATGGGTGAAAGACTTTGTATAAGTGAATAGAATGAATCCATGCTTTGGGTTGGTTGTGTTTGCAGGTTATCAAGATCCATGTAACTGGCAAAAGTAGATTGTTTTTTATTAAGATTTATTACTTGTCATATCCCATCTCTAATCTCTCTCTCGGATCCAGTGCAGCAGCCCCTCGGAGCAAATAAGTTGAGAAGAAAATTTTGGGACCTAAAGCCCGCCAGTTTTGAAACTTGAGAAGAAAAACAGAGTGCCCACCTTCGGTCATCTCTCTCTCTCTCCATCGCAGCTGGTCGCTCCCCCACCCTTGGCTTCAACAATCGATTTTTTTATTCTTGGCCTTGGCTTGCAATGGATGATGTTATTTAAGAGTCACGTTGTTTGAATCTGATCTCCCAAGTGGATGATGGTTCTTTTTTGTTTTTTTTTTTTTCCTTGGCCTTGGCTAGCAATGTATGATGAAATGGATGATGTTATTTTCTTGAACATATCTTTGTGCAATCTCATACTTAGCATTTCTTATTGTTCTTCTTACATTTGGGACTATGTGTTTGTTGTTGATGCATGGAGTGCTGAGTACTCTTTACAGTTGTGTTATGGAGATGCTTAAACTTTAAATACAGCTTATGTTTAAAATGGCAAGATGGAAGAAATTCAGCTGCAGTGCAGATTAAGGTTGAACAAATACATGTATAAGGTTGGCTGACTGCAGTGGATGTATTGCAAAGCAAAAAAGCACTTTTGTAGAAAATTGCACCACCAAATTTCAGCATATTTCTGGTTCAGAAAGAAAGTGGAAAATAATTTGCAGTTTACAGTGGAAAAGAAAGTATAGAAGAATTTGCATCTCGATGATAGTAAAATTGACGTCTCTCTAGGTGCACGCGTGCAATTGTTAGGTTTATGATTCAAACAACAAATTGTAGGTCTTGGTTTATTGGGATATGGAAGGGTCAATCTTCATGATATCGACTTCGAAAGCGCCAAATTTGAGCAAAAAAAATCCCTCGGGTGCCCTAAACAAGGGTACTCAGCAAGGTTTATGCAGATTTTTGCTAACCGAGTTGAAAAAGTGCCTGAGTTGAAAACATCGCAGACGTGATTGTAATTAATTGAAAAATAGAAGATTTAAGTTCATGATATGGACTTTGGAAGCCTCAAATTTGAGCCAAAAAATCCCTCGGGAAGTGGGCTAAACAGTGCCCTGAACAGGTTTATGCAGATTTTTGCTAACCGAGTTGAAAAAGTGCCCGAGTGGAAAACATCGCAGACGTGATTGTAATTAATTGAAAAAGAGCAGATTTTAAGTTCATGATATGAACTTCGAAAGCCCAAATTTGAGCAAAAAAATCCTTCGGGAAGTGGGTTAAACAGTGCATTGAACAGGGGTACTCGGCAAGGTTTATGCAGATTTTTGCTAACCGAGTTGAAAAAGTGCTCGAGTGGAAAACATCGCAGACGTGATTGTAATTAATTAAAAAAGATCATATTTTAAGTTCATGATATGGACTTCGAAAGCCCCAAATTTGAGCAAAAAAATCCCTCGAAAAGTGGGCTAAACAGTGCCTTGAACAGGGGCACTGAGCAAGGTTTATGCAGATTTTTGCTAACCGAGTTGAAAAAGTGCCCGAGTTAAAAACATCACAGACGTCATTGTAATTAATTGGAAAAGATCATATTTTAAGTTCATGATATGGACCTCGAACGCCCCAAATCTAAGTTAAAAAATCCCTCGGGAAGTGGGCTAAACAGTGCCCTGAACATGGGTACTCAGCAAGGTTTATGCAGATTTTTGCTAACCGAGTTGAAAAAGTGCCTGAGTTGAAAATATCGCAGATGTGATTGTAATTAATTGAAAAATAGAAGATTTAAGTTCATGATATGGACTTTGGAAGCCTTAAATTTGAGCCAAAAAATCCCTCGGGAAGTGGGCTAAACAGTGCCCTGAACAGGTTTATGCAGATTTTTGCTAACCGAGTTGAAAAAGTGCCCGAGTGGAAAACATCGCAGACGTGATTGTAATTAATTGAAAAAGATCAGATTTTATGTTCATGATATGAACTTCGAAAGCCCAAATTTGAGCAAAAAAATCCTTCGGGAAGTGGGTTAAACAGTGCATTGAACAGGGGTACTCGGCAAGGTTTATGCAGATTTTTGCTAACCGAGTTGAAAAAGTGCTCGAGTGGAAAACATCGCAGACGTGATTGTAATTAATTGAAAAAGATCATATTTTAAGTTCATGATATGGACTTCGAAAGTCCCAAATTTGAGCAAAAAAATCCCTCGAAAAGTGAGCTAAACAGTGCCTTGAACAGGGGCACTAAGCAAGGTTTATGCAGATTTTTGCTAACCGAGTTGAAAAAGTGCTCGAGTTGAAAACATCACAGACGTCATTGTAGCTAATTGGAAAAGATCATATTTTAAGTTCATGATATGGACCTCGAACGCCCCAAATCTAAGTTAAAAAATCCCTCGGGAAGTGGGCTAAACAGTGCCCTGAACATGGGTACTCAGCAAGGTTTATGCAGATTTTTGCTAACCGAGTTGAAAAAGTGCCTGAGTTGAAAACATCGCAAACGTGATTGTAATTAATTGAAAAATAGAAGATTTAAGTTCATGATATGGACTTTGGAAGCCTCAAATTTGAGCCAAAAAATCCCTAGGGAAGTGGGCTAAACAGTGCCCTGAACAGGTTTATGCAGATTTTTGCTAACCGAGTTGAAAAAGTGCCCGAGTGGAAAACATCGCAGACGTGATTGTAATTAATTGAAAAAGATCAGATTTTATGTTCATGATATGAACTTCGAAAGCCCAAATTTGAGCAAAAAAATCCTTCGGGAAGTGGGTTAAACAGTGCATTGAACAGGGGTACTCGGCAAGGTTTATGCAGATTTTTGCTAACCGAGTTGAAAAAGTGCTCGAGTGGAAAACATCGCAGACGTGATTGTAATTAATTGAAAAAGATCATATTTTAAGTTCATGATATGGACTTCGAAAGTCCCAAATTTGAGCAAAAAAATCCCCCGAAAAGTGAGCTAAACAGTGCCTTGAACAGGGGCACTAAGCAAGGTTTATGCAGATTTTTGCTAACCGAGTTGAAAAAGTGCTCGAGTTGAAAACATCACAGACGTCATTGTAACTAATTGGAAAAGATCATATTTTAAGTTCATGATATGGACCTCGAACGTCCCAAATCTAAGTTAAAAAATCCCTCGGGAAGTGGGCTAAACAGTGCCCTGAACATGGGTACTCAGCAAGGTTTATGCAGATTTTTGCTAACCGAGTTGAAAAAGTGCCTGAGTTGAAAACATCGCAAACGTGATTGTAATTAATTGAAAAATAGAAGATTTAAGTTCATGATATGGACTTTGGAAGCCTCAAATTTGAGCCAAAAAATCCCTAGGGAAGTGGGCTAAACAGTGCCCTGAACAGGTTTATGCAGATTTTTGCTAACCGAGTTGAAAAAGTGCCCGAGTTTAAAACATCGCAGACGTGATTGTAATTAATTGAAAAAGATCAGATTTTATGTTCATGATATGAACTTCGAAAGCCCAAATTTGAGCAAAAAAATCCTTCGGGAAGTGGGTTAAACAGTGCATTGAACAGGGGTACTCGGCAAGGTTTATGCAGATTTTTGCTAACCGAGTTGAAAAAGTGCTCGAGTGGAAAACATCGCAGACGTGATTGTAATTAATTGAAAAAGATCATATTTTAAGTTCATGATATGGACTTCGAAAGCCCCAAATTTGAGCAAAAAAATCCCTCGAAAAGTGGGCTAAACAGTGCCTTGAACAGGGGCACTGAGCAAGGTTTATGCAGATTTTTGCTAACCGAGTTGAAAAAGTGCCCGAGTTGAAAACATCACAGATGTCATTGTAATTAATTGGAAAAGATCATATTTTAAGTTCATGATATGGACCTCGAACGCCCTAAATCTAAGTTAAAAAATCCCTCGGGAAGTGGGCTAAACAGTGCCCTGAACAGGGGTACTCAGCAAGGTTTATGCAGATTTTTGCTAACCGAGTTGAAAAAGTGTCTGAGTTGAAAACATCGCAGACGTGATTGTAATTAATTGAAAAATAGAAGATTTAAGTTCATGATATGGACTTTGGAAGCCTCAAATTTGAGCAAAAAAATCCCTCGGGAAGTAGGCTAAACAGTGCCCTGAACAGGTTTATGCAGATTTTTGCTAACCGAGTTGAAAAAGTGCCCAAGTGGAAAACATAGCAGACATGATTGTAATTAATTGAAAAAGAGCAGATTTTAAGTTCATGATATGAACTTCGAAAGCCCAAATTTGAGCAAAAAAATCCTCCGGGAAGTGGGTTAAATAGTGCATTGAATAGGGGTACTCGGCAGGGTTTATGCAGATTTTTGCTAACCGAGTTGAAAAAGTGCTCGAGTGGAAAACATCGCAGACGTGATTGTAATTAATTGAAAAAGATCATATTTTAAGTTCATGATATGGACTTCGAAAGCCCCAAATTTGAGCAAAAAAATCCCTCGAAAAGTGGGCTAAACAGTGCCTTGAACAGGGGCACTGAGCAAGGTTTATGCAGATTTTTGCTAACCGAGTTGAAAAAGTGCCCGAGTTGAAAACATCACAGATGTCATTGTAATTAATTGGAAAAGATCATATTTTAAGTTCATGATATGGACCTCGAACGCCCTAAATCTAAGTTAAAAAATCCCTCGGGAAGTGGGCTAAACAGTGCCCTGAACAGGGGTACTCAGCAAGGTTTATGCAGATTTTTGCTAACCGAGTTGAAAAAGTGTCTGAGTTGAAAACATCGCAGACGTGATTGTAATTAATTGAAAAATAGAAGATTTAAGTTCATGATATGGACTTTGGAAGCCTCAAATTTGAGCAAAAAAATCCCTCGGGAAGTGGGCTAAACAGTGCCCTGAACAGGTTTATGCAGATTTTTGCTAACCGAGTTGAAAAAGTGCCCAAGTGGAAAACATAGCAGACATGATTGTAATTAATTGAAAAAGAGCAGATTTTAAGTTCATGATATGAACTTCGAAAGCCCAAATTTGAGCAAAAAAATCCTTCGGGAAGTGGGTTAAACAGTGCATTGAATAGGGGTACTCGGCAGGGTTTATGCAGATTTTTGCTAACCGAGTTGAAAAAGTGCTCGAGTGGAAAACATCGCAGACGTGATTGTAATTAATTAAAAAAGAGAAGATTTTAAGTTCATGATATGGACTTCGAAAGCCCCAAATTTGAGCAAAAAAATCCCTCGAAAAGTGGGCTAAACAGTGCCTTGAACAGGGGCACTAAGCAAGGTTTATGCAGATTTTTGCTAACCGAGTTGAAAAAGTGCCGGAGTTGAAAACATCGTAGACATCATTGTAATTAATTGGAAAAGATCAGATTTTAAGTTCATGATATGGACTTCAAAATTCCTAAATTTGAGCCAAACAATCCCTCGAGAAATGGGATAAACAGTGCCCTGAACAGGGGTACTCAGCAAGGTTTATGCAGATTTTTGCTAACTGAGTTGAAAAGGTGCCTGAGTTGAAAACATCGCAGACGTGATTGTAATTAAGTGAAAAAAACCAGATTTTAAGTTCATGACATGGACTTTGAAAGCCCCAAATTTGAGCCAAAAAATCCCTCGGGAAGTGGGCTAAACAGTGCCCTGAATAGGGGTACTCAGCAAAGTTTATACAGATTTTTGCTAACCGAGTTGAAAAAGTGCCCGAGTGGAAAACATCGCAGACGTGATTGTAATTAATTGAAAAAGAGTATATTTTAAGTTCATGATATGGACTTCGAAAGCCCTAAATTTGAACAAAAAAATCCCTTGGGAAGTGGGCTAAAAGTGCCCTGAACAAGGGTACTCAGCAAGGTTTATGTAGATTTTTGCTAACCGAGTTGAAAAAGTGCCCGAGTGGAAAACATCACAGACATAATTGTAATTAATTGAAAAAGAGCAGATTTTAAATTCATGATATGGACTTCGAAAGCCCCAAATTTGAGCAAAAAAATCCTTAGGGAAGTGGGCTAAATGATGCCCTGAACATGGGTACTCAGCAAGGTTTATGTAGATTTTTGCTAACCGAGTTGAAAAAGTGCCAGAGTGGAAAACATCGCAGACGTGATTGTAATTAAATGAGAAATAGAAGATTTTAAGTTCATGATATGGACTTTGAACGCCCCAAATCTAAGTTAAAAAATCCCTCGGGAAGTGGGCTAAACAGTGCCCTGAACAGGGTACTCAGCAAGGTTTTGCAGATTTTTGCTAACCGAATTGAAAAAGTGCCCGAGTTGAAAACATCGCAGACGTGAGTGTAATTAACTGAAAAAGAGCATATTTTAAGTTCATGATATTGACTTTGATACCTGAATACATTGCAACATCCCCATTAAAATCCACTTTCGAATACCATTGTGTTCTACCGTTCCAAGTACCCCTGTTTAGGGTACTGGTTAACCCACTTACCGCGGGATTTTTTATCTGAAATTTGGGGCTTTTCATGTCCTTATTATGAACTTAAAATCTACTATTTTTCAACATTATACAATCAAGTTTGCCTGGTTTCAACTCGAGCACTTTTTCAATACAGTCGGGTAAACTCAGCTACGACCTAGCAAGCTTGTAAAGACTATTGCAAGGTTATTCGTGAAGAGAGTTTGATGCAGTCTCAATTAGCAAAATCAGAGTATCTAATGAGCCCCAATGGATTTAACTTGATTGTGTAAAACAACCCCAAATTAAACATCCTCTACCCAGATCTATAACCAATTATGGAATAACAATGAGGAAAGTAGAATATTAGCTTACCCCAAATGGCTAATTCCCACTTGATTTTCTTCAATCCTTTGAGAGACGCACTCTCAATCCAATGGAGAAGAGGATAAAAGAGCAACCATGCATCACTTTAATTAAAAGAAATTAAATCATCCAAACACAGGTCGAACGTCCCATACATAATGTATTTATAATATCTCTAGCGACTAAGAAGTCTGAACTTTTTTTTTTTTTTTTTGCAAGTTAGGTCCCCGCTAGGGGTTGATTGCTAACGAGGGAAATTCACCACCACAACTGCACTTTGTGGGGCTCTTGTAGCTTCCAAACCCCCGACAATCACTTAATGTTTCAAAATGGACACCACAACTGCACTTTGTGGGGCTCTTGTAGCTTCCAAACCCCCGACAATCACTTAATGTTTCAAAATGGACACCACAACTGCACTTTGTGGGGCTCTTGTAGCTTCCAAACCCCCGACAATCACTTAATGTTTCAAAATGGACACCACTTCTTTGCACCCAAAGCCTCTACCACCTGAAAGCCTGGACACCACCAAGTCGTCACCTGGAGCCTCTACCAGGATTCGAAGCGGACACCTCCAGGTTGCAATGAGGAGCCTCTACCGTCGAAACATATAAGTGATGGTAACATATAAGAAGTCCGAACTTACATTCTAATATTAGTAAGTTAAGTTTCCTAAATGGCTAAGGAAAGAAAATCAATATTAATTGTCTTTCCTAATTACATCATTACTTGATAATCAAGAAATAAGAAAATAGAAAGTGCATAAAGTCCCTCATGCATTGGATGTTTCCTTCCTTGTACGGCACCATATATCTTCTTGTACGTCTTGGCCAAATGTTCTTGGTGTAGGTTTCCCAACTCATACTCCTTGGAAAGTCCTGAATTTGTGAGATGCCTGCACACACAAACAATAGATTGTTTTACAAAGTTTTCCACTGTGATGCTTGCATAAGTAGCTAATAGGCATCCCACATCATTTGGGCTATGGGTCTCAAGTTTTGTGCATGTAGAGCCAATAAAAGTGGTGTACACATGGGCCAACCCTACATTTCCGTTATGGGCCTGATTAGGACTCAATTGGGCTTCATACACTCTTGTGTGAACTTCCCCACTTGAAAAAAACTTACCTCGAGTGTACATCTGCCACTCACTGCTTTCATTTTTCTTCCATTTTTGCTTCTGCTTTCGCTTTCGCTTCTATTATTTTGATAGCACTTGAATAGATGGAGATCTATCATGACTCTGCTTGAACGATAGATTGGTGCATTCTCCATTGGAGTGGGGAAGGTCCTTGATGTATAATATTTCGAGGCATTTTTAGAATATTAGTTGAATATAACAAATGGCATCATGTTTCAGCTTTGGCTTAACAGCCCTCGAGGAGTAAATGCAATATTAAAGCAACCGGTGGGGTAACAGATATAACTGCCTTCTTAGTGTCTATTAGAAGCTTTCTAGCCTGTCTCCGTGTGCTTTTTTTTTCTTCTCTAGTTCTCGGTCAAGAGAGATTAGATCATAGATGAAGGTTCAATTTCTGTTGATTGTATTGCAATGGATGACCAGTGGATCTAATGCCCAACGTGACTTGTCCCCAAATATGAAGACTGCTGCAAAGCCAGATGACATTATTACTATGAAAATTTGGGGTGTTTCCGGTTTGCTGTCTGTCTTCGAGAAGAAGGTCCGCTTAAATTGTGTCCTATGGAGAATTGATTCAATCAACTCTCATTCTGGTATATTCAGAATTTATCTTATTTTGCAGTGCTTTAGTGTTAAAAATAAATAATAATAATAATAATAAATTAAAAAAAACTGCAGTCAATCCACTTCTAGCTAACTTGGTGAGTCACCTTCTACACAGAAATAACCAGGGATACACCTTCCAAAAAACATCTAAAATAAAGTAGCCAAAATAAAATAGAATGCCCTAACTTGGAAATTTCAAAGCCTTCCGAAGGTTGGCATATTCAGCCAGAATGACTCATTGGGCATTTTCAACCATCCCATATAACTAGATACAGAACAAAATCTTCCAACGGTCTCAAGTTATCATCTGACTAGATATAAAGAAATGTTTAATGAGGTCAATTTTTAATAATTCATAAACGGCAGCCACGACCCATCATACCTGGTCGGGTCCAGTAAGGAGAAAGATTGATTAAAATCAAACAACTGCTAGGAAGTTGTTAAATTAGATTAAACACTAAACTTATTGTTAATTTAATATTACCTGAACAAATAGGAAGGAATATTTCTATTCTGCTGAGTTGAACTGATTTTAAAATCTTCAGTAACTGTATAATACATTCTTAGGTTTCCTTCTTACAAAAACCCATCATAGGTTCACCATGAATGAATTATCAACTGCAAGAGAACCATGTCATGATCAATTCCTCATTGAAGCAAACAACAAAATAAAACTTACACAGGGGAGGGGTCTTCTAGCAAGGTTCGCCATGGTTATGCAACATTTTCTTGTGTTGCAGTAACTTAACTGGTGACCTTATGATACATGTATACTTCAAAATGGGTAATCTACTGTGTCACATCATATCTATAACTACACTTTTTATATGTAAAATCTGTATCCCTGCCATGTTCACGGGTCCCTGCAGTATATGGGCATCATAGACACCTAGCTTGATCCAAAAAAAAAATAAAAGGTATGTGTATTCCAAGCATTGGTTAAAGTTTGATCTCATAAATGACACTTTTGAGATTGCTGACCACTGACCGGGTCCCATCTACTTCACTGATCTTCATTCCATGCCAGATAGCTTCATCAACAGCCATTGCATCCATCCTGTGTCAAGTGCAAATAATTTGTGCATTACCATAGAGATCCAAGCTCTTGATATAACTAGTACGTGTTAACACTTAGATATATATATAGTATATACATATATGCAAATTGAGATTGCATCTGATTGCTTTATCATGCAAAAATACAAGAATGACCATCATCTTTTAAGATAATTACAAGTAAGTTGCCTGGTAAACTAATGTTCATTTAGTTTACTGAGTTCTTGGAAAAATAAATAATAATTGGCCATTTGGAGGTCATGTACCCCAGGCGCCAAGCAGTCAGAATACTTTTGCATAATGTACAGCTACTAGTATTATCTAGAAAAAACAATAACTTTAGCTGGATGTGAATTTCTTGACTTGTCCAATCAATTAAAAATTGAGAACAGTATCAGCTCCATTGCACCACATATTAGTTCATACACATCTTTTTTATGTATTTTCTGGTGATGGCAAAGGAGACATGACTTAAAAATAAACTGCATCAGGATGTGCAGATACACATACTTTGGTGCGTATGATGCTATTTTCCCTAAATCAAGGCAGGAAACACTACAGGTCACACATAATGACTCATAAGCAAAGAATTTGAAAAAAAGGAAACCAATGTAATTTGGTTACCATTTCCCACATGTGTAATTTGGTCATACACATCTTTTTTATGTATTTTCTGGTGATGGCAAAGGAGACATGACTTAAAAATAAACTGCATCTGGATGTGCAGATACACATACTTTGGTGCGTATGATGCTATTTTGCCTAAATCAAGGCAGGAAACACTACAGGTCACACATAATGACTCATAAGCAAAGAATTTGAAAAAAAGGAAACCAATGTAATTTGGTTACCATTTCCCACCTGACCTCAAACAACATAGAAGAATGGAAAAACATCCATCTTGCTAAAATATTGTGGTTCGATAGCAATTTGAAAGGCATCCAGAGAGGCCCTATTAAGGGGTTACGAACATAATAAATAAACACCACTCAAGAATTTGTAACTCCATTTCATGTTGTCACAAAGACATGGCATGGGCATGTGGGATGTGTTGCACAATTGCTATTCCAGTGTTGGGTAGGGTGGTTACACACATTTGGAGCTATGGTTCCATAAAAGAAGGGAAATATGATGGAGCTATTGCATACTATATAGATGTTTCATCAAGTATCCAAAATTAGAACTTAACTCTAAGATCGGTGACTCACAAACTAAGGGCTAAAAGGATAAAAAAATGGTTCAGAAATGGGACAGAAACTGGAGATTTTCCAATCAAGGAGATTTTCGGGGCATCATCCATGGTAGCTCGAAGAAGCTCAAGTGTCTCTATTACCAAATCCCACATGCTTTGCAGCTGGTGGGGAATCCAGTGCAGGATATTATACCTCATCCCCATTCGAGGCACACAAGTTAGATTAGTATAAAAAGCAATCATATTTCAAAACTTCATATTCCATGGATAGGTTAATACTTACATTTTAGCTCGAGGTATATGGGCCAGTGTGAATTTTTACTGGCCTCCTCTTCGATGGAGAGGCTGTTCTATAGTATTAAAACGTAGAGGAATGCTGCAATGTTGAAAGCTCATTTATTGTCAAGGACTTAAAACACAAAATTTGCACTATAGAATTAATCAATGAATAAGAAGAGTTCAAAACTGTGGGAAAAAAGAGCTGTAGGATATAAATACCAGCACCAAGAATGAGGTATGGTATCTTTGTGTAATTCAGGCCCATGCTGTCATCATTTTTCCATTCTAACTTCTCAGCTACTAATCCTACAAGAAATTTTCAAAAGAAATGTAACCTCCAATTGGCATTGTGGTCCGATTGGACAAACAAAAAGCCTAAGCGAAAGGGACTCCACCATTAGATTCAAAATAATGTGATTAAAAAACAAAAAGGAGGCAGCATCAATATGCATGGGTATCTATGTGAATTTTGTTTGAGGCAAAAAAAATCTGAAAGAAATATTGAAAAGCCCAAAATATTAGGAAATGTTAAGTTCTGATGTATTTTCATTAGCAACTAAAATAAATGCATATACCAATTACCAAACCCTTCCATGTCATATAGATCTTGTATCAAGGTCAGGTTGTATGATTTTAGATAAACAATACTTGGGTCCTATATTCATATTAGTTGTGTTTTGAGTTGGTGTGAGCAAACCTACAGTAGATTTTGTGAAAATTTTCAACTCAGTAAAACCAAAAAAAAAAAAAAGATTTCAGCAAGTAGGCATTGTCTTACTAACCATTTTTCTCCTCTACTATACACAAATGCAATCATTAAGTTATTTTCTAACCACATCTCCTAACAGTTTTACAAGCTTTGAAGACTTACAGCCAGTTGCCTTACAAAGACATACCCTACAGCAACCTAACCTCCCAACGTTTGAAGGAAACACCTCTTTAGTTGGTGGAGTCTACTGGATCATCAAATGGCATTGCTCAACAAAATTTACCCATCCCCAAATCACGGTCACTCCCAACATTCCCTTCATTCTAAGAAAGAGATATCTCCTTAGAATGAATCAACACACAAAGAGAGTTTTCATCTTCTAGTAATGGGTCTGCTTTGTGTGGCGGTTGGTTAACAAAATACAAACATTTATAATCAAAGAGACAACTCCATTGTTATATCTGGCTCATTATTTTCCTGGTTTTGGTCTGGGAGCGATCAAGGAGACAACATGATCCTACCTTCCAAATGGTCCCCATGTGGTTATGCATCCAATTGAGCCAACATAAGATGGCTACATATGAATGCAGTGTCCACTCCTCCATCCTTTTATAGTCGCCTACAATGCATTCTACTACGAATGACAGCCAGGCCCAAATTTTACAGATAAGGTAATTAGGGAGTGATCAGGGGCGGAACTAGGTTTTGGCAAAGGTGGGCCATGGCTCTCCTAGAAATTGTGAAAAGCCCCTTTAATTTTTTGTAAAACCCCATATGTGATAGGACTTTCTTAGTTTTTTTTTTTTTTTCACATATGCCAATCACCCCCCAAAACCCCCAACCCCAAAATTTCCCTATTTTACATGGTGGCCCTCCCAAGGAAATTTTCCTAGCTCTGGCCTGGGAGCGATCAAGGAGGCAACTCCAATTGTTATATCTAGCTCATTATTTTGGTTTAAAACACGTAGTCGAAACCCAACTGCATTTAGAAACATTTATAATCATTTTCGTACTGGGGGGATTCACTGCATGCCCACAGTTGCAAACAGATCCAAGCTAAGAACAAGAAAAAGAAGACAGAAATACACACTTGAATAAATTTTTAGCACTTTTGGAAGCATAGACATCAATCTGGTTTGGGATGACATGACAATCAGAAAATATGTAAGTTCCGACAAGCTTTTTATTTTTACTGTCAGCATCAACAGTAAAATGCAATCTTTCAATTCCATCTCGACCACAAAAAATAAATAAATATATAAACACGCAACAGGAAAAAAATTTAACAAATCCCAATCTAGAAATCATATTAGGAGAATCTAATGAAAGCATGCTTGATTAAGTAGAGGAAATTGAGGAACTTCCCACACAAATGGGTTTTCGCAAGTAGAAATGGGTTCCAATCGATTCAACAATAGAAATGGTTTTTCACAAACACCAGGTAAATGCACAAACACTGAGAGAGAGAGAGAGAGAGAGAGAGAGAGAGAGAGAGAGAGAGAGAGAGAGAGAGAAAGGAAGGTATTCGTACCAGTGACTGTGCTTCCGGCTGTGAAAAGGAGAGGAAAGGAGAGTAAGAGGTTGCTTCCGGTGGTTATCGTAGCTACTGGTGATGATCGCTACCGATGCTGGAAGATTGAGAGGGAAAGGGAGAGAGATCGGGGGGGGGGGACTAAGAGACGCCATCAGCCGTTGCCCAGTTTAATGATCTGATCTACTAACCAATGTGTTTTAGCCGAGGATAATCGGTTTCTTGATTATTTTCTTTTTTGTAATAACCGTCAAAGGTTATGTTAGGGATGTTTGATATCTTACACCCATACCCGTTGCCTCCTTCTGCTAAGACCAGATACTTTTCCACCAGCAATGGACAATTGACAATATATAGAAACCGAACGGTGGTTGGTAGCTCCTCAGGCAAGGAAGGAATTTTAGGACAATTGTAAAGTGCCAGCTTTTTCAGCCCTTTTGGCAAGCAGGTCGGATTGCTGTAACTTGAGTTTCCGAGGCCATCATCAAGAGTAGCGGGCACATCCACATCATACAGGGATGTAAGCTTGTGACAGTGAAAAATTTGCAAAGACTGTAGAGAGGTGAGATTTTGCAATCCATTCGATAGCGATGTTATATTTGAAAAATAAATCTCTAAAGAAGAAAGAGAGGTAAGATACCGCAATGAGCTGAAGCTCAGCTTCGTGCAATTGCTGATACGAATTCCACGAATAGGCCTAATATCACTTTCTAGGCCTGACAATTCTTCCAGATCAGGCATAGATCTAAAACCTAATGATTCCAATGGTGGAAAACCTGTTATAGTGCCATCCCCATAAAACTCACGGCCAACCTTTTTTAGTTCATAAAGATCTTCAAGAATTAGAGACTTGAGAGAAGGGAGTCGGCCAAAAGGTGGGAGGAGACGACATCTGCATTTCCTCAAATAGACATTAGTCAGGTTGGAGAAGCTTGAGTCCCCCAACCATGTTGGAAATCTGACACCACAGTAGCCTTCTATCTGAAGCCTTTTGAGGTTGGTGTAAGGTTGGAGGGCATTGAGTACCTCCTCCTCAATGCCTTCTTCCCGCAAGTCCACGTCGTCACATTTCCATCGCAACTCCAAGTAGTCAATTTTTTGCTTATTTTTCAACTGAGCCTCTTTGGCCTCCTCCACAGTGACCACATTCTCAAGCTTTGAGATGCAAAGACGTCTTCTTAGATGTATCAAGTCCTTCAACTCGTTTAATCCACGTCCAATCTCCTTTCCCACGTTAAAATTGCTCAACGTTTGGAGGCCTTTTAATGTCCCAATTCTTGGCGGGATAGAAACTGAGGATGAATTAAAAATATCTAGACGCAGATGTCTTAGGTTGACCAGGTTGCTCAAGTCACTGGGTAGCTCTACAAGCTTGTTACAATATTCCAACATCAAGGTTTGTAGATTGTAGAGTCTGGTTGTTGATTTCGGTAACCTTTCAATCTCACTCGAAGACAAATCAATATACCGAAGTTGTAACAAATCTCCAATTGATTCTGGCAATTCAGTGATGTGAACTCCAGACAATCGCAAAGTCCGTATGTGCCTTAAATTTATAAACAAATCAGCTGGGATATTCCCAGAGTGCGCAGACGTTTCAAACAATAGAAATCCTCAACATTGCTGCATGATTTGAAATAAGAATCTGACATGTAGCGAGCCTTTTCAGCATGATTTCCATGTGACTTCTCATCTCCTATTTTCCAAAAATCAGCTCCTAAAACAGAACGTGCAAGATCATGAGTGAGGTCATGCATGAAGTAATGTGAACTCTCATGCATATCTGGACAATCAAGTAGAGACCTTGAAACCAAATCAAAAAGGTATTCCCTGCCTATGTCTTCCATTTGCTTACTAGTACTTCCTTTAGGCTGAATAAAACCTAGTGCCATCCACTTCAGAATTAATTCATCACCTGTGACCAACCTCAACCAACCTTTATCAATTACGCAACCACAATATGCAAAACACCGCTTCAAATGTGCTGGCAAATGATGATAACTCAATCTTAGAGCAGGCAAAATGTCATTTCTTTCTTCTGGCAAGTCCCATATCTCGCTTTTCAAGATTGCTTCCCACTCGACAACATCTACTACAGAGCGTAACAGACCTCCCAGTGTCTTCACTGCCAAAGGCAACCCATTGCACTTGTTTACAATTCCCTTGCCTATCTTCACCAAGTCCGGATGTGCATCTGAATCCCCATCTACAAATGCTCGCCTTTCGAACAAAGACCAGCAATCATCATCTGATAGACCCTGCAAGAAATGAGTGGGAACTGTTCCCATGTCAGACGAAACCCTTTTGCTTCTTGTGGTTACTAGAATTCTACTTCCTCTTGCCCCAACCATCAATGGAGCTCGAAGTTCATCCCAGTCATTACAGTTTTCATTCCAAACATCGTCCAACACAAGAAAAAACTTCTTCCCTTTTAGAGCCTCCTTAATACTAACTTGAAATGGATCCGAGTTGGTAAGATGAGGATCGCTCCCAGTAACAGACTTCACAATTGCATTTGCGAGCCGAATTAAATTGAAATCTTCAGACACATAAACCCAGGCTCTTACCTCAAAATGTTTCTCTACCTGCTCATCATTGTATGCCAGTTGAGCAAGCGTCGTCTTCCCAAGTCCTCCCATACCACAAATGGGAACGACCTGGATACCCAAGTTGGCGGACGAAGAGTCGCCGTCCGATGTCAACAAACCAACCACCTTCTCTCTATCAGCTTCTCTTCCGAATACAATCGACTCATCTATGATGATGGAGCCAGTCGGATGCCTCTTTCCAGGTATGAGCATTTCAGACTTGAGCATCACTTTGAGGTGGAGGTGATTGCTTCTGCTCTCAATCTCTTCTAATCTCTCTCTGATCTCCTTAATTCGAGGACCCATGTTAAGATTGGAAACAGAGCTAGAGTATAAGTCAGATACCTGATCAGTCAGCTTCCTCTTTCTTGTTTCCATTTGGGCTCCTTCTATTTTGGATCGAAGGACTTGGTATTCGACTTCATCGACGATGTCCTCGGCGTCGTAGGCAGCATCCTTGAGTTCTCTCAGCCACAGGCGGACTGATTTCTCTCTGATTTGTCTTTCTTCTGCGTCGTTGAGAAGGGCTTGGATTCTGGAGAGGGTTGATTTGAGCTTTTGGGTCTCTCCTTTATCGCCGAAGAGAAAGCCTAGGCTTTTGAGGAAGCCGGGGGTCAAACTATCAAAAATAGCTTGGATAAGGGGGCTTACACCCACGTCTACCGCCTTTGAAATTACAAAATCCATGGTTCCAGTACCTGCTGAGTGAGATGAAACGAGGGAGATAAAAGAAGGAGAAAGATCTGATCGATCGAGAGAAACACAAGTAGTAATTCAACAATTAGTATAAACTCAAAAGCTTGCCAAGTCTCCTTGTGGGTCAAGAAGAGATTCCATTACATTTATGGAAAGAAACCAAGCAAGCTGCCTCTGCCACCACAAATAACATTTTAGGGAAGTTGCGGATCAGGTTCTACATTATTCACTAGAGAAGTAGTCTGGGCCACGTCAGATTCATATATAAATGTAAAAGCCCTGAATTCTTAATCCATTTACAAAAATAACATTTTAATATTGTATTTTATAAATATAAATCAAAAGGGACTTTTTGGACTTTTTTTTAGATTTTCAAACTGAAATAAAATTGAAATCACCAAAATATATGCACGAACATTAATGCTAATTTACAAATAAAAAAGAGGAATTTATATTTCTTGTAATATGAACTACTGAAAGCTTTTTCGTTTAGAGGTCATCTAAAGTCATTTTTCAAGTAAATTTCTCAATAAAAAAAATTAAATTTAAATTATTTTATATTTCTTGTAATAAAATTAAAAGCAACTTTTATGATAATTTTCAACTTCAAATATAATTTACAAGTTTCATAATAATTCCAACTTTACCAAAGTTATAAATCAAAAAATAAAAATAACAAGTACGAGAATTTCCTAAAAATAAAACTGACAACAACTATGACGATAAACTCTAACTTGAAAAAAATTTTATACAACTAAGTTAATTTTTTAGCATTGTAATATTTTTAATGCTGAAGATCTGTCTTCCATTTCTTCTTCCCCTGTCAAGTTTTGCTTTCTCCTCTTTGTTGAGCACTAGTCTCGAAGGCACATGCCTGTTTTTATCATTTCTTCCGACAGCATTGTCCTCCTATTGTTAATAAGTCTTCTACCTATATTAATAGTTTTCTCTTTTGCAATTGCAGACACTAAATTTGTTAGTAAATCATGTATCATGGTGGAAAGCACAGGAAATATACTTTCACTTGTTTTCCACCATGCCAAAAGTTCAAATTGATGTCACCATCGAGACTTCAACGAGACCAATACGTAAATAATCGTTAACAATTAAGCATATTAAGGACTCATTAGTGTGACAATGCGACCCCAAATGTCATATTGGATGCAGAAGTACTTGCACATAGTAACTAAGTGTGGAAAAGCTATCTATCAAAAACAAAAGTGTAGTAAAACTGAAGGCACTTCATACAGGATATATTATGCTCCGCTTGGGCACCCAATAGAAAGAGGGGAACTTTTCTTTTTAAAATTTTTTGTTCAACTACATAGGCACACCCTGCATGATTCAATGAAGCAGTGCGAATGACACAAAGTTGGTTATCGGTCCCATGAAAAGAGAGGAAATGGAGGAAAGTTTTAGAAAGTAAAGTTTTAGAACTTGGGTGAGATTATTGGTACTATTCTCCTACTGATAGTAAAAGAGGGAGAGATGATAAAGTTCCTTGTTGTATGAAAGGAAGTTATTAAGATTCAAGTCTCGACAATGAGAGAGATTTTAGGGGAGGAGATTGGGTTGAGATTATTTCTATTATTATCTTATTGGAGAAATTTGGGGTTCCTTTTTTGAATGGGTATACAACCGTCAGATACTTATGAAAGCAGCTTTGGGATGTGATTAGGATGGAAAATAAAACCATTTCTACAGTGAAGTTGAGTTTCTGTCGTTCTGTGTTGGACAGGTTTCCATTTTTGCAAGGCAAAAGCATTCTTTTCACAATTTTTGACAATTTTCTTTTTTTTTTTTTTTATTCTGACCTAAAGAGGTGGAAAATCAAATTTTGAATCTTATGCATAAGCAAAGATTATGCATAAGATCTTAGGAAACAGATCTATTTGGACGAATCAGGGGGCGACGCGTGGGGGGCGGAGGAAAGAGAAAGCCCCCTGATTCGCCCAAACAGGGGATCTGGATGCAAGATATCTTACTAACGGTTGTGGCAGTTATAGCAATTACTTACTACAATACCATGGCTATGGCAGTTGTACCAGTGAGTCACCAAAACGCTATGTTGCGGATGATACATAGTGGTTGTATTGCCACATAGCAATATGAACAACATGAATTTTTTAAGTGGTAAAAAATCTTGAACCTTGTGTAGCAGCCAATTTTATGTTTTTTCAGTGAGTCTTATGTAGGGTCATTAATTTTCAAAATATCTTAATGGCCTCAACTATTACAACCGATAATGTGGCCGCTCTATTTTGAACCATGTGCAAGAGGTAAAAATCAGATTTTACAATGGAAACTATTTTGCTGGACAAACTATAGAAACGAAAAGCCATGACAAAAGAACTATTTCAATTTCCATTTTTGTACAGAAAATTAAATTAAAGTAGAAACAAAATGCCATGGAAACTATCACACACAAACGCCCTTTGAATGATTAATTATAGCTTCCATTTAAAACTCAACATTACAGACTACTTGATCGATTTATAAAATATCCACAAGATGAGTATATTTTCTTGTTTGTCTTTCTTTCATCTCCGGAACAATGTGTAAACTACATTCAATATTACAAAAGTAGCAGTTGGTTTGTATAGAATTGGCAACAACTATGATGGCAAATGCTGCAATTAATAGGTAATTTGTGGGTTGGGTTTTGGTGAAGGTATGGCCTTCTGAAATGTTAAATAATTAGAACCATTGATGAAAGTCTCAATAGTTTGAATTTTCTGAAGGAAACAGGGACCTGAAACCTCGTGAAGCAAGCAAGAGCATTCCCCATTCTTGGTATTCCATCCATCAATTTTTCATACTTCATTCCAATTCACATTCAAAATCCAAAGAATCATTTTTGCTAGATATTTCAAGGCATGATTCTCATGCTCCTCCTACAAGTTACATCAAAAGAACGCCCTTCAATGAGCAAGATTGTCACATTTGAGAAAATATAGCTTCTGGTTGGGGCTAGAAATTCAGGTGCTCCAATAAAATATGCACCTACAAAGAAGTATAAGCTATCCATGATGAGCGGATCGCTCATGAATCTATGAATTCTCGAGACTGAATTGTCCCGAAAAGCTCCTTCAAATTGGCCAATACATGGCGTGGCCCCAAACTTTGAATGCCAACAAAATTCAAGAGCTGCTCTGTATCCTACACAAACCAACTACACAGCAAAGAACGTTCAGAAAGCAGATGGGAGCTTCAATGAAGTCATTCCAAAAGAAAAAAAAAAAAAAAAAAAAAAAGCAACCCTTGATCCTTCAATAAATTTTTTGATCATAACTAAAACAGAATGCATTTAGTTAGGAATTCCTAGTAAAGACAGCCTGACATGAAAAAAAAATAAAATTGAAGGGCCTGTGGAAGCTAAAGGTCGTGATAAGAATTATTTCCATAGTGAATTCTAGAAGAGAAAAACTTCTGTAAGGGTATTGTATTCATTCATGTTTTATTAAGAATGGATCATGATGCGCTAGAGATTATGAAGAAGCTATGGAACTGCAGCAAAGAGTAGCTGCAGTGAGAGTAAGCAAGGATTGGCTAGGGCATCTTCACAAAGTGAAGTACAGGTCGCAATATTGACATCCGGTTGCTGTATGTCTTGACCCTTGGCATGTGGATCCTTTTGACAGGGAAGAGAGCTGAGCCGGTACAAATTATGAAGAGAAAGATAAATGCAACTTAATTATAAAATTTATATTAACTAAATTATGCAGATAACAGGTGACACGGAAAAACCAAGAGTGGGGCCCAGGACCCAACACAAGGGTCCCACATAATGGTCGAGCCATTTTATAGACTGTAATGCACTTTACACACAATATTCCCCTAGATGGGTAGATTGTACCCCCTTCTCTCAATTTTTTGGTTTCTCAACTCAAGTCCTACTAAGAAAATGAAGATGCATTTCTAGTTTAGATGGGCTGTTAAGGTGATAATTTTTTAATCAAATAGATAAGACTCCTCATGGAAACAGAAATTTTTGACTCCTTATGGTCAAAAATTTAGGAAAGGAAGGATTTGTTCTAAATTGTGTCAAAAGGCACAAAGGCTTCTCCAAACCGCATTTCAGTGGTGATGACTCCATTGGTTCACTAGGTGATGACTCCTAGCCCCTCTTATTACATGTGAAGACTGAAGTACTAACTACAAAGGGTCCAGCCTACATCAGTTTTGATATTAGACAAGGTTAGTCATAAGATTGGTCTGTTTCTGCTATATTTTCTGCTATCACATATGCCCCCATTGTTAGAAAATTAAAGGATCTTAGCTTAGGTAGAGATATGTATGATAAGGTTTTTTTGGGGATCAGTAGGTTAAGATCAAGTCATGTTACCAATCACCCTAAAAAAATTTAGAAAAAAAAGTAAATAAAGAAGGAAGAAGAAAACTCAAACCCACAACTTCCACCATGCTGCAGGCTCTGCCATTCTAGTCAATGGTGAAAACCTAGATTTCAAAGCCAATTTTCTACCTTCTTTGTACTCCATGTGAAACCGTACTTACCAATTATAATCACATTGTGATGTGAAATTCTCCATTGCTTAACATGGTATCAGAGGCAGCATACTCAACTCATCTAGCACCAGTAGGCATTCCTTCATTTTCCTCCTGTTGTTACATTGAATGTCCGTTGTGTGCAACCTCTACGTCTCCGCATCAACCAGATGGTCCCTTTATCTGTAAGACTACAACACAACCTTCATCTGTGTCTGCTTCAACCTATCCCAAAAATTAGTGCTGTCGACCTGCCAGCCATCTTCCCTTCTGCATCAGATACAATCCATGCCACTAAACACCACAAACATTTTTTGTCATTCTTCCTCAGAACAAGATTAGATATGAGATAATGTTGTTTCTTAAGATTAGTTGGATAAAATTAGATAAGATTAGGATCAACAAGTGGTTAGAAACTTAGAAAACCTGGATTTTCTAAGCCAGTTTTCTACTTATCCCTTCTACTCTACAAAAAACTGTTATTACCAATGATAATCGCATCGGCTATATGGAATTCTCCATTACTGAACACCCATTTTTCTCTTATGCTCCTCATCAGTACATCCAGTTGACCTCTTCAGAAATTGCTCAATTAATATCTCTTTATGCTCATGAAAGTCCGCCAAAAGCTCAGCAAAGATCCAGCCAATAAAAACCTTCCCAAGCAGCCCCCTACTTGACCTTGGGTAGACACCTATTTTCAGCACCAACTTCAACTCAAAAAACAGCTGTAATCAATTGGCCAAAATTTCCTCAAACCTAGCTCTTAACTCCCAAACCACGATCATCAAGAAAACGAAACTCTGCCAAACTTCCAGCCATAAACCAGCTAGTAAAAACCCCTCAAAGTACAGTCCTACTCAATCTTGTCCTAGCCCTGACCCTGAGCATAAAATTTCCCCTAAAACCACAACCCTAACTCAGCCCTAAATCCAGCAATCCGAGTTCTCATAATCCTTGCTGTATTGGAACCCTTTCTAAGTCTAAATCTGCACTTAGTAAATCTAAAATACTGTCCTAACTCTGCCTAATCTGCCCCTAATCAAGACATCAAGAAAACACTATTTGATCCCTATCATCATCCAAGTGCTTTGTGCCTAAATATGTCGCAAAAAGCCTTTGAAATCCTGCCCTAAGTTTAGCCTTAATCAACCATCTCCATTGCCCAAAAATAACCCAGACCTTTGTTCCAAAGCCATTCGTATTTGACCAGCCCTCAGACCCTTATATCCAACCAAATTAAACCCCAAGTGACAGCCCAGATTTAGCGACCAAAACCTAACCTGTTAGACCCCTATCCTTGTCCATATCAACAAATCCTAACATTTCTAAAAGTTGTCCATGTAATCAGACTATATTATTATAAAGAAGTCTCTTCTGGTCAGCTAAACCAGCACCAGTTTGGACCTGTTCCACAGCCAAACTTAACCCAAATTAAAGCCCACAATCCAGCCTGTTTTCAGCCCAATTATGTAATATAGGAACCCATAAACAGCCCTGGCAGCTGCTTCACAGCCCCACACACCCCACAGACTGACCTTCAAACTCAGTCCCTTAAACCCTGTGCAGATCCCATCACACAACTTTGCCTTCACCCTACACTAGCTGATGAAGCCAGTCCCTTCATAGTCCCAGTTCAAGCTTTAACCAATAACCAACAATCTCAACTGTACATCAAACTGCCTTGATCAGCCCCAAGTCCTAAAACAGTCCCTATAACCTGCTTTCCCACTTACAACTCGGTTACGGTATTTTGTCTCAATATTTCAATTTCAGCCACTTGGCTTACCATCCGGAAGGTTGTAAGCTAATTTTTGTAATGAAAAGTTGAATGACAATTTGACGACCTTTGAAGGAATATACGCATGTTCAAGAACTCCAAGTCCTAAAATCCAACAACAACCAAAAAAAAAAAAAAAAAAATCAGATGCCAACTCCTAAAATCCATCAACAATTAAAAAAATTTCATATTTTTACTTAAACAGAAGAAGCTAATGATATATAATCCTCTAATTAATTCAAAATGGATATTTGGACTTGACGTTAGATTATTTTTCAGAAGATAGGCTGAATGAAAAGACCCTGGGCTATGGAACTTGATGATTGACAAAGGAATCGATCAGATAGTGTATCACAAGAGGTGATCAATAGGCTGAACTCACCCGTTGAATCACCATCCAAGGGTAGCTATTCTCCACTGCCACATAGCAGATTGCAAAGAGTGAATCACCAATTCACCATTCTCCAAAAGCCTCACAAGCTCCGACATCCTCTGTGCAGTGCACAGAAGCTTGCTGTAATGAAAGGCCCAGACAAGTTTAAAACTGGTCTCAATATTAAAAACACTCACTAAGCTCACTCATTGGCAAAGGACACTTCAGAACTTCATTAATGGATTTAGTTGCCTAGGAAGAAGTCACTGCAACACCTACCTTGACTCTAAACAGTAATCAGATATTATGTCCCATTCAAATGTATCTTTCTCCCATATCAAATGAAGTGAAAACGAAATGGCAGATACATAAACTACAAAAAAATAAGGAAAATACTTTTCATAGATCTCTTGCAGAACCATGTTAACATTTCTTTTATTTTAATGTGCATGTATATATTATCTGCTCTTTACAAGTTGTTTCCACCTATGAAAGAGAAGGGAAAAGAAAAGGCGGGGCAAATTCCTACAACCACATGAATAGCTTGTTTCATGTTTTTTTATCTGTCATTATTAATAATTTGATCATTATCATCAAAGCCCTGTCCCAACTATGTTGGGATCAGCTACATAAATAATGTTTCTCCATCCCGATCACTCTTGAGCCAAATCCTCAAATAGGCTGCACTTCTTAAGATCCAACCTTGCTACATTATTAATAATTTGATCATTAAGAAAAAAATAAGAGCCAACATTAATAATCTGTATAGCCAATATTAATAACCTGTACCGCAGCACCATGATCATCATGATCGTCATCATAATCAAAGCCTTATCCCATCTATATGGGGTGCACGTTGTGAGTTTTTTCCCCCAGTTAGCCCTAGTTAAAACCATGCTCTTAGTAACTACACAACTGATCTTGTCTTTCTAATGGAGGATCAGAGGGCTGGAGTTGTCGCATGGTTGTCTTGACCTTCCAGTCCTTGGTGTCATCACCATCAGCAGCCCAGGGATTCAAGACACATGGAGGAGTGGAGGAGCATGCTCAATGAGACAAACCATATGTGTGTATGAGAGAGAGAGAGAGAGAGAGAGAATTTTGTTGGGCATCCTTTTATAGACTTCGAGGCTCAGGATACACTTGGACTACATCAATTTCTTTACATCTTTAACTAAGGTCTTTATTGTTCCAATGCTTCTCACGGTTTATTATACTACTTACCAAGTTTTAAATTTTGGTGCTGGCCTTCGTGCCAGATGAGACCAGGATGAGCTAGTGCCACCCGTGTTGATTCATGCCAGAATGGTAGGGGCGTGCAATTCTTAAAAATTAAAAAAGAAAATCACATTTTTTAATCATAAAACGTAAAAACTAAAGAAAGAAAAAAGAAGGCTAAAAATGTGCAAATTTGATGGATTAATAGTAAAATTTTAAAGACATTCAGCTTTATTTAAAAGGGCAGTTCCTATGGCTAATGAAAATATCATTTAACATATAAAATACCTAAAATTATCAAACAACTCTTGCTCCATTGTTATACCGATAACTCTTATGTAGCATCGATCATCAATCTCGTACTACTCACCACCATACCATACTACTTGTAGGCTACATTATCCTTACGAGTATAAGAGATTGTTTTTGGATACCATACTGGTACTTGTCTCTTTCACTTCAAAGTTCGAGCTCAAGGCAAAAATGAAAACAAAAAAAAAAAAAAAAAAGTTCCTATAAATATTTTATGCCAAGTTACCATGACGTAGTTCCATACCAATCCTGTACTAATTTGTACAGGCCCCATGCAACCTCGTGCCAATCCAACTCGATTGAGTCGGGGCAGCCTCACTCAAGTCGGGGCCTTTTTAGGCAATTCTAAACAAGAGGAGATTTGGTGCATGAACAAAATATCAAACTATACGTGTAACCTTTTGATTCATTATATAGGTGGTGGTGTTTCTAATCTTTTGCAAACCTGCCCAAACCATCTCAAATGACATTCTTTGACTCTCTTCTATTGAAGCTACCTATAAATTCCTCTTATATGCTCATTCCTGTTCTGTTCTTCCTTAGGACTCCAAACATCCATCTTAGGAACATGTAATTTAGTATGTTTTCAATTCATTATTGCCCACAATTCAGCTCCATATAACAATGAAACAATAACTATTGTCTTATAAAATTCTCCCTAAGTAAGACCATTAAAAAAATCTCCTTACATGAAACTCCCATTTCATATATCCAACTCAAATCCTCCACTTTGTTTTATAGTTTCTTCAAAATATAAAATCAATCACAATGAGGCACAAAGCTTTTTCAATCAACAACCACCCCCCACCCCACCCCACACCCCACCCCCACACACACCACCACCCACCAAAGAAAAAAAAAATCCACCCACGCACCCAAAAAAAAAAAAAAAAAAATCCACTAAACTTGCTACTCCATACATTTTATCTTTGATACCTTGGATAACTGCAATTAAATTCATCATAACCAAGGCAAGCGAATAGGGGGATTCAATGTATGCACCCTTGGTACATTCCAACTCCAACTGGGAATTCAAATGCCTCCTCATACATATTTCTCACACTCGTTACTGCCCCTTCACATAGCTTGTATAATTTTGGGATCGCCATTACAGCTGCATTTTCCTTCAATGTCCACCTTAGGGCCCGTTTGGCATCATTCTTGTGGCAAACAATATTTTTATTCTGAGATAGATTGTGCCGGGAATGTTTCTATTTTGAGAAGGTTGTGATGAACTTGTTCGGGAGTGTTCTGTTAAAATTGTTCCAAAGGAGTAGAATCAACAGAATCATGTTAGGCAACATTTTTTTAATTTTAATCTACACAAGAAACTAATACATTCATGTAATACACCACACTAAAATCTAAAACAAAGGTAATCATCTAAGCTGATCAATAATTGAAGATTGAATTGATCTGTGCAACCACAATTTTTTTTTTCCATGTTGTAATACAAAAACAGAAAGAATGAGTTTTAACAAATAAAAAAATATATGTCAGTTCCTAGCAACAAAGGTGCATTTCTTCAAAATATATTGAAGGTACAAATTTTACAAGAATCTGTTCAAAATATAATCACAATTTGGTGCATCCAACATCATGATATATCAATGGTCCAAATTTTTTCAAAATGTTTACCTTCAGAAGATCCTTCTACAAATTGACTGAAAACCACTGACATGCATGCTTGCAATCAACATGGAAACCCACTGATCCACCTAGGTCGAAAACGCAATGAAGAAATATATATATATATATATATATATATAGAGAGAGAGAGAGAGAGGGCAAATAAAGAAAATGGGTGAGAATTTAAGGGTTTTGGGTTTTGTGATAGCCCCTTTCCGTCCTGAAAAGCAGTGTTCAATGGTTTTTTTTTCCATTCCTAAAAGAAAACATTCCACACAACTTATCTTTTGGAATGATTAAAATGTTGAGTCCAAACACATTCTTTTCTTCTTCATTCCTCAGGAACGCAGAAATATTCCAGACGAATGTTGCCAAACAGGCCCCTAACTGCCTTGACACTCTTAACATATGGCTTTTATAAATCAATAAAAACCATATGTAAATTTTCCCTCAAAATTTTTTATGAGTTGTTTTAATAGTAAAATGCCATTCGTATTAGATCCATTATCATAAACCCACTGGCTTATGTTATTCTCATTGCAGTTGTTGCTCTATTACTCTCCCTCTCAAATGTCATCCTATGGCTCATAGCACTTTTTTGAATGGTCATGGTTCATACTTCGATGCATAGTAATTTACACAGCTTTAAATTAAATATCTCCTTTGTTCTTATGCAAAGGGAACTATAGTTCTCTTTCTCTATTCAATGTGTCCTAAATGAATGGCATAACATCTGGATGATTTTACTTACGGCCTTCTTACGTGTTCTTAGATGTTCATTTAATCGTGTGCAACATATTCTCAATGTTTAAAGCAAGCTTGAATATATGTGTGTATTCAATCTGCCTTGTTTAAATCTTTACACCTCTCTACAAGCTTGAATGTTAAAACTTTGGAGAAAACCTATATTTCTATCCGATTTGAAGAATTCCCAATTCCCAGAACTTAAAGCTTTATATGACTTCTCTTGTTCCCTGTCCTTTAGGAAATTACATGATCATGCTTTGCCTATAATGGACAAGGCATGCACACCCTACTTAGATTGGACCACCTAGGGGGTACCAAGTTGAGAATTCTCTTCCCTATCCTCAGCATAAGTCTCAAACAACAAAACATTGCCTTTCAGGAACAAGAGTTCATGTCTTTTAGTTGGAAAGCAACAATTCAATGATTGTTTCAGGACCTTAAGAGGAACAGGTGTCTCCACCTTAACATGCATGTTTTATAATTGCAATTTGCAAGCACTCAACCCTATCTATAGCTTGTAGAAGCTTAAATACTTGTATCATTGAGAATCTGTCAATCATCAACATCACTGACTAATATTAGAAGTTGCATCAAATATCTATATTATAATCCTGAAAATAAATAAATGAATTCAGAGAGAGACAATCTAGAAAATTTTATCTTTCTTGATGCGAAAGGATAAAAAGAACTATAGAATATAGAAGGCGAGCACACCTTATTCAATAAGAAAATTGCATAAGCTGCTTTCGTTGTGTCTTGGCCTTCTAAAAAAAAGAGGAAATTCTGTTGCTTTTGTGTTTGTGATAACTATTGAATTTGATGCTAAATCAGTTGATGCGGGCTCAAAAGAAGGTGCATAGATAAAGATGTACGAGCGTGACCCTCCCAATCTCAGAGGATACCGCAGAGGAACATCCAAGTAAGAAGCTACGAGTAACATGGCCTGCAATGACAGGCCAGTAGATGAAAAAAAAAAACTTTTTATAATGGTCAGTATATAAAAATTAATGTAAAATTTGAATATTGAGTCAACTTAAAATCCAAAACCAAAAATATAGAATAGTACAATGGCATAGAAGGCCATGTCCAGATCCAAACCCACGTATAATCCAACTGCCAGTCCATTTGGATGGGTGCCAAACCCAAGGTCGGTGACTAGCGCGCGGGTGCAAGGGGGGGCAGGGGCGGGTGTGTGTGTGTGTGTTGGGGGTGTGTTTCCCTGTTTTACAATCCACTCAGTTGGATCATAAGTTGGGCTCTACTAGGTGAACTTATTGTGAGCATCAATGCCCGGCGGAGGGAATTATATATAGGATGGTTATCTAGTGCGCCAGGTGCACATCTTGCGCACTGGGGCTAGGACCCATCTGATGGCCCATCGGACTGGATCTCACACACGCTGCATTTCTCATGTCCCCTAGGCTTTGTACTCATCCAAATGGACTGGACTGTTGGATTGACAAATACACCCATACAAATGAACCATACACCGTTAAACTTGTGGGGTCTGGATGGAGATGATAGGATTTGAGTGTTGGGCTTATTTTTGTAGAGATGAAGGGCCTAAGGAGATATTTCGATCCCTCCAGGTCCCACTCCTAGGTGGGGCCCCATGTGGGCCCCACATTGAGTTGTGCACTGGATGAGTACTTGTTATATATATATATATATATATATATATATATATATATATATGGCCCCATCTACTGGCCCACTTTAGGATGGGGCTGCGGGATTTGAAGATCTGGGTGGGGCCTATTGTGTACAAGAAATCAGTCCCATCCGATCATCCTAATCCTATCATCCATGGCCCACAAGTCCAATCCATTCACATGAGTATAGAGGGGGATTGTTTGGGTTGTCCACTCAGATGGACCATCAGGTGGGCCCCCTAGGGGTGCACACGCTGCACATAGGATAATTTTCCTATATATATACACGTTACCAGATAGATAATAGATTAACTTCTAGAAACAGATGAAAGTCCCAAACCACCATTGTATAAAGGCGAATCATGAGATAGAACTCACATGTGCAACATAACCAAGAGCAGTAGCAGACTTATGGGCCTCCTTCTTATCACTGAAAAAGCTCATCACGGTCAGTTGCAGTCCCAGAATGGTCAAGGATGACATCCCTAGATTATTAGTTTTTGAGCTAGTTGCAGAAGAACCACTTTCATCCATTGAAAATGGAAGTATTTCTTTACTTTATATGTAAACTCACCACTAAAGCAATATAGCATGATGAACGGCACAGTAATGAAAGAGGAATAATTCTCCATTGGTATTTGATAAGTGGTTAATTGTTTGTAATCAGAGCCATGATATTTTGATTTATCTTATGCTAGTCATAGTTATTTTATTTGATTTTACATATTTTTTTGTGTTTTTTTATGTAAAGGTAAAAAGGAGCAAAAAAGAAGAGAATGATGGGTGTGAATCACCAAGTAGGGCCACGGTGGGTCCCATCCAAGTTGTTTCAGATTTCAAAGACTACTTTCTAATTCTTTGGCAACTTGCAATTCAAATTAGAAGGAAAGAATTGGATAATAAGGAAGCATAATTAAGTAAAGAAGATGAAACAAAGAAGGAAAAGAGGAATTCCAAGCATGTTACATGCCCAAAGGGGGCCCCACAGTCATTGCAAAGAGCTGAATTCAGAATTTGGGAAGTCTTATTCAAGTTCAAGTGGAGCCCAAGAATGGAGAAGAAAAAGGAGAAAAATAAGGAAAGTTTATAGCAAGAATTCAAGTCAAATTAGAAGTCTAAAAGAGGGTCCCACAATCATTGTATACGCACCATATGGGCCCACTTTCATGTCTAAAGTTTCAGATTTGATTCTTTACAATTAAAGCCCAGATTTGTGGGTCCATGTGAGGAATTGTCAAGAAGATCTAAGTGGGACCAGATTTAGAAAGTCTTGCTAATCAAGAAAGAAGACTCATATTTCATTCTAATTAGGAAACAAAATTGTTAACAAAGTTGGAAAACTAAACATACAAGGGAACTGCTTGCTTAAAGGGGCTGTTGCAAAAGTATATAAGGAGATATGAACAGTGCACGTTCAGCCACCATTGAGCCATCATCCAGCCACCAAAAAAGCATAAAAACCAGTTATTATCATCCCATAAACTCTATTTTCCATACAGCCACCTTTGGAGCATTCTTTGGAGCATCTTGAAAGGCTTTTGAAGTGAGAATAAAGGGGAAAAAGCTGCTGGCCATCCACTTCATCTTCTTCAATCTTTTAGTTTTCTTCTTATGACTCTATTCTCCAGTTTATTTTTCATTAAAGACATGAGTAACTAAACTTTTTAGGGCTAGGGTGTAATTGAAACCCTAGCCTAGTTCTATGTAGTTTCTTTTGGCGTCTTTTAATTAAGAATTCAGTTTTATTGGTTGAGTTTCTAAACCATGTTTTTAATTGATGAGTTGTGTATATGCTATGCCAGCCATGCCATGTTCAATTAATTTTAAGAGTAATTAACTTAATTTTGATTGATCTTGATGTCAAGCATCTAGGGTTTAGAACCGTGAATAATCTAAGTATATGCTATGCTTAGACTCATGCATTTATCATTCCCATTGTTTTTATGCATTATGTGTGTTTTGACTAGGACATATGCCATGCTTAGTTTTTGCATCATAATGAACAATTCATGTAGTATGCCACTCATGAATTAGGTTTAGGGGAATAATAATCTAGATACATATGCCATGGTCTAGGTTGATAGATGTCACTAATAAAATCTGATTTTTTATTAAAAGATAATAAGGGACATGCATAGGATTGGTTAGGGGAGTAGATGAAACCCTAGTTCATTCACTATCATTGTTTTCAATTCTAATATTAGTTTGTGTGTTTTAGATTAATTTCTACTTAGCTTTTGATAGTTTAAATTACTGTTTTTAGTAGTTTACTTCAACTTTCATCATTCAGTTGTTTTTTTTTTTTTTTTTGATATATATATATATTCTGATTTGTAGTTGCTTTTGACATTATTTTATCACAAGTCTTCGTGGGATCGACCTCATACTTACAATTCACTACACTACATAGTGATCTTGTGCGCTTGCGAGTTTTAATTGTGTGCATACTAGTAGCTTATTTCTAGGTTACTTGGTGCATACCAGTATTATATCAACAGATCTTAGATACTCTCAAGTTACAAATTCTATTGGAAGATATATTCTGTCAATTCTTACATACTGAAGTCTTTAATGAACAAAATTCATTAATTATAAAAAGAAAAGTACAAAACGTTAACATCTAAAGATAGTGAATATGGAAATCAAAAGAAATGCAAAGATGAAACATGATGAAGGGCACATTATTAATAAAACACCCACAGAAAAGGCACACTAACAAAAAGACAATAACTCTTCACTGGTACATCAGCAAGTCTTAGATACACTGGACTTGCAGATTTATTAGGAACCATATTCTGTCAATTCTAACATACTTTAGTTTTCAATAGAAAAAAAAGTCTATAATTATTAGAAGAAAGTAGAAAAGCTAACATATAAAGCTAGTGAATGTGGAAATCAAAAGAAATGCAAAAAGAAAAGGAATTATTAATTCATTTTTCCCTCATGAGAAGAAAATTACCGAAGGACACCTTATTCAGAGACTTGGCCCAATTAAATAAATTAACTCAGTTTTTAAAAATAAGCAATTGAATTGTGAAGAGAGTTAAATCATTCAGGGTGTTCCATTAGGATTAGACTTCAGATACAAATTTAATCATATTACCAAGAGAATATTTCACTCATTTCTGCACACAACTATTCTGTTGGATATGGTTTATTCTCCTAGTAACAGATTTCAAGCTTTCATGTTGTTTGCTTGAAAAACCAATCAAGAAAAACAAATGACAGAAGAATGTTAAAAAAGTTTAGTTTTATTAATTTGTTGAAGTATGGGTATGGATTGCACTACACTTAAGTAAATGAAGGGTCAAAGATCTAATTTCGAGAATAAACCAAGGATCAAAGATCTATTGTCTAGAATATTCCTTCTACAATCCTTCAAAGGGCACCAAAGCGAGGGAGAAAGGAAGCCCTTCTAGTTTCAAGTTTCCAAGTTCTTCGAAAAAGATTGACAGAGGACCTTGGATGAGACATGGTCCCTGACATCCCTTGTATAGTCTCTTGAAGGCACAAACTTGAATTTAAGGATTAAGGGTCTTATTGAAGCCCTGGAGCCTAGGAAAGCTCCTGGATAATTGGAGCCTAGGAATGCTCTTGGATAATTGGAGTAGGTAGGTAAGAATAAAATCAATAGATGCTTTTGGGACATGATATGGTCCCTTATTTATAATGTTAAATCACTTTCTGTAAAAGTTTACAGAAGATTTCCCTCCTAAAAGGGCCATTCACACTTAAAACATGGCACTACCCCAATCCCCTAGGCAATGCACCATGCACACAGGCATGATACTACCCCTTACACAAAGTTATCTTCTAGCAGCCAAATATTATGATTTGCTCGTCGGATTTCATTTATTATGTACCATTGGAAAGTTCATGACAAGTACATTATAATGGTGAAGAGACTTTGCCCATCTAAAGTCATTTGCATGAGGCATAGTTGTGGAATGTAGGTGCAATCTGACATCCTCATTTTTCTCTCTTTTGACCCCTTCAGCTTCCAGAGGCCAAATCTTTCAATCTGTACATTGGATTTTCAATTATTGTATACCATAGGAAACGTTTATCGAAATGGTGAATATACTCTGCCCATATGAAGTCGTCTTTTGGGGTCAAATCTTAAATTCTCAGTCAGAATCAATCACTTTTTACAGAAACACTTTGGATATTTTTTATGGTCCACAAATGCCCTTTGAAGGGAGTGGGAAACTTTGGACCTCTCAAAGTGGTCCCTATGCCTTGATGACAAGCAATTTTTCCCTACAGGATCATCACTTCAAGCTGATAAAGACAATGTACACAAGCTACCTGCAGCACACTAAACAGGCCTCATACCCACTAACCTCACTCGTATTGAATTCTTCTTCTTCTTCTTCTTCTTCTCTTCAAGTTATTCCTGAACAGTTTGGTATGTCAAATGTTCGTTCTTTGATTGGTTAATCTTCTCCTTCTTCTTCTTTGATAATGTATCCTTTTTTCTTTTTTTTCTTTCTAGCTCTTCGATACTGATAGCGTAATGGCTCTCTTCTCACCCCAATTCTTTTCTTTTTTTTCTCTTTTAACCCCTTTTAAGTTTCTGATGCCATATTTTTTAATCTATAAGTCAAATACTAAATTATCATATACCATAGGAAAGCTATTGATGATTGGATCAAAATGGTAAATAGGCTTTGCCCCATCCATCGTTGTTTTCATGGATTGAATATACACAAGCCTTTGATTTTTCTTTCATTTATTTAATGGTCCACAAATATTTTATTTTCACCCCTTATATAGAGTTTGAAATATGGTTTCCAAGTCCCAACTTGCTAGCTCAGCTGGAAAGGGACATCAGAATCCTCCAGGAGGAAGTAAGGTAGCTAGGTTCGAACCCCAGTTGGAATGGGGAGGTATCAACATATCGTCCAGCTGACCTTAAGAAAAATGGTTTAGTTACAGTAGCTTCGAGGGTAGACTAGGATTACCAATATATATATATATATATATATATATATTGTTTTCTTCTTCTTTTTTTCCTTCTTTCTTTGGTTGGTTGGGGGTGATATGGAAGCTTTATTGCAACTAGTAGTAGTTAATTGTAATAAGAATAACAATAATAATCACATAACTTAACAGCATAGCAAAGAAAAGGAGGAACCAAAAAGAGAATTTATTTTTCAACAGCATGGAAAAGGCTTTCACTCTTTAAAACTTCCACGATACTCTACTTATCTTCCAAAAAGGGAAAAACTCTGTTTTTTCTGTTGTTTTCCAGAATTAGGAAACTACATTATTAAAAAAAAAAAAAAAAGCTGCAATGTTTTACGTAAATACGGCATTTGACACTCTAGACATATATACCTATACTTATACTAGTAAGATGATAAACCTGATTTGCTGCCATCAGGAGATGATGAATGAAAATTTTCCCCAGGAGACTGTCCAAGTGAACCCTTTACAGGATAAAGCACTGAAACTTGTGCTATCATGTACTGCTGCCTCATCCGTAGCATCTTCTGCAAGTTTCTTAGGTGAACATGACCCCTTTCTCCAGCTAGTAAGGTATTAGCTTCCTGTAAGGAAATAATGATCAGGTAGTCAAAGTTCATTTATCTCTTGATTTCGTGTGTAAAATATGCATAAACACATAAAGAGATAACAAAAGTCAATACTATATGGATAAGTGATCATGTACAACCGGCCTTAGTGATCAGCAAATAGGAACATAAGTGTGTGAGTTGGAGTGCATGAGTTTGAGTCCACAATGTCACAAAACACACACAGATAACAATATCACCACTCCCAACTCCCAAGACCACCTCCAGTATGAAAGTTTGATCAATCAAGTTTGCTACAGAACTTGCTTTGAATACCTGTCTGTGGAGACTGGAGAGAGAATAATACAAGAAAATAAGCAGGAGCGGCATTCATCTCTAACCAAACAAGCTTGACCATGTATTCTATTCAATTAGCCTGAAGCCCGGCCAAAGTGAGAGGAGAGAAGTTGAACACACATTCTCTCACCCACAGACAAACTCCTAGCCAAGTGAGCTACAAGTTGGATCAATAAACATCACCCCTTTTATTACTAAAATATAATATAACTCTGCGTGGGCTTAATCTATTTTAGGTGGCTTGGGCTCGGGCTAGGTACTCATGGGCCGAGTCGGGCTTGGCCTGGGCTCAAGCATTGTTTCGGTTGGATGGTTCATATCAATGATCAGGATTCTCCATGAGATCCAGCTCATTTTTCATAGACCAACTAACAGAGATCACAGTTTAGTTATTTGACCAACGGTGCAAATCATGGAAATTTCATATTGTTTTTAACAGAAAAAGTTCATATTATCTCTTCCACAAAGTTACAGGTTTTCAGCTCTGTTCTCTATGACTCTCTCTGTGCAACATGGATGGCAACCAAAATATGAACTAGAAAAATACAATGTAAGAAAAGAAATTCTTAAGAAGAGAAAAAATCAAGGAAACAGAAATTCAAGGAAAAGTAGCAAGAACCTTGGCTTCCTTTAGAATGGCCTTGTGGTCACATGTAACAAGCCGACCAAGTCGCCATCCGGGCACCATCCATCTTTTTGATATGGACCCAACAGTAATAACAGGAACCACAGATCCAAAAACCCCCATTGGCACAAATGGGTTATTCCCAAAAGTCAGATGGCCATAAACTTCATCCGAAATAACAAGAATTCCAAGCTCCCTAGCAGTCTCCGCCACCTAAACGCAATACAATCAAAACCCAAAAATGACCACTACTCCATCAATTCAAAACAACTCCCAAAACCCAAAATCCAAAACCCAAAACAAAGATCAAGTAGCCCACTATCAAGATCAAAGTATCAACCTTAGCCAACTGCTCATAAGTGAAGACATTCGCAAAAGGATTCCCGGGGTTTATGATGACTATGGCAACCGTGTTCTCATCTGCAACAGACTCAACACTATCAAGATCAATCTCCCAATTCCTTTCCGGAATCAGATCATAATACCGAGCTTCAACACCATATTGGGTTGCATACGAATCATAGAGTGGGTACGCCGGTCTAGGGAGCAACATATTCGCGCACGGTAGAGCAAGAGCTGATATTACAAACTCGATCGCTTGCTTGCATCCAACAGTGAGAAAAACGTAGTCTCTGAAGAATCTGATGTGCGCACGCTCGGATATGAATGCCGCTAGGCCGGTTATCGCCGGCAGAGGTTCTGTTCCACATGTCTTCTCTATATGTTTTTTTTTTTTTTATATATATATGTGTGTTTCATACTTCCATGGATCTTCTCATCCGTACATATATCATACTTAGAAAAACGGATTTATCCCTGCTACTTGTCCCGGGACTGGCCCGACTCCACATGGTGTGGAGTCGGGGGACAAGAGTCCCGGGACAAATAGACTTTTTCAAACGGATTTACCCATCATAGCCGCCGGGGAAGTGGCTCTCCGATCATGCAAATCCTGTGAGGAAATTAAGGAATTTGGTTGACTGTATAAGATGAACGTTGAGGCTTAGTGGGCAATGAAACGTGTGGGTCCACATGGTCCAACATCTCCCACTTGACCATAAAGCCGAAAATATGTCGAGGTTATTTTACCATTGGCTATTAAACATAAAGCCACAAAACCAAGTCAAGGTTATCTTACCATTGTCGATTTTCATATATGTTAAAAGGTTTTACTCCCACTATATTGTGGTTTTCCTCCTCTTTTGACATATAATTATCATGAGATTTTTCACGCCTTTTGCAGATATATTACTCATGATAAACTTTAAAAAATCTTATGATTTATGCGTCCCTAAGTCCCATCGGGCTTACATGCTTTGTAAAGCATTCTGCACTTATTCCTTTTGTTAAAGGGTCAGCTACCATATCAGCTGAAAGCAAGAAACTTACTGTGACTTCATTTCTTTCAACAATATCTTGAATATAATGGTAGTCCAGATCTATGTGTTTGCCCTTGGAACTATTGGGTCCACTTTTTATTAATCTAATCGTGGACTGATTGTCACAATAAATGTGGACAGGCCCGTTGGCTATATCAAGCTTCAAATCTTTTATGAAGCGTTTTATCCAAACGGCAAAGGTTGTTGCAATACTACATGCTACATACTCTACTTCTTGAGTATAGCGGGTAACACAACTCTGTTTTTTACTTGACCAAGAAATGGCTGCACCTCCATAGAGGAAAACTTGACTTGAGGTGGACTTATAGTCGTCCCTATCCCCAGCAAAATCTGAATCTGAAAAACCTATAACTTCAAGCCTATTAGCTTGGAAACATAATTTTAAGTGTTTTGTCCCCTTGATATATTTAAAAATTCTTTTCACTGCTTGCCAGTGTTTGATTCCTGGATTATTTTGGTATCTACTGACTATCCCAAGAGCATAACTAATGTCAGGCCTGGTGCATAACATTGCATACGTAAGACTAACAATAGCCTAAACATAAGGTGGTTCTAATTTATCTTGATCATCTCTAGGACAATCTCCTTTAGACAATTTTAATCCCTTTTCAACGGGAATAGAAATTGGTTTGCAGTTTTCCATTCTAAAACGTTTAAGAATGGTGTCAAGATATCTTTCTTGACTTAAACATATATAATTTTCTGCATTTTCTATTTCTCGTTATCTTAATTCCTAATACATATGATGCTTCTCCCATGTCTTTCATTTCAAATTTATAATTTAGCCATGATTTTATACTTTGTATCATATTTAAGTCATTATTGGCTAATAATATATCATCAACATACAGAGACAAGATGGTGAAGCTACTCCCACTTTTCATAATATACACACAATGATCTAATCTATTTACTACAAACCCAAATTCAATCATTGCTAAATGAAGAGTTCTATACCATTGACGTGATGATTGCTTCAAACCATATAAGGACATTTTTAACTTATATACTTTATTTTCTTGTCCTTTAATTATGAAACCTTCTAGTTGTTTCATATATATATATATATATATATATATATATATATATATATATCTTCATTGAGCTCTCCATTTAAGAAAGCAGTTTTTACATCTAATTGAAAAAGTTCTAAATCAAAGTAGGCTACTATAGCAAGAATAATTCTTATGGATAAAAATTTAGCAACAGGAGAGTAAGTATCAATATAATCAATTCCTTCAATTTGAGTGAAACCTTTTGCCACTAATCTGGCTTTATATTTATCTATGGAGCCATTTGAATTCAATTTTCTTTTAAATACCTATTTGCAACCAATAGCTTTTCTATCTTTGGGTAAATCACTAAGTTCCCAAACATTATTTTTTACAATAGATTCAATTTCTTCATCCATGGCTGTAAGCCAATCAGTAGATTCATTTGACTTTAAAGCATCATCATATTTTAATGGATCTTCAAACTCCTCAAGAATATTAGTTATTATACTTTCATGATAGTTTGTAGGATCTATAATATCTTCAAACACATTAGACATTAAAGTATAATAGTCCTCAAAGAAACTAGGAGATTTTTGTTCAAATAAATTAGACGTTAAAGAAAAATAATCTTTTAAATAATTAGGACATCTTTCTCTATGAATTCTTGATATGGTGTGATATTTTGGTACATCAACTACCTCTTTTAAGGTTTTATTAGTAAAACCCTTTTCTTTTTCTATTTCAAATAATTCTACCAATTTCTTTGGGTTTCTAGTGTCTATTTGTTCTTCTAGAAAATGAGCATCTCTACTTTCTATAACATCGACACTACCATCAGAATGATGCCTTATGAATCTGTATCCTTTTGAGTTCTCTGAATATCCTATAAAAGTACATTTTATTGATTTGTCATCTAGTTTTCTCCTAAGTTGACTGGGGATCAAGACCTGAGCAGATGAGCCCCAAACTTTTAATTCACTTAGGTCTGGTTTTCGACCAGTCCAAAGTTCATATGGTGTTGTATTAGTTCTTTTTGTGGGAACTCGATTTAAAATATAAGTTGCAGCAGCTAGAGCCTCTCCCCAATAATTGGTTCCTAAGTGAGAATGAGATAACATTGATCTAACCATATCTAGTAAGGTTCAATTTCTTCTTTCTGACACTCCATTTTGTTGGGGTGTGTAACTCATTGTTACTTGATGTATTATGGAATTTTGTTTGCAATAATTTTCAAATAATTATGAGGTATACTCACCTCCTCTATCACTTCTAAGAATTTTTATATTTCTACCCAATTGTTTTACGACCAAATTCTTATATTCTTTGAATAGTTCTAACACTTCTGATTTTTTTCATTCAATTAATAGAGCCAAACCTAGAATAGTCATCCGTAAAAGTGAAAAAATATTCCATTCCTTTATGTGTTTTGACATTTAGTGGCCCACATACATCTGAGTGTATTATAGCTAACAATTTAGTTGATCCTTGTCCTTTTGGAAATGGGAACCTAGTCATTTTTCCCGATAAACAAGGTTCACATGTGGGGAATTCAACATCTAAATTGGGTATTAATCCACTTTTGGACATTCTTTTCATTTTATCTTTATTTATATGTCCTAATCTGAGATGCCATATATATGGATCATCAACAAACATAGAAACATCAATATAAGAAGAAGAGCTAGTTGCTGATTTATTATTAGAAAAATTGAGTTTGTACAAGCCATCAACTTTTCTGCAAAATAAAATACGACTATATTTTCCAAGTGATACTTTTCCAAAACGGAAATGAACTTCAAAACCTTTTTCATCCAAGCGCGGACAGAAATAAGATTTCGCCGCATTGAAGGAGCATATAGTGTCTCAGTTAGCAAGATGTTATTTTCACCAGGCAAGGAAATACGAACTGTTCCAATTCCCATCACATCACAATAAGTGTTATTACCCATGTACACCCGATGATCTCCAATTTTAACTTCCTTCAATTTTACAAAATCTTCTCGAGATTTGGTCACATGTCGAGATGAACCAGAATATATCCACCATGCATTAGTATCACAATCCGCAAGAAGAGACTTAGAAACCACACAAATCAGGTCCCTTTTCTGATTATTAGGTCGATTATTATTATTGTTTTGATTATTATTTTTGACCCTACAATCTTTCCTTTGGTGACCTGGTTTTCCACAATTATAGCAGTTTCCAGAAAATTTATTCCTTTTCATTCCTTTCTTTTGAGTCCACTTGTTTTTATTTTTACTAAAATTAGCATGGGATTGTTTTGGTTCCTCGATCATTTTTTTGGTTGAAGTGGTTCCAATCATCAATGCTTTAGATTGTTTCTTTTTATTTCTTCTTTCATATTCCAGAGTTAAAAGCATAGGAAGATTTTTTATAGTAACACCAGTTAAAGACATGTTTAAAGAAATAACTACTTGTTCCCAAGAATCAGGCAAACTACTTAAAGTTGTGGAAACTTGCATTCTTTCAGAGTTGCAAGCTCTTTAGCAATTACTATCATTTTATTTAAATGGTCAACCGCAGATTCAGTGTCCAACATCTTACTGGAATTGTACTTTTCAATTAGCATTTGCACATAGATTTCTGATGAACTTGAATAAGTTGCAAAAATAGCATCAAACATTTCTTTTACTGTTTTATGTTCTTCAAATAACATTTCAATATCAGGTTCCATAAAGGTTAACATATCATCTCTAGCAAGCTTATCATCATCAAGAAATTTTTGGTACATTCTTCTATTTCCAGCATTAGAATTAGGGCCAAGATCATCAGGTATAGGGATCTCAAGACTGTATTCAACTTTGTCTTGAAATAAAACATGCATAATTTTGTGCTTTCAAGTAGAGAAATTTGTACCATTTATTTTTCAGTTTTACTTAATTCGGCATTTACTGCTCTACTACTCATTTGATTGAATGATAATAAAAAAATTTAAGTAAAAAAAAAAGGGTTAGATTACCGACCAAATCAAAAGACTTTGTTACCAGATTTGCGTGGATTATTTTATCTTTTTTTCTGATGAATCTCCCATAGGAACTCGTTCCAGAAGAGGCTTTTGTGTGTTGATATGGAGATCTTGTGAGACGTTGCTCGTCACTTATCAAGACTTGAAACTTGTAAAGAGAGGCATACTTTGAGAGAAAAAGTAATTCAAACAGCTTTACTACTCTGAACTCTACAGGACCTTGCTGTGTGACTACCCAAAAAAATAGTCTTTTTTGGCACGCACAAAATGGTGGTCCTTAAGTGCACCAAGGAAGAACTTTATCCCTTTCGATTGTCTTCTTTACCTTTCTGCAAAAAAGTAGCAGAGAGCAAAGAAACCCAAAAGAATAAATCGATGAAGAGTAGGGAGCCTAGATCGATGGTTCCAACCAAAACTCTGATACCATCTGTAAATTCCACACTACATGCATGCATGATATTGTCCGCTTTAGCCCACGGGCCTCATGGTTTTTTTTTTTTTTTTTTTTTTATTGGTCCTTAACCCACCAAAAGGCCTCATGCAAGGTAAGGGTGTAAGTTCTACATAGCTCACATGGAAACCCTCAAGGCTTCACATCCCTGTGCACTAGCCTTCCAGTCCCTGTAGCCTGCCAGCACTCTTGGCCAACCCACATGGAAACCCTCCCACTTGCATGAGACCACAGCAGGGACCCACACTCGAACTAGTCGAGAGTTGGCTCTGATACCAGTGAAGAATCTGCGCACGCTCAGAGATGAATGCCGCTAGGCTGGTTCTCGCCGGCAAAGGTTCTGTTCCAAATCTCTTTTCTATATATGTATTTTTATGTGTTTCATGGATCTCTTCATCCATACATATACCACACTTAGAGAAACGGATTTACCCATCAAAGTCGGGGAAGTGGCTCTCCGATTATGCAAATCGTGTAAGGAAATCAAGGGATTTGGTTGACTATGTAAGATGAACGTTGAGGCTTAGTGGCTGTGATGCACTGATACGGCATGGATACGGCAAGAACACATTGTGATAGAGTGAACGTTGGGTTGTCAGGCCCAACCTGTTGTATGTTGAAACAATCAACCATTTAAACCAAATCACACCCATTCAAATATTGTATTCCCTAGTCTATAGGACTTTTACCCGATATCTCTGCCAGCTACAACAACATACACAGTATATAATGTTTCTTATCTGATCCTAGATAGATAAGCTGAATTTTAAATTATTAAATTAAATTTCATGGTATCAGAGCAGGTCGGTTCTCCTGCCATATCATTTTCTTTTTCTTATCCAAAATAGTTTTTCATTTTCTAGTTCTGGTGTTCATCGTCACCATTGTTTGCATCTGACCTGCACAGGATCTATATGGCGTCTTCATTAGCAACTTCTTCATCTTCTTCTGCTGCCTGACCTCCTCCCTATCACCCACTGCTAACTTCGTCATTTCCAACATTGCTAACCTGATTCCTATCAAACTGGACAGCTCTAACTTTCTTCTCTGGAAGTCACTCTTTCACCCCATCTTGCAAAGCCATCGTTTAGAACCATTCATTGATGGCTCAACCCTTATCCCACCTAGGGAGCCCACTGACTCTGCTGGCAAATCCACTCCCAACCCAGCCTTCTTGGAATGGTTTGAAAAGGATCAAACTCTCCTGTCTTGGATCAATGCGACACTCTCTGACCCTGCATTGCCATATATTATTGGCTTGGAGACTGCAAAAGCTGCGTGGGATTCACTCGAACGTCGCTATGTTTATCTTTCCCGTTCCCACATCATTGAGTTAAAGAAACGTCTCCAACATGTCAAGAAAGGATTTGCTTCCATGCAGGACTATCTTCATCAAATCAAAGTCCTTGCTGATCAACTTGCTACCATGGCTCTCCGATCGGTGATGAAGATCTCATTCTTCATATTCTGGCGGGACTCCCGTCTCCGTACCGCCCCTTTCAAACTGCCATTCGTACAAGGTCTTGCCAAGATCCTATTTCTCTGGAGGAACTACATACTCTTCTTATTTATGAAGAACTCAGTCTTACAGAGGATACTACCAATGACGACTCTACTGCTTTCACTGCTCGTCGAACAATACCACAGCAGTCTTCTACTCCTGGCCGTTCTTCTCACAACCAGCAACATCGTCAATCCTCTAGTTCCTCCAATCGCTCATCTCGCAACTCAAGGAGTCAACCTAACTCCAACTCTGACACCTCAGGAAACTCCTTGCGCTCTTCATCACATGGTGCATCGTCCACTACTCAAAAGTCCCGCCCACATTGCCAAATCAGTAGCAAGGTTGGCCATCTTGCCATCGACTGCTTCCATCGCATGGATTTTGCATTTCAAGGATGCCACCCTCCTCAAAAGCTTGCCGCCATGATTGCCTCTCAGCAACCCCATCCTGACCAGTCTTGGTACTCCGATACAGGTGCAACCAACCATGTAACCTTAGAGCTTGGAAATCTTTCTCTTCATGCTCCGTATCAGGGCTCCGACAATGTCCAAGTTGGTAATGGTCAAAGCCTTAATATTTCACACACTGGCACTGCTGTTTTAGAAACTCCTTCATTTACTTTTCAACTTCGTAATGTTCTTCGTTGTCCTCAAGCTTTTGCAAATTTACTCTCTATTCCGTAATTTTCATGCGATAATAACTGTTATTTCTGCTTTGATGATAATGGCTTTTGTGTAAAGGACAAAGCTTCGGGGAGGATGCTTTTCCAAGGTCTGATTAAACAAGGACTTTATCCATTTCGTTCCGCCTATACTAATATTTGCTCTACAAATAAGCTAGTTAAAGTGACTTTCTTCAGCAAGTCAGTTTCCAGTGATATTTGGCATCATCGTCTCGAGCACCCATCAATCTATTAACAAAGGCCCATTATAATATCAGTTTGGCCCATCCACGACCCATCTGCTCAGCAGCCCATCTTATTATATACTTGTACAGCAATACATACTAAACATAGATGGATACTAGTCAGACTTGTACAGCAATACATCCTATATTTAGGAGATTTGATAGATTGTAATTGTAGCCCAAATTGGGCATCTATGAATTATAAATACAATGATGTATCCTCATGACAGGGGATCCAAAATTCCATTAAGTCTCGTCTGCACTAAGACCCTTCTTACTTATTCGTGACATGGTATCAGAGCCTACGACATTGTCTGCTGCTGCCTTTTCTTCTTCTGCTTCTTCATGCTACTTCATCTGCATCTCAGAAGATCGCTACAGTGACTGATCTCTATTTCTAGAAATTCTCAGCCAATCGGGAGGAAGAAAAGCACTGTTATCAGCCGTATTCACTCCAATCAATCAGTGGCCCACTTGCGATGATCAAGACTCCCTCACCAACTCTATCTATGCTGGTCGCCTGACTTTCTAGGAGTTCTTGGCTATTTTTTCAGATTTTTTGAAGAACCAGAGGTAGGGTCTTTGATCACATGTTGCTTTTTCCTGCTTCTGCAATATGATTTCATCAGATCTGTCCATCTTTTAGCACAAATATCCGATCGCTGCAGTCTCTGCTGGGTTGGTTCGATATTTTTGTGAAGTATCTATCTGATCATTTTGATCTGATAGATTGAATCATCAGTGGGCCCCACCTACTGTTTTTTGCAGAAATTTTTGATCGCCTGGACCAAAATTGTGGATTTTTTTTTTATCTGAGATCTGTGATCTGAGATCTGTTGCTTTGAACTATTTTTTTGGGCTGTTCCTTGGTTCTCTGGTGTTGCTACCTTTGTTTCATCAACACTTTCTGCATGCTCTAGAGTCTCTCTGGGCTGTTCGGTTGCTGTCTGGTTACTACTCTTCTTGTTCGTAATTTTTTCCTGCTGTCTGTCTATTACTATTAACCTCTGTGGGTTGGAAATGGACAAGAATGAAATGCAATTGATCAAATTTAATGGGAAAAACTATTCTACTTGGGCCTATCAGTTTCAATTATATCTGAAAGGCAAAAAATTTTGGGGACACATTTCTGGTTCTATGAAGAAGCCAACAGATATTGCAAAATTGGATGATTGGGAAACCAAAGAAGCACAAATTATGAGCTGGATGTTGGGCGCAGTGGAACCTCAATTTTTTTTACATCTTAAGCCCTATAAAACTGCTCAAGATATGTGGGGATATCTGAAACGCATATATCACCAAGAGAATTCAGCCCCTCGGTTCCAATTAGAACATGAAATTGCTCAATATTCTCAAGGACAGATGACTGTCCAGGAGTATTACTCCGGCTTCTTTGCCCTTTGGATTGAATACACGGATGTTCCCTATGCTACTATCACCGGAGACACTCTATCTGGGGTTCAGGACGTTCATAAAATCACTCAGCGAGATCAATTCTTAATGAAACTTCGGCCTGAATTTGAAAATGTTCGCTCCAATCTTATGAGTCGACATCCATCTCCCTCTTTGGATACATGTCTCAATGAAGTGCTCTGCGAAGAACAACGGATAGTCACTCAGCATCAACTATCCCAACAATCATCCACTGGTCCAGCTGAAGTTGCTTATGTGGCAAAAGGGAAACCTCCCAGACGTGACATTTCGACTCAGGATTTGAGCAAAATTCAATGCTTCACTTGTAAGGAGTATGAACATTATTCTTCTCAATGCAAGAGAAAAGTTTGTAACTACTGTAAAGCTAGCGGGCATATCATTTCTGAATGCAGAAAACGACTAGAAAATCGTAATTCGCGTGCTTATTCTGCTATTGCTTCTTCAGATTCTCACTCTGTGGCACCTGCTTCTCCGCCTTCACAGCAATTTGCACCCAGTCCCCCTATCAACCCTGAAATGATTCAACAAATGATTCTTCAAGCATTCTCCACCTTGGGCCTCTCAGGTAAAACCTTTCCATCTCCTTCCATGTGGTATTTTGATTCTGGAGCATCAAATCATATGACTTTCTCTTCCAAACTCATGACTAATATTCACTCACCTGATGGGAAACTCCAAGTTCAAACTGCCAATGGGGTTCATTAACCTATCACTGCCTTTGGAGATATTCCACACAGATTGCCTTTGAATCATGTTTTTCTTTCACCTGGCCTTTCTACAAATTTGTTATCTGTTGGACAACTCGTAGATAATCATTGTAATGTGTCATTCTCTTCTTCTGGTTGTGTTGTACAGGATCAGGGGACGGGACAGGTGATCGCGAAGGGGCCTAAGTGTGGCCAGTTGTTTCCGCTTAGTCTGCCTATGCAACCTAGGGATGAATCTACATCCGTTTTTTCATGTGTTCTTCAAAATAATGTGCATCTGTGGCACAAAAAATTAGGACATCCTAATTCGAACATATTGTTATCTTTGAAAAATTCTGGTTTGATTAATAAAATGCAATTTTCTACTTCTGATGTTAATATTGATTGTTCTGTTTGCAAATTAGGAAAAAGTAAAGCCCTTCCATTTTCTATGCATACCTCTATATCAGAAAAATGTTTTGATTTAAGTCATAGTGATGTTTGGGGTATAACACCTGTTCTTTCTCATTCTCACTTTAAATACTTTGTCACATTCATTGATGATCATAGCAGATTCACTTGGGTTTATTTTTTACGGGCTAAATCAGAGGTGTTTGAGGTTTTTAAAAATTTCTTGGCTTATGTTGAGCCACAATTCTCCACCTGCATAAAGATTCTCAGATCTGATTCAGGAGGAGAATATGTGTCACACAGTTTTCAAGAATTCCTCCAATCTAAGGGGATTATTTCTCAACGAACATGTCCTCATACTCCACAGCAAAATGGCATTGTTGAACGGAAGAATCGCCATCTGCTTGATATGGTTCGTTGCTTGCTCCTTGAATCATCTGTTCCCCCTAGATTTTGGCCAGAAGCTCTATCCACTTCCGTTCATCTTATTAATTGGCTTCCCTCTTCAAAACTTCAAAATCAGACTCCATATTTCTGCCTCTTTAACTCTCATCCTACATATAAACATCTTCGTCCTTTTGGATGTGTTTGTTTTGTTCATCTTCCTCCTTTTGAAAGGACGAAATTGTCTGCGCAAGCTACTAAATGCGTTTTTTCTTGGGTACGCAGCTCATCAAAAAGGATTTGTTTGTTATGATCCGTCTCTCAAAAGAATTCGTGTTTCTCGAGATGTTGTGTTTTTTGAAAATTTATATTTTTTTTCACACAACTGATTCTTTCACTTCACTTCCCTTCCCATGGCTATATTACCATCTTTTTCATCCGATTCTTCCTCATCTTCTGTTGAAAGGTTCAAACCTGTAATTGTATATAGGCGACGCACGAAACCAATCACTGCTACGATACAGCCCATTCCAGACCCACCTGATCCGGCACCTGATCCCACTCCCCTAGCCACTACATCAGAACAAGCTATCATGCCAACTCTTAGACGCACCACGCGTGTTTCTCGGCCTCCTGATAGATATGGGTATTCAGCTTTTCTTGCCACTCTCACTTCTGTTAACATTCTCATTTCCTACTCTCAAGCTGTGAAACATGAATGTTGGCGGAAAGCTATGTCCGAGGAATTAGAAGCTCTACAGACTAATCATACATGGGATGTGGGTCCCTGCCCACCTACAGTTCGACCTATTGGGTGTAAATGGGTTTACTCGGTCAAACTGAAGTCTGATGGCTCTCTTGACCGATACAAGGCTCGCCTGGTCGCTCTTGGTAATCGTCAAGAATATGGCATTGACTATGATGAAACATTTGCTCCGGTTGCAAAGATGACTACTGTCCGGATGATTATTGTCATTGCAGCATCTCAAGCTTGGCCCATTCTTCAGTTCGATGTAAAGAATGCATTTCTTCATGGTGATCTTAAAGAAGAGGTTTATATGAGCCTTCCTCACGGGTATTCCCCTTCAAGTAGTTCAGATGTGGCTAAACTAAAGCGCTCCCTCTATGGCCTTAAACAGGCTCCTCGCGCTTGGTTTGAAAAATTTCGGGACGCCTTGCTTCTGTTGGACTTCCAGTAAAGTCCGTATGATCCATCGTTGTTTTTACATAAGTCTCCAAGCGGTATCACTATCCTTCTTGTTTATGTTGATGACATCATTATTACTGGAACCGATTCGGCAATGATATCTAAGCTTCAATCCTCATTGCATAAATCATTCCATATGAAAGACTTGGGTCCACTAACCTACTTCTTAGGTCTTGAAGTTCATCAAACAGACAAAGGCATCATCTTGCACCAACACAAATATGCTCTAGACCTAATTGAACTGGCAGGACTCCAGCACTCAACTCCAGTTGATACTCCTCTTGAAGTGAACTTGAAGCTTTCCAAGGATAGTGGGGATTTTCTTCCCGATGCCACGCTCTATCGACAATTGGTTGGTAGCTTGATCTACTTGACTCATACCCGCCCCGACATTTCCTTTGCTGTTAATCTTGTCAGCCAATTTATGACTCAACCGAGGCATCTTCATTTGGCGGCTGCACGACGAATTATTCGTTACCTTCTTGGTACGACTACTCATGGTCTATTCTTCCCTGCATGCTCTCCACTAAATTTCATTGCTTTTTCCGATGCTGACTGGGCGGGTTGTCCTGACACCCGTCGCTCCACAACTGGGTGGTGTATGTATCTTGGCGATGCGTTGATATCATGGAAATGTAAGAAACAAGATAAGGTTTTCAGATCTTCCACTGAAGCAGAATATCGAGCCATGTCTGCTGCCTGTTCTAAAATACTTTGGCTCCGTGGGCTACTCTCCGATCTCGGTTTTCCTCAAAGCTCACCTATACCTCTCCATGCTGACAACACTAGTGCTATTCGTATTACAGAAAATCCAGTCTTTCATGAACGGACCAAGCACATCGAAGTTGATTGTCATTTCATTCGTGATGAATATCTACGGGATGTCATTTCCTTACCGTTCATTTCCTCTGGCCTCCAGATTGCGGACATCTTCATGAAGGGGCTTCCTCGCCCACGTCATCAATTCTTATCCAGCAAATTGATGCTTACTGATTCCACATCATCAATTTGAGGGGGGGTGTTAACAAAGGCCCATTATAATATCAGTTTAGCCCATCCACGACCCATCTGCTCAGCAGCCCATCTTATTATATACTTGTACAGCAATAAATACTAAACATAGATGGATATTAGTCAGACTTGTACAGCAATACATCCTATATTTAGGAGATTTGATAGATTGTAATTGTAGCCCAAATTGGGCATCTCTGAATTATAAATACAATGATGTATACTCATGACAGGGGATCCAAAATTCCATTAAGTCTCGTCTGCACTAAGACCCTTCTTACTTATTCGTGACACAATCTCCCTTCAGCGGACCTTTCTTTCTACCATTTCTCCAAAGCCAAAACAGGTCAAGAAAGTTTGCCCTTCGTGCCAGCTGGGCAAGAGCACCAAACTTCCCTTTTCTTTTTCTACCTCCTTTGCTAGTAAGCCGCTAGACCTCATTCATTGTGATGTTTGGGGTCCTTCTCCTGTTCAATCAATAATTACAAATATTATATAATTTTTGTTGATGATTGTACTAGGTACTGTTGGATCTTCCCTTTATCTCTCAAATCTGATGTTTTTCAAATCTTCAGTTCATTTAAAAATTATGTTGAACGCTTTCTCGATTCTAAAATTAAAATTTTTCACTCTGACGGTGGCGGTGAATTTTCCAATGCTTCATTTAAGAACTTATTTACTTCTGCTGGTATTCTTCACCAATTTTCATGCCCCCACACCCCACACCCCAGAGCAAAACGGTGTCGCTAAACGGAAGCACCGTTACATTGTTGAAACTGGACTCACTCTTCTTGCACACTCTTCTTTACCAACTAAATATTGGTTCGAAGCGTTTAATACCGCAGTTTATTTAATAAATCGAATGCCGATATTATCTCAGTCCAAACTTTCACCATATGAGGCCCTATTTCATGTTGCCCTGGATTACTCCTCCTTACGGGTTTTTGGCTGTGCATGTTACCCGTGGCTTCACCCCTATCAGCCACGCAAGCTTGACTTTAAATCACTAAAATTTGTTTTCTTAGGCTATAGTCTTGATCACAAAGGCTATCGGAGCTTGGACCCTGTCACTGGTCGTGTTTATATTTCTAGCCATGTTACTTTTGATGAAACCATGTTTCTGTTTACTGCTCTCAGATCTATCTCATCAACCTCTCATACACTTGATCCCACGGCTATATTTGGCACTGTCCAACAGTCGACTTCATTAACCACATGGTCTCTGTCAAGGAGCAATTTCAATAGGCCAATGTCAGGTGATGGCCAACCAACCCACCACATGCCCACATCACCACTTCCACCATCCACCTCATTATCCAGCCCATCCTATACCCAGGCCATGGCAACTTCTGTCACCCATGCTGTGACCCACCCAGCAACACCGGCCCAAGACAGTCCCCAACTTACGCCACATTTGGCGCCAACCAGTAGCCACATCACAACCCATTCAATACCCTCCATGGCCCAAACGGAACAACCTCCACCTCCTCCCCCTCCACCTCCTCCCCCTGTCCCTGACCACCATCATCATATGCGGACCCGGTCCCAATCTGGCATTTTTAAAAAGAAGGTTTGGCTCAGCTCACTGTATCCTCTTCCACAGGCTCTCTTGGCTTCTTCCTCACCGATTGAGCCCACATGCTATACACATGCAGCCAAAAATCCTGAATGGCGTGCTGCAATGGATCATGAATTCACCTCTCTATCGTAAACGGGTACATGGACTTTGGTCCCTTGTGAACCGCACATGAATATAGTTGGCTGCAAATGGGTTTATCGTATTAAACGCAACCCAGATGGATCCATCAATAAATATAAAGCCCGCTTGGTCGCCAAAGGCTTTCTTCAACAACCTGGTGTTGACTTTGTTGACACCTTTAGCCCGGTGGTAAAACACCTAACCATTCACCAAGTGATTGCTTTAGCAGTTGCTCATAACTGGCCACTTCGTCAATTAGATGTTGAATGTGCTTTTTTACGTGGAGATCTTCGTGAAACCGTTTTTATGTCTCAACCACAGGGATACATTGACTCCACCAAACCCACTTATGTGTGTCGCATGATAAAATCCATTTATGGGTTACAGCAGGCACCACGGGCGTGGTATGAAAAATTTACATCCCAGCTCCTTGATTTCGGCTTCTTATTATCCATCTCAGACAGATCCATCCCTTTTTGTTCATAAGGGCAATGGCAGCATCACATATCTTCTACTTTACGTAGATGATATCATTATTACAGGCAATGCTACTGCCTATATCAATTCTTTGATTACTCACTTGGGCTTGCACTTCAAAATGAAAGACTTGGGTCATTTAAAATATTTCCTTTGCATGGAGGTCACATACACCCCTAGTGGGTTGGTTCTGTCTCAAATGAAATATATTACGGATCTCCTCATCAAGACTGACATGGTTGATTGCAAGCCAGTGGGCTCTCCTGCTTCCAAACAAAGGCTAAGCCCCACTGATGGCCAACCCTTATCTGATCCAACTACATATCGAAGTATCGTTGGCGCACTTCAGTATGTTTCTCTCACCTGGCCTGATATATGCTTCGCAGTTAATCAAGTCTGCCAGTTCATGCATGCTCCTACTAATGCCCACATGGTTGCTATCAAGCGTGTCCTCCGCTTTCTCAAAGAAACCTTACAGTATGGACTTACTTTTCGGTCTGGCCCAATCTCTCTCCAAGCATACTGTGATGCGGATTGGGCCGTTCACCTCCTGATGGCTGCTCTACAAGTGGGTTCTGTGTCTTTCTTGGCCCTAACCCAATCTCTTGGTCTCCCAAAAAGCAGTCAACGGTGGCCCGCTCATCTACAGAAGCTGAATATCAGTGCTTAGCCCACACAACTGCCGAAGTCATTTGGCTATGTTCTCTTTTGTGTGATCTTCACAGTCCTCTTTCCACAGCTCCAGTAATTTGGTGTGACAATGTTAGTGCCATCTCCGTGGCATTCAATCCAATATTTCATGCTCGCATTATCATTTTGTCCGCGAGAAGATAGCCCTTTTCTGCCTATTTAACCCAATCTCTTGTCGTTCTCTTTTATTTAGATCAGCGCCTATTATTATGATAGATCCTCTAAAATTTAGGAGGTTCCGACTTTGAGGATGCTCTAGATAAGAGCTTTAGCAAGCATTGTGCTCGCGGGAGACTTTTTGTTAAAAGTGTTTGGGGGTGCATAATGTGAATAATTTGGATCCTAAGAAGGTAGCCCTTGGGTATATAAATTTGATTTTACCATTTTGACCACTATTTTTGGGCCACCCTGTTTGGTCAACAACATGGATTAATGATAATAACAACAATAATATAAAAAAAAAATAATAATAGAAGATAAAACCATAAATTGTTTTTTGTATAGGGTCCGGAATCTTCATGATTTAAGTCTGGAGAATTCAACTACTGTTTCTTGATTTTGAAGGGAGACTCTTCTTGTCTTTCCCCTCTTCCAACATTGGGCTTCTTTTGCATAGTAATCTCTTACTTCCAGTTTGTTGGGGTTCCTCAAACTCCACCATCTGAAATCTCCTCTTCTTCCAATCCACCTCAACTCTAAATGTAAGAATACCCAACATCAGAAAAAAAAAAAAAAAACAACTGTATCCTACTTTTATTTTCCTCTCTCTCTCTCTCTCTCTCTCTCTCTCTCTCTCTCTCTCTGTTTTCTTCTTACACGAAAGGAACACAACAAAAAAAGATTGAAAATAAAGCTTTTCATTGCATTGAATTTCAGGTTGGAGGATGATGAAACTGGTAAGATCGCTATAAAGCACGCAATGAAGGCGCTGCGAAGGCGGCATCTGATTGAAGAAGGCGCACATGCTCCCGCTTTTATCGCGCTTTTGAGGCCTCTTGCTTCTCAGGTTTTGTGTTTTGGCGATGACCCATTTGTCATTTAAGTGATGAAGTAGAAAATTCCTTTCTTCTAACCTCTGATTTATTGGATTTAGTGATTATCTTGATTCAGGAAGATGAACCCCCAAACTCCCTTTTATATATTTGAAGTGGTTGATAATTGAAATTTGCAAATTTCTTGTAATCTGTTGTACATGGTATTTAGTAAGTAGTTGTAATTCTGGTTTTGTCTCAGTTATGACCCATTTTCTATTCGAAATGATGTGGAAGTAGAAACTTCAATGTTCTATTGTGAGTAATTGTGACTCAAGAGGATGAGAGCTGATAATATATATATCTCTGCGTGCGCGTGTGTAAATGGTTTGAAAGGTTGTCAGTAAACAATTTCTTGTAAAGTCTGTGGGAAATGGAATTTAGTTCATAATTGAGATTGAGGTTTTGTTTTTGGTGTAGACCCCTTTTTCATTTGAAATGATCTGAATGAAGAGAATTTTTCTTGTTCTACATTCTGGTTTATTGGATATAGTGTTTTATTTGAGACGATGAACCCCCTTAACCCTCCTTTGCCTTCTTTTTTTCGTCTGTCGAAACGAAATGAATAGTTGAAAATGGACAATTTCTTGTAATCTGTGGTATATGGGATTACATTCATAAATGGGATGCAAGAAGTATAGCTTCATTACTTGTTGAAAGGATAGAAATATAGGGGTTTCGAATAAATGCCATTTCTTTCACAGAAAATAATCCCCTGCGCACTAGCATCTTGACGGTGACAAAAGGCAGACCCCACCCATTAAATTCACTTCGAATGGCTGCCGTGCGCAGTTCCTATGCGAACCATGTGCAGGAATATATTTTCCTTCTTTCACATATCTAATTTGGGAAATTCTGAAAATAGGGTCCCGTGAAGAGTAGAACTCACAAGCCTACCCCAAAGAGATGAGAAAATTTTCGCGATGCTGATGATCTGATTGGGGATAATTCTTTCTGTATCATATGCTTATGTTTGAGACTTTTTTTTTTTTTTTTTTGGCACCTACTACTATGAGTACACACAGTGACATGCTGTGAGACATCCTATATACTGTTTATATCCAATTTATGAGAGGCTGAAGGTTTGCAACCCTCTTCTTGAGGTTTGCATCTTTCACATTTGATAGCTGCTTAAGATTGTGAACCGAGCCTAATTGATTCCTCTGCTAAGATTGTGAAACGAAGATTTAAACCCCCAACTATAAGTTTTTGACTCTAAGGGTATTTAGCTACATTGCGTGCACATTTTTGAACTTGTGCATGCCATTAGGATGATGAAAGCTTATCTAACATTCTTAGGTTGGTGTTCAATTAATTTTAGTCAACTCATGCTGAATATATATTTCTGTATTATCTTAATGAAATTATAAAGGAAAATGGCTTTTCTTTTTCCAAGTTTGATCCATATTTAACAAAGGAGTCGACTGCAATCCAAATTTTTATGGATCATCTTGTGCAGAATTATTCAATTATAACCAACAATCTGTATCATTACTCAAGTGAATGCTCTGTGAATTCCAGTAGGACTATGAACTCTGAATCCAGAATTTATTGAGAGGACTTGTAGAGTCGTAGTTCCCACTGATATAGAGTTTTCTTTTAGTAGATTCTGAAGTTTTTGTGGATATATTTTCATCCTTTCGTCTACTTTTGATATAGGTCCCTTGAATTCCTCCATCATTCCAGATGTATTCGGCTAAAGCCTTATGAACAGAAAACTCTACAAAATAAAAATAAAAATCTAAAGAAGAGGTAACGTTAACCACTAAACAACCTTTTAAAAACAGAAACACTAACAAAGAAGGAAAGAATGAAAAAAGTAAAAGATTAATATTAAACTCTTGGTTGTGGCTATTCTTACTCTTAATATTAACGTCTTGGCAGTGGCTATTCTTACTAAGCTGAATTTCTTGGATCATAAGATTTAAGGAAACTGGTATCGTATCATAAGACTCAGACCTGAATCTTAAGATTTACCTAGAAATGGTATTTGTTGCATAGATAGAAATCGTTTGCCTCAAGATTTGACACGAATCGTAGGATTTTAGATATAAATTGTAGGATTTTGACAACAATAGTTAAATCCATTAAACGTAAATTGACAATCACTTGAAGTATTTATACATCAACACGATAATTATAGGCTAGCTAGCTGAAAAATAGACTAGCAGTCAAATAACAACTATTAAAGAGTGGTTATATTTATTCATTACTCAAGATAATTTGTCGGGGAGAATAATCAAGGGGTAGTCATTTATTTTCTATTTAAATGTGTGAGCCCTTTTCTGCCTATTTAACCAAGGGCTTGTCCTTGGAAAAGTTAATTTTCAGTTTTGGAATTAGACTACCTGTCTCACTTGGGATATCTAGGCCTTCTCGGGGTCTATTTTCTCTCAGTTGTCTTGGTTGTTATTGATAGCCGCAGTCCTCTTTTTTGGCATGTACCACCCTTGATGAAGCGTTCACTTCATTCAGTTGTCCTCCATATTGGGGGGCATATATTCCATTGACAGATGTTGTTTTAATAAAATGGCAGGGCATTTGTGTTTGGAATATTTTATTTAATAAAAAAACGTGTTCATGAGGCTTACACCCCAATCATTGGGCTCAGTTGCCATGCTTTGGCAATGATGCATCACATCATACCTTAACATTTTATAAGGTTGCTTTACAGACACGATTGGCAAAGCATTTTTGTCCAATAAAATTGCTGGTGGTATGATATCTTGGTTAACTTTTGCTTATTGACTCTATTAATGAATAAAAGTGGTCACTACCTTTTCTGCTCATTTCATTGTATCGGAGCTGTTAAAAATGTGTAAATTACTCCTTTTCAAAATTTATGGTTGTATGAAAATGTTTTGTTGCGATCCATTATTTATGTATTTATATTTTAATTATTTTGTATCTTTGTGAGTTAGATGATTTTTATGTTTATAGGGTTCAAAGTGGAAGGAAAAAGCAGAAAACCTTGAACAGGAACTTCATCAATGTTACAAAGCTCAAGCACCGTTGTCAGAGCAGCTTGTGGTCGAAGTGGCAGAGGCTAGATCCTCAAAAAACCTTACTTTAGGATAGAGATTTTTCCATCAAAGTTCTCCAAAATGAAGTCACTCTAGCTAGGTAGCATTTTGCTCATTGTTTATTTATTCAGTATCCCTTGAAGGGAGTTTTTTTTTGCAATTGTCAGCAAGTTATGTGGGATAAAGTTGATTCTTTATTAATATGAGATTTTGCAGGGAGGAATGCTCCAGACTGAAGGAATCTTTAGAAGAAAAGATTAAGGCTCTAGACCTAATGATTAATGAGAATGAGTCCCTTAAAGAACGGTTGGGGGAGGCTACGGTGAGAGCTAGAAATGCAGAGGTGGAAAACAAGATCTTGATTGATCGTTGGATGTTGTAAAAAGATGCAGGATGCAGAACGGCTTAATGAGGTGAATTGATTATCTAGCATATTTAGGTTTATCTTTCATATTCATGATGCTAGTACAAATTATTATGTAACCATTTTGTCTTGATTCTTAAATTAGCTGACAGCTATAGTATATGGGAATCTGATGCACTGCATTATGCGATATATTGTACTCTCTCCCATGGGGGTTGAAAATGAATTCCATTGTTTATAAGCCTTAGCAATTGGAAGGCCTGTACCTAAAGTGGAATTGGACATTGCATGCTAGAATGCCTCAAAGAAGTTGCTTTTCAAACTTTTTTTAATGAGCAATCCAGTGATTAACTTTTATATTTAAAACAAAAGACTTAACAAAAATGAGGTTTGTTAAATGGCGGAATCTCCTTTATGCAAACAGCAATGGAAAACACAATAGAGCAATGGAAAACACAATAGGGACAACCAATACTGTCACAATGGGTCTACTCAACAATGGAAACTTTTTTATTTCCATCTTTGAGCTAGCCGATTGTAATTTCAATAATCAAGAGAGCATCACCATGATTCTTACTATGATTCACTCGACGATGTTTTCATCACTGGATGAGCTCATTGTGATTCAAACATTGTGGGTGTGGGTGGTTTTTATTTTTATTTTTTCGAAAGATTTTTTTTTTTTTTTTGCTTCTTTTTTTTTTCCCCATCATTGGGCGCCCCACCTTTGATTGCATCATTAGACGAGTCATGCCATACTTATATCATTGAGTGGATGGACCAAGAATTCCATTGTTGGTTGGGCCATTTATGATTCTGATAGAAAGGTGGTCTCACCATGTTTCCATCATTTTACGGCATCAGTGTGATCTTATCATTTCAGTGGGCTCTATCAGTACTACTATTGTTGCTACTGCTTCTACAATTTGAAGTTTGACATCTAAGTTTACACCAGTAAAGGTGGTCCAGCAGTCTGGCGATAGCTTGCATGGAAGATCACGAGACAGATAGTCTGCAATTGCCCTTCAAAAACACAGTACTTGTAATACTAGTTACATAACAAGAAAGAAAGAAAGAAAGAAAGAAAGAAAGAAAGTGTTGTTTTTGTTGTTAGATAAGAGACCTTTTGGCTGGGAGAAGTCCAAATCTGGGGGGATAGGAGTTGTATTGACCGGATTAGATGGCTGAGATGATGGCATCTTCTGCGATGGGAGTGGTATGGAAGCAGGGAAAATGGGATGGATCGCCGCGGGCGAGAGGGATGGTGGGCCTCGTGTCTCGATGGTTGAGATTGGCTGTGATCGTTGAAATGGTTCCACTGATGGTGAGGTGAGTCGTAACGGATTCGAGCTTGGCGTTTCGGTTGAAATTCCAAGTCCGATACCTTGGGATTGGTCTACTCTCCTCCATCTCTTCTTGTAATCTATCTCTAAATGCCTTCCATATTTAGTCATGAACTCAGATGAGTCACTTAGGGATGAAAGTGGGCCGGGCTTTGAGGGGCCCTAGGCTCAGCCCTAGTATTTTTCAGTAGGCCCTAGCTCGGCCCGAGCTCGAGAGGGCCTCAAAAACCCTGGCTCGGGCTTGGCTCTTATTAAGTTATAAGGCCCTAGTGCTGGCCCTTTCAGCCCGGTTCGATTGAGGCCCTGGGCATGGCTTGTGAGCCCGGCTTGTTTTATAATGATATAGCTCTAGCTGAAAGAAAATATTTTTAGGAAAAAAAATCCTGTCGGAATTCAAAGAAATCTGCATATGCAAAGTAGAACAAAAAATGGTCAAATGCATGCATTCATCCCATATTCCCATTCCCATAATTTGGATTGCAACAATAAAATTAACTAAAATAAGAAAGACTCCATAAAAGCAAAGGGAGCCTAGTTCCAATACTCCATAATGGTTCAATGTTAATGTAGATGAGCATTATCAAACTCCAACAATAATACAAATCAAATTAAACTTTAATAGCATCATATAATAAAATAAAGTATTCGGCTAGCATCATAAAATAAAGGTTTAGGGTTTATGGATTATTTAGTGCTTAGATTTAGGGTTTAGGGTTCATGGATTATTTAGTGTTTAGGGTTTAGGGATTATTTATATTGGATTAAAATTAGGGTTTAAGGTTTAGTGCTTAGGTTTAGGGTTTATGGATTATTTAGTGCTTAGGGTTTAGAGATTATTTATATTGGATTAAAACTAAGGTTTAGGATTTATGGATTATGGTATATCATATATGTATTATATACTGTATAGTGTACATATATATATATATATATATATATAATATGTATTAATATATGTAGGCCCTAGGGCTTACCAGCCGGACTTCATCAAGCCCGAGCTCGGCCCTTTTAAGCAAACGGGCCTCCTATTAGGCCCTAGCTCGGCTCTTTTGTCTTTTGAGCGGAGCTCGGGCCCGACCCACTTTCACCCCTATGAGTCACCCACTCAATCATTAAATAGATAAAGCTATGTAGGGCCCTTGTATTTTAAGCTGTTCCCATGGACCATTGCTTTTTGTTTTTGGCATAGAAAAGTGATTTAAATTGATGAGAGGATCTGCATAGTCTTCTTTACAGTGGAGTAGAGGCGTGAAGCCTGAAGCCCGGCCAAAGTGAGAGGAGAGGAGTTGAACACACATTCTCTCACCCACAAACAAACTTCCTAGCCAAGTGAGCTACAAGTTGGATCAATAAACATCACCCCTTTTATTTCTAAAATACAATACAACTATGCATGGGCTTAACCTATTTTAGGTGGGTTGGGCTCGGGCCAGGTACTTTTGGCCCGAGTTGGGCTTGGCCTGAGCTCAATCTGCTTGTTTAAAATTTGATCCGGGCCTAGATATTGCTCAACTTGGCACAGCCTGGCCCATGAACACCCCTTTGTTTAGACCTTTTGTGTGTTCACTTCAATTAGAAAAAGCGAACTTGTCATATATTAGAAGTTATATCCATAAACTTGAATACAATAGAACTATTACATGTAGATTTGCTTAAAAAAAATAATTGTCTGATGGCTTTTGACATTGATGTCTTATTTTTAAAAAATGATAAAAATGCAATTATTTTAATTGATTTGTTTTAGAATAACACAAACAAGAATGCCAAATTATTATTTTGTCCTTGAACTAACTAAAGGTATTCATCTGTTATTTTTATCCTAGTTCAAAGCTGGATTAGCCTATTTTTAGGGTTAGACTTAACCAAAGGTGAACCATGGAAGTTGATTGGGTGAAAGATTATGATCATGCTTCACTGTGAATTTAAAAAATATCCATCAAGAGTGGCCAAAAGGCATTTTTCCGGCATTGACTATGATCAAAGTTGTTGATTGTCACTGGCGCAAAGGTTCATGTATATAAAAACAAAAAAAGGTAGTTATTTGTAAATACTAGAAATGGTATATGGCCATATGCAGTTTTGTTTTATTTTATTGCATATAATATTATTATAAGTGCCTAAAAATAACGGACTTGGTTTAGATGGTGATGAAGCTGGTGATGATGCTTTTTAGCTAGTTAAAATTGTCACTGAATGCCTGAGACCTGAAAGGGAAGAGAAACAAAGGTCAGAGCCCCAGGCTGTTGTCAGCCGAAGGCATTCCAACGCCTGAGTTAGTGCAGTCACTGAACTAGGGTGAAGTGAGGAAGAAGAAGATTCAGGCAAGATAATGGTGTATTGCACAGTATGTTATACGTACCTGTTATGGGCTTACCATGCAGGTATAATAGATGAACGTGGAAGGTTCCTGAGTGGGGGTAGGTGAGAGTGTTGTCCCATCAGATCTTCCCCAATCCTTCTCATTAATGTGGACGTGATTGATAGGTAGGGATAACCCTTTACCGGAATCCGGCGGTCACCGTACCTGCTGGCACGCTCTGCAGTGTAGCTGTCCCATCTCATAATGGGGATTAGACACTTAGTGCTCACCTCAGTCAAATGGGCCGAATTGGAAAAGGCACTGAGGTCGGGCATGCTCAAGGTCGGGTACTTATACCGAGACGCTCGAGGCTGAGCCCAGAAGGAGCATGGTCGGTACCCTTACCGAGACCATCACACATCGGTGCCGATGGCATAGTTGCCGAGCTAGACAGATGAGATTGAGGTAGTCCCTGATTGGTACTATTACCTAAGTCAGGGGTAACCTCGGGATTAGGAAAACACCCCACAGAATTATTAATAATATTTAAATATATATTAATTTTTTAAAGGATAAGAATTTGGAGAAACTAATGAGTTAGGAGACACCATCTTCGAATATGCATTGGCATATTTGATCTTGTAATGACAAACACCTTTCAGGAGAGAGATGAGCATTTAATTACCTTAAGATTGGAATTAATAGGAGCTAGATTGACTTTTTCCTACTTAGAATATATGACTAGTTGCTTGTAAAGACTATTGCAAGGTTATTCGTGGAGAGAGCTTGATGCAGTCTCAGTTAGCAAAATCGGACTATCTAATGAGCCCCAATGGATTTAACTTGATTGTGTAAAAAAACCCCAAATTAAACATCCTCTACCCAGATCTATAACCAATTATGGAATAACAAGGAGGAAAGTAGAATATTAGCTTACCCCAAATGGCTAATTCCCACTTGATTTTCTTCAATCCTTTGAGAGAGACACTCTCAATCCAATGGAGAAGAGGATAAAAGAGCAACCATGCATCACTTTAATTAAAAGAAATTAAATCATCCAAACATGGGTCGAACGTCCCATACATAATGTATTTATAATATCACTAGCGACCAAGAAGTCTGAACTTTTTTTTTTTTTTTTTTTTTGCAAGTTAAGTCTCCGCTAGGGATTGATCGCTAACGAGGGAAATTCACCACCATAGCCGCACTTTGTGGGGCTCTAGTAGCTTTCAAACCCCGACCATCACTTAATGTTTCAGAATGGACACCACTTCTTTGCACCCAAAGCCTCTAACACCCGAAAGCCTGGACACCACCAAGTCGTCACCTGGAGCCTCTACCAGAATTCGAAGCGGACACCTCCCGGTTGCAATGAGGAGCCTCTACCATAGAAACATATAAGTGATGGTAACATATAAGAAGACCAAACTTACACTCTAATATTAGTGAGTTAAGTTTCCTAAATGGCTAAGGAAAGAAAATCAATATTAAATGTCCTTCCTAATTACATCATTGCTTGATAATCAAGAAATAAGAAAATAGAAAGTGCATAAAGTCCCTCATGCATTGGATGTTTCCTTCCTTGTACAGCTCTGTGTATCTTCTTGTATGTCTCTGCCAAATGTTCTTTGAGTATGTTTCCCAAGTCATACTCCTTGGAAAGTCCATAATTTGTGAGATGCCTGCACACACAAACAATAGATTGTTTTACAAAGTTTTCAATTGTGATTGCTTGCATAAGTAGCTAATAGGCGTCCCACATCATTTGGGCTAGGGGTCTAAAGTTTTGTGCATGTAGAGCCAATAAAAGTAGTGTACACATGGGCCAACCCCACATTTCCATTATGGGCCTGATTAGGACTCAATTGGGCTTCATACACTCTTGTGTGAACTTCCCCGCTTGAAAAAAACTTATCTCGAGTCTACATCTGCCACTCACTGTTTTCATTTTTCATCCGTTTTTGCTTCTACTTCTTCTTTCGCTTTTGCTTCTATTATTTTGATAGCACTTGAATAGATGGAGATCTATCAGGACTCTGCTTGAAAGATAGATTGATGCGATTCATCTGGGCCCACAAATTGATCTGTAGTCGATCTCGCCATTGGATTCCTTTCTAGAAAGGATCTACGTAATGTGTTGCGGGCAAATCTAATATTTGCAAATCTGAACAATTTATCACATCCATGAAAAAATGATAGAGATTTAGAAAAACTATTGACAAAATAATGGAAGAAGAATGAGTGCCAATCCCTTTGGATGGCACAATATATAATATATGTGTGTGAGTATAATTTTCTTGAATGGTTCAATATATAATATATTGTATTGGGGAATTACACAACTAATATATTCAACGGAAAAGGAAAACAAGATATCTTCATTGGTTGTCACCGACTCACCATATCTCACAGTCAATCAATATGAGTAAGATCCACATAGCTAATTCTAATTGAGATCAGGTCAATATAACCATGTTTGCCGGTGTGGACCTAGGTTGCCCAACCTAAGTGGGTCCAGGTCAGGGTCGTATCACCTTTGATAGGTCTAGCCTCTTTGAAAGTGCATGAATTCACTGCTAGTCATGTTTCCTTATATTGAGAATTGGGTGTCATTTTGATTCAAACTCTATTGGTGAGCTATGATAGGTACCAAGCTTACAAGGTCTTGCGGTTGCTTTTAGGTTCTCCAACACTTGTCTCTGCATCAATTTGTTGATTTAATGCATTCTATTTGTGTATCTATGCACACAATATTCACTTCTCATCATGGTGTTTGAACTCAAGACAATGAAGCTTCCAATGTACTAAGACCTACTTGGATATATAGGTAGGCAGAAAGCACTATGAAGATGAAAACCTAGTGGACAAGATTTTATTGTATATTTAAAGCCTGCTAGCATGTATATAACCATGCATTTGATGCTTAATTCATTTTTTTTTTTTTTTTTTTTGTCTGTTGGAACATAATTGCTGGTGAACATAACTGTTTGTTAATGTACAGTACGAAAAGATCTCGAGTTGGCAAGACGTATTGGTGGGCAACACTTGTGAGACATGATACTTTGCAGCAATGTGTATTTATATGACCGTATTATCAGCTAGAACTAATTTGATTGGAAAGACAGTAAGAACATGATGCCTCTTTTTCTGTTGTGGCCTGAAATTTTAAGCAGGGCACACACTGGGTGTATTCGGGCAAGTTGATTTGCAATTAATGTATTCTCCATTGGAGTGGGGAAGATCCTTGATTTATAATATTTCGAGGCATACTTCAGAATATTAGTTGAATATAACAAATGGCATCATGTTTCAGCTTCGGCTTTAACAGCCCTCGAGGAGTAAATGTAATATTAAAGCAACTGGTGGGGTAACAGATATAACTGCCTTCTTAATGTCTATTAGAAGCTTTCTAGCCTGTGTCCGTGTGTTTTTTTTTCTTCTCTAGTTCTCGGTCAAGAGAGATTAGATCATAGATGAAGGTTCAATTTCTATTGATTGTATTGCAATGGATGACCAGTGGATCGAATGCCCCACGTGACTTGTCTCCCAAATATGAAGACTTCTGCAAAGCCAGGTGACATTACTACAATGAAAATTTTGGGTGTTTCCGGTTTGTTGTCTGTCTTCGAGAAGAAGGTACGCTTAAATTGTGTTCTATGGAGAATTGAATCAATCAACTTTCATTCTGGTATATTCAGAATTTATCTTATTTTGCAGTGCATTAGTGTTTAAAAAAAAAAAAAAAAAAATTGCTGTCAATCCACTTCTAGCTAACTTGGTGAGTCACCTTCTACACAGAAATAACCAGGGATACGCCTTCCAAAAAACAGCTAAAATAAAGTGGCCAAAATAAAATAGCCATTTAGAATGCCTCAACTTTGAAATTTCAAAGCCTTCCGGAGGTTGGCATATTCAGCCAGAATGACTCATTGGGCATTTTCAACCATCCCATATAACTAGATACAAAATGAAATCTTCCGACTGCGCCAAGCTATCATCTTCAACTAGATATAAAGAAATGTTTAATGAGGTCGATTTTTAATAATCCAAAAACGGCAGCCACGACCCATCATACCTGGTGGGGTCCAGTATGGAGAAAGATTGATTAAAATCAAACTGCTAGGAAGTTGTTAAGTTAGATTAAACACTTGTTAATTTAATATTACCTTAACAAATAGGAACAAATAGGAAGTTGTTTAGTTAGATTAAACACTTGTTGAACTGATTTTAAAATCTTCAATAACTGTATAATACATTCTTAGGTTTCCTTCTTACAAAAACCCATCATAGGTTCACCATGAACGAATTATCAACTGCTAGAGAACCATGTCATGATCAATTCCTCATTGAAGCATAAAACTTACACAGGGGGCTTCTAGCAAGGTTCGCCATGGTCATGCAACATTTTCTTGTGTTGCAGTAACTTAATATGGGTAATCTACTGTGTCACATCATATCCATAACTACACTTTATGTGTAAAATCTGTATCCCTACCATGTCCATGGGTCCCTACAGTATATGGGCATCATAGACACCTAGCTTGATCCAAACAAAAATAAAAGGTATGTGTATTCCAAGCATTGGTTAAAGTTTGATCTCATAAATGACACGTTTGAGATTTCTGACCACTGATCGGGTCCCATCTACTTCACTGATCTTCATTCCATGCCAGATAGCTTCATCAACAGCCATTGCATCCATCCTGTGCCAAAGTGCAAATAATTTGTGCATTACCATAGAGATCCAAGCTCTTGATAAACTAGTACGTGTTAACACTTAGATATAGTATATACATATATGCAAATTGAGATTGCATCTGATTGCTTTGTCATGCAAAAAGACAAGAATGACCATCTTTTATTAAGATAATTACAAGTAAGTTGCCTGGTGAACTAATTTTCATTTAGTTTACAGAGTTCTTGGAAAAAAAAAATTGGGAGCATTTGGATTTACTTTATTAGTCAGAATACTTTTGCATAATGAACAGCTACTGGTATTATCAAGAAAAAATAATAACATTAGCTGGATGTGAATTTCTTGACTTGTCCAATCAATTCAAAATTGATAATAGTATCTGCTCCATTGCACCAGATATTAGTTCATACATGTCTCCCCAGTCCCCACCCCAGCCCCCCTCTCCTAATTCTTCTTCTTCTTCTTCTTCTTCTTCTTCTTCTTCTTTATGTATTTTCTGGTGATGGAGAAGGAGACATGACTAAAAAATAAAATGCATCTGGATGTGCAGATAAACCGATGCTGGTCATATCATCGTCATCGTCACAATATCTATATCCATCATTACTCTATGAAAGAATAAACTGATGGTGTTGAGGGAGAAGCATAAATGAGAATTGGTAAACCACCAACACCAAATTGGGTACACAATACTTATTTAAGACAAACCATTCTGAAATGAATTACTGATTTCAACATGAAAAACTTTTTAAGAAAAAAAAAAAAAAAGGAGCTGGTATTACTGATATGAACATGACCTATTCATGGGATTTTCTTTTTCACATGACCTACTATTCTCTCAGTGAAAACGAAGGCAACGTCAGGGGCCAAGGACAAGGAAGCACGCCTTGCTGCTATAACTGTGAATTGTGCTTGCATGCATTCATTCTCCATGACCACACAGACTTATATGCAAGTATTGGTTATGTGAGAGGTAATATGAACCGATTTAGAAGACACATTTAAGGAACCATAAAAGCCAGCAACGCACCTTTAGCAAATCAAAAACCTTCTCACATATGTACTTCTGCTGAATGCTGGCACCCCTTTGCTGTACTTTGTCAGGATGAACACAGAGAGTAGCTTTCCTGTAAGCTTTCTTTACAGCAGCAGACGTAATAACATCTGTCAGTGGAACCGGCTGCCAACCACTCTCAGGTCCTAGGATCTGCCAATGAACAAACAACGATCATACTCTTTATCAGATGGTATTTGACTAATAAAAATCAGAATTGGGCTTCGATTTTTTAATTGTAATTTTCCACTAAAAATCCATATTCTTAGTGGAGAAAGAATTTGAAAAAAAGGAAACCAATGTAATTTGGTTACCATTTCCCACATGACCTCAAATAATTTGTGCATTACCATAGAGATCCAAGCTCTTGATATAACTAGTACGTGTTAACACTTAGATATAGTATGTATATATATTTATATATATATATATATATATATATGCAAAATTGAGATTGCATCTGATTGCTTTGTCATGCAAAAAGACAAGAATGACCATCTTTTATTAAGATAATTACAAGTAAGTTGCCTGGTGAACTAATTTTCATTTAGTTTACAGAGTTCTTGGAAAAATAAATAATAATTGGGCATTTGGATGTCATGTACCCCAGGCGCCAAGCAGTCAGAATACTATTGCATAATGTTCAACTACTAGTATCATCTAGAAAAAAGAATAACACTAGCTGGATGTGAATTTCTTGACTTGTCCAATCAATTCAAAATTGATAACAGTATCAGCTCCATTGCACCAGATATTAGTTCATACACATCTCCACCCCAGCCTCCCTCTCCTAGTTCTTCTTCTTCTTCTTCTTTTTTTTATGTATTTTCTGGCGATGGCAAAGGACACATGACTAAAAAATAAACTGCATCTGGATGTGCTGATACCCATACTATGGTGCGTATGATGCTATTTTGCCTAAATCAAAGCAGGCAACACTACAGGTCACACATAATGACTCATAAGAAAAGAATTTGAAAAAAAGGAAACCAATGTAATTTGGTTACCATTTCCCACATGACCTCAAACAACATAGAAGAATGGAAAAACATCCACCTTGCTAAAATATTGTGGTTTGCTAGCAATTTGAAAGGAATCCAGAGAGGCCCTATTAAGGGGTTACGAACTTAATAAATAAACACCACTCAAAAATTTGTAACTACATTTCATGTTGTCACAAAGATATGGCATGGGCATGTGGGATGTGTTGCACAATTGCTATTCCAGTGTTGGGTAGGGTGGTTACACACATTTGGAGCTATGGTTCCATAAAAGAAGGGAAATATGATGGAGTTATTGCATACTATATAGATGTTTCATTAAGTATCCAATATTAGAACTTAACTCTAAGATCGGTGACTCACAAACTAAGGGCTAAAAGGATACAAAAATGGTTCAGAAATGGGACAGAAACTGGAGATTTTCCAATCAAGGAGATTTTCAGGACATCATCCATGGTAGCTCGAAGAAGCTCAAGTGTCTTTATTACCAAATCCCACATGCTTTGCAGCTGGTGGGGAATCCAGTGCAGGACATTATACCTCATCCCCATTCCAGGCACACAAGTTAGATTAGTATAAAAAGCAATCATATTTCAAAACTTCATATTCCATGGATAGGTTAATACTTACATTTTAGCTCGAGGTATAGGGGCCACTGTGAATTTTCACTGGCCTCCTCTAAGATGGAGAGGCTGTTCTATAGTATTAAAACGTGGAGGAATGCTGCAATGTTGAAAGCTCATTTATTGTCAAGTACTTAAAACACAAAATTTGCAGTATAGAATTAATCAATGAATAAAAAGAGTTCAAAACTGAGGGAAAAAAGAGCTGTAGGATATAAATACCAGCACCAAGAACGAGGTCAAATCCTGTAGGGTATCTTTGTGTACTTCAGGCCCATGCTGTCATCATTTCCCCATTCTAACTTCCCAGCTACTAATCCTACAAGAAAATTTTAAAATAAATGTAACCTCCAATTGGCATTGTGGTCCGATTGGGCAAACAAAAAGCCTAGCGAAAGGGACTCCACCATTAGATTCAGAATAATGTGATTACAAAACAAAAAGGAGGCAGTATCAATATGCATGGGTATCTATGTGAATTTTGTTTGAGGCAAAAAAAAAAAAAATCTGAAAGAAACATTGAAAAACCCAAAATATTAGAAAATGTTAAGTTTTGATGTATTTTCATTAGCAACTAAAATAAATGCATATACCAATTACCAAACCCTTCCATGTCATATAGATCTTGTATCAAGGTCAGGTCGTATGATTTTAGATAAACAATACCTGGGTCCTATATTCATATTAGTCGTGTTTTGAGTTGGTCTGAGCAAACCTACAGTAGATTTTGTGAAAATCTTCAACTCAGTAAAACCAAAAAAAAAAAAAAAAAAAAGATTTCAGCAAGTAGGCATTGTCTTACTAACCATTTTTCTCCTCTACATACACAAATGCAGTCATTAAGTTATTTTCTAACCACATCTCCTAACAGTTTTACAAGCTTTGAAGACTTACAGCCAGTTGCCTTACAAAGACATACCCTACAGCAACCTAACCTCCCAACATTTGAAGGAAACACCTCTTTAGTTGGTGGAGTCTACTGGATCATCAAGTGGCATTGCTCAACAAAATTTACCCATTCCCAAATCACGGTCACTCCCAACATTCCCTTCATTCTAAGAAAGAGATATCTCCTTAGAATGAATCAACACACAGAGAGAGATTTCATCTTCTAGTAATGGGTCTACTTTGTGTGGTGGTATGTCAACAAAATCCAAACATTTATAATCAAGGAGACAACTCCATTGTTATATCTGGCTCATTATATTCCTGGTTCTGATCTAGGAGTGATCAAGGGGACAACATGATCCTACCTTCCAAATGGTCCCCATGTGGTTATGCATCCAATTGAGCCAACATGAGATGGCTACATATGAATGCAGTGTCCACTCCTCCATCCTTTTATAGTCATCTACAATGCATTCTACTACAAATGACGGCCATGCCCAAATTTTACAGATAAGGTAATTAGGTAGTGATCAGGGGCGGAACTAGGTATTGGCAAAGGTGGGCCATGGCGCCCCTAGAAATTGTGGAAACTCCACTGCATTTAGAAACATTGATAATCATTTTCGAACTGGGGGATTCACTGCATGCCCACAGTTGCAAACAAATCCAACCTAAGAACAAGAAAAAGAAGACAGAAATACACACTTGAATAAATTTTTAGCACTTTTGGAAGCATAGACATCAATCTGGTTTGGGATGACATGACAATCAGAAAATAAATATATAAGTTCCGACATGCTTGTTATTTTTAATTTATTCCCTAAATATGGTAATGCAATCTTTCAATTCCATCTCGACCACAAAAAATAAATAAATATATAAACACGCTAACAGGAAAAAAATTTAACAAATTCCAATCTAGAAATCATATCAGGAGAATCTTATGATTAAGTAGAGAGAATTGAGGAACTTCCAACAGGGTTTCACAAATGGGTTTTCGCAAGTAGAAATGGGTTCTAATCGATTCAACAATAGACATGGGTTTTCACAAACACCAGGTAAATGCACAAACACTGAGAGAGAGAGAGAGAGAGAGAGAGAGAGAGAGAGAGAGGTATTCGTACCATTGACTCTGCTTCCGGCTATGAAGAGGAGAGGAAGAGGTTGCTTCCAGTGGTTATCGTAGCTACTGGAGATGATCGCTGCCGAAGCCGGTAGATTGAGAGGGAGAGAGAGAGAGATCAGGGGAGGGGGAATAAGAGACGCCATCAGCCGTCGATAATCGGTTTCTTCATATTTACTTTTTTGTAATAACCTTCAAAGGTTATTGTGTGGGGGCATTTCTCGAACACCGAGATTGGGCCCACTCCGTCAGCAATAAGGGGAATACGCGGTATTTCGGCACCGAACTCGTCTCGATCTCGGCTTTAGCATCACAGTTCGGCAGAGATCTCATACTTGCCGAACCAGTTCGGTCGACTTGTTTGTATTGCAGACGCACCTCCCTCAGCTCACTCCTACCTCAGTTCGGCCGCATCTAACCTCGGATGTACTCGCCTCAATCTCGGTCGCCTAGACATGGCGTAACGGCCGAGGGACGTGGCTGTATGGTTTATGAGGCGGCGAATGTTAAGGGGAATGAGCAACGTTACGACTATAAATGGGGGATAGGTATTGACTGAGCCGTTATCACCATTTAAGGGGCGTGATCGACTGAAACAGTTACCCCGATTGAGGGACAGTTACCCCGATTAAGGGAATCACGTCGATCGATCTGTGAGTCCCTATCACTATATAAAAGAGGACTCAGTCTCCTCAAAAGGTACGCACTCAGACACTTACAATTGACATTTGAAAATCTCTACCCTACTGTCACGTCCTCGTATTGACTTAGGCATCGGAGAGCCTTGCGCTGCCTTCAGCCAGGGTCTTTGACTGCTCTTTCTATTCTTCTCCTTTTAGGTTCTTTCCTGAGGCATCACACCACATCTCTAGTAGGTCCAGAATTCACCATCTCCGGGTCTGTGAATTTTCGTACACCTACAATTGGCGCCGTCTGTGGGAACCGAAGTAAACACCTTTACTCAGAAATCTTCCTCCCTTACACCATGCCTCCAAAGAGCAAGAGAGGTGGAAAGACAAAGTCTGTAGACGTGACTGCACATCCTGGAACGTCCCGTGCCGTATCTCGACATGAGAAAAGTGCTGAACGCCCGGTCGTGGTGGAGAGCTACAGTTCTGGCTCCGTCTCACCCTTAATGGAGGAGACAAGGCCTCTTACGGAAAACAACCCTCCACCAAAATCGCTGCAGAAGGGCAAAGGGCCGGTCGTACACCAGGCGCGTGACGAACACACATCCTCATTCGCGGATATCAGGACCCAGAACCTGATTATCCAAGAAAAGGATAAGCTAATCTATCAGCTCCAGCAGCAGCTCCGGGAAGTGGAAAAGGCTTCCACGAATAACGTCGTACGTCCAGTCATCCATGATGATTTGCGGCAGCACCTGAACCGCAAGAGGCGCTCCCGAGATCACATCGAAGGCTCGGGGGATAGCTGCTCCCAAAGAAAGCAAGAATCCACTTTCGACGACAAAAATGATATGAAGGAATGGCTGACCCGAGAAGTCAAACAGACAATCCGGCGCAACATGGAAGCAGCCGGATTCGCCCGCGAACAATTGGATGTCGGCGACGCGGAGAACCTTGGTACATCTCCTTTCTCGCAGGAGATAAGAGAATTTTCTCTCCCAGAGAAGTTCGTCATCCCACGGTTCGTCTTGTATGACGGAACCTCGGATCCAGGAGCACACATTCGGCATTTCACTCAAAGAATGTCGCTCTGGGGAGACCTCGGTCACCTCAACTGCAGAGTCTTTTCTTCCAGTCTTGGGGATCTCTCTTTGAGATGGTTCTGTGCACTTCCAGAAGAGTCGATTACGAGCTGGCGACAGCTCCAAGGCTCTTTCTTGAAAAAATTCCAAGCACACAGAATCATCCCCAAGACTGACGCTGACATTATGGCGCTAAAGATGAGGCCGAACGAGTCTCTTACTCAATTCGCCAAGAGATTCTGGACGATTTACAGTCAGGTCGAAAACGCCACTGAAGAAGTGGCTATTAAATCGTTCCAGCAGTCTCTACTTCCCGGCAATGAGCTCCGTAAGTACCTGATCTGGAACCCTGTAACTTCCATGAAAGCTCTCATGGCCAGGGTAAATCGCTTCATAGAGCAAGAAGAAGACGATGCCCGAGCTCGGGAAAGCTTTGGCTTCACCCGGGAAGCGAAATTCTCCAAGAGGGATAAGTCGCCTCGGAGGGAGGATGTCGGTCACGGCCAAAAACCTTCCAGTTCGGCTACTCCGTATACACCTTCCGCGGGTAGCAACAAGCTTAGAAGGGCTCCGCGCGACAGAGAGGGACAGCAGCGCGTTACGGCGTTCACTGCTGTCAACACAATTTTCAAGGAGCCAATCTATAGGATCCTTGGTAAAATAAAAACGCGACCATACTTTCAGTGGCCGCAACCGATGAGGGCTGATCCGTCCACCCGAGATCAAAATAAGTTCTGTTCCTATCATAAGCAGAACGGCCACATGACGGAGGATTGTTATAGCCTCAAGTCACATCTGGAGAAGCTCGTGAAAGACGGTCATCTTCGAGAATATATCAAAGAGGGTGGCCAGGGAGTTAACCAAACTCAACGCGAGGAGCATCATCCTCGCCGAAACGAAGATCGGGATAGTGATGAGTCCGAGAGAATAATCAACGTCATTCACTTGGCGTCTGCACCGAAGGGGAGTGCTCCGAAGGGGAACGACCAATCTCGCGCTGTGGCGAGGAAGGCTTCCCACGGCAAGCAGGTCCTGTCAGCCGAGCTCGAACCAGCTACAAAAAAAGCTCGGAGGGATAGGCCAAAAATCTGGTTCGGAGAAAAGGACCTGGAAGACGTCCAACTCCCTCACAATGACCCACTCATTATAACCCTGAAGCTGAAAAATTGCAGAGTACAGAGGATTCTCGTCGACCCCGGCAGTTCATCCGAGATCCTCTATTACGACTGCTTCAAAAGAATGGGTCTCAAAGAGGAAGATCTGCTGGAAGCACGAATTCCCCTTGTGGGGTTCAGCGCCAAACCAGTGTATCCAAAGGGGAAGGTCCCCCTGAAAGTCCAAGTCGAAGGAGCCATTGTCATGGCAGACTTCATTGTGGTGGACGCGCCGTCTCCTTACAATGCCATCGTAGGGAGAACTTGGCTGCATCAGTTAGAGGCTATACCCTCTTCGTACCACCAAAAACTGAAATTTCCTTTAGAAAATAAGGATGGCAAAATTGAGGTGGTGACGGTAAGGGGCGACCAGCAAATGGCCAGGCAATGCTTGATGGCCGTGGTCCCGGGGGAGGCAGAGCCGCAGCAAGTTAACATGGCCGAACTCGAAGAAGAATTGGAAAAGATCGGCCGCGCCCCCGAGCATAAAAGTGTTGAAGATCTAACCTCGGTCAACATCGATCCCAACGATCCCGAGAAATATTTCTTGCTCGGCAGCGAGCTCGGTGAGCCTGAGAAGTCCGAGCTCTTGAACTTCTTAATTGAAAATAAAGAAGTATTTGCTTGGAGCCCAAATGAAATGCCCGGCATCGACCCCGAAGTGCTATGCCATCATTTGAATGTGGATCCCAAACAGAAGCCTGTCATCCAGAAGGCCCGAAGGACTGGGATCCCACAGACAGAGGCCGTGGCCGAAGAAGTCGACAGATTGCTGCAAGCCCGGGCGATCAGAGCAGTCCACTATCCAAGGTGGGTAGCTAACACCGTAGTGGTCAAGAAGAAAAACGGCAGCTGGCGTGTCTGTGTAGACTTCACCGACCTCAATAAAGCCTGCTCAAAGGATTGCTTCCCTCTGCCGAAGATCGACCAGATGATCGACGCTACCGCGGGCCATGAGAGAATGAGTTTTCTCGATGCTTATCGGGGATATCACCAAATCCCGATGTACGGCCCCGACGAGGAAAAAACCGCGTTTATAACCCCAAGAGGGATTTACTGTTATAAAGTGATGCCTTTCGGGCTGAAGAACGCGGGGGCGACCTACCAGAGATTGGTCACCACAATGTTTAAGGCCCTTCTCAGCAAAACTGTGGAGGTCTACATTGACGATATGGTCGTCAAAACCAAACAGTCCCAGGATCATCTGGCCGACCTACGCCAGGTGTTTGGCATCTTGAAAATATATCGGCTCAAGCTGAACGCAACAAAATGCGCGTTTGGGGTAGGCTCCGGCAAGTTTCTAGGGAGTCTCGTCACCAGACGAGGCATTGAAGCCAATCCAGATCAAATAACGGCTATCCAAGCAGTACAAGGTCCTACCACTACAAAACAAGTCCAGAGATTGACGGGCATGGCGGCTGCTCTCAACCGCTTTATCAGCCGATCTTCGGATAAGTGCCGACCTTTCTTTCAACTCCTCAAGAAAAATTCCTCGTTCCAGTGGACAGAAGAATGCGACCGAGCTCTGCATGAGCTCAAAATGTATCTCTCCTCACCACCCCTGCTTTCAACTGCGAAACAGGGAGAAGTGCTTTATATATACCTTGCTGTGTCCGATCACGCGGTGAGCTCGGTGCTGGTTAGAGAAGAGGAGGCAAGGCAAGAGCCTATTTACTATACCAGCAAAATCCTCATTGATGCCGAGACCAGGTACTTGCAATTGGAGAAACTCGCGTTAGCCCTTGTCAGTGCTTCCCGCAAGCTCTCCCATTATTTCCAAGCTCATACGATCACCGTCGTAACGGAATATCCTCTCCGACAACTTTTTTACAAAGCAGACTTCTCTGGGAGGGTTTCCAAGTGGGCAGTCGAACTGGGCCAATACGATATCCAATATCGGCCCCGAACGGCGATAAAAGCTCAAGTACTAGCAGACTTCCTAGTGGAGTTCATCTCTCCTAGTTCGGCACCAAGCCAACTCGAAACCGAACTGGGGGACAATAAGAGTGCCAGTGATGTCACCGACACCGACCTTCAAGAAAAAAAATCTTGGAAACAGTTCCTCGATTCAGCTTGGAAGGTTTTTGTCGATGGATCTTCGACTTCTAAAAGGGCTGGCGCTGGCTTGGTCCTCCAATCTCCAGAAGGATTAGTCATCGAGCAGGCCCTGACACTTGATTTCAAAGCTACCAATAATGAAGCCGAGTATGAGGCGCTGATTGCAGGACTTGACAGCGCCAAAACTCTGGGGGCACGACATCTGGTCGTCTTCTGTGATTCACAACTGGTGACGAGCCAGTTGAGCGGAGAATATCAGGCCCGTGATGGTAGAATGGCGGCCTACCTGACTCTTGCAAAACAGCACCTCTCTAAGTTTGAAAGAGTAGAAGTGAAGCAGGTCGGCAGAGAGTTGAATTCCCATGCAGATGCCTTAGCTAATCTGGCATCCGCCGTTGAGGCTGGAAGAAAAAGAATCATTGAGGTTGAATCATTAGCGAAACCTAGTATTCAGCTTCACCTAGCCCGTCAGATACTTTGTGTGGATCTCGGCCCAAGTTGGATGGACCCAATCATCTCGTACCTCAAAGATAATCAGCTTCCGGAAGACAAAATTGCTGCTCATAAAATGAGGCTGAAATCTACTAGGTTTTGGCTATCTCCAGAGGGTAAGCTCTACCGGAAATCATTTACAGGCCCCTACCTTCAATGCGTCCACCCAAGCAAAGTCGAGGACTTTCTCTTCGAGATCCATGAAGGGATTTGTGGAAGTCACATCGGAGGTCGGTCACTAGCGTACCGGGCTCTCAGCCAGGGTTACTGGTGGCCTTACATGCAAAAAGATTCTCAGATATATGCTAGGAAATGCGAGAAGTGTCAGAAATTTTCACATTCCCTACATCAACCAACGCAGGATTTGAGCCCGCTCTCCAGCCCTTGGCCTTTCGCCCAGTGGGGTTTGGACATCGTTGGACCTCTCCACCGAGCATTAAGAAATAAGAGGTGGCTAATTGTAGCTACTGATTATTTTACAAAGTGGATAGAAGCAGAACCGCTCTCGTCCATCACTGAAAAAGACACAACAAAGTTTGTATGGAAGAATATCGTCACCAGGTTTGGTATTCCTCGAGTTTTGATCTCGGACAACGGGACACAGTTCGACTCCGCCTTCTTCAAAAAATTTTGCGAAGATCTAGGGGTCCGAAATCATTATTCCACTCCAGCCTACCCGCAGAGCAATGGTCAAGCTGAAATTTCTAATAAGGTCATTCTCGATGGCCTTAAGAAAAGACTCGACCAAGCAAAGGGAAGATGGGTTGAAGAACTCCCGAGTGTCCTGTGGGCTTATCGGACTACTCCAAGGCGCTCCACTTCGGCGACGCCTTTCTCTTTGGCCTATGGTACCGAAGCAGTGATACCCCTAGAGATCGGACTTCCGACATTGAGGTCGGAACTCTTCGACCTAGGCCAGAACGATGCTAATCTTGGACGAGAGCTTGATTTGGCCGAAGAGCGACGAGAAGCTGCAGCCGTTCGCTTAGCGGCCTACCAGCAGCAATTGGCTAGGGGCTATAATCAAAAAGTCCGGGAAAGAAAGTTCTCCATTGGGGAACTGGTGTTGAAAAAGGCGCTGCCAGCAGACAAAGATCCAAACGAAGGCAAACTTGCGCCAACATGGCTCGGACCGTTCAAAGTGATCTCTGCAGCGGGTCAATCAGCTTACAGATTGGAGGACATGGATGGTAAACAGTTACCACGGCCATGGAATGCCGCTCACCTCAAAAAATTCTATTTCTGATCTGTAGTCGAAATTTCAAGCATCAATAAAGCTATTCTTTCGTTCCTTGACATTTCGATTTTTTACGAGTCACAAAGCTCGGCAAACTCTCCAACAGTTCGGCGCAATAGCCGTCCTTTCGGTGCCACGATTCTGCCGCAGAAGATCTCGGTACGACTACCAGATCACGCGCGGAATTTCGGACCTCTGCCACAGAAGATCTCGGTACATATACCAGATCACTGGCGAGGTAATACCTACACCATTGGTGAAGAACCATTTGGTCATATCAAACAAAATTCTGGCCACAAACGATCTCGGTCTTTATACCAGATCACTGGCAGAGACGGACTATACTGCCGGAATGAACCGGCCAGACATGTCCCACAAAAGAGTCCGAATTCGCGCTTTGAAAAGCAAAAGCAGCGCGGAGTTCGGACAGGATTTCTACCGGATTGCTTCTCTTGGGTTCTTAGTTCATTGGCTAAAATTACTACGTGTGCCAATTCGGTAAAGATATACATTTCGGCAAAAATAGTGTCTGTAAACATTAAGGTCTAAGAAAGACGTAAAGACAATTTGCCTTAATGTTGGATTTCATTAAAAAAGAGTTCTTACATCAGGCGAGTGTGACTCGCAAACCAAAGGGACATATATTCCCACAAAAACAAACCGAAAGAGAGAATAGAAGAAACTGCTAAATACATAAAGATACTCAGGGAGCAGGGGCAACAGGTACATCGCTTTCTATCTGGATGACCTCGTTCTCAGCATGAAGGGGCTCGACGACTGGTTCCTCGACCGCAACGGGAGGAACCTCGGGAGTAGGAGGCAGGACGTTCGCAGGTACCGAGCTTGGAAACTTGTCAGGATTCAAGAAAGCCGGATGATCGCTTTGGATTCCAGCTTTTTCGAGGGCGGCCTTCCAGCCCATCTCCCATGAATCATCCCTGACTCCGGTCACTTGGGCAGCGTATTCGGCCTCAGCTTCCTGGAATCCTTCAAGATATGCACTGTTGGCATCGGCCCGGATTCTGGATTCGGTCTCGGCCTTTTCCTGCTCTAGATCGGCGATCTTCTTTTGGAGCTCAGCCTCCCTCAACTTTCCTTCTTGAATCTCGGTTTTTGCCTTGTCAAGCTCAGATAGAATGGCACGAGACGTTTCTTCATACTCTCTGATTCTTTCTCTGTTGGCCTCCAAAGACTTCTTGTACTCTTCAACCTTGGCCTCAGCGTTGGCCTGGATTTTCCTGGCTCGCTGGACCCTTCGCACAGAGAGATGACACTTTTGCACGATCTGCAAAGAGAATAAACTTTTAGACAACTACTACCGAACTCAAGCACAGAAGAAAAACGAAAGAGACTAAACTTACGCTCAGAGCAGACTCCATTTGCGTCACTAGCAACATGACGTCGTCAAGCTCATCATGCTTCTCCATGTCTCGGGGCAAAGTACAAGCGTCGCCAAGCGCAGCCGCCACTAAGGGATGACCGCCAAGTCGGTCCTCCACGGTCAACGGTCTTCCTGGCTGAAGCAGCAAGCTCGGCCTCCAGGGCGCCACTGAAGACCGTTGGCTCGTCGCCCCTGGGTCAACCCTCCTTTGCACAGTAGTTAGGGCAGATTGCCCCTCAGTTCTGACTCTCTTTTGCCGGCGTACCTCTTCCATTGCGACCTCGTCGGTACCAACCCCCGAGGTTTGGGCAGAAGAAGAAGGAGGAACACCAGTACCAGGCATGGAAGATTGGGGCCTGGAAGAAGAAGGTACGGAAGAAGGAGCCCTGGAGGATGAAGCGGCATCACCTTGAGTCACACCCCCAAAGGCTGCAGACCGAAGATTCTTCACTGGGGGTCTCGGGCGGTTTTTGTCCATTGGCTCGTCTTCTCCGGAGCTACTCGTAGAAGAACTTCCGTCCCCGAGGTCGGAACCTGAAGTGGATGCTTCAGTCCCTGGTGAATCTCGGCCCTCAGTATCGTCTACAGCCCGCTCCCGATCGACCTCCTCGATTTCGGTTCCCTCAACCTCGGCTAAGGCATCTTGGCGGTGTGCGAGGCTCTTCTTGTAAGAGCGGTATCTCGGCTCGTAGTCTAAAAGGGCGAAGGCCGACCTATCTTCGTGGCCCCGATACGTCTCAACGGCCCGAAACCAGGCCGCGTTCTTCACCCATCCGACTCGTCTGGCCTCCTTTCTCCTCTCGCGCGCACCTATAACATAGAAGGACATCAGGTCGGCTCCACAGAGAATAAGATGTAGCGAAAATTTACAAAAAAGCTATATTTACTTGGTGGTATGCCGAGACGGCGCGGGATCCGGTTGAACCTCTGCGACATCGGCTCGTCATCACCGAACTCCCAGTTACCTGAGACGAGCAGACGATCGTCCCCGGCATATTTGTTCGAATCCTCTAGGGCACGAACGAATGCCGTTCGGCGCGACTTAACTCGGAGGTAAAAGCTATTTTTTGACTTACACAACTCATAGGCGTCCTCAATATCATGAACGCCTAAATTGATCTCTAAAATGTCATTAAGCGCGGCGGTGCCCATTATGACTTTGAAGGCGTTGGGCATCAACTGACATGGACAGAGGTGCCAAGCCCGGAGACAGTCCCTGAGCAAGGGCTTAAGGGGAAAACGAACCCCGCCCTCTATTATGGCTACTAAAGGGAACGGCATCCAGCCATCATAGATGCTGCCATCGATATAGGATTTGGGTTCGGGAGCCTTGAGGAAGACGTCGTCAGAAATCTGATACCTAATCCTAAGGTCTCTTAATTTTCCCTCAGATTCTAACCAATGACTATAGACACCCATTTTTCTGAGAGAAAGAAGGGGCAGAGGCGAAGAACAGAGGGAAAATGGAACCCTAGATGCAGAAAAAGAACAAGGCAAAGAAAAGAAGACTTACAAAGACAGAGGCCAGGGATGGGACTCGATTCCTACAGCACTCCTTATCGATCGAAAGCCTTTTCCGTGAGAAAACTCGTCGGAAGGAGCCTTTCTCTTTCACAGCAAAATGCAGAGTAAAGAAGAAGAAAAGATAAAAGGAGTCCCCCTACTTATAGTAAGAAGAAGGTACATCCAATAAAGGCAACCCATCATGCGTCGTTTCGATACACACAGCACCCTTTTGGAATTCGTAAAAGGCGGTTTCTATTATTGATTAGCCGCCATATGCGCCACTTGGAAAAGACTGCGCATCCCGTGGAGAGTCGACACGTGGTGCCGTCAGCTTATTTCCCGCGCCAGTCAGGGCGAGGCATTTAATATCGCAGATAGCGAAGCGACATCGGGTGGATATGAAGCGACATCGGGTGGATATGAAGCGACATCGGGTGGATATGAAGCGACATCGATTTGACCCAAAGTCGGATCCAAAAATTGATATCCAAGGGTATCTCAAGTTCGGCAGATTGTATCTCGGCGGATTGCAGCTCGGAAGGAGCTACAGTTCGGCAGAAGTGACAGCTCGGCAGTAGCCCCAGTTCGGTATAATAGCTCCGCAAAGTTCCCATTTGAGAAAAAATGGTTTTATCTTCATAGGCATATAGAAAAGAGATTGTTGCTACAGAAATAATCAAGCAAAGCAAACACACGGAGAAAGAGATTGGACCACAGACAAAATTTGATAATTTTTATTAAGTCATTTTTGTTACATGACATCTAATACAATGGATTACTCGACTTCATAAAAATTACAGATATGATCTTCCTGCTCTTGAAAGACGTGTTCTTCGTAGAAGAGCAGCTCCACGATACGGGCAGAGTTCAATTCGGAGGCGTTCGAGGTCTCTTGCCCAGAATAAATCCTGCGCCATCTTCTGACATCTTGACATAGATGTCTTATCTCCTATCATCAAAAGATCAATGTCTATCTCAGGAGAGATAGCGCAGTTGGCCAGAAGCCTCAGGAGAGATAGCACAGTCAGAGCACATTAGGGGGCAAGTTCCTCCCATTAAGCTCGAGCCAGCCATTGTAGTTACACCAAATGAAACTTCAGGCTTGTAAAAACGGAGGTCTTTCTTCTCGCCGACGAGTGTTAACTCCATAGAGGCCAAGCACCTGTCTTCTCGAATTGAAATACCAAACGTCAAAATTCAAGAGTGATTCAATCAGGAGAAGAAGGACCCTATTTATAGGCTTAGGCTGCTTATCCCAAGCACAGGAAATACGCGCCCATTTACGAAGCATCGTTCTACGTGCTAAACACGGGAAACGGATCCCTCTATACACGAGCCACCATCTGAGCCATGACACGTGGCATCATCGTCTTGTTTTCCTACTCGATCGTGTCACCGGTGTTTAAATGTCATAAAGATATTTCGGGATGGTGCGAAGACATAGGGAAAAGGCAAGATGATAATAGCACAGCACGATCAAGAGACAAGCCCATAGAAGACGAATCGTTCGAAGTCGGATATCTCTCTATAGCTCCCGACCTCGGGAAGATAGCTCCCAAGGGTCGAAAGCTAGGGGGCAATTGTGTGGGGGCATTTCTCGAACACCGAGATTGGGCCCACTCCGTCAGCAATAAGGGGAATACGCGGTATTTCGGCACCGAACTCGTCTCGATCTCGGCTTTAGCATCACAGTTCGGCAGAGATCTCATACTTGCCGAACCAGTTCGGTCGACTTGTTTGTATTGCAGACGCACCTCCCTCAGCTCACTCCTACCTCAGTTCGGCCGCATCTAACCTCGGATGTACTCGCCTCAATCTCGGTCGCCTAGACATGGCGTAACGGCCGAGGGACGTGGCTGTATGGTTTATGAGGCGGCGAATGTTAAGGGGAATGAGCAACGTTACGACTATAAATGGGGGATAGGTATTGACTGAGCCGTTATCACCATTTAAGGGGCGTGATCGACTGAAACAGTTACCCCGATTGAGGGACAGTTACCCCGATTAAGGGAATCACGTCGATCGATCTGTGAGTCCCTATCACTATATAAAAGAGGACTCAGTCTCCTCAAAAGGTACGCACTCAGACACTTACAATTGACATTTGAAAATCTCTACCCTACTGTCACGTCCTCGTACTGACTTAGGCATCGGAGAGCCTTGCGCTGCCTTCAGCCAGGGTCTTTGACTGCTCTTTCTATTCTTTTCCTTTCAGGTTCTTTCCTGAGGCATCACACCACATCTCTAGTAGGTCCAGAATTCACCATCTCCGGGTCTGTGAATTTTCGTGCACCTACAGTTATGTTAGGGATGTCTGATATCTTACACCGATACCCGTTGCCTCCTTCTGCTCTGACCAGATACTTTTCCACCAGCAAAGGACATCTCTCAATATATAGAGACCGAAGGGTGGTTAGTAGCACCTCAGGCAAGGAAAGAATTTTAGGACAATATATAAGTGACAGATTTTGCAGGCCTTTTGGCAAGCAGGTCGGATTGCTGTAATTTGAGTTTCCGAGCCCATCATCAAGAGTAGCGGGCAAATTCACATCATACAGGGATGTAAGCTCGGGACAGGCAAAAATTTTCAAAGACTGTAGAGAGGTGAGATGTAGCAATCCATTCGGTAGCTTTGAAAATTTGCTAATCCGTAAATAAGAAAGAGAGGTAAGATACCGCAATGAGTTGAAGCACAGCTTGGTGCAATTGCTGATATTAATTTCACGAATAGGCCTAATATCACTTTCTAGGCCTGACAGTTCTTCCAGATTGGGCATAGAATCAAAAGATAATGATTCCAATGATGGGAAACCCATCACGGTGACATCGCCATAGAACTCATGGCCAACTTTTTTTAGTTCATAAAGATCTACAAGCTCTAGATACTTGAGAGAAGGGAGTCGGCCAAAAGGTGGGAGGAGACGACATCTGCATTTGCTCAAACAGACATTAGTCAGGTTGGAGAAGCTCGAGTCCCCCAACCATGTTGGAAATCTGACACCACAGTAGCCTTTTATCTCAAGCACTTTGAGGTTGGTGTGAGGTTGGAGGGCATTGATCACCTCCTCATCAATGCCTTCATGCCGCGATTCCAAGTCGTCACATTTCCATTGCAACTCCAACTCTTCAATTTTTTGCTTATTTTTCAACTGAGCCTCTTTGGCCTCCTCCACGTTGACCACATTCTGAAGCTTTGAGATGCAAAGATATCCTCTTAGATGTATCAAGTCCTTCAACTCGTTTATTTTATGTCCATTCTCCTTTCCCACCTTAAAATTACTCAACGTTTGGAGGCCTTTTAATGTCCCAATTCTTGGAGGGATAGAAACTGAGGATGAATTAAGAGACAGATGTCTTAGGTTAACAAGGTTGCTCAAGTCACTGGGTAGCTCTACGAGCTTCATGCAATAATCCAATATCAAGGTTTGTAGATTGTAGAGTCTGGTTGTTGATTTCGGTAACCTTTCAATGCCACTATGAGACAAGTCAAGATACCGCAGTTGTAACAAATCTCCAATTGATTCTGGAACCTCTACAAGCTTCGAGCAATGATTTAATAGCAAGGTTTGTAGATTGTAGAGTCTGGTTGTTGATTTCGGTAACCTTTCAATGCCCAGAAAGTCTACTTGTCCCGGATTTCATGTCCCGGGACAAGCACGACTCCATAGGGAGGAGTATTTTGGTCATTTTTAAAAATGACCAAAATACTCCTCCCTATGGAGTCGTGCTTGTCCCGGGACATGAAATCCGGGACAAGTAGCATGGCTCTTCAATGCCACTACGAGACAAGTCAAGATACCGCAGTTGTAACAAATCTCCAATTGATTCTGGCAATTCAGTGATGTGATATCCAGACAATCCCAAAGTCCGTATGTGCCTCAATTTTATAAACAAATCAGCTGGGATATTCCCAGTGTAGTATGACAATGACAGAGTGCGCAGACTTTTCAAACAATGGAAATCCTCAAAATTGCTGCATGATTTGAAATAAGAATCTGACATGTAGCGAGCCTTTTCAGCATTATTTCCATGTGACTTCTCATCTCCTATTTTCCAAAAATCAGCTCCTAAAACAGAACGTGCAAGATCATGAGTGAGGTCATGCATGAAGTAATGTGAACGCTCACGCATATTTGGACAATCAAGTAGAGACCTTGAAACCAAATCAAAAAGGTATTCCCTGCCTATGTCTTCCATTTGCTTACAAGTACTTCCTTTAGGCTGAATAAAACCTAGTGCCATCCACTTCAGAATTAATTCATTGCCTGTGACAGGCCCCAACAAACCTTTATTAATTAGGCAACCACAATATGCAAAACACCGCTTCAAATGTGCCGGCAAGTGATGATAACTCAATCTTAGAGCGGGCAAAATGTCATTTCCTTTTTCTGGCAAGTCCCATATCTCGCTTTTTAAGATTGCTTCCCACTCGACAACATCTACTTGAGAGCCTAACAGACCTCCCAGTGTCTTCACTGCCAAAGGCAACCCTTTGCACTTGTTTACAATTTCCTTGCCTATCTTCACCAAGTCCGGATGTGCATCTGAATCCCCATCTACAAATGCTCGCCTTTCGAACAAAGACCAGCAATCATCATATGACAGACCCTGCAAGAAATGAGTAGAAACTGTTCCCATGTTTGACGAAACCCTTCGGCTTCTTGTGGTTACTAGAATTCTGCTTCCTCGTGCCCCAAACATCAATGGTGCTCGTAACTTGTGCCAATCATCCAAATCCTCAGTCCAAACATCGTCCAACACAAGTAAAAACTTCTTCTCTTTCAAAGCCTCCTTCATACTAACTTGAATTGCATCCAAGTTGGTAAGATCAGATTTCGTTCCAGTAACAGACTCTGCAATGGCTTTTGTGAGCTTAATTAAATCGAAATCTTGGGACACATAAACCCAGGCTTTTACCTGAAAATGTCTCACCACGCGTTCATCATTGTAGGCAAGTTGAGCAAGCGTCGTCTTCCCAACTCCTCCCATACCACAAATGGGAACGACCTGGATTCCCGAGTTGGCGGCCGAAGAGTCATCGTCCGATGTCAACAAACCAACCACCTTCTCTCTGTCAGCGTCTCTTCCTAATACAATCGGCTCATCTATGCTGGAGCTAGTCGGATGCCTCTTTCCAGGTATGAGCATTTCAGACTTGCGTATCACTTTGAGATTGAGGTGATTGCTTCTGCTCTCAATCTCTTCTAATCTCTCTCTGATCTCCTTAATTCGAGGACCCATGTTAAGATTGGAAACAGAGCTTGAGTATAAGTCAGTCAGCTTCCGCTTTCTTGTTTGCATTTGGGCTCTTTCTAAGTTGGATCGATGGACTTGGCAATCGACTTCATCGACGATGTCCTCGGCGTCGTAGGCAGCATCCTTGAGTTCTCTCAGCCACAGGCGGACCGATTCCTCTCTGATTTGTCTGTCTTCTGCGTCCTTGAGATGGGCTTGGATTATGGAGAGGGTTGATTTGAGCTTTTGGGCCTCTCCTTCAACGCCGACGAAGAGAAAGCCTAGGCTTTGGAGGAAAATGGGGGTCAAAGTATCAAACATAGCTTGGAAAAGGGAGCTTAAACCTGCATCTGCCGCCTTTGAAATTGCAGAATCCATGTCTCCAGTACCTGCTGAATGAGATGAGATGAAACGAGGGAGATAAAGGAAGGAGAAAGATCTGATCGATGGAGAGAAAGACAAGTAGTAATTCAAAAATTAGTATAAACTCAAAAGTTACCCAAGTCTTCTTGTGAGTCAAGAAGAGATTTCCATTAATGTAAAAGCTTTGAATTATTAATCCATTTATAAAAATAACATTTTAATATTATATTTTATAACTATCACTAATGAATTTGATGGTGGACTTTGCAGTGAAATTTTATGGGAGACAATATATGTAACCGGGGACCACGGTTTGCTTGGGGCTACAGGGGATCTTTATTCGGCTTTCTCTTTTGGGCTCGTAGGGATTATTCTGGTTCAAAGGATTGGAATCCTGTATTATAAAAAAAATTGGGAGACAATACACGATGTAGGACTTTTAGAGTTACTAATTTTTTTATTTATCAACCACACTGAGAAGCCTTTAGAAGCCAAGGATCCCCTCCATTTTCCACACAAGTTTGATGTCATGTGGTTAGGGCTTAGGAGAGCCTATCAAATATTAGGGCTTCAAATTCTTTTAATTGTGTTTAATAAGTGACTTGATCTGTATAATGGACAAGTTAGTGACACAGATCATGTATTTGCATGGAGTTTGTATTGATCATTTGTGGCCGACTGTGTAGCTAGAAACCTGGCACAATAACCATTGCTAATCATGGGCATCTCCACCTGTGATATTTGCTGAAATAAATATACAGACAAAAGATTATGCTCCGCACAGACACAAAACTCAAAACACCATGTACAGGTTTGCACAGTGGAGGACCCAGGATTTAGTTTAAGTGGGGCGGATGATAATCATCACCAACTACCTATAATATCCACTTATAGCATAGTTCTTAAAGACATGATTTTCGAAAAAAAAAAATAAGAAAGTAAGGAATCCTACTACTAATACCGAATTCGTACATAAATGAACACATCCCACTGAAAAACACGGAAATAATATATCACAGAAAAGTAAATCATAAAATGGAAACTACTACTCACATGCAAAAGAAAATGATGCCTCATATTAATAAAAGGAATTAAAGCCCCATAAAAAGAAAATATAATAATAAAAATAAGGCTTAGGGCAAACATTAGAAACAATCCGTTCTAACCTTCTTCTGCGGGACAACAAAATGGTACAATCTTATTTACTGCTCTATATCTGCAAAAAGACCTGGGGCGATTAGAAGTTTTCACGAGGGTTTTGGGACTCTTTTAGGGCGATTAGTTTAGATATAAGTGGGGTATGGGGTGGGGCCCTCTACAAATAGTTTGGAGTTTCTAGATCCGACCTGGTTCGTTTGCGTGTGAGGAGGATTGAACCTAAGTAAGATTTGGACTCGACCTGGAAATCATCTTGGTTTAAATGGCCAATGGATTGGTAACAAATTGACCCACCATTTCAAAAGAAAAGAAATAAGAAATAATTAGAAAAAAAAAAGGGTGAGTCGGTCAAGTGGCAAAGCAGGCCCATTGGCCCACTTAGTAAAAAAAAAAAAAAATAAGGAAAGAAATTTGATAAAGCTGCATAAAAATATTTCATGTTCTAGCAGCTGAAGATGAGACATAAAGAAAGGTGTAGGAAGGAGATGGAGAGAAACAGGACTCAACAACCGCTTACGCCCGAGCCTGTACTCAAAAAGTCCGGTTCAACTTGCTCATGAGTAGGGGTGTCAAAGGTCTCGGGCCCATTGTCCTTATCCTACCCTATATATGCATGGCCGTCCCTGACAGCATAGGCCCTTACCCTACCATCAAGGCCCAAAGCAAGGCTTAGGGCGTCAAAAGGAATTAAAAAAAAAAAAACTATACATTTTTTTTACATTTGATCTAACCTTAATTTACATCAAAAGGGATCGCTATAAGAAAATGATTAGAGAATAGAAGCTCTTTCTAAAAACTTTCTTTTATCGGAGAAAAGCATATATACTTTGGTGACTTGGGTTCTAGGCCTTTTTTTTTTTTTTTCAAAGAAGGAAAATGGCTAAAGAGTTAGTTTTATCTCACACTTTTCACAAAAGTTTCCATGTACCAAATCATTCCAATAGAGTATTATCTTTGAGAAACTTAAACCGTTTACATTCAGCTACTTTTTATGAATTAACATTACTTTTATTTTAACACTGATATGACTATTAAATGTTCTTGAATTTTTACTGTTATTTTAGACTTTAATAATTTGAGAGTTATAATTATCTAATTAGAATGATATTTGAATCACTCCAAATCCTTGAAGTTCCATGCACATACAGACTACCTTTATAAACTGATTGACATCCCAAGTCACTCTATTGAGGAAGTCCATCCTTATTAATAGGACCATACTCTCCTTTTGCAAAAGCAAGAATATATAAAAATAATTTGAAAAAACCTAAATAAGAAATAATAAAACTAGAAGAAAGGGATAGAGACCAACCGTGCAACACTTATTGCTCATACCTAATGTATAATACAAAACTTTAATAATTAAATAGATAAGAAATTAGTATGCGTGTTATAAGGGCATTTTAGTGTGAAATTACATTTATATCCTCATTTTTATCACTGCTAAGTGACTGTTATAAGAGCATTTTAGTATATATTTACATATATAATATATATGTTATATAAAATAAAGAAAACTAGGAGAATCAGGGCTAGGGTTTGGCTGGGCTTAGTACTGTCCAGGCCTGACCCTTAAATCTTAGGGCCTGCAAAAAGTTGTCCATGCCAGGCCCCAGAGCTTTTCCTTAACAATAGAAGTCCTAGTTTTAAGGGCTTTTTGAGTGTCATGCCGGGCCGGGCCGGGCCCTCTTGTCTTAGGGCCAAATTTACAAGCCTACTCGTGATGCTTCTCTAAGGGACCCACTAAAGAAAATCATTGGTCTCTTAAAATAAATGCTGACATATGTATGGACAGCATAGTCTACCTTCAACTTTCACTTTTGTATTAGTTTAAGTTTGGCCTATGGCAGATTCATAATGGTAAAAGACCTGAATCTAAGTGATGTATTTATAACTAAATATAATAAATCCGACGGTGGCTTTACAATGAAATTTGAGGAGATGGTACAAGATGTGGGAACTTATAATTATTCTTAGGAAAATTCTCAAAAAAGTATAAGACTTTTGGATTATTTCAAAAAGTACATGAAGATTTTATAATTTCAAAAAAGTATAGAAAATCTTCACAATTCTTTGAATCAAGTTTTCTCTGTTAGTTTTTTTGACAAACAACAAAAATACCCTTTCCTTTTCGTCTTTCTTTCTAAAACTGACCATTTTGATTTTGATGATCATAACCATTTAATGAAGCTAATTTTCTAGTCATTTGGAATCTCCTTTGTTAAATCATCCGTGCATAAAGGTAGTTGAAGTGGGCCCCATGGGGTCATTTAGGTTGGACTTAATTATTTCTCTTGAAGGATGATTGTAAAAAAAATGAAATAAGGTGTTTTTGTCGTTTTCTAAAATTTTTTATGGAGAGGACTTGATTGAGAAAATTGTGGAAGCTTTTAAACCTTTTTTAAATATTCAAATCTTCATGTGTTTTTTTGAAAATGAGTCAAGTTTTATACCTTTTTGAAGACATTCCTTTTTTTTATTAGTAAGCTCTGCTAAGAAGTGAGAAGGCTTATGAAGTATTTTTGAGTTCAAGCCTTTTAAAAACTAAGCCCACTTGAGTTAGGGGAGTAGTTAATTAATAGTAGGGACTCAAATTCTTACAATTGTGATTTTTAAATAGCTAGATCCAGGATGGTGGGCAAGTTAGTGATACAAATGTATGTGCATGGAGTTTGAATTGATCATTTCATGTGGTCCATTGAGTATGAACAAAAAAAACTAGCATAATAACCTGTGCTAATCACTTGCATGTTCACCTATGATATTTGTAGAAATAAATATAAAACTATAGAAGACTATGCTAAATTTAAAAAAAAAAAATGACTTAAAATAAAGTTCCATGGCTCTATACAAGGTAACTCAGCTTGTCAGCATGTGAGTAGAATTGGACCTAGGATTTGGACGCAGACCAAGATATACATGTTGGCATCTAATTCAACCTCAAAATCGCATGGATTTTGTGTTAATGTGTCATTGTGATTGGTTCACTCACGATGAACGTGTTTCACATGGGAAAGCAAACATGGTTCATCCTGCTCAAATTAGGGAGAGGACCCAATTGAAGTAGAAAAAGAAAGTCGATCATATTGTAATAGTATTCTTAGAAAGAATTTCATAAATAGAAAACAAAGAAAAAACTATCATGTAAGATAGAGGGTAGAGAAATCAGACCTTCTTTTGACAGATTATGAAGAGCAAAGATGAAAGAATAGAGCACTTCGATTCTGAAATAGATTTCAGTAACAAATCTGAGAATCCTTGAAATCAATTTGTATTCTTGAAACGTATCCTTCAATTCCGTTCTATGCTTGCCCCTCTTCCACTTTATCTTCGTCTCTCTCCTTCTCCTGTGAAGGAATGACTCTCTTTCAAAGAAATACTCATTCAAGATGTAAAGTGGAAGCACTATGTAAAGTGGTTCTTGGATTTTGATCTCCAATTTGGTTTCCTAATGACATAAGGAGATCAAATTGATATACGACTAATCAATCTCAATTCTTTTACATAATTAATTCTTTTCAATTTCAATTATAACAACAATTATCTACACATGTAAACCCCATAACAGAAATACCGAGCTTGCCTTTGGTAGATATGAAAGTATGATGCCTCATGACAATAGATAATTTAAAAAAAAAAATCAAATCATTTTTATAAGAGACGATCATATACAGGAAGCCTATCAATTATCAACCGTAGTGCACAAGTGTGAAAGTGGGAATATTAAAATTTTAAAAAGGCTATGCATAACCTAATTTAATTTGGACTTTAATACTACGATCACGTGTCAAGCTGTGAGTGCTAAAAACATTTTGAGAGTGTTGTAACTCAAGCTTTGACACATTGAGTACCTTGAATTTTTAATTTTTTTCCTGAATCTAATTTTCTTCACTCGGAATTCAAACAAATTAATATGAGACTAAGAAATTTTTAAGAAACTGAAGGCAATTTGTTCATGGTTTATTCATAAAATAAAAAATAGATTACGAAATTTGATGTCATTACCTAATTGGGTTGCTTGATGTCATATACCAAATTGGGTTGCAATTTCCTTCTTCCAAATATATATCCTAATTTTAAAAAAGCAGATATGCAAGTTTATCTTCTCTTAAGTCTTAACTCCCTGAAATTATTTTGTATTTAGCATTGATGTTGCCATTTCATAGTTCCTAACTTTAAGCCTCCAACACAACCTAAACAACAGGTTGATGCATTGCTCATGTGCAATGCTATATGAAGCAAGAACGTCTAACTTCAACCATCAAAATACACTTTTCTTAATAATCGATCAATAGTCAAATATATGAGTGAACTTTTGCAGGTAAGGATATATCCCTATGGTTGATGTAGTTTCAAAAAAAAGGTTTGCAAAAATAAAAGGTTTCTTCCCTCCCATGCCCTTCTATTTTTATGATAAATCACATGTAAAAATTTACTATTCTAGATATGATTAAATCACTGGCACGTTCACCTATGATATTTGTAGAAATAAATATAAAACTATAAAAGACTATGCTAATTTTTTAAAAAATTACTTAAAAATAAAGTTCCATGGCTCTATATAAGGAGAACTCAAACCCAAGATGTACATGTTGGCTTGTGAGTAGAATTGGATTCGGACTTAAACCAAGATATACATGTTGGCAACTGATTCGACCTCAAAATCGCATGGATTTTGTGTCGATGTGCCACATCGTGATTCATCATGTGAGATAGCTGACATGGTTCACCCTGCTCAAATTTTGGAGAGGACCCAATTGAAGTAGAAAAAGAAAGTCGGTCATATTGCAATAGCGTTCTGAGAAAGAATTACATAAATACAAATTAGAGAAAAAACTATCATGTAAGAGAGATAGTAGAGAAATCAGACCTTCTTTTGACAGATTACGCAGAGCAAAGATGAAAGAACAGAGAAACTTTAATTCTGAAATAAATTTCGGCAACAAGTAAGCTGGAGTGAGATTCGAAAAGAAGAAGAGGCCTTATAAATCGACAGTGACCATGAGATGGAAGCAACTGAGAAATTCCATGGAAAATCTATTTCTTTCAAAAGATGATGTGCAATGGGCTGGAAAGAAGAAGGAAGCAACGGAGCAATTGCTTGGAAATATAATGGCTTGACTTCATTGACATATGAAAGCAGAGCGGCGATGAATGATATTGCTGCAAAGGACTTTTGTTCTGAAAAAGAAAGTTGATCATATTGTAAGAGAATTATATAAATACAAAGTAGAGAAAAACTATCATGTAAGAGAGGGTAGAGAAATCAGTACAGATCACGCAGCACAAAGATGAAAGAATAGAGACTTTGATTCTGAAATAGATTCCGGTCACAAGTAAGCTAGAGTGAGATTCAAAAAACGAAGAAGAGGCATTTTTGTAAATTGACAATGACCATGAGATGGAAGCAACCAAGAAATTCCGTGGAGAATCTCTTTCTTTCAAAAGATGCTGTGCAATGGGTTGGAACTTGGAAGGAAGCAAGGGAGCAAATGCTTGAAAATATCAAGGCTTGACTTGACTGACATGCAAAGGACTTTTATTCCTCTTTCAAAATCATGGCAAGGGGGAAGTGCTTTCCGTGTGGTTTCAAACGCATGACATAATTATTATTATGTTATATCAGCATGAGTCCGGATCCCTGTTTCAACTCTGGCCAATGGGAGAAGGGCCATGTGTAAGAAATCCACCTCAGACAAGGACCCCACAACTGCTTCCTTGAAAAAAAAAATAATAAAAAGAGAGGGACCCACTAAAGAAAATCGTCCATCTCTTAAAATAAATGCCCACATTTGTGTGGACAGTATAGTCCATCTCCAACTTTCACTTATGTAGTAGTTTGAGTTTGGCCTACGGAAGACCTGAATCTTATTGATCTACTTATGAACTAAATCAATCTGACGGTGGCTTTACCATGCAATTTTGATGAGATAGTATAAGATGTGGGAACTTATAATTATTTTTAGAAAGAATCTCAAAAAAGTAAAAGAATTTTGGATTATTTTTGGAAAAAAATACATGAAGATTTTAATATTTAAAAAAAAAGTATAGAAAATCCTTTGAATCAAGTCTTCTCCATTAATTTTTTTGAGAAACAACAAAAACACCCTCGCAATTTTTTTCTTTCCGTAACGCCTTTTCTCTCAAAAATTGACTATTTTGATTTTGATGATCATAACCATTTAATGCAGCTAATCCCTTAGAACGTGGTAGTGGGTTTGGATTTCCCAATCCCTTATCCAAAACGGGTGGTGATGTGCCCACCATGCGCCTACCCAGACACCTCAATTCAATCAAGTTTTTTTCTTTTATTTTTTTCATTGGATTGTATACTATTTTTTTGTGAAAATTACTAGAATAACCTAGCTTTATCAATTGTCTACCAGCAAAGGATTTAGTATACCAATAGCAAGGTGTTGTTCCAAACTCAGATTAATTTATTTGAGTTTATTTCAAACTCAGATGAATTTGTTCCACACTCAGATAAACTTGACCCAAACTCAGATAAATTTGTCCCAAACTCAAATAAATTTGAGGGACCTACGGCCAAACCGCCCTTATTTTTATTAGTGAGCCCCACTAAGAGGCCTTATCAAATTTGGTAACAAAAAAAAGGACCCTGTATTATAAAGGAACAAGTCCTCTTGAGAACCTATCCCATGACAATCAGGCTGTCTGTCTTCAGTGTCAATTTGTTGGTATTCATCAGGATGCAGCAGAAAAAGGTAAAAATCAATTGTTAGCTCGTAGATGAGAATAATGAAGGAAATTAAAAACAAAAGGCAAAACATGAGAGCAATGAAGGACTTAAAAAGTAAAAGGTTCAACATGAGGACTGTTAGTGCAGACCTGTGTGTCATTGGTCAGAGTTTGTCATGCATTTTGAGAATTTCCAACCAAGGCCTGAAATTGCGAACAAAAAACAGTTGTTAATTCTTAGAGAAAAACTAAATAAGCAGATGACATTGTTGGCTTAATGGCATTACATTCACCAACAGAACACTGAGATTTAGGTCTTGCAGTTATTCATCCCAAATGATTGAGTCTTAGTTTTGGTCCAACTTGTTGAAGCCTAAACCAAGTTGGCTCAACCAAGCTGCACGCTCTCTAGCGTTCAACATTAAAATAAAAAATAAAAAATAAGAAATAAAAAAAAAAAAAAAAAAAACACACACACACACTGTATAGCATAAGCTTGGTCAAGTAACATGAGCCTTCTATAACACAGTAAGCACCGAAAAGAAGTTGATTCAGCCAAGTCAGCTCATACTGGCCGAATTCTTATCCCTTGATTCATCCTCTCTTCAAAGAATAAGATATAATGAAAGCAAGATCTCCACACTACAACATACAATATCACATGCTAATACATGCACACAGATGATTACATCCCAAAAGATTTTACAGTAAGTAATACACTAACAGAGAAAAAAATCACTCAATTTTCCGTCCAGGGGCCATCTTCCACTAATATTATTATGTCATTTACTGGTTCCTCGTAAGCTTAAGTTTCAGATAACATGATTCTTCTATTCCTCTGTTGTAATATTGGGTCCTTTTCCTTGTTTGTTGTACAAGATGAGTGTTACAGCTATTAAGTTGGTACACTGCGCCACCTCTTTTGATGAGGGCCGGACACTGATAACAGCCTTTCACGAAGAAAAAATTGTGGTGACTGAGGCATAAGACACACACTGTAACTGGTCCCAAATTCCCACAAGGAGTCGGGAGTGGCTATAGGGGTACTGTAATGGAGTGGCTACAGTCTTCTCGTGGTACAATAATTGCAAGTTAGTGGTGCCTTTTGTATCTCATGGTACAAATAATTGCTAGTGGCTCCCATATCTTTAGGTGGCTGAAAGTTACACAGCATGTGAGTGTATGCCATTCTTCTTTTATCATGTACTTTAACTTGAGGACCTGCAATCCCTCTCAGAAGGGGGCAAAGATGGTCGACTCATATGCATTTCCAAAGAACAGAATTTATTACTTCTTACCATAAAGCATAATAAGTGCTAAAACATGGAAATCTTGTCTACATACACAAGTGCGAAAATACATAAATTTAATCTACATCACTAATGTACTGGAGCGTATCCTTATTTTAAATTGTCTAAAACACACATCTATGACCGTTAATTAAGAAAAGATTAAAATCTTTTAATTGTTTATGTTTTATTCTTTGTTAGTAAAATTCTGTTAAGACCATTTGTCTTGACTTTCAAGTAGTTTTCTTAATTGACTTTTTCCACTAAAATACAAAAAAACTCCACTTTTCCATACAAAAAGTCAAAAAGATTCCATAACAAACAACTAAAAACAAAATACCATCATAACCCACTTATATTTTATTCTTTCTTCAAAATCAACTATATACTTGACTTGACTATATTAGTAGAGTTACCAAACTGGCCCTCAAGGTTAGTCCCCCTTTTCACTAACCATGATTACATAAAACTGTATATTGTTATACTAGAACATGATTGCAACTTTGAATTTTAAAGTTTATACACGTCAACATAAATCTTTTTAGAATTTAGGATTCCCATTAGTTCAAATCCTTGGGGACAATTGCCAAATATGGGGATATAAGTAGTTGGTGAACCTTTATCCCAAATTTCCGAAGGATGTAAAATACAACATGATTTAAGATGCTCTGTGATGGCAATATGGTTGAGCTTGAGCTTCTTAAGACATGGCATTTAGTTGCTTGGTAAACTTATATTAATAAGGTATATTTGTCTATATCTTAGATATTATAATTGAAAGATATATATAGGAATGTTTGTGTGCATCCATCCCTCATTATAATATGGTGAGGGACAACTTGATGGGGTTCACCCGGGGCCTGTACGCGGGAATAGGGGAATGGAAAGAGATATTTTGGATGAGCCTAGATATCAAGTTTGGGGGTCAAAAATGTTGGAAATGAACAGAATAGCGAATGCTGTCAAACAGAAAAAACCAAAACAATAGTACCCGGCTTCTGCAGTTGTGTTTTGTTGGCGGATGTCGTCGAGCAGCAACGGTAACAGATCTGCGACCGAGGCACGTCTGATGACGCTTTCTTTAGGACGAGTTCCGCCCCTTAGGATAAAATCCAGGTGCGAAGGTTCTCAGCAGAACCGCCCCCAGGATACAACGGCCTTCCCTGATTCAGGTCTGGTCGCAACGCAGCCCAAAAAATAAAGACTCCTCTCTTGTTATGCTCAGTGCTCAGAGGGGAAAAAACTCGTGAAAAAGTAGGAAAACCTGTATATGATTTTTCTCTAAGACGAACCTAATTTATAAGCAAATTAGTGTCCGTTGGGCCATTAATCTCAATTAATGCACAACGTTAAAAAACAATAAACCTCATGCGTTTTAAAATCAGCGCAACTAATTAGTTAACGTACGTTATGGATTTAAATGAAATACAAAAAAGGGCAAAAGGATGCTGTATCTATACGGGTCCCTCTAGGCCACCTAGCCTGGATTTGCACCCCCCCTGCGCGCGATATACACGCAGGATGCGCGTCGCGGACGCACGCCCGGTTAAACGTTTTCCGGACCCAGGACCTCGGGTCAAGCCTGGCTCGCGTGCGCGCATAGGACCCATGGCAAAAGCCTACAAGAGTATTTAAAATGTAAAGGTATGAAAACACATATAAACCATCTTCAAAAGTTGAACTTTAGCAATGTGGGATGGGTTATTTTTCAATAGCCTACACTATCCATAAAGCAAAAGGTACTAAAGGACAAAACACTTTTTACAAAGAAAACCTTGAAATGTTTTGAAACACCAAAAAACCCAACAATCTCCCCTCTGTTTCAAAATATTCAAAGAGCATCTCACTGGTAAGGTGACAAAGCTTGAACCTCACCGTCATGACATAATTTCAAACCTTTAGGAGTTGGAGTGAACAAAATCTTGAACTTCAACTTTTTATATCAGTTCAGAATTATGTCAAGTTTGATCTTGGAGTCAAAAAATTAGCACTTTATGGCCTTGTGCTTAATCCCGGATTTCATGAATGCTCTAGAGAATCTGCCCATATTCTCATAGGAAGCGGCCCCACTTCCACACTCATATAGGTGAGTCTATCAAGGGTGCTCCTGCAGCTATGCACCCCACTATATAGGCTATAGATCTCATTAAGGATTAAATCCTTCCTCATTCGCTACAGGTTATGTACCAACCATCAAATTAATCTCACACAACAGGGATGAGTACAGAGTATACTTACTCTTTACGTTAGTACTTCACATCATCGAGATAGCTTGTTTTTCCCATTGAACCTATTTCTCGGGATCTCCGGTCATTAGGTTGGGTTCCCGCTATTGATGATTTATGGGCTTAAGACCCATCCCTTTAGTTGTTTCTTTTATTTTTTCCCTTGCAAGGCCTTTTGTCAAAGGATCTGCTAGATTATCCTTTGATCTAACATAATCAATTGAAATTACTCCTCCACCGAGTAATTGTTTCACATAGCTATGTTGTAATCTTACTTGTCTAGACTTTCCATTGTAAGTGGCATTGTTAGCAGTAATAATTGCTGCAGTGTTATCACAATGAATAATAATAGGAGGAATTGGTTTAGTCCACAAAGGAATATCAAATAATAAATTTCTAATCCATTCAGATTCCATTGCAGCAGCTCCTAGAGCTAGGAATTCTGAATCCTTAGTGGAATGAGAAATTGCAGTTTGTTTCTTTGATTTCCAAGATACTGCAGCACCTCCCAAAGTGAAAATATATCCACTTGTAGACTTAGAATCATCTAAGTCTGAATTCCAGTCAGCATCGCTGTAACACTCAACCACAGCTGGATAACTCGAATAACACAATGCATAATTTATGGTATGCTTTAAATATTTAAGTACTCTATATGCAGCATTCCAATGTGTAACATCAGGATTACTAGTATATCTACTCAATTTACTCACTGCATAAGCTATATCAGGGCGAGTACAATTCATAGCATACATTAAGCTACCAATGACACTAGCATAAGCAAGTTGAGATACACATTCACCATTATTTTTCACTAATTTAATACTTGGATCAAAAGGAGTAGACACAGGTTTACAATCAAAATGATTATATTTTCTCAATATTTTCTCAATGTAATGTGATTGGGATAATTTAATTCCAGAATCATCTCTTATGATTTTAATTCCCAATATAACATTTGCTTCTCCCAAGTCTTTCATATCAAAGTTTTTTGAAAGAAGACTTTTTGTTTCTTCTATGCATTCCAAGTTAGATCCAAATATTAGTAAATCATCAACATATAAGCATATTATAATTGTTGAACAACCATCATATTTATAATAAATACATTTTTCAGCTTCATTAATTTTGAAGCCATTAGAAAGAATAATTTCATCAAATTTCATATGCCACTGTTTAGGTGCTTGTTTTAGCCCATATAAGGACTTTATTAATTTACACACCTTTTGTTCTTGTCCTTTTATGACATAACCCTCAGGTTGATCCATATAAATTTCCTCTTCCAAATCTCCATTTAGAAAAGCTGTTTTTACATCCATCTGATGTAATATTAAATTATGAATAGCAGCAATAGCAATCAAGATTCTAATAGAACTGATTCTAGACACAGGTGAATAAGTATCAAAGAAGTCTATTCCCTCTTTTTGTCTAAAGCCTTTGGCTACAAGCCTGGCTTTATATTTTTCTATTGACCCATCAGGTCTAAGTTTTTTCTTGAGAACCCACCTGCACCCTAAAGGTTTAGTACCTAAAGGTAAGTCAGTTAATTCCCAAGTATTATTGGCTAAAATGGATTCAATCTCATCATCTAATGCTTCCTTCCAAAAGGCAGCATCATGTGCAGTCATAGCCTCCTGAAAAGTAGATGGATCTTCCTCTACTAAATAGGTTTCAAAATCAGGACCAAAACTAGTAGCAGTCCTTACTCTCTTACTCCTTCTAGGTTGAGATTCTTCTTCTTCATGAGTTTCTAGAACTCTTTTGGATGAAGAAGGTTCGGTTGTAAACTTAGTCTTAAAAGGAAAAGAGTCTTCAAAGAAATCTGCATCTCTAGACTCAACTAGGCTTAGGTCTTCTAATTTAAGGAATCTGAAGGCAGCACTGTCTTGTGCATAGCCAATGAAAACACACTCCCATGAGTGAGGTCCTAATTTAGGCCTTTTTGGATCTACTATTCTGACATGTGCTAAACATCCCCAAAATTTAAAATATCGAAGGTTAGGCTTTCTCCCTTCCCAAATCTCAAAGGGTGTTTTATTAGTTTTAGAATGCAAGATTCTATTTAAAATATAACATGCAGTCAACAGAGCTTCTCCCCATAAGTTTTTAGGACTACCAGATGCTATTAACATAGAGTTAACCATTTCAATCAAAGTCCTATTTTTTCTTTCTGCTATACCATTTTGTTGGGGTGTATAAGGGGCAGTACAAGTTCTCTTAATTCCTTTAGATTCACAATAGTCTAGAAAATCTTTTGAGGTGTATTCACCACCTCTATCACTTCTGAATGTCACAACCTTACTATTCAATTTATTTTCAACTTCAGTCACATATAGCTGAAATTTAGATAATGCTTCATCTTTAGTTCTTAATAAGTATACATAAGTATATCTAGAACAGTCATCAATAAAAGTAATAAAATAATATTTACCACCTCTAGTCATAGTATTACTTAGATCACATATATCAGAGTGAACCAATTGTAGTAATGTAGATTTCCTTTCTACATGTTTGAAGGGCTTACGAGTAATTTTTGATTGAGAACAAATTACACATTTTTTATGATCATCGTCATATTTATCAATTAATCCATCATTACTCATATTTTTCATAGTTCTGAAATTAATATGACCTAATCTACCATGCCATTCATCAACTGAAGCAATGATATAAGCAGAAGAAGATGCAATATTATTATTGACAACATTCAATTTAAACATATTCTCACATGCATAACCCTTACCGACAAATACACCTTTTTTGGTGATTACAAATTGGTCGGATTCTATTACCTGTTTAAATCCGGCCTTATTCAGAAGATAACCGGACACAAGGTTCTTTCTCAACTCTGGTGCATGGAACACATTCAGCAAGGTTACTGTCTTTCCGGAAGTGAACTGAAGTTCAACCTTCCCTTTACCAATTACATCAGTAGTAACGGTAGTTCCCAGAGTTAGCTTACATTCATTTGTGACCTTCTCATAGGTCTTAAACACACATCTGTCATATGTGACATGAGTGGTTGTACCAGTGTCAATCCACCATCCTTCGCTCTTTCCTATGCTGACAGCATTTACCTTAGAAATGACAGCAACGAACTGTTCTGTTTCAGCAACATTAGCTTGAGGCTTGGTGGTGTGAGATTGTTGTGGATTTTTCTTTCGGTGACGACATTCTCTTGCAAAGTGTCCCGGCTTGCCACAAACAAAACAACTGCCTTTAGCCTGTGGCTTGTCAGTCCCTTGATTTTTACTGAATTTTTTGTTTTGCTTTTGCTTAGGATTCTTCCTCTTAAAGGAAGGAATAAACTGCTTATTCTTGCCAAGATGTTGATCAAACTTCCCTTTCTTTTCAGCATCAATTTGGGATTTTGATTCAGCCAAGTTTATTTTATCACCATTCTCAGCCAAATCTTTTTGATCGCTCTTCTGGGCTTCTTCCTCAATTCTCAAGTAGCGCTGAAGGCGCTCTAAAGAATAATCCTTTCGTTTGTGTCGAAGGGTCTTTTGTATATCCTTCCAAGTGGGTGGTAATTTTTCAATAACTGTAGCCACTTGAAACTGTTCATCAACTCGGATCCCTTCTTTAACAATTTCATTAACGATGGTCTGTAAATCATGTACTTGAGGAAGAATGGGCTTGTCATCTACCATTTTGAAGTTCAGATAGCGACCAACCGCATACTTCTTAGCCCCAGACTCTTCTGTTTTATATTTTTTATCAAGAGCTCTCCAGAGGTCTTTAGCAGATCGGGCTTCAGAATACAGATTGTATATGTTGTCTGCTACCAGGTTCAGAATATGGCTTTTGTACAGGTAATCATGCTCTTTCCATTTCTTCCGTGCATAAGAGCCACCTGGTCCTTCTTCATGTTCAGGGCATGGTTCAGTGAGGACATAAGCAAGTTTTAAAGATGTCAGCAGAAATAAAACTTTCTGCTGCCATCTTCGAAAATTGGATCCATCAAAATTGTCCAACCGAACCAGATCCTGATGCATGAATTTGACAGCGGAAGTAGCCATGAATTCGTCCTAAAATTGTTGGAAATGAACAGAATAGCGAATGCTGTCAAACAGAAAAAACCAAAACAATAGTACCCGGCTTCTGCAGTTGTGTTTTGTTGGCGGATGTCGTCGAGCAGCAACGGTAACAGATCTGCGACCGAGGCACGTCTGATGACGCTTTCTTTAGGACGAGTTCCGCCCCTTAGGATAAAATCCAGGTGCGAAGGTTCTCAGCAGAACCGCCCCCAGGATACAACGGCCTTCCCTGATTCAGGTCTGGTCGCAACGCAGCCCAAAAAATAAAGACTCCTCTCTTGTTATGCTCAGTGCTCAGAGGGGAAAAAACTCGTGAAAAAGTAGGAAAACCTGTATATGATTTTTCTCTAAGACGAACCTAATTTATAAGCAAATTAGTGTCCGTTGGGCCATTAATCTCAATTAATGCACAACGTTAAAAAACCAACTAATTAGTTAACGTACGTTATGGATTTAAATGAAATACAAAAAAGGGCAAAAGGATGCTGTATCTATACGGGTCCCTCTAGGCCACCTAGCCTGGATTTGCACCCCCCCCTGCGCGCGATATACACGCAGGATGCGCGTCGCGGACGCACGCCCGGTTAAACGTTTTCCGGACCCAGGACCTCGGGTCAAGCCTGGCTCGCGTGCGCGCATAGGACCCATGGCAAAAGCCTACAAGAGTATTTAAAATGTAAAGGTATGAAAACACATATAAACCATCTTCAAAAGTTGAACTTTAGCAATGTGGGATGGGTTATTTTTCAATAGCCTACACTATCCATAAAAGCAAAAGGTACTAAAGGACAAAACACTTTTTACAAAGAAAACCTTGAAATGTTTTGAAACACCAAAAAACCCAACAAAAAACATTCCTCTAACCTTTCATTTGTGGCCCACAAGCTTAATGACTTTATATTAATGAAAAAGATTTGACCATTGATCCAACGGTTCAGTCCATTCGGATTGGTGAAAACTCAATGGATCAAGTGTAAATCAAGGGGGTACCGTGTGTGGATAGCTTAGATGAATCATAAAGTCAACCCTACTATGTTGCCCCACTATATATCCCTCACCTATTGTGAGGGCTAGGCGCACATGTGTTGAGGTCAACGTTCACCCTCGCTCCCGAGCGGTCATAATTGTGGTTGTGGCCGAGCCATCACCCTCACCCTCACCATAAAACTATTGTTTTGCTGTTTCCCATCACCAATTGATTTTGCGATAAGTGGTAGCTCAATGGGGTGTAAGATCCTGTCACGGTGGTTGTGTCATTGAGGGAGGGATTGTTGAAGTCAACGTCCACCCTCGCTCCTGAGCGGTCATAATTGTGGGTGTGGTCGAGCCCTTGCCCTCACCATAAAACTATTGTTGTATCGTTTTCTACCACCAATTGGTTTTGGGATAAGTTGTAGCTCAATGGGGTGTAAGATCCTACAATATGAACAGAGAGATAGAGTGGATTTTTTTTTCAAGGTTAGAAACATAAATCAAAAGGCTTGGTGGGCTAAAAATGTTTGTACAATTTTCAATTGTGCAATTGAAGAAATCAATCTGTTTTATGAAATAATATATTTTACAATACAATCCATCAAAATATGGAGTGATTCTTCAATCACTTTCGACAACGAAGCCCATTTTTTATTGCATCCCTTCTTATCCAAAATTCAAAGAAGAATTTTTTTTCATTTTATATTAACTAATGTACACCCAAGATATTTCATTAAAGTAAGTTAGGAATTGAGTTGATCGATTAGAGCTACACACAATAACGCTTAATAGTCAATTAACAAAAATGCCCGTGCTTAGAAGAAGTAGTAAAATTCATAATGTTTCTCAATTGTAGCTTAGTTGCTAAGAGACATGAGTTTTGAGTGGAGTGTGTGAATTCAAATCCTCCATTTAGTAGAGAAAACATAATCAATAATATAAAATATATAAAATGAGTTGTGAGTGGAGTGTGTGTCTTTGAAGTTGAATCGAATGAGGGAGAAGGTGGTTTTGTGTCCATATCACACACTGTGATTGGTCTACTCATAGTAAGCATATATTAGAGGATCCCGACTCAATTTTGGATAAGGGAGTAATTGAAATGTAGTGCTTGCCACCTCATCAAACTCCCTCCGGAGATTAAAATTCAATGGCAATGCTTTAAGACTTTAGAGGTGGAGGGTAATGATATGAGCGATTGGCTACTTTTGGTAACCATATTTGATTTTTAATGGGAGCAATGGAAGAAGAGGATGAAGGAGACAGGAGAAAGGAAAAAGGAGGAAGAGAGAGACAAATCGACAACCGCATCAAGGTTGCTTATAAATTGAAGGTGTTCTAGTAGGAAAGAAAAAAAAAAAAGTTGCTACATACATGAATTTAAAAGCCAGCCTTGAGTCAGAAAGAAAAATGAGATGGTGAGGCACATCTCATAGGAGAAAATGCCGGACTCTATAATTCTAAAAGCACACCCACTAGCAAGAAAACAAGAAAGAGCATGCCAACTAGCTCACTTAGTCAAAAAGTAATTTATCTATGTGGGCCCACTTAGAAAAAGAAAGCTGCCTCTACCCATCACACGAGAAAATGACAATTCTAAAAGCATGCCCACTAGCATGAAAAAAGAAAAAGTATGACGACTAGCTCACTTTTAGTCAAAAAGTAATTTAGCAATGTGGGCCCACTTGGGAAAAGAAAGCAACCTCTTTTAAACTTTCTTTTTTTTTTTTTTCAAAAAAAAAAAGGGTAAATTAGCGTGGGAGCCCTCATGTTAGTCTTGTAACGCATCCAGTCCAACAACTTTTCCTCTAAAGCCTATGGTCTATACAGCTGTACATGGCTTGGCGAGAGGTCCATATATACGCCACATCAGACATTTTCATTACTGATTTGCCCTTTTAGCTTTTTAGGCATAAAAATTTGAATTTCAAAATTTTAAATCTTTCATTCTCCCCCTTTGTCTGAGGCTATGTAAAACCCTAAGGTAGCGTTTGGTTCGAGTGGATGAAGGTCGGAATGGAATGGTCATTCCAACGGAATGACCATTCCAGCGTTTGGTTAGCCAAAAAGGGGCGGAATGACCATTACCTCCGGAATCCCCTTCCTTTATGTGAGGAAATCACCATTCCATCCAAGAACGGAAGGAATCACCATTCCATTCCTTTCTAACTTTTTGTTGAGACCAAAATACCCTCGCTTGTAATATTATTATTATATAATAATAATAATAATATAATATCTTTTTCACCCAACCATTGTGGGGCCCACCCAAAATATTATATCTATCTATCTATCTACCATTATAAAAGAGGCTATGTTGCATGGTTTTTTCAACCAACCATTGTGGGGCCCACCCTCAAATATTATAATATAATATAAGAATATATTATTTTGAGAAATTACAAAATTTTTCACTACACCTTTGTGGGGCCCACCCCAAAATATTATGATGCAAACTTTTTCACTACACATTGTGGGGCCCACCCCCAAATAGTATAATATAATATAATAATATATTATTATGAAAAATTACAAACTTTTTCACTACACCTTTATGGGGCCCACCCCCAAATCATCCACCACAAACAATGCAAATGTGACAGTAGAATCAAACAATGGTATTTTGGTCAATCTTATGTAAATTTGATTCCATTCAAGGCAGCATTCCAGCGTACCAAACGCAGGAATAGGAATCAGAATTTCATTACTGGGTTGATTCCTCAGCGTACCAAATGCTGGAATGGAATTGACTAATCCTGCCTCATTCCATTCCATTATCATTCCGGTCTCCATTCCATTCCTGTCTACAACCATTCTAGCGAACCAAACGCTACCTAAAGTCTTCTTCGATCGATTGGAGAGAAATTGGTTCGACTCGATGCTTCTCGATTTTGTTCTGTGTAATAACTCTCCGAAGAAGATGAGAAGAGTTGCAGAGGAGATCTCTTATGGGCCACATAGACTCGTTGGAGAGAAGTAGTCTAGGTTCTTTGTTTTATAGAGTTCCAAGTACTGATCTCAAGGGTTGTAGAGTTCCATTACATCTCTTTTGTCTCGGTTTGCATGATCAAAAGCACATGGCCTTTTCTCCCATGATCTTGACAAGTGGCAGATAGGAAAAGAGATAGGAGAGAAGTTGGTTTAATTCAAGCCAAGCTACAAGAAGAAGATATAAAAGGGGAAGAGGACGACAGAGCTTTTGCACGTGATCGCATGTGATGCCTAGCATCCCCTCAGTCCATATGTCAGCAAAAGGGGCTTCTCTCTACGGGTTCTTCTACAGGTTGGGTCAGGCGTGACCAACTTGAGTTTTTGGGAAATTTATCTGAGTTTTTGACAATATATATGAGTTTCTGACAAATTTATCTTAGTTTTTGGTAAATTTATTTGTGTTTCTGAACAAATCTTTTTGTGTTGTTGGCAAATTTATCTGTGTTTTTGGTAAATTTATCTGAAAGGGTATGGTAAGCGTTGAGCACTAATCGTGAGCTCCAAGTGTAGAGCCACGATGTAGTAATAAACAGATGAGACCAGATCGATCCACATGGAGCAATGTAAATTAAGGTTTCTTCTCAACTTGTACTTGTCCTAAATTAAAAATCTAAATCTAGCCTAACAAACTAGAAAATTACAACCATCATTCCTACTTTCCAAAAATTAAATTAATTACAAACCAATGAAAAGAAAATTCCTAAATCTAAAAATCCTAAACTAAAAACTAAAGAACATCAAGAATAAAAATTACCAAAAATAAAACTAAGAAACTAAACTAGAAACAAAAGAAACCTAAGTTAAAAAGTTAGTAATGCAATGTATGCCATGAGATGCTGAAAAATTCTAAGTCTGAAAAACTAGTATGCATGGCTGTTTTTATGCATGATTTCTCCTAATCTAATGCAACCTAAAACTGAGTTTAATGGCAGGAATTTAAACTATAATGATGCATGAATCAGCTGAAAAAAACGGAAGTGAAAAAGGATTTAAAACAAAGAAGATATGAATGCGTAAACATGACCTAAAAAACTAAAACTGTATAGAAATTCTGCACACAGACAGCCTAACATTCCATGTTTGAGCCATTGGTTCACTAACCTCCTGAAATCTTTTTGATCTAAAATTTTGGGACGTGATAGACTACAAGCTAAACTTCAATTTCCCCAAATTTCACATAAAAATACCATGATTTGACTGATCTACCCACTTCGAACTTTTCGCCAAAAAAATGTTTCTGCAATTTTGTTGAAATTGTGCAGAAAGTGCTATTTATATGTTGGATACGAGATTTAGTACTATGTTTGGCCGAATTTCATCATTCAAATCATTTTTTTTTTCTGAACTTGATTCCTCAGCCACTTAAACATGTAAGAGAGTCCACCATATGCATATGCATGCAATGCTAACTAGTTCCAACCATAAACTATGCATAAAAATTCACATAAGCATATAAGAAGCATAAGAAGAAAAGAAAAACAAAAAGTGCTTGAATTTAAATGTGTAGTGTAAAAGAAAATAAATGTGTGGATTGCATAAAATTAAATGTGTGGCATTAAATGTATGTATTTTTCAAACAAAAGTAAATGTGTGGGAATTGCAATAAATAAATGTGTGATAAGTGTGCCCATTTTTTATTATTCTCAAATCGGATTCATAATTACTTATTTCATGCCCTCAGGATCTTGGGTTGTCAATCCAAGAACAACAACAAGAAAAACACAATTCAAGCATTAATCACCTAAGAAAAGGAATAATAATAAAAAAATCACACTTTTACTAATATGCAATGTTTTTACATAAAAGATAAAGAAATAAAATTCCAAAACAACTACATACTAGAATGAAAGGAACCTCTCTAGTTGAAGCTTTAAGTTGGGATAAACCTTCTTGAAAAGAGATGAGATATGGTAGAGAAAGGAGATGGATAGAATGGTGGAGGAGGAATTACACGAGTGAGAGGGTCTTTTCTTTAATGAGAGGAGAGGTATGCTTATGCCTTCAATATATAGATTTTTTGCTCTCCTTCTTTTCCTCTTTGCTCCAAGTTTGTAGCATGCAATCTTCTTTGTATAGCAAGTCCCTTTTTTAGCCAACAAGTCTTCAAAAAAAAACTAGCAAGGTGAGTGAGAGATTTTTGGTGCTTTCCATGTGCAAAATTGCAATCCCGAGTAGAAATTATAGCACCAACTTCCAGAGGCCATATCTGCCCCGTTTTAGCTCCGATTGACACAATCTTGGGTTTTAAATATCTACTCGAAAAGAGCTTTCCAACGATGTGTGGATTGCACCAATCCGACAATTGGACTAAGAGTTATGGCCAATTTAATCTTGCTGCATCTGAAAAATCAGAAAACAGTTGTGCACATATGGAATGTTAGTTGTGCAATGGGGTGTGTGGGACACATGTGGACATCCAAAGGGATCTTGGGATCTTTATCTCCTTGTTTTTTGACTCCCCTTCCATCTTTGGTTTGCTTCCAAGTTTCTTTGATTGACTAATCAACTCTTTTAACACACTTTCCATTTTTGAATTTCTTTCTTGATTTTTGAGTTTTCAAACTTAATAAGAATTAGACCAAATCTGAAGTTTCCTTTCTTGAAGTTGAAATTACAAATCTAGCTTTCCATTGTTGACTTTTCTAACTCTTCAAAAATACCAAGATATGTGAGTCCACCATGAAAGATGTCTTACCCTTAATCTCTCTCAAATTTCAATAATGTGGGTCCCATTCTTGATTTCTCCTACACAAATTAAAATAAATGGATTCAAGAATAATTCTATGTGAGGAATTTAAATGGACGATGAATGGGACCCTTCTTGATGCACCCAATTGATTTTCCAAAAATAAATCTAAAAAAATGGCAGGTTTCATGATTTGATACAAAAATGCTGATTTTTGAGCCAATTACATATGCATGAATATACTACAATGGATCAAAAATGCATAAAATCATGATATGACACTAAATGAGGCTTTCTTGGCTTGATAAGTCCTTAAAATGATCCAAAATGTGTGCTTTTCAGGACTCATCAAGCACTTTTTGAAGCAGAACCCAAATCGAAGAAAGAACACTTAGTTAAGTCTGTTCTTCTTCTTCTGAAAAATTTATCTGAGTTTAGAAAATTTATCAGAGTTTCTAAAAAACTCAGATAAATTTTCCAAGAACTCAGAAATTTTTTTCAGAAACTCTGATAAACTGGAAAAAAACTCAAATAAATTTGCCAAAACTCGGATAAATTTATCTGGGTTTTCGGCAAACTTAACTGAACTTCTGTCAAAACTCTGATAAATTAATCTAAGTTTTGACAAATTTATCTGAGTTTTTCCAAAACTCAGATAAATTTGTCTGAGTTCTGGCAAATTTATCTGATTTTTATCTAAGTTTTTCCAAAACTCAAATAAATTTGTCTGAGTTCTGCTTTTTCTGATGTGTATAGGGGCTATTTTGTCTTTTTTATATTTTGAAATTTATTTGCGTGTTTCGAAATAAATTTAATTGAGTTCTTGGAAAAAATACTTGAGTTACGGTTAACTGTCACTTCAGTTACGGTTAACTGTCACTTAAAAAAACGTGTTGCAGTTAGTCATAAGTTAGGGTTTCTTTTTGTCAAAGCTTCACTTAAGTTAAGTTATTATATACATTTTTTATTTAGGCCCTTTATTTTCTTTTTATTTGTATAATGGTACAGTTAACTGAATCGTATTTTATGGTTCAGTTCGGTTAATAACCGTGAGTCAAGACTGAAAATCGTAATTGAACCGTGAAGTACAGTTTTCCGATTTTAATAACCGTAACTGAACCGTGAAACACTGCTATTAACCGCCGGTTCGGTTAATTAGTTTGGTCGGTTAGATGGTTTTCCGGTTTTCTTTTACACCCCTATTAAAAATGTCAAAAAATAATATGACCATTTTTTAAAGAGGGGGGGGTGGGGGGGGGGGGGGGGGGGGGGGGGGTGTGTTTTCAAAAAATCAGACCGTTGGACCCCTGGGCGGGCCGGCCAGGCCGCTTAGAGAGTGGCCTAGCGGAGGATTGTCGGTCCAGTCCAATATTTGGATTGGTGAGACCTCAATGGATCCAGTGTAAATCAAGGGGGTCTCGCGTGTGGATAGCTTGGATGAGTCATAAAGTCACCCCCACTATGTTGCCCCACTATATATCCCTCACCATAAATTTGCTCCACATACAGAGAGATAGAGAGGAAGAGAGGGCTTTTTTTTTTCAAGATCATAAATATAAATCAAAAGGCTTGGTGGACTAAAAATGTTTGTACAGTTTTCAATTGTGCAATTGAAGAAATAAATCTGTTTTACAAAATAATATATTTTACAATACAATTCATCAAAATATTGAGTTATCCTTCAATCACTTTTGACAACAAAGCCAATTTTTTATTGCATCACTTTTTATCCAAAATATTTAAAGCAGAATATTTTTTCAGTGCATATTAAATAACCTACACACAAGATATTTCATTAAAGGAAGTAAGGAACTGAGTTAATCGATTAGAGCCAAGACAATAACACTTAGGCCTGTTTCTTTTGTGGAATTTGTGCCAATAATTCACCATATCTAAGAATTTTTGAACATCATGTGACATCTTGTGCCCTGGAATTTCTGATTCCGTGTTTCTTCACTAGTATTTGTGGCTTCTAGCCACATGAAATGTCTCTTATGGCCTTTGGGAATACATGAATTCCACTCTCTTTGCGTTTTGGTGGAATTCCTGGATGCTCAAGCCCAAAAAAGCATCCAGGAATTCCATTATGTCTAGGAATTCAGGAATTTTTCAGACAAGAATTCATTGAATTCCAGCAAAGAAACAAGCCCTTAATAGTCAATTAAAAAATATGCATGTGCTTAGAAGATGCTGTATAATTCATAGCGTTCCTCAGTTGTAGTGTAGCTGGTTAGAGACATGAGTCTTGATTGGAGTGTGTGAGTTCAAATCCTCCATTTAGTAAAAAAGCCATAATCAATAATATAAAATATGTAAAATGAGTTCTGAGGGAGTGTGTTTTTGAAGTTGAATCAATGAGGGAGAAGGTGGTTTTGCATTCAAAGTCGCACACTTTGATTGATCTACTCATAGCAAGCATGGATCCGGACTCAAGTTTGGATAAGGAGCAATTGAAAAGTAGTGCTTGCCACCCCATCAAACTCCCTCGAGAGATTAAAACTCAATGGCAGTGCTTTAAGACTGTTGTACTTGATTTTTAATGGGGGCAATGGAAAAGGAAGGAGGGAGGAGGACGGAGGGAGAGACAAACCGGCAACCGCATCAAGGTTGCTTATTAATCTTAGGTGTTGTGGTAGGAAAAAAAAAAAACCACACTTGCTCCATATCTGAATTTAAAAGCCAGCCTTGAATAAAAAAGAAATGAGAGACAGTGAGGCCCATCTTAGGAGAAAATGCCGGACTCTACAATTCTAAAAGCACACCCACTAGCAAGAAGCAAGAAAGAGCATGCCCACTAGCTCACTTAGGGGACGTTTGCCTTTCCCATATTAGATGCGTAAATGCAGTTTACATATGGAAATGTTCTACATGTAAATTTCACATATGTAAGCTTTACGCATGCATGCGTTTCAGTTTACAACGTTTGGCTACTATTGTCATTTTCACATCATTTACGCATGTGAATCATATCACCACATTTGTTTGAATTACATGAGAAAATGTAAAATTTTTAATTTTGTAAATTATATTTAGGTGTTTTTATCTTGATAGTAGCAATAGTTATGAGAACTAAAAATGGTCACCACTTTTTGTTCCTGTAATGTTTGGATGACTGTCAAAGTATGAAAACATGAAAAAGCAAAAATGATGTGTTGCTAAAATAAAAAATGAAAAAAAACACATGCCCACTTAGAAAAGGAAAGCTGCCACTCCCATCATAAGAGAAAATAAGAGAACAAGACAATTCTAAAAGAATGCCCACTAGTAAGAAAAAATAAAAAGGACGACCACCGGGTCACTTTTAGTCAAAAAGTAATTAACAATGTGGGCCCACTGGAAAAGAAAGTGGCCTCTACTCAGGCTGATCCCATGCTCTTTTTGCTTTTGGAGAAAATGATGGTAAACAATGTAAAACCTCCTTAACTTCAAAATATATATATAAAATGAACTATTTGGCTCCTCTAATTCACCAATTCTTTTCTTTTTAAATATGTATTTCTTTTTTAAAAATTTAAAACAAAACATTATTTACCGTCTTTGAGAGCATCTCTTGTACTGTTCTTAGATCCTTGCTATATCTTTTTCTCTTTATCAAAAGTCTTAAACGGGCATGAAAATATGATGGGGTATGTAACACCTTGCACATTCCTTGATTTTGAGAGAAGCCTAGGTTTGGACAATTTTTTGGCCTCATATGGGGATTTTGTAAATCCTCTGTTCCAACCCCACATGGAGTTCTTCCTTTCCTCTTATCTGTTGAAAGGTAGATCAATAGCATTTCTAGCAGATCAATAGCATTTCTGGCGTCGTTTTGAACGGTATTGATTTTTTTTTTCTTAGTTCTCTGGGCTCCACAATAAAGATTCAAACTGTTCATCGTGTTTAAAATGACCAAAACGGCTTGGAGGTAAAAATAAAAAAAATAAAAAATCAGCCATTGACTCATCATGAAATTTTGAGATATTTGCAAAAAAATTCAAACCAATAAATGACCATTTCTGGAACTCTATGGGCCCCATTGCACAATCCAAACCCTTCATCCACTTTATAAGGGCAAAAGCAGTTAGGGGTGAATTTTCATAGCTTAATTCATCACAAGTCAAGAGAAATTGCAGAAAACTCCATACCATTGGTCTGCCACGGTGTAAAAAAGGGCTTTTAGGGTTGAAGTTTTCTACTCATTGTTCGATTCATGTGGACCAAACAAACATGATCCGAACCATCCACAATCTCCAAACGGCTCAAAACAGCCATTAGTCAAATTTCAACCTTAGATTCTTCATGGATTTTGCATTATTTGCGAAAAAGACCAAACCATAAAAACCAACTTTTGTTTTATTTTTGTTGTCCCCATTTAAATGACTCGAACCACCCATCATCTCTAGAAGGCCAAAATGGCGAAGGGGTGGGAATTTAGGGCGTAAGACCAATGATAGTAGCCAACAATAGAGACTGACACTTCTCTTCCACATAAACAATCATGGACATGCAGCGGTGATAGCTGAGGGACCTGGATGACTGTGTGAGTACCTTTTTTTGTTGTAAATACTGTGTCAGTACTTAACTTTAAAAAAATATATAAAATGAACTATCTGGCCCTTCCAAGCCTTCAGATTTTTTCTTTTTTAAATAGGTATTTCTTTTTCAAATGTGTAAAACAAAACATTATTTACAACCTTTGAGAGCATCTCTTGTATTGTTCTTTTATTATTCGATCATTGATGTATCTTTTTCTCTTTATCAAATGTCATAAACAGGCGTGAAAATATGGAGTATGCGACACTTTAGGGCACATTTGGTAACCGACCACAAGGGAAATTCCTTCCTTTATTTTGAGGGAAACCTAGGTTTGGACAATTTTCTGGCCTCATAAGCGGATTTTGAAATGCATAGCAATTCTGACATCGTCTTGGATAGTATTTTTTTTTTCATTTTCTCATTTTTCTAGGCTCCACAATGAAGATTCAAACCATTTATCGTGTTTAAAATGCTCTAAACTGCTTAGAGGCAAAAAAAATCAGCAATTGATCCATCTTGGATTTTGAGATAATTACAAAAAAGTTCAAACCAATAGATGACCATTTGTGGACTTCTGTGGACCCCACTTGCACCATCCGAACCCTTCATCACTCTAGAAGAGCAAAAGCAGCTAGGGGTGAATTTTCATAGTTTGATTCATCAAAAATCAAGAGAAAATTGTAGAAAACTCGAGACCATTGATCTGCCACAGTGTAAGAAGGGGTTTTAGGATAGTCATTTTTTACCCATTTTCTGATTCTTGTGGACCCATCACCCAACAAACATGATCCGAACCGTCCATAATCTTCAAAGGGCTCAAAACAGCCATTGGTCAATTTTCAACCTTAAATTCTTCATGGGTTTTGAGTTATTTGCGAAAAAGACCAGACCACTAATTTTTTTATTTTTGTAGGCCCCATTTGCATGACTCAAACTATCCATCATCTCTAGAAGGCCAAAATTGAAAACGATGGGGTGGTGTTTTAGGCCATAAAACCAATGATGTAGCCAACAACAGGTCGGTAACCCGAAGAGAATGACACTTCTATTCCACATAAAGAGGGACTTGGAAGACTGTGTGAGTACTTGTTTTTTATTTGTAAATACTATGCCTTAAAAAAGAGCACGTAAAATGAACTATTTGGCCCATCTAATCCTCCAACTTTTTTTTTTTTTTAAATAGGTGTTTCTTTTTCAAATGCATAAAACAAAACATTATTTATAGCCTTTGAGAGCATCTCTTGTACTGTTCTTTGAACGTGTATTATTGGATCATTGGTGTATCGTTTTCTCTTTATCAAATTTCATAAACATGCATGAAAATATGGTGTAGTATGCGACACACCTTTAGGGCACATTTGGTAACCGACCACAGAGGAGATTCCATCCCTGATTTTGAGGGAAACCCAATTTGGACAATTTTCTGGCCTCACAAGAGGATTTTGCAAATCCTCCATTCCCAGCCCCGCCCCCCCCCCCCCCCCCCCCCCACCCCCCGGGGGTTCTTCCTTCCCTAGCGGAAAAGCAGATGAATAGCATTTCAGCTGTCATTTTGAACAGTATTGATTTTATCATTTTTCCTGTTTTTTCTGGGTTCTTCCTTCTCTAGCGGAAAAGCAGATGAATAGCATTTCAGGCGTCATTTTGAGCAGTATTGATTTTTATCATTTTTCCTGTTTTTTATGTGCTCCACAATGAAGATTCGAACGTTCATCGTGTTTTAAATGCCCAAGCTTGGAGGCCCAAAATCAGCCATTGATTCATTACGGATTTTGAGATATTTTCAAAAAAAAAGTTCAAACCAATAGATGACCATTTGTGGACTTCTCTGGCCCCCCATTTGCACAAATTAAGACTATTAAATCAAGTGCGGGACAATCTGATGAGGCTGATTAGATTAAACATGTATTTTTCCAGGGATGATTTTCAATTAAGTTTTATTTCAAAATTAGTCTTATAAAATGGTTTTCAAAATAATTACATATTTCAATATAGGTCTGAAAAAATTAGTCTTATCCTATGGTTTTCAAAATAATTAAATCTTCTAACATGTGTTTTGATAGGTGAAAATTACTGCGACTGTAGCAATATGAATATCATACCCTAAGTACTGGATTCATAGGGCTTTGAGTGAAGTACTGCTTGATGGGCTTAGCTTTTACTCCAACCAAAGTAGGGTCCACCCTTGGAAATGTGTTCAAAACAGAAAAAACAATATAAAAGCAGTGAACCATTTGTCAATCACAGGTTCCACAATCCATCAAGAAATGATCCCTACTTGAGTTATAAAGGAAAATCATTAATTTTGTGTGGTTTAAATTTGAGAAGATGAGTCCCCCGTAATTTATATTAATGGTTGTGCACCAAAGGCCCAATTGTATGCAAGGAATTGAATAAATATGAAATTGAAATTCTCTTTATGAAGATAATCTTTTTTCTTTCCTTCTCAATATGGAAAAGCTGTCACCCCCAACAAAGCAAGATATTTGTGCAGTTGGAAGGAAGGAAAATCAGAAAAACTTTCCTCTCTCCATAAATGGATTCCTCTCTTTGCACAAACCTACTTGAAAGCATGAGAAACATGTGGACCCTTCTTTCTAGGTTGTATTTTTTATATCTTATGAAATGAAAAGACCGGTCCCAGTGCCATTTTTTAGTTCTTGTGACCTTGTGACCAGAACCAACATACTAATCAAAGAGAAAATACGAAATGAAATGTCAGGTCCTTCATTTTCTTGCTTTCATTTTAGGGCAGCATAATGGGAAATCCAGCTCATTTTGTTACCAGTTAATGTTGGAGTATATCTAGCGAGGCAGATTTTTTTTTTTTTTTTTGCCCTTTAATTCTTCAAGCTGTTGTAAAGAAGTGTCCACTGCTACAATTAGAACACTTCTTGTCAAAAAGGCCATTGCCACCTTAAATCCTGTAACACAAGATTGGTCAAGCATCGTATTAATCCTTGAACAACATTACCTTCCCAACCAAATTAACATCTACTGTGACTGAATCCCCTTCTTTGATCAATCCAGTGAGCATTTTTTAAGCCAAGCAGTCTTCTAAAAGCCTTGTTATTGCCCTCCTCAGCGGCCTAGCCCCATATAATGGGTCATAACCATCCTCCATTACCTTCTCCTTAAACGCGTCCATCACCTTAATCTTTACGCCTTAAGACTTTGCCTTCTCCGATACCTGCATCAGTAGTGTATCCACAATATCCTTCATCTTGACCTTTGAAAGGCACTTAAACAGGATAATCTCATCCAACCTGTTCAAAACTCCGGCTTGAAAAACTTCCTTAGCTCGTTCATCATCATTGTCCTTGAATGGCTGTAATCACCACTGTCATTGATCACAACACTGCTCGCAATATTGGATGTCATGATCAGGAGTGTTCTTGAAATCGACTACTCACCCTTTGCCATCAGTCAGCCTCCCATCTTCCATAATCTGAAGCATCACATTGCACACATCTGGGTGGACGTTCTCTATCTCGTCGAATAAAACTACGCAGTGGGGCTGGCGACGGATTGCTTCTGCCGATGAGCTTTGAAACAGTGTGTTGCTCCATGAACTTGCTCATAGTAGGCAGCAAGTGCCTCTACTAGTTCAGTCTTTCCTACGCCAGTGGGGCCGCAGAATATGTAGCTTCCGATTGGGCGGTTGGGATCTTTTAGACCAACTCGAGCAGGGCGGATGGCACAGCTGATCGCTTCAATGGCCTTATCTTGACCGATGACTCGCTTGCGGAGAGCCTCTTCCATTTTGAGTTGATGTTTTGATTCGTTGCTTGAGATGTTCTCAATGGGGATTCCAGTCCAGGAGGAGAGAATGTGTTGGACATCCAATTCAGTCACAAGACTCACAACCAAGCTTGAATTGCCCCCTTAGGACTCAAACTTTCTCCTTTCTGTCTTGGTTATTCCTTTATTCTTTGCGGCCAATATCTTCACTATGAGCTCTTTCTCCTGCTCCATTAGCAACTCAGCCTGTCAACAAATCAATAGGTTTTGTCAGCATATCATCTTTCATTAAAACAACTATATTAAAACCAATCGGTTTTCATCTTACAAATGAATTGCCTTATACGATGCATAGGTGGGCTATGAAAGGCATGCAACATACCTGGTAAGGTTTTCCTTTTTCAATGAAAAAGATGAATGCATAATCTTGTATTTGTAACTAGAGTACACAATATAGTTTAGACTACTTCTATCAGTTTTTTTTGTTCTATAGAGATATTTACATCATGAGTCCGTATCCCCTGTTTTTTATAAATAGGGAGATACTGATTCATCCAATCCACATTCGCCACCCGTGTAAAATCTCTTCCTTTATTTTTTTTCACTCCAATAAAGCAATTGAGAAGGTGCATTACCTGGCATAATATTTTACACAGTTAGCGAATGTAGATTGGAAGTAGTAGTATCTCCCTGTTTCGATGAAATTGGGGATCCAGACTCTTATAGCACATGATCTTTGAGGACGTTCATTGAGATTGAACACAATCTTGAACAACTTTGAAGATCCCATGGTGGTTAGCTAATATGTTGTGAATTAGGCATGTAATAGGGGCATGATTGCTTGCAAAGAATGCACAGAAGTTAAATCCACATAGGAATTCATGTTCAAATTTGCCACACTGAAGGATTGATGAGGAGTGAAAGATGTGAGATGAGGGATGAATGATAAAGTGAGTCATGACGTAGATGGGGCAGTCATTTCTTATCTTCGTTTGATACAGGTTCCATTAAAGGGGAGATTATCTGAAGGTCATTGTTTTTTAAGATTCGCCTTTGATTTTTCATTTTTATTCACTTATAGAAATATAATCCCAGGAATTCAATTACATGAAACGAACTAGCCCTAAAATTCACACAATTGGGCCTTAATATATAGCCATCCATTGAGAGGTGATGAAACCAAGGTCACATTGAAACAAAACAAAATACTATAAACATGCATATCATTGCCTTAGGTCAAATGACAATTATTGTCCAATGAAGCTAATTTTTATGATGAGAGCAGTTCAATGTAGGGACATCAACAATCTAGCAATGTACCTTTCCAAAATCTTGCTTGTCGATGGAGTCAATTTTCTTCTCAATGATCTGCCTAAGCTCTTTGCTGGACTCTTTAACTTCTGGAGGGTCTTGCAGTTCTTGAAGAAGCTCCATTTCTTGATTCCACAAATCCATAGCCTATTAAAGTCCATAAGCAATTTTCTCATGTCAAAAAAGCACTAGTGGAATAAGTTTTTCCTTTCCCAATTCCCCTCATTTCTCCCATTTAAGATTCCCATAGAAGAACCACTCCTGTGAAGTTTCGTAAATTATTTCACAAGCTAAGCAAGGTAGGTTGTGCAACATAAAATGTGGTGACTCAAAAATGATAAAATAAGGAACAGGAAAATTTGTACATGAACAAAATGGAAACTAAGACCCAAACCATTTTCAAAAAAATGGGACTAATTCTTAAACCTAGGGTTTGGGTTAACCCTTCTTTTATTTTCGGGCTGGTTTCATATAGACTTTTTTAAACTAATCAATAAAAGGAATCAGGTTTGGGTTGAGTGCCTTCTTGATATTCAATCCACCAACTGAAATGAAACCCAAATCGATCAGATGACTCAATCGTGCTGCTATGATCAACCAGCACAACCTGATTGCAAGGCTTTACTCTGTCAGTTTGGAGTTCCCTTCTCAAATTTCAGTTTTAATTTGGTACATTTTCAACCCTAAGCATAAATGGATCAAGTTTGGGTTGGGCCTAAACATGTAAACCATAAGAGTTCTTTTTTGTTTTTTTTTTTCTTTTTTATGATCAAGTCTGGGTTGGCATAACAAACACTGTTGGTAGTGCGATGGCCAGAAGTACACATTGTGGTGTTCACATAAATGCTGGGTGTGAGATAGGTGTGGCCAGTACCAAGGTAATTTTTGCGTTCTTTATGATTTGATATCCATGCTGTGGCAAACTACTATGCTAGTCATCTAACACTAACCTCACCATAATCTAACAGGCATACACAAGTCAGATAGTTGTGATGGCTATGATGGCTTTAGCCATTGGAGATGACACAACATCCAGTCAAGCAAGGAGAGAGGCTGTTATTGATGGACTGTTTGACTTGCCGAGTATGTTTCTGTCAAAACTTTCCATCATATTTTCAGTTTTCTAGTCTAATTTCATCTTTAAACTCGCACAGTTGAGCACAATTGTATAAGAATGATGCAAACAAAGGGTTTGATTGTAACCCTAGTTTCAGATTTCACACGCACAGTGCACCAAAATTGTAAAATCCAGCCACTTGTCAGAAAAATACAGCGAGTAAACATGGAAAAAGTTATATTTAAATATTCACCTTACATCCCTTTTGGCATGTGCCTACCTCATTCTTCTACTGCAACACAAGTATCCAAGCAACAAAATTGAAAATTAAGCAGTCAGGTATAGATTTGACCTTTACCAACACTTGTGCAATCTCTCTAAAACATGATGGTAGTCCCAAAATCATGTTATCACTTCTTGTGTTGATAGGGGTAATCTAATCAAATTACTGTAACAAGATAATTCAGACATACGGACAAAATAAGCCGGTCCATGAATTCCAATATGTGATGGAAAAATCAACCAGAAACCATGAAGTGCAAGTTTAGTCTTGTGTTGATATGATTGAATGCTCATTTTATCGGCAAATTAGCTTCTGTATGTTGATCTTTTGGTTACTGCAACGGTTATGAACAGTTACCTAGCACATGAGAGGATATACTGATGTAAACTTAATAGAAAGACCAGATTACACGTAAATCGGTATTGGTACAACTCCAAACTATTTAGGTGTCACAATTATAGAAAGGAACACAAGTGAATTCATTAATCCTGTTCTTTGTATTTAATTAATGAACCAACTAAACTCACCCAACCCATTACATCTTTTCAGATACCTTCAAATAAAAGAATATATCTATAATCGAGATCTAAGCCTCAATCAAGTTGTTGAGATGATTTTATCCAATACGTTCACAATTAACTAAAGATATGAAACCATACTTTTCCTAGTTACTAAGTTAAGTGATGTTCTAATTCAACTAAATATTGTGGAGGCAGGGACAGCTGTGAACTTGTCATGCTTAACTCCTTTGAGCTATGTTTTTTGCGGCACATGTGAGTCATGGCCTTTGTGTACACTTGAGTTCCACATCTGCCCCAGCGAGTCAACCAGCAATCGGGGATTTGATGACCCAAACTTCTGGATGCAAGTGAAAATGTGTGATCAAAAGAAGTTGATTCAGCTAATATTCAGCCATTAGGAGTGTCCTACCTGCTTGACTTTTAGATAATGGCATAACCATGGTAGAATCTTCCTAATGGTTGGATCCACAAGTGTGTTCTTCAAGAAGGGTTAGAAAATATCTCATATTGCATGAATATGTGGCTTCTTAGAGCTTTGGTCTGCTACTACAAAGTGGAAGGGGAATAGAAATGGACAAATCTGGTGTTTTTCCTAATAAGTATATGGTGCACCTGTAGAGATCCAAACTGATCCTACTTGGATGGGCTATAGCTAGAATATAATGCTGACAGACATGACTGTTGTGGAATGGAAGAGAAACAGAAATGGTTAATAGCATGGTGTTTATCACCTTTGTTCCTCATAAGTCTGCAGTGCATCTATACAGATCCGAACTGATCCTACCTTGGATAGGCTATAGCTTGAAATGATGCTGACAGACACACAAAACCATTCCACCAGGTATCTTATGAGAAACAGAATGGGCCATCTTATTAGGAAACAGAACCAATGGTTAAAGTAAAACTTGACCAAAGTTCCACTAAGGCTCATATAGCAATTGAGAAAAAAAAAAAAAAACCCTCCAAGCGAAGTGTTAAGATTTTTCCAACCAGTTTGATTTGTGGGCTATCTCACCCCATCAGTTGTGGTGCCCATGCAAATGAATGGTTCAGATCTTGCCATGTGCTACATGAATGAAGTTAATATCATGTTTAACTACGGAGGAAGGTGACTCACATTAGGATCTCTCAAATGGAAAATGTACATCAGATATTGAACGACTCTTACTCTTGGTTTTTTTGACAGATAAAGTTAGAGAGGCTTTGAGACTTGACAATGAAATGAAGGATCTTGCTAAATTTTTAATGGATGAGCAGTCACTTCTGATGTTTGGCAGGGGTTACAACTATGCCACAGCTTTAGAGGGTGCTTTGAAGGTGAAAGAAGTGGCACTTATGCACAGTGAGGGAATACTTGCAGGCGAAATGAAACACGGCCCATTGGCATTAGTTGATGAAACCCTCCCCATCATTGTCCTTGCCACACAAGATACTTGCTTCAGGTAACTATGTGCGGTGTATATTATAGATATATTGAAGTTGAGCTGCAACTTGATTAATTTTATCTCAGCAATTTTATGTATCCTTATTCACAGTTACTGTTTTTTTTCCTGGGCAGTTGCTGGCATATCATCTGACGGTTCTGCTTGGATATAATGTAGACCAGCCTCGGAATCTTGCGAAGAGTGTGACAACTCAATAAAGGTGAGACCAGGGTTAGAACATTTGCCATTGAGGTATAAGGGCAGCTTTTAAATTTTTGCTCTGTAGGATCTTACACCCCATTGAGCTACCACTTATCCCAAAACCAATTGGTGATAGGAAACGGCAGTACAATGGTTTTATGGTGAGGGCGAGGGTTCGACCATAATTATGACCACTCAGGAGCGAGGGTGGACGTTGACCTCAACATGCTCCCTCTTCTCTCCGGTAACCTTTATATGGAAGGGGGACTCAAGATTTCCAGGCTATCGGATATTCCATTGTAAATCATCTCTTTTTCTAGGCACAACAGAACAGTGACAAGGGGCGAGAGTTTTTCTTTCCATGTTTTTAGAAACATATACTTATTAACCTTATTAGATAGTTTAACATGATCAAACATCCTGATCTATTCTTCTTTTTAATTGTTTATTCTATAATGCATTTGTGTTTAGTTTTCAGCTTGTACAAACTTTAGCTTCCTTTTGGTGTGTACAAATATCACAATGATTATCAATAGTTATCATTCTAACTATATATATTCTATTTTAACTTCTGGTTTTTTTTTTTTTGGAAATATTATAGAAATTCACCATGATAAAATCTTAACATGTACTTGTTTTTCATGTTACTCTCATTGTAATTGGGGTTCAAATGAGTTTCAAGTGCTTTGAAGTCATGACCTTTTTCCAGGGATAGCTATAGTTTTAAGCAATGGTAAAATCTGTTTTAAAAATAAACAACCAATTAAATTAAAATTTATTCTCTCTCTAAGTTTGTAAATTATAGCCTAAAATTTTTAGAACAAAGCAGGCCTTTGCATCATTAACAGATTGAGTACCTCCTCCTCCATGCCTTCTTGCCGCAATTCCACGTCGTCACATTTTCATAGCAACTCCAACTCGTCCATTTTTGGCTTATTTTTCAACTGAGCCTCTTTGGCCTCCTTAACATTGACCACATTCTCAAGCTCTGAGATTCGAAGACGTCCTCTTAGATGGATCCAGTTCTTCAACTCATTTATTCCACGTCCATTCTCCTTTCCCACATTAAAATAGCTCAACGTTTGGAGGCCTTTTAATGTCCCAATTCTTGGCGGGATAGAAACTGAGTATGAATTAAGACCCAGATGTCTTAGGTTGATAAGGTTGCTCAAGTCACTAGGTAGCTGTGCGTGCCTAAAAATTACGGACTTGGTTTAGATGATAATGAGAGAGTTTAAAGATAAGCTCTTTAACTGAGCAGGAACGTCTCTGATGGTCTGGAACCTGAAAGGGAGAAGAGAACAGAAGTCAGGGCCCGAGGCTGCTGTCAGCCAAAGGCACTCCGACGCCTGAGTTAGTGCAGTAACTAGACTAGGGTGAAGTGAGGAAGAAGATGTGAGCAAAATAGACAGAGTATGGACTGTATCTTGCGTACCTTTTCATGTCTTACCATGCAGGTATATATAGAGGAGAGTGGAAGGTTCCACAGTGGAGGTAGGTGAGGATACTTGCCCCATCAGCCCACACCTAGGATCCTGAGTGGTGGTAGGTGAGGATACTTGTCCCATCAGATCTTCCCTCAAATCCCTCACATAAATGTGGATGTGATCTGTGGATAGGAACAAGCCCTTATCAATGGTCGGTGGCCACCCTATTTGTCAGGGACTCCCTATAAAGCAGTCGTCCCATCTCATAATGGAGATTTAAGACGCTCAGTGCTCACCTCGGCCATTAGCCGAACTGGAGAAGACATCGAGGCCGAGAGCGCCACCTCGGGAGTTTACTGCTGAAATATGAGATGCTGAACCCCGAGTAAGCGTGCTCGGCTACTATTACCGAGGTTAGACCGGGTCTCAATGCTTGCTGGCACTATTGCCGAGCTGACGGAGACCGGGCCCAGAGCATGCCCCGATCGGTACTTCTACCGAACTGGGAGGTATTATCTGGATTACGGAAATACCCCACACAATAGCCCCCCAGCCCCCGACTTCGGTAGTTCTGTAAGCTTCCGAGGTTGGGGGCGGAGTGATGGGGGATTTCCCTTTGCCGAGCTTGTAGCTCTAGTGGTTGCTGACGTCCGATCTTTGTTGTATTGCTCTGCTGGCTGAAGGCGCCTATGTCGCTTCGTCTGCCCGAGGTAATTTATTACAAAGGCTGCACGGAAACGGAAGGCGTACCGTCCTGCCATGTGTCACATTCTGGTAGGTCGTACGGCCAAATTGAAGTGACGCGCATGTCTCCCGCAGTGATATTATGACGGCGTGCCCTAGGGATTCTAACGGACGCCTTCCCTGTCTTATAAAGACAGAGCGTCTTCTTCGTTTCCTCATTTTGGCATCCAAAAGACCTGCATTCTGAAGAGGAGGCCCCTGTTTGCAGGAGTTTTTCTTCGTCTGGAGTCTGCCTTCCACATCTTTATACGTCATCTGTCCTCTGTGAGTTCCTCGTTTCCTTCCTGTTCTCTGCTCTCATCTTTTTTCCGTTAGTGCTTTTTGCTAGGGCTAGGGTCTCTGTAGTCATGCCTCGTGATTCGAAGCCAAGGTTTGGGGCCTACAGACACTGGGTAGACACCCCTGCGGCCTTAAAGAAGTTCAGGAGGCTGTATAACATACCAGAAGAGGTCACTGTTAGGATAGACGACCCGGAGGACAGTTTTGACGGTCTGACTTACCGGAATGGATGGATGTCGTTCCCGTTGGTCTCCATTGTAGAAGGAGGGGTTCGGTTCCCAGTCCACCAGCTCCTAAGGGAGTGTCTTCGGACGTGGAAACTCTGTCCTTGCCAGCTGATGCCCAACTGTTTCAAAATAATAATGGGAGCGGCCGAGCTGAATAGGATCCTAGGGATTAATCTCGGTGTCCATGACATCGAGGATTTATATTATTTGTGCAAATCCACGGGGACCGACATCCACTATTACCTCTGTAATTATTTGTTTTGCCGAGCTCATTCTTTGTTTTTACCGGGCAGGTAACATTGAAAGGAAGAAGGAAGCGCGGAGGGTCGGGTGGAAGAGGAACGTCGAGTGGTTGAAGGCAGTGAAAAAATACACAGGCCATCACACTCGCGCGGCTTGGGACCTTCTCAGCTATAAGCCGGTCTACAATTCCTTCATCCCTTGAAGGTTGGGTGATCTTCCCGTTGGTGAAGAGCCTGAAGGGAGCTCTAGTCACCCTCCTTCTGGTGAGGTCTTTGGGGAGGAGAAGCCGGACATCCAACCCAACCATGGAGCCGGAGCAGGTGCTTCGACTTCGGCGCCCTTTCACTCGACTGTTGAAGTGAAAACAGAGCCCGACCTTGGAGCCGGGATCTCCTCTTCGGCCCCAACACAGCAGTCTGCGAACCCTCGGCAGGCGAATATCCTCCCTTGGAGTTCGGAGGAAGAAGAAGAAGAAGAAGAGATGCCGCTGCAGAAACGCCGCCCCCCTGTCCAGTTCATAGACCTGGAATTCGAGGCCTTTGGAGAGCCGGTTCCGCTGGCTACAATTCCCCCAGCCTCTAGCGGGAAGGGGCCTTCCCCCGTGCCGACCGTGCCCGTGAAACACCCAGCTGAGGGCCCTCAGAAGCGCCTTGCCGAGAAGAAGGGGGGCCCGGTCGAGAAGAAGTCTCGGCAAGAAGGGCCAGTGGAGAAGGAGCCTGAGAAAGGGGGCGCCTTCGTGGAGAAGGGCGCCACATCGGAGGAGGGAATCATCCCTCCGAAGAGGGGGGATGCCCCATCTTGGAGGGATGCTATTCCTCCATTACCAAAGGACATGGAGAAGCTGGATGAGACTTCTCTGAAGAAGGCTGTCGAGCTTGACCCGACTAAGCGAACTGTTTGCATTCCTTTCCAGCCGAACATGATGGTCCAGCCAAGGAGGCCCTTATCGATCAATGACCGGCTTTGTGACGACTCCCTTGTGGCTGCTGCGATTACCAGAGCCTGTTGCCTCCCGAAGGATATGCAGAAATTTGAGAAGCAGGAGGACGCGGCTCTGGTAATGTCGGTGATACAGGCGTCGATAGCTGTAAGTTCAGTCCTGTCTCCTCTGATTTCATAATTCTCTTTATCTTGGTAAATTTCCTGACTGACTTCTCTGATGCAGAATGTCCAGAAGCTTGAGGTGGTTTTGGAGAGGGCTCTGGCTAAGTCTTCCAAGACTTCTCAGTTAGAGGGTGAGAAGAAGAAGATTGCAGCCGCCCTTGAGGCAAGTACGGAGCGGATAAAGGAGCTGGAGGAGAAGAACAAGAAGCTCACCTCGGAGATGGACTCAGCAGGCGTTGAGATCATTAAGCTGAGGACCGAGACGAGCGATCTGAAAGGGGCGGTCGACGTAAAGGCCAAGAGGGCTGCCGAGCTGGAGGCTGAAGTACGTAAACTCCAGGCCGAGAAGGCAGCCTTGGCAAAAGTAAAGACCGAAGCTGAGACCAGTCTGCAAAGAGAGAAGGCCGAAAAGGAGAACATGAGCAAGGAGACGGCCGAACTCAAGAAGTCTTTGCAGGATGAGGTCGATGAAGCATATAAGGATGGAGTGAGGTTTGCAACAGAGGCCTACGAGGGCAAGCTCGACGGCGTATGTCAGAGGGCATACGAACTTGGCGGCAGGGCTGCATTGAAAAAGGCGGGGATCTCGGAAGATCACCCCGTATATCGTGATCCGCCCAAGTTCGTCCGTCGGACCTCGGCTCCAGTCCCTACTCCCGAGGGTTCTTCTAGTTCAGAAGCTCCGCCTTCTTCCTCAGATGCCCCTTCTGCTCCGTCATCTGTAGAACTTGATGCCAAGGCCGATGAGGGGAGGAAGAAGGACTGAAGATGATGTATCTTTATTTTTTCTGTATTTGGGGAGTTTATCTGCATTATTTCTGTCTTTCGAATAGACAGATTGTAATCACTTTTTAATGTATCAAATTAGTTTTTGTATCCAACTTGATCATCTGCGTGATAAATTGTTTCATTTCCTTTTTCACTGTCTTTTTATGTGCTCGGTTTTGCAACCAAAATAAATAACAGGAAATAAGAGAAGCATTAAGTTTGTAACCCGAGGTGCTGTCTAGATTCTGTAATCGTAACAAGCATTGATCTCAGTAAAACTAAAGGCGCTTGGTCCCATGACCAAAGGAGAGTTCGGCTTTGTAATCAGAACTCGACTGGTCCACTGATCGGGCCGAAATATCTGACCTTGGTGACCAAACCAGAGTACGTGCCGAGTTCCATAACTTGGCCATATTTGAGAATAGGAGATAGTTTTCAGAAAGCCAAAACATTTTCTATAAAAAGAATCAGCTTATTGACTTCCAAAATCCGGTTACATCTCAGAAGTAGAATTTCTTGAGGTGCGTGGCATTCCATGGACGTGGTAGTTCCCTACCCTCCATGTCCTCAAGTCTGTATGCAGACTGTCCAGCTATCGAAGTGACTTTGAACGGCCCGTGCCACTTCGGTGCAAGCTTTCCTTCGCTGGGATTTTTGTCTGCTGGTAGTGTCTTCTTTAAGACCAGTTCTCCAGGTGAGAACTTCCTTTCCTTGACCTTTCGATTGTATCCTCTAGCTAACTGTCGCTGGTAGGAAGCGAGGTGGATGGCTGCGGCATCCCTTCGTTCCTCAGCTAGGTCGAGCTCTGTGGCGAGGTTTACATCGTTCTGGCCTCGGTCGAATATTTCCGACCTGAGGGTCGGGAGACCGACCTCAAGTGGAATTACAGCTTCCATCCCGTAGGCCAGGGAGAAGGGTGTAACCGAGGTTGAGTGCCTTGGGGTAGTTCTGTACGCCCAAAGGACGCTCGGGAGCTGCTCTACCCATCTCCCCTTAGCTCGGTCCAGTCTCCTCTTGAGTCCGTCGAGGACGACCTTGTTAGAGATTTCAGCTTGTCCATTGCTCTAGGGGTAGGCTGGAGTGGAATAGTAGTTCCTGATCCCAAGCTCTTGACAGAAGTGTTTGAAGAAATTGGAGTCGAACTGAGTCCTATTATCCGAGACTAAGGCTCGAGGCACTCCAAATCTTGTCACGATGCTCTTCCATATGAAGTTTTTAGTATCCTTCTCGGTGATGGAAGACAACGCTTCAACTTCTATCCACTTGGAAAAATAGTCAGTAGCCACTATCAACCATCTCTTATTCTCCGGAGCTCGGTGGAGAGGTCCCACCAAGTCCAGTCCCCACTGGGCGAAAGGCCAGGGACTGGAGAGAGGACTTAGGTCATGTGCTGGCTGATGGAGAGAGTGAGAGAACTTCTGGCACTTCTCGCATTTCCTGGCATAGACCTGAGCGTCCTTCTACATATAGGGCCACCAGTAACCTTGGCTGATAGCTCGGTAAGCCAATGACCGACCTCCAATGTGACTGCCACAGATCCCTTCATGGATTTCATAAAGGAAGTCCTCGACTTTGCTCGGGTGAACGCACTGAAGGTAAGGGCCACTGTAGGACTTTTTGTAGAGCTTGTGATCTGGGGATAACCAGAACCGAGCTGTTTTCAGCCTGATTTTGTGGCCCTGGTTCTTGTCCTCGGGAAGCTAGTCGTCCTTGAGGTAGGAAATGAACTCGTCCATCCAGCTCGGACCGAGGTTGGCACACAAGACCTGCCGAGGTGGGTGGAGTTCTATACTCGGTCTGTCGAGCGTTTCCACTTCGACAGTCCGTTTTCTTCCTGCCTCGACAGCAGAGGCCAAGTTTGCGCGTGCATCGGCGTGAGAGTTGGAATCTCTACCGACCTGCCTGACTTCAGCTTTTTGGAACTGAAATAGAAGTTGCTTGCTGTGGGCTAGGTAGGCCGCCATCCTGTCGTCACGGGCCTGGTAGTCTCCATTCAGTTGGTTTGTTACCAGCTGTGAATCGCTGTAGACCACCAGTTGCTGTGCTCCCAGAAGTTTTACACTGCCCAGCCCTGCGATTAGAGCTTCATACTCAGCTTCGTTGTTTGATGCTTTGAAGTCAAGAGTCAGGGCTTGCTCAATGACGAGGCCATCCGGAGACTGGAGGACGATGCCAGCGCCGGCCCTTCTGGAGGTTGAGGACCCATCCACGAAGACCTTCCAAGATGAGTCGAGGAATTGTTTCCTGGACTGCTCCTGCTCTGTCTCGGTGTTTGCCTCAGCCTCCTTGCCCCCCAGTTCAGTTCCGAGGATGTTCAGTGCCGAACTAGGATAGGTAAATTCCACAATAAAGTCTGCCAGTACTTGGTCCTTGATTGCCGTTCTGGTTTGATATTGGATATCATACTGTCCCAGTTCAACAGCCCATTTAGACACCCTCCAGAGAAGTCTGCTTTTCTGAAAAGATATTTGAGTGGATGTTTGGTCACAACCACTATGGAATATGTTTGGAAGTAGTGGGAGAGCTTGCGAGAGACACTGACGAGTGCAAATGCGAGCTTCTCCAATGGCAGGTATCTCGTTTCGGCATCCAGCAGGATTTTGCTTGTGTAATAGATGGGCTTTTCCTGCATGTCATCTTCTCTTATGAGTACCGAGCTTACTGCATGGTCTGAAACTGCCAGATATAGGTATAAGGTCTCACCCTGTACCGGGGTGGAAAGCAGGGGAGATGAGGAGAGGTATACTTTGAGTGCCTGGAGGGCACTTTTGCACTCTGGGGTCCACTGGAACCCTGAACTCTTCTTCAAGAGCTGGAAGAAGGGACGACATTTGTCTGAAGCTCGGCTAATGAAGCGGTTCAGTGCTGCTGCCATCCCTGTAAGTCTCTGGACCTGCTTTGCCGAGGTCGGACTCTGTAGGGCCTTAATCGCCGAAATTTGATCAGGATTGGCCTCTATCCCACGTCTGGTGACCAGGCTGCCCAGGAATTTGCCCAAGCCGAGGCCAAATGCACACTTGGAGGCATTCAGCTTCAGCTTGTATTGTTTGAGGACGGCGAAAGTTTGATGCAGGTCAGTTAAGTGGTCCTGTGACCTTTTAGACTTAACGACCATGTCACCAATATAGACCTCGACCGTCCTGCCGAACTGGGCCTGAAACATCTTGGTTACCAGCCTCTGGTAAGTGGCCCTAGCGTTTTTTAACCCGAAGGGCATCACCTTGTAGCAGTAAATGCCTCTGGGTGTTATGAACGCGGTTTTTTCTTGATCAGGCCCGTGCATCGGAATTTGATGGTAACCTCGGTAGGCATCGAGGAAACTCATCCTATCATGCCCGGCAGTGGCATCGATCAGCTGGTCTATCTTTGGAAGGGGAAAGCTGTCTTTGGGACAGGCTTTGTTAAGATCGGTGAAGTCGACGCAAACCCTCCAGCTCCCATTCTTCTTTTTTACCACAACCGTGTTGGCTAACCACACAGGGTAGTGAACTTCTCTGATAGCTTCAGCTTCTAACAATTTTTTGACCTCCTCGGTCACAGCTTCCGCTTGTTGGATGCCCGACCTGCGAGTCTTTTGGAATACAGGCTTATGCTCGGGATCCACATTCAGCTTGTGGCTCATGACCTCGGGGTCGATGCCAGGCATTTCATATGGGGTCCAAGCGAAGACCTCTCTGTTCTGTAATAGGAAGTAAAGCATCTCGGCCCTTTCCTCGCCAGCAAGCTGGCTACCGAGCACGAAGAACCTTTCCGGATCGTTGGGATCGATCTCGACTTCGGTGAGGTCTTCAACGCTCTTCTGCTCGGGAGTTCGGCCAACAGCGTCGAGCTCAGCATCCAGCTCGGTCATGTGGACTCGCTGCGGCTCTGCATCTCCAGGGACCATGGTCATGAGACATTCCTTGGCCATCTGTTGGTCACCGCGGACTATGATAACTTCGAAGCCCCCGTTCTCGTTCTGTAACAGGAACTTGAGCTTCTGATGATTGGTGGAGGAAACAACCTCCATGTTATGAAGCCAGGTTCTTCCCATGATGGCATTGTATGGAGATTGTGCATCTACCACCAGGAAATCGGCTGTCATGGGGGCTCCTCCCCCCTCAACTTTAAGGGAGATCTTCCCTTTCGGATATACTGTCTTAGAGCTGAAACCCACCAATGGGGTGCGAGCTTCCTGCAGGTCCTCTTCTTTCAGACCCATTCTTTTGAAGCAATTGAAATAAAGGATTTCTGAGGAGCTCCCGGGGTCCACTAGGATCCTCTTGACATTGAAGTTCTGTAACCTCATAGTCAGGAGAAGATGATCATTATGGGGTAGCTGGACCCCGGCCAAGTCTTTGTCAGAGAACCAAATTTTTGGTCTCTCTAGACGTGCCTTCTTTGCTGAGGGACCAAGCTCAGCAGCCAGTACATGCTTGCCGTGCTGGGCCATCCTGGCCTCGGTACGGGCCTAGCCGCTTCCTCTGGGAGTGGAGGCCAGGTGGATGACGTCGACGGTCCCCAACGGCTCGTCGCTATCCCGATCATCGGGCTGGCGCTGCTGAGCCTGGTTCACTTTGCCTTCCTCTTTGACGTGATCTCTGAAGTGCCCGTCTTTCACGAGCCTTTCGAGGTGCGCCTTAAAGGCATGGCAATCGTCGGTTCTGTGTCCTCTATCTTTGTGGTAGGCACAGAACTTGCTTTGGTCACGGGAGGCAGCGTCACTTTTCATAGGCTGGGGCCATTTGAAGAAGGGCTGGGCTTGGATCTTGCCGAAGAGCTTGTAGATAGGTTCCTTGAAGATGGTATTGACGGCCTTGTAAGGAGCGCCAGTTGGTTTTGGCTTTGCGTTGCCTCCCGAGGTGGGGACAGAACGTGCTGCCGAACTGGATGGCTCTCTGTTTCGATCCGCCTCTCTCTTGGCAAACCTCCTTTCTTTCTTTGAAGGTCGGCCTCCTGCCAAATGTTATGGCTCTCCCGAGCTCGGAGTTCGTCCTCCTCTTGCTCAACGTACTGGTTCACCCGGACCATCAATGCTTTCACCGAAGTCGCGGGGAACCGCGCCAGTTCCTTCCGAAGCTCATTGCCCGGGAGCAAAGCTTGTCGGAAAGCCGTGACGGCCACCTCATCGTTGGCATTTTCGATCACGCTGTAGATGGTCCAGAACCTTTTGACAAACCGAGTGATGTTCTCGGTCGGCCTCATCTTGATTGAGATCAGGTCGGCGTCAGTCTTTGGGATGACCCGGTGTGCTTGGAACTTCTCGACGAAGGAATCTCGGAGCTGTCGCCAGCTCGAAATCAATCCCTCGGAGAGTGCACAGAACCATTGAAGTGGGAGGTCACCCAGGCTGGAGGAGAAAACCTTGCAATCAAGGCTGCCGTCACCGCCAAACACCGTCATCTTCTTGGTGAAGTGTTGGAGGTGAGCCTCGGGGTCCGACATCCCGTCATAGAGATTGAAGCGCGGGACGCTGAACTTATCAGGGAGAAGATGATCTCTGATTTCCCGAGTAAATGGAGATGTGCCGTGGTTGGCACTATGTCTGGTAGCCAACTGACCTCGAGTGAGGCCGGCGTACTCCAGGTTCTGCTGCACGGCCAGCTTGATCTGCTGATCAATATAGTCAGCCATGTCGGGGTCAGCCTCGGTCTCCCGTCTTTTTCTCTGGCGCTGATGCTGGTCAGCGCTAGCGTGGGTGTTACTCGAGCCCTCTTCGCGAGCGCGGTTACGCCTCTCGTTTAGATGCTGTCTCAGGTCTGGTCGACCCCCGGGACCCCTCCGAGTCTGCTGCCGAGGTGGGGGAGTGTGAGAGGTTGCGGGCGGGACTCCGTCCTTTGCCTCGAGCTGTCGCTAAAGCTGGAGGATCTGCTCTTTTTGTTCTTCAATGACGAGGTTTTGAGCCTTGATTGCTTCGGCTTGGGCCTCGACACCTTCCTCTAGGGCCATGTCGTTGTCATCTTCATCATCGAAGTGGAGGTGGTCCTCTTCCATGTGGTCCTCGTGACGAGACCGACGAGGATGAAACTGCACAGGAGCCTTGCCTCGTTGGGACTATTCCTGAGGAGGAATATGCTTACGGGGTGGCTCGGTGAAAACAACCTCTAGACATGGACGCTCTGCTTGAGAGGTAGTTGGCCGGGCCCACTCTATTACGGGACCGTGCCGAGGAGACGTTGCCACATCTCTTGACGATGAGTGTCTCACCGTGACGGGCGATCCTACACTTCGAATACCAGGTTCTCCGCCAACTCTCCTCGGCTGAGGGTTGGGCGGTGTCTGCCTGGTTGCTTCCCGCTGATTTGTAACCAGCACTCCTGCCTGGTTCGTCACCAGTGGAGGCGGCAGGAATATCTCTAGTTGCTTGGACCTAGATGGTTCAGCAACATTCTTTCCCTTCTTAGCCTTTGGAGGCATTGCTGTTAGGATGAAAATATGGATTTTCACAGGTCGTGGGTTCGAGTCCCCACAGACGGCGCCAATTGTGCGTGCCTAAAAATTACGGACTTAGTTTAGATGATAATGAGAGAGTTTAAAGATAAGCTCTTTAGCTGAGCAGGAACGTCTCTGATGGTCTGGAACCTGAAAGGGAGAAGAGAACAGAAGTTAGGGCCCGAGGCTGCTGTCAACCAAAGGCACTCCGACGCCTGAGTTAGTGCAGTAACTAAACTAGGGTGAAGTGAGGAAGAAGATGTGAACAAAATAGACAGAGTATGGACTGTATCTTGCGTACCTATTCATGTCTTACCATGCAAGTATATATAGAGGAGAGTGGAAGGCTCCACAGTGGAGGTAGGTGAGGATACTTGTCCCATCAGCCCACACCTGGGATCCTGAGTGGAGGTATGTGAGGATACTTATCCCATCAGACCTTCCCTCAAATTCCTCACATAAATGTGGATGTGATCTGTGGATAGGAACAAGCCCTTATCAATGGTCGGTGGCCACCTATTTGTCAGGGACTCCCTATAAAGCAGCCGTCCCATCTCATAATAGAGATTTAACATGCCCAGTGCTCACCTCGGCCCTTGGCCGAACTGGAGGGCCGAACTGGAGAAGACATCGAGGCCGAGAGCGCCACCTCGGGAGTTTACTGTTGAAATATGAGATGCCGAACGTCAAGGAAGTGTGCTCGGCTACTATTACCGAGGTTAGACCTGGTCTTGATGCTTGCTGGCACTATTGCCGAGCTGACAGAGATCGGGCCCCGAGCATGCCCTGATCGGTACTTCTACCGAACTGGGAGGTAATTATCTGGATTACGGAAATACCCCACACAGTAGCTCTTTGCAATAATCCAATATCAAGGTTTGTAGATTGTAGAGCCTGGTTGTTGATTTCGGTAACGTTTCAATGTTACAATAAGACAAGTCAGGATGCCACAGTTGCAGCAAATCTCCAATTGATTCTGGCAATTCAGTGATGCCACTTCCACGCAAATGCAAAGTGCGTATGTGCCTCAAATTTATAAACAAATCAGCTGGGATATTCCCAGTGTAGTATGACAATGACAGAGTGCGCAGACTATTCAAACAATAGAAATCCTCAAAATTGCTGCATGATTTTAAAAGAGAATCTGACATGTAGCGAGCCTTTTCAGCATTTCCATGTGACGTCTCATCTCCTATTTTCCAAAAATCAGCTCCTAAAACAGAACGTGCGAGATCATGAGTGAGGTCATGCATTGTGTAATGTGAACTCATGAATCTTGAACAATTAAGTAGAGACCTTGAAACCAAATCAGCAAGATATTCCCTGCCTAAGCCTTCCATTTGCTCATTAGTACTTTTTTTAGCCAGAATAAAACCTTGTGCCATCCACATCAGAATTAAATCATCGCCTTTGACCCCACCCCAAAATTTATCAACTACGCAAGCACAATATGCAAAACACCGCTTCAAATGTGCTGGCAAGTTATGATAACTCAATCTTAGAGCAGGCAAAATATCATTTCTTTCTTTTGGCAAGTCCCATATCTCGCTTTTCAAGATTGCTTCCCACTGGACAACCTGCAGAGCGTAACAGACCTCCCAGTGTCTTCACTGCCAAAGGCAACCCATTGCACATGTTTACAATTTTCTTGCCTATCTTCACCAAGTCCGGATGTGCATCTGAATCCCCATCTACAAATGCTCGCCTTTCGAACAAAGACGAGCAATCATCATCTGACAGACCCTGCAAGAAATGAGTGGGAACTGTTCCCATGTTTGATGAAACCCTTTTGCCTCGTGGTTACTAGAATTCTACTTCCTCTTGCCCCAACCATCAACGGAGCTCGAAGTTCATCCCAGTCATTACAGTTATCATTCCAAACATCGTCCAACACAAGCAAAAACTTCTTCCCCTTTAGAGCCTCCTTAATACTAACTTGAATTGCATCCAAGTTAGTAAGATGAGGATTGCTTCCAGGAACAGACTCTGCAATGGCCTTTGTAAGCTTAATTAAATCAAAATCTTGGGACACATAAACCCATGATCTTACCTCAAAGTGTTTCACCACGTGTTCATCATTGTAGGCCAGTTGAGCAAGCGTCGTCTTCCCAAGTCCTCCCATACCACAAATGGGAACGACCTGGATACCCGAGTTGGCGGCCGAAGAGTCGCCGTCCGATGTCAACAAACTAACCACCCTCTCCCTGTCAGCTTCTCTTCCGAATACAATCGACTCATCTATGATGATGGAGCCAGTCGGATGCCTCTTTCCAGGTATGAGCATTTCAGACTTGAGCATCACTTTGAGGTGGAGGTGATTGCTTCTGCTCTCAATCCCTTCTAATCTCTCTCTGATCTCCTTAATTCGAGAACCCATGTTAAGATTGGAAACAGAGCTAGAGTATAAGTCAGATACCTGATCAGTCAGCTTCCTCTTTCTTGTTTGCATTTGAGCTCCTTCTATTTTGGATCGAAGGACATGGTATTCGACTTCATCGACGATGTCCTCAGCGTCGTAGGCAGCATCCTTGAGTTCTCTCAGCCACAGGTGGACTGATTCCTCTTTGATTTGTCTATCTTCTGCATCGTTGAGATGGGCTTGGATTCTGGCGAGGGTTGATTTGAGCTTTTGGACCTCTCCTTCAACGCCGACGAAGAGAAAGCCTAGGCTTTGGAGGAAACTGGGGGACAATTTCTCAAACATAGCTTGGAAAAGGGAGCTTAAACCTGCATCTGCCACCTTTGAAATTGCAGAATCCATGGCACCAGTACCTACTGAGTGAGATGAGATGAAACGAGGGAGATAAGGAGAAAGATCTGATCGATGGAGAGAAACACAGGTAGTAATTCAACAATAGTATAAACTCAAAAGGTAGCCAAGTCTTCTTGTGAGTCAAGAAGAGATTCCATTCCATTCAATGGGGCCCATTTATGGAAAGAAAGCAAGGAAGCTGCCTTTGCCACCACAAATAACATTCATGGAAGTTGCGGATCAGGTTCCACATTATTCACTAGAGAAGTAGTCTGGCCCACGTCAGATTCATATATATAAATGTAAAAGCCCTGAATTCTTAATCCATTTACAAAAATAACATTTTAATATTGTATTTTATAAATATAAATCAAAAGGGACTTTTTGGAGTTTTTTTTAAAAGATTTTCAAACTGAAATAAAATTGAAATCACCAAAATTTATACACGAACATTAATTCTAATTTTCAAATAAAAAAAGGAATTTATATTTCTTGTAATATAATTAAAAGCAACTTTGATGATAATTTTCAACTTCAAATATAATTTACAAGTTTCATAATAATTCCAACTTTACCAAAGTTATAAATCAAAAAATAAAAATAACAAGTACGATAATTTCCTAAAAATAAAACTTACAACAACTATGACGATAAATTCTAACTTGAAAAAAAAAATTACCAACTAAGTTAATTTTTTAGCATTGTGATATTTCTAATGCTGAAAATCTGTCTTCCATTTCATCTTCCACTGTCAGGTTTTGCTTTTTCCTTTTTGTTGAGCACTAGTCTCCCACGCACATGCCTCTTTTTATCATTTCTTACGATGGCATTGTCCACCTGTTGTTAATAAGTCTCCCACCTATAATAATTTTTTTCTCTTTTGTAATTGCCAACACTAAATTTGTTAGTAAATCATGTATCATCGCGGAAAGCACAGAAATCTACTTTCACTTGTTTTCCACCATGCCAAAAGTTCAAATTAATGTCATTATCAAGGCTTCAACGAGACCAATATGTAAATAATCTTTAATAATTAAGCATATTAATATTAAGGACTCATTAATGTGACAATGCGACCCCAAATGTCATATTGGCTGCAGAAGTACTTGCACATAGTAACTAAGTGTGGAAAAGCTATCTATCAAAAACAAAAAGTGTAGTAAAGCTGAAGGCACTTACATACAGGATAGATTATATGCTCCGCTTGGGCACCCAATAGAGAGAGGGGATTTTTAAAAAAAAAATTATTCAACTACATAGGCACACTCTGCATGGTTCAATGAAGCAGTGCGAATGGCACAAAATTAGTTATCTGTCCCGCGAAAAGAGAGGAAACGAAGGAAAGATGCAAAGGCAGATGGTGGAGATCTATCATTTAGAAGGAAAGTTTTAAATAAGAGAGATTTAGGAGAGGAACTTGGGTGAGATTATTGCTATGATGCACGGATACTTCAAAATGGGGCAACGTATCGTGTCGTGTCATATCGTATCCGATACTTCACTTTTTATGTGTAAAATCCGTGTCCCTGCCATGTCTATGGCGTGTCCTTGCCGAGTCCATGCCGTATCTGTGCATCATAGAATTATTGGTATTATTCTCCTACTCATAGTAAAAGAGGGAGAGATGATAAAGATCCTTGTTGTATAATAGGAAGTTAAAAAATTTAAGATTCAAGTCTCGACAATGAGAGAGATTTTAGGGGAGGAGATTGGGTTGAGATTATTTCTATTATTATCTCATTGGAGAAATTTGGGGTTACTTTTTTGAACGTGTGTACAACGGTCAGATACTTATGAAAGCAACTTTGGGATGTGATTGGCATGGAAAATAAAACCATTTTCTACTGTGAAATTGAGTTTCTGTCACTCTGTGTTGGACAGGTTTCTTTTCACAGTTTTTGACATTTTTTTTTTATTCTGGCCTAAAGAGGCGGAAAATAATATTTTGAATCTTATGCATAAGCAAAGATCTTACGAAACGGATTTGTTTGGACGAATCAGGAGGCGACACGCGGGGGCAGAGGAAAGCGACCTTGTTTCTCTTTCCTCCGCCTCTCGTAGGCGTCACCCCCTGATTCGTTCAAACAGGGGATCCGGATCCAAGATATCTTACTAACGGTTGTGGTAGTTATAGCAATTACTCACTACAATTCTATGGCTATGGCGTTTGTACCAGTTAGTCGCCAAAATGCTATGTAGTATGTGATACTTAGTAGTTGTGTTGCCGCATAGCAATATGAACAATATGAATTTTTTAAGTGGTAAAAAAATTTAAACCTTGTGTAGCACCCAATTTTATGTTTTTTTAGTGAGTCTTATGTAGGGTCATTAATTTTCAAAATATCTTAACGGCCTCAACTATTACAACCGATAATGGGACCGCTCTATTTTGAACCATGTGCATGAGGTAAAAATCAGATTTTACTATGGAAACTATTTTTCTGGACAAACTATAGAAACGAAAAGCCATGAAAAAAGAACTATTTCAATTTTCATTTTTGTACAGAAAATTAAATTAAAGTGGAAACAAAATGCCAAGGAAACTATCACACACAAACGCCCTTTGAGTGATTAATTGTAGCTTCCATTTAAAACTCAATATTACAGACTATTTGATAGATTTATAAAATATCCACAAATGAGTATATTTTCTTGTTTTTCTTTCTTTCATCTCCGGAACAATGTGTAAACTACATTCAATATTACTAAAGTAGCAGTTAGTTTGTATAGAATTGGCAACAAGTATGATGGCAAATGCTGCAATTAATAGGTAATTTGTGGGTTGGGTTTTGGTGAAGGTATGGCCTTTTGAAATGTTAAATAATTAGAACCATTGATGAAAGTCTCAATAGTTTGAATTTTCTGAAGAAAACAGGCACCCGAAAGCTCGTGAAGCAAGCAAGAGCATTCCCCATTCTTGGTATTCCATGCATCAACTTTTCATACTTCATTCCAATTCACATTCAAGATCCAAAGAATCATTTTTGCTAGATATTTCAAGGCATGATTCTCATGCTCCTCCTACAAGTTACATCAAAAGAACGCCCTTCAATGAGCAAGATTGTCACATTTGAGAAAATATAGCTTCTGGTTGGGGCTAGAAATTCAGGTGCTCCACTAAAATATGCACCTACAAAGAAGTATAAGCTATCCATGATGAGCGGTTCGCTCATGAATCTATGAATTCTCGAGACTGAATTGTCCTGAAAAGCTCCTTCAAATTGGCCAATACATGGCGTGGCCCCAAACTTTGAATGCCAACAAAATTCAAGAGCTGCTCTATATCCTACACAAACCAATTACACAGCAAAGAACATTCAGAAAGCAGATGGGAGCTTCAGTGAAGTCATTCCAAAAGGAAAAAAAAAAAACCAATCCGTGATCCTACAATAATTTTTTTTTTATCATAACTAAAACAGAGTGCATTTATTTAGTAGTTCTAAGTAAAGACAGCATGACATGACAAAAAAAAAATGAAAAAATGAAGGGACTGTGGAAGCTGAAGGTCATGATAAGAATTATTTCCCTATCTAGAAGAGAAAAACTTCTGTAAGGGTATTTTATTCATTCATGTTTTATTAAGAATGGATCATGATCTATGATGCACGGATAATTCAAAATGGGAAACGTATCGTGTCGTATCGTATCTGATACTTCACTTTTTATATGTAAAATCCGTGTCCCTGACATGTGCATGGCGTGTCCTTACCGTATCCATCCCGCATCTGGGCATCATAGATCATGATGCGCTAGAGATTATGAAGAAGCTATGGAACTGCAGCAAAGAGTAGCTGCAGTGAGAAGTAAGCAAGGATTGGCTAGGGCATCTTCACAAAGTGAAGTACAGGTCGCAGTATTGACATCCGGTTGCTGTATGTCTTGACCCTTGGCACGTGGATCCTTTTGACAGATTATGAAGAGAAAGATAAATGCATCTTAATTATATAATTTATATTAACTAAATTATGCAGATAACAGGTGACACGGAAAAACCAAGAGTGGGGCCCAGGACCCAACACAAGGGTCCCACATAATGGTTGAGCCATTTTATAGAGTGTAATGCACTTTACACACAATATTCCCCTAGATGGGTAGATTGTACCCCCTTCTCTCAATTTTTTGGTTTCTCAACTCAAGTCCTACTAAGAAAATGAAGATGCATTTCTAGTGTAGATGGGCTGTTAAGATGATAATTTTTTAATCAAATAGATAAGACTCCTCATGGAAACAGAAATTTTTTACTCCTTATGGTCAAAAATTTAGGAAAGGAAGGATTTCTTCTAAATTGTGTCAAAAGGCACAAACGCTTCTCCAAACCGCATTTCAGTGGTGATGACTCCATCGGTTCACTAGGTGATGACTCCTAGCCCCTCTTATTACATGCGAAGACTGAAGTATTAACTACAAAGGGTCCGGCCTACATCAGTTTTGATATTAGACAAGGTTAGTCATAAGATTGGTCTGTTTCTGCTATATTATCTGCCATCACATATGCCCCCATTGTTAGAAAATTAAAGGATCTTAGCTTAGGTAGAGATATGTATGATAAGGTTTTTTTGGGGATCAGTAGGTTAAGATTAGATTACGGGTTTAAGTCATGTTACCAATCACCCTAAAAAAATTTAGAAAAAAAAAAAATAAAGAAGGAAGAAGAAAACTCAAACCCACAACTTCCACCATGCTGCAGGCTCTGCCATTCTAGTCAATGGTGAAAACCTAGATTTCAAAGCCGATTTTCTACGTTCTTTGTACTCCATGTGAAACCGTACTTACCAATTATAATCACATTGTGATGTGAAATTCTCCATTGCTTAACATGGTATCAGAGGCAGCATACTCAACTCAACTAGCACCAGTAGGCATTCCTTCATTTTCCTCCTGTTGTTACATTGAATGTCCGTTGTGTGCAACCTCTATGTCTCCGCATCAACCAGATGGTCCCTTTATCTGTAAGACTACAACACAACCTTCATCTATGTCTGCTTCAACCTATCCCAAAAATTAGTGTTGTCGACCTGCCAGCCATCTTCCCTTCTGCATCAGATACAATCCATGCCACTAAACACCACAAACATTTTTTGTCATTCTTCCTCAGAACAAGATTAGATATGAGATAATGTTGTTTCTTAAGATTAGTTGGATAAAATTAGATAAGATTAGGATCAACAAGTGGTTAGAAACTTAGAAAACCTGGATTTTCTAAGCCAGTTTTCTACTTATCCCTTCTACTCTACAAAAAACTGTTATTACCAATGATAATCGCATCGGCTATATGGAATTCTCCATTACTGAACACCCATTTTTCTCTTATGCTCCTCATCAGTACATCCAGTTGACCTCTTCTGAAATTGCTCAATTAATATCTCTTTATGCTCATGAAAGTCCGCCAAAAGCTCAGCAAAGATCCAGCCAATAAAAACCTTCCCAAGCAGCCCCCTACTTGACCTTGGGTAGACACCTACTTTCAGCACCAACTTCAACTCAAAAAACAGCTGTAATCAATTGGCCAAAATTTCCTCAAAATTTCCTCAAACCTAGCTCTTAACTCCCAAACCACGATCATCAAGAAAACGAAACTCTGCCAAACTTCCAGCCATAAACCAGCTAGTAAAAACCCCTCAAAGTACAGTCCTACTCAATCTCGTCCTAACCCTGACCCTGAGCATAAAATTTCCCCTAAAACCACAACCCTATCTCAGCCCTAAAGCCAGCAATCTGAGTTCTCATAATCCTTGCTGTATTGGAACCCTTTCTAAGTCTAAATCTGCACTTAGTAAATCTAAAATCCTGTCCTTACTCTGCCTAATCTGCACCTAATCAAGACATCAAGAAAACACTATTTGATCCCTATCATCATCCAAGTGCCTTGTGCCTAAAAATGTCGCAAAAAGCCTTTGAAATCCTGCCCTAAGTTTAGCCTTAATCAACCATCTCCATTGCCCAAAAATAACCCAGACCTTTGTTCCAAAGCCATTCGTATTTGACCAGCCCTCAGACCCTCATATCCAACCAAATTAAACCCCAAGTGACAGCCCAGATTTAGCGACCAAAACCTAACCTGTTAGACCCCTATCCTTGTCCATATCAACAAATCCTAACATTTCTAAAAGTTGTCCATGTAATCAGACTATATTATTATAAAGAAGTCTCTTCTGGTCAGCTAACCAGCACCAGTTTGGACCTGTTCCACAGCCAAACTTAAAACAAATTAAAGCCCACAATCCAGCCTGTTTTCAGCCCAATCATGTAATATAGGAACCCATAAACAGCCCTGGCAGCTGCTTCACAGCCCCACACACCCCACAGACTGACCTTCAAACTCAGTCCCTTAAACCCTGTGCAGATCCCATCACACAACTTTGCCTTCACCCTACACTAGCTGATGAACCCAGTCCCTTCATAGTCCCAGTTCAAGCTTTAACCAATAACCAACAAGATCAACTGTACATCAAACTGCCTTGATCAGCCCCATGTCCTAAAACAGTCCCTATAACCTGCTTTCCCACTTACAACTCGGTTACGGTATTTTGTCTCAATATTTCAATCTCAGCCATGTCCACTTGGCTTACCATCAGGAAGGTTGTAAGCTAATTTTTGTAATGAAAAGTTGAATGACAATTTGACGATCAATTTGACGACCTTTCACAGAATATACGCATCTTCAAGAACTCCAAGTCCTAAAAGCCATCAACAATTAAAAAAACTCATATTTTTACTTTAAACAGAAGAAGCTAATGATATATAATCCTCTAATTAATTCAAAATGGATATTTGGACTTGACATTAGATTATTTTTCAGAAGATAGGCTGAATGAAAAGACCTTGTGCATCTGGGCCAAGTGCAAAGATCAGGTATGCAACTTGATCATTGACAAAGGAATCGATCAGATAGTGTATCACAAGAGGTGATCAATAGGCTGAACTCACCCGTTGAATCACCATCCAAGGGTAGCTATTCTCCACTGCCACATAACAGATTGCAAAGAGTGAATCACCAATTCACCATCCTCCAAAAGCCTCACAAGCTCCGACATCCTCTGTGCAGTGCACAGAAGCTTGCTGTAATGAAAGGCCCAGACAAGTTTAAAACTGGTCTCAAAATTAAAAACACTCACTAAGCTCACTCATGGGCAAAGGACACTTCAGAACTTCATTAATGGATTTAGTCGCCTAGGAAGAAGTCACTGCAACACCTACCTTGACTCTAAACAGTAATCAGATATTTTGTCCCGTTCAAATGTATCTTTCTCCCATATCAAATGAAGTGAAAACGAAATGGCAGATACATAAACTACAAAAAAATATGGAAAAGACTTCTCATAGATCTCTTGCAGAACCATGTTAACATTTCTTTTATTTTAATGTGCATGTATATATTATCTGCTCTTTAAATGTTGTTTCCACCTATGAAAGAGAAGGGAAAAGAAAAGGCGGGGCAAATTCCTACAACCACATGAATAGCTTATTTCATGTTTTTTATCTGTCATTATTAATAATTTGATCATCATCATCATCATCATCATCAAAGCCCTGTCCCAACTATGTTGGGATCAGCTATATAAATTATGTTTCTCCATTCTGATCACTCCTGAGCCAAATCCTCAGATAGGCTGCACTTCTTAAGATCCAACCTTGCTACATTATTAATAATTTGATCATTAAGAAAAAAATAAGAGCCAATATTAATAACCTGTACTGCAGCATCATGATCATCGTGATCGTCATCCTAAGCAAACCCTTATCCCATCTATTTGGGGTGCACGTTGTGAGTTTTTTCCCCCAGTTAGCCCTATTTAAAACCATGCTCTTAGTAACTACACAACTGATTTTGTCTTTCTAATGGAGGATCAGAGGGCTGGAGTCGTCGCATGGTCATCTTGACCTTCCGGTCTATGGTGTCATCACCATCAGCAGCCCAGGGATTCAAGACACATGGAGGAGCATGCTCAATGAGACAAACCATATGTGTGTCTATGAGAGAGAGAGAGAGAGAGAGAGAGAGAGAGAGAGAGAGAGAGAGAGAATTTTGTTGGGCATCCTTTTATAGACTTCGAGGCTCATGATACACTTGGACTACATCAATTTCTTTACAGTTTACATCTTTAACCAAGGTCTTTATTGTTCCAATGCTTCTCACGGTTCATTATAGTTCTCACCAAGTTTTAAATTTCGGTGCTGGCCTTCGTGCCAGATGAGACCAGGCTGAGCTGGTGCCACCCGTGTTGATTCATGCCAGAATGGTAGGGGCATGCAATTCTTAAAGATTAAAAAAATCACATTTTTTAATCATAAAAACTAAAGAAAGAAAAAAGAAGGCTAAAAATGTGCAAATTTGATGGATTAATAGTAAAATTTTAAAGACATTCAGCTTTCTTTAAAAGGGCAGTTCCCATGGCTAATGGAAATATCATTTAACATATAAAATACCTAAAATTATCAAACAACTCTTGCTCCATTGTTATACCGATAACTCTCATGTAGCATCGATCATCAATCTTGTACTACTCACCACCATACCATACTACTTGTAGGCTCCACTATCCCTACGAGTATAAGAGTTTTTTTTTTGGATACCATACTGGTACTTGTCTCTTTCACTTCAAAGTTCAAGCTCAAGGCAAAAATGAAAACAAAAAACAAAGAGTTCCTATAAATATTTTATGCCAAGTTACTATGACTTAGTTCCATACCAATCCTGTACTAATTTGTACAGGCCCCATGCAACCTCATGCCAGTCCAACTTGATTGAGTCGGGGCAGCCTCACTCAAGTCAGGGCCTTTTTAGGCAATTCTAAAAAGAGGAGATTTGGTGCATGAACAAAATATCAAACTATACGTGTAACCTTTTGATTCATCATATAGGTGGTGGTGTTTCTAATCTTTTGCAAACATGCCCAAACCATCTCCAATGACATTCTTTGATTCTCTTCTATTGAAGCTACCTATAAATTCCTCTTATATGCTCATCCCTGTTCTGTTCTACCTTAGGACTCCAAACATCCATCTTAACATGTGCACCCTAGGAACATGTAAATTAGTATGTTTTCTATTCATTATTGCCCACAATTCAGCTCCATCTAACAATGAAACAATAACTATTGTCCTATAAAATTCTCCCTAAGTAAGACCATTAAAAAAATCTCCTTACATGAAACTCCCATTTCGTATATCCAACTCAAATCCTCCACTTTGTTTTATAGTTTCTTCTAAATATAAATCAATCACAATGAGGCACAAAGCTTCTCCAATCAACAACCACCCCCACCCCCACCCACCCAAAAAAAAAAAAACCCACCCACGCACCCAAAAAAAAAAAAATCCACTAAACTTGCTACTCCATACATTTTATCTTTGATACCTTGGATAACTGCAATTAAGTTCATCATAACCAAGGCAAGTGAATAGGGGGATTCAATGTATGCACCCTTGGTACATTCCAACTCCAACCGGGAACTCAAATGCCTCCTCATACATATTTCTCGCACTCGTTACTGCCCCTTCACACAGCTTGTATAATTTTGGGATCGCCATTGCAGCAGCATTTTCCTTCAATGTCCACCTTAGGGCCCATTTGGCATCATTCTTGTGGAAAACAATATTTTTATTCTGAGAATAGATTGTGCCGGGAATGTTTCAATTTTGAGAAGGTTGTGATGAACTTGTTCGGGAGTGTTCTGTTAAAATTGTTCCAAAGGAGTAGAATCAACAGTCATGTTAGGCAACATTTTTTTAATTTTAATCTACACAAGAAACTAATACATTCATGTAATACACCACACTAAAATCTAAAAGAAAGGTAATCATCTAAGCTGATCAATAATTAAAGATTGAATTGATATGTGCAACCACAAAAAAAAAAAAAAAAATTCCATGTTGTAATACAAAAACAGAAAGAATGAGTTTTAGCAAATAAAAAAATATAAGTCAGTTCCTAGCAACAAAGGTGCATTTCTTCAAAATATATTGAAGGTACAAATTTTACAAGAATTTGTTCAAAATATAATCAAAATTTGGTGCATCCAACATCATGATATATCAATGGTCCAAATTTGTTCAAAGCATCTACCTCAGAAGATCTTTCTACAAATCGACTGAAAACCACTAACATGCATGCTTGCAATCAACATGGAAACCCACTGATCCACCCAGGTCGACAACGCAATGAAGAAATATATATATATATATATATATATAGAGAGAGAGAGAGAGAGAGCAAATAAAGAAAATGGGTGAGAATTTAAGGGTTTTGGGTTTTGTGATAGCCTCGTTCCGTCCTGAAAAGCAGTGTTCAATCGTTTTCTTTTTTCCGTTCCTAAAAGAAAACATTCCACACAACTTATCTTTTGGAATGATTAAAATGTTGAGTCCAAACACATTCTTTTCTTCTTCATTCCTCAGGAACGCAGAAATATTCCAGAAGAATGTTGCCAAACAGGCCCCTAACTGCCTCGACACTCTGAACATATGGCTTTTATAAATCAATTAAAACCATATGTAAATTTTCCCTCAAAATTTTTTATGAGTAGTTTTAATAGTAAAATGCCATTCGTATTAGCTCTATTATCATAAACCCACTGGCTTATGTTATTCTCATTGCAGTTGTTGCTCTATTACTCTCCCTCTCAAATGTCATCCTATGGCTCATAGCACTTTTTGAATGGTCATGGTTCATACTTCGATGCATTGTAATTTACACAGCTTTAAATTAAATATCTCCTTTGTTCTTATGCAAAGGGAACTATAGTTCTCTTTCTCTATTCAATGTGTCCTAAATGAATGGCATAACATCTGGATGATTTTACTTACGGCCTTCTTACGTGTTCTTACATGTTCATTTAATCTTGAGCAACATATTCTCAATGTTTAAAGCAAGCTTGAATATATGTGTGTATTCAATCTGCCTTGTTTAAATCTTTACACCTCTCTACAAGCTTGAATGTTAAAACTTTGGAGAAAACCTATATTTCTATCCCATTTGAAGAATTCCCAATTCCCAGAACTTAAAGCTATATATGACTTCTCTTGTTCCCTGTCCTTTAGGAAATTACATGATCATGCTTTGCCTATAATGGACAAGGCATGCACACCCTACTTAGATGAGACCACCTAGTGGGTACCAAGTTGAGAATTCTCTTCCCAATCCTCAGCATAAGTCTCAAACAAGAAAACAGTTGCCTTTCAGGAACAATAGTTCATGTCTTTTAGTTGGAAAGCAACAATTCAATGATTGTTTCAGGACCTTAAGAGGAACAGGTGTCTCCACCTTAACATGCATGTTGTTTTATAATTGCAAGCACACAACACTATCTATAGCTTGTAGAAGCTTAAATACTTGTATCATTGAGAATCTGTCAATCATCAACATCACTGACTAATATTAGAAGTTGCATCAAATATCTATATTATAATCCTGAAAAGAATAGATGAATTCAGAGTGAGGCAATCTAGAATATTTTATCTTTCTAGACGCAAAAGGATAAAAAGAATATAGAATAAAAAAGGCAAGCACACCTTATTCAATAAGAAAATTGCATAAGCTGCTTTCGTTGTGTCCTGGCCTTCTAAAAAAAGAGGAAATTCTGTTGCTTTTGTGTTTGTGAGAACTATTGAATTTGATGCTAAATCAGTTGATGCGGGCTCAAAAGAAGGTGCATAGTTAAAAATGTACGAGTGTGACCCTCCCAACCTCATAGGATACCGCAGAGGAACATCCAAGTAAGAAGCTACGAGTAACACAGCCTGCAATGACAGGCCAGTAGATTAAAAAAACAAAAAAGCCTTTTTATAATGGTCAGTATATAAAAATTAATGTAAAATTTGAATATTGATTCCACTTAAAATCCAAAACCAGAAAAATAGAATAGTACAATGGCATAGAAGGCCATGTCCAGATCCAAACCTACGTATAATCCAACTGCCAGTCCATTTGGATGGGTGCTAAACCCAAGGTCGGTGACTAGCGCGGGGGGTCCGGGGGCGGGGGGGGTGGTTGCCGCGCGTGTGTGTGTGTTGGGGGTGTGTTTCCCTGTTTTACAATCCACTCAATTGGATCATAAGTTGGGCTCTACTAGGTGAACTTATTGTGAGCATCAGTACTCGTCGGAGGGAATTATATATAAGATGGTTATCTAGTGCGCCCGGTGCACATGTCGCGCACTGGGGCTAGGACCCATCTGATGGCCCATCGGACTGGATCACACACACTGCATTTCACATGGCCCCTGGGCTTTTTACTCATCCGAATGGACTGGACCGTTGGGTCGACTACACACCCATACAAATGGACTGTACACCATTAAACTTGTAGGGTTCGGATGGAGATGATAGGATTTAAGTATTGAGCTTATTTTTGCAGAGATGAAGGGCCCAAGGAGATATTTCAATCCCTCCAGGTGGGGCCCCACGTTGAGGTGCTCACACTCATCCAGTGCGTGAGTTGCGCACCGGATGAGTATTGTTAATATATATATGTGGACCCATCTGCTGGCCGACTTCAGGATGGGGCTCGGGGATTTGAAGATCTGGGTGGGGCCCTACTATGTACAAAAAATCAGTCCCATCCGATCATCCTAACCCTATCATCCATGGCCCACAGTCCAGTCCATTCACATAATCACATGAGTATAGAGGGGGATTGTTTGGGTGGTCCACTTGGATGGACCATCAGGTGGGCCCCCTAGGGGTGCACACGTTGCACATAGGATAATTTTCCTATATATATATACACGTTACCAGATAGATAATAGATTAACAGCAGATGAAGGTCCCAAACCACCATTGTATAAAGGCGAATCATGAGATAGAACTCACATGTGCAACATAACCAAGAGCAGTAGCAGACTTATGGGCCTCCTTCTTATCACTGAAAAAGCTCATCTTCTTTAAAGGAGGTACGGTCAGTTGCAGTCCAAGAATGGTCAAGGATGACATCCCTGGATTATTAGTTTTCGAGCTAGTTGCAGAAGAACCACTTTCATCCCCTGAAAATGGAAGTATTTCTTTACATTATATGTAAACTCACCACTAAAGCAATATAGCATGATGAACGGCACATTAATGAAACACCTACAAAAGGAAAAAAAAAAAAAGGGCACAGTAATGAAAGAGGAATAATTCTCCACTGGTATTACATCAACAGATCTTAGATGCTCTCGAGTTACAGATTCTATTGGGAGATATATTCTGTCAATTCTTATATACTGAAGTCTTTAATGAACAAAATTCATTAATTATAAAAAGAAAATTAGAAACATTAACATATAAAGATAGTGAATATGGAAATCAAAAGAAATGCAAAGATGAAACATGATGAAGGGCACATTATTAATAAAACACCCACAGAAAAGGCACACTAACAAAAAGACAATAACTCTTCACTGGTACATCAGCAAGTCTTAGATACACTCGACTTGCAGATTTATTAGGAACTATATTCTGTCAATTCTAACATACTATAGTTTTCAATAGAAAAAAAAAATCTATAATTATTAGAAGAAAGTAGAAAAGCTAACATATAAAGCTAGTGAATGTGGAAATCAAAAGAAATGCAAAAAGAAAAGGAATTATTAATTCATTTTTCCCTCATGAGAAGACAATTACCGAAGGACACCTTATTCAGAGACTTGGCCCAATTAAATTAATTAACTCAGTTTTTAAAAAAAGCACTTGAATTGTGAAGAGAGTTAAATCATTCAGGGTGTTCCATTAGGTTTAGACTTCAGATACAAATTTAATCATATTATCAAGAGAATATTTCACTCATTTATCTAGAAAAGATACGGAAAAGAATTAGGAATCAGTTTCTGCACACAACTATTCTGTTGGATATGGCTTATTCTCCTAGTAACAGATTTCAAGCTTTCATGTTGTTTGCTTGAAAAACCAATCAAGAAAAACAAATGACAAAAGAATGTTAAAAAAGTTTAGTTTTATTAATTTGTTGAAGTATGGGTACGGATTGCACTACACTTAAGTAAACAAAGGATCAAAGACCTAATTTCGAGAATAAACCAAGGATCAAAGATCTATTGTCTAGAATATTCCTTTTACAATCCTTCAAAGGGCACCAAAGCGAGGGAGAAAGGAAGCCCTTCTAGTTTCAAATTTCCAAGTTCTTCGAAAAAGACTGACAGAGGACCTTGGATGAGACGTGGTCCCTGACATCCCTTATATAGTCTCTTGAAGGCACAAACTTGAATATAAGAATTAAGGGTCTTATTGAAGCCCTGGAGCCTAAGAAAGCTCTTGGATAATTGGAGCCTAGGAATGCTCTTGGATAATTGGAGTAGGTAGGTAAGAATAAAATCAATAGATACGTTTGGGACAAGATATGGTCCCTTATTTATCATGTTAAATCACTTTCCGTAAAAGATTACAGAAGGTTTCCCTCCTAAAAGGGCCATTCACACTTAAAACATGGCACTACCCCAATCCCCTAGGCAATGCCCCATGCACACAGGCATGATACTACCCCTTACACAAAGTTATCTTCTAGCAGCCAAATATTATGATTTGCTCGTCGGATTTCATTTATTATGTACCATTGGAAAGTTCACAACAAGTAAATTATAATGGTGAAGAGACTTTGCCCATCTAAAGTCATTTGCATGAGGCATAGTTGTGGAATGTAGGTGCAATCTGACATTTTCATTTTCCTCTCTTTTGACCCCTTCAGCTTCCAGAAGCCAAATCTTTCAATCTGTACATTGGATTTTCTATTATTGTATACCATAGGAAATGTTTATCGAAATGGTGAATATACTCTGCCCATATGAAGTCGTCTTTTGGGGTCAAATCTCAAATTCTCAGTCATCAATCACTTTTTACAGAAACACTTTGGATTTTTTTATGGTCCACAAATGCCCTTTGAAGGGAGTGGGAAACTTTGGACCTCTCAAAGTGGGCCCTATGCCTTGATGACAAGCAATTTTCCCCTACAGGATCATCACTTCAAGCTGATAAAGACAATGTACACAGGCTACCTGCAGCACACTAAACAGGCCTCATACCCATTAACCTCACTCGTATTGAATTCTTCTTCTTCCTCTTCTTCTTCTTCTTCTTCTTCTTCTTCTCCTCCTCCTCCTCTTCAAGTTATGCCTGAACAGTTTGGTACGTCAAATGTTCGTTCTTTGATTGGTTAATCTTCTCCTTCTTCTTTGATAATGTATCCTTCTTTTTTTTTCTTTCTAGCTCTTTGTACTGATAGCGTAATGGCACTCTTCTCACCCCAATTCTTTTCTTTTTTTTCTCTTTTAACCCCTTTTAAGTTTCTGAGGCCATATCTTTTAATCTATAAGTCAAACACTAAATTATCATAGACCATAGGAAAGCTGATGATTGGATCAAAATGGTAAATAAGCTTTGCCCCATCCATCGTTGTTTTCATGGATTGAATCATCAAAAATGGTAAATAAGCTTTGCCCCATCCATCGTTGTTTTCATGGATTGAATCTGCACGAGCCTTTGATTTTTCTTTCATTTTTTATAATGGTCCACAAATATTTTATTTTCACCCCTTATAGAGTTTGAAATATGGTTTTCAAGTCCAAACTTGCTAGCTCAGCTGGAAAGGGACATCAGAATCCTCCAGGGGGAAGTAAGGTAGCTAGGTTCGAACCCCAGTTGGAATGGGGAGGTATCAAAATATCGTCCAGCCGACCTTATGAAAAATGGTTTAGTTACAGTAGCTTAGACGGTAGATTAGGATTGCCAATATATATAGATATATTGTTTTCTTCTTCTTTTTTTGCTTCCTTTGTTGGTTGGGGGTGATATGGAAGCTTTATTGCAAGTAGTAGTAGTTAATTGTAATAAGAATAACAATAATAATCACATAACTTAACAGCATAGCAAAGAAAAGGAGGAACCAAAAAGAGAATTTATTTTTCAACAGCATGGAAAAGGCTTTCACTCTTTGAAACTTCCACAAAACTCTACTTTTCTTCCAAAAAGGGAAAAACTCTATTTTTTTCTGTTGCTTTCCAGAATTAGGAAACTACAGTATAAAATATTAAAAAAAAAAAAAGCTGCAATGTTTTACGTAAATACGACATTTGACACTCATGACATATATACCTATGCTTATACTGGTAAGATGATAAACCTGATTTGCTGCCATCAGGAGATGAATGAAGATTTTCGCCAGGGGACTGTCCAAGTGAACCCTTTACAGGATAAAGCGCTGAAACTTGTGCTATCATGTACTGCTGCCTCATCCGTAGCATCTTCTGCAAGTTTCTTAGGTGAACATGACCCCTTTTTCCAGCTAGTAAGGTGTTAGCTTCCTGTAAGGAAATAATGATGAGGTAGTCAAAGTTCATTTATCTCTTGATTTCGTGTGTAAAATATGCATAAACACATAAAAAGATAACAATAGTCAATACGATATGGATAAGTGATCATGTACAACCGTCCTAGGTGATCAGCAAATAGGAACATAAGTGTGTGAGTTGACGTGCATGAGTTTGAGTCCACAATGTCACAAAACACACACAGATAACAATATCACCACTCCCAACTCCCAAGACCTCCTCCAGTATAAAAGTTTGATCAATCAAGTTTGCTACAGAACTTGCTTTGAATACCTGTCTGTGGAGACTGGAGAGAGAACAATACAAGAAAATAAGCAGAAGCAGGATTCATCAATGTGTTACTCTAACAAACAAGCTTGACCATGTATCCTATTCAATTAGCCTTGTTGCAAGAAATTAAGGTTTCTCTCATGTTTGTTCAATCAAGTTTGCAACAGAACTTGATTTTGATCTTCAGCATTCTAATTGTATAAATAATCTCTCTCTCTCTCTCTCTCTCTCTCTCTCTCTCTCTCTCTCTCTCTCTCTCTCTCTCTCTCTCTCTCTCTCTCTCAATGCTTGTGGGGTGTAGGGAGCTCCTTTAATTTCAACAACCTATGTAAAAGGTTGAATGGAAATGCATGTGTATAAGAAATGGGAATGCTTCTTTAGTGAAGGTTTCCATTAAAGGATTGTCAATGCATAAACACCTTCGATTGCCGATTGATATGTGCCCAAATTTCACTCTAGTTAGTGATTTCATTATTGCATTAAAGCACCAAAAATTTTTCAATATTGGCAGGGCCTTTCATAATTGTCAGAGGCATGTGCCAGTTTTAGTAGAATGTGATTATAATAATGCAACTGCATTGGCTTCCAGTGAGATCAAGGTGCCCTGGAGGTTCTTTTACTTGCAAATCAACATCAAGACTGCTAAAATTAAAATGCATCTTTTAGCCGAGCCACTGGAGGAGAACAGGGAAGCAGCTTTTAAAAGATTGATCGTTAATGGTTTGATTTCATGATTCTACTCTTTTATACTTTTTCATTAATAAATCATCTTGATCAGTAACCAAACAAGGCTTTTTTATTTTGACAAATAACAGAATTTATTACCTACAGTACAGAAAGAATGTACACAGACAAGACTTCAAACGACACAAACCAAGTACTCGACTTGACATGTCACATTGAACAAATATTTTATTTACTCAATAAACCTAGCAAGTTGAAGAGAATCAAATTGAGTCGAGTATTCAAGTATATATACAGTTCTCTCCAATGTCCACACGCATACACACACAAACAAACATACAAATGTGCACATAAATGATCATATATAGCTGCCTAACCTTTGTAATTCTTTAGACTATAGACTGCAAGCCCCGTTATATTGCAGTAAGCCCAAGAGTCTTGCTCACCCTTTCCCCTTGACAGCTGATTGGCCCAATTAATTCAGTGTCAGAATTCCCACAATCCAAGGTTTTCCACCAAACAAAGTGGGTCTCAAACTGTGTAGGTGCCTCCATTTTATATTTTTCTGACCTTAAGTTGTGAGATGATGGGGATTAAAGTACAAGATTACTTGTTACGCAGCACAGATATTTTTGGGTGCAACTGGGGACTTTTCGGAACTCTCACTAAGGTCTTCCTTTTAGTATAGATAAGGCATCCAAGTCTTTGTGGAATCCAGGGGTGGAATGAACTGAAAAGAAATAGGTGACTTGGAAAGCCAAATATCTATCTTTCAGGGGAAGAATCACTCTAATCTAATTGTCCCTTCCAATCTCCTAGTCCACTTCATTGCCTAACAGTGGCAGGCCCAGGATTTTCATTAGAGGGGGGTGGACCTAAGTAGGTAGTTGGGTTTTGGGTACAAACCCAGCGTTTTCATGTGGGTTTTGGGGGTGGACCCATGATTTTCATGCGACCGCCCCAATCCTTTATATACAGGGCCACCCCTGTTGCCTGGTGTCAGTTATTAATCATCTGGAGAAGTTGCAACAAAATTTTCTATGGCAAGGAAAGGAGTGAAGAAGAAAATTAATTTAATTAAATGGGCCTCTGTTCATAAGTCAAAAGGGATGGCGGTCTCGGCTTCAAATCACTCAAGCTCATGAATGAAAGTTTTGATATGGAAATGTTTATGGGCGGCATTTAGGAAAGGAGTAAAACAGTCTTTGGGCTCAAGTAATTATGGCTTTGAGAAATGGTTGGGACTCTTCAGGCCCAATCTACAGATTCTTGGCTTTTTGGAAAGGTATTGTCTTTATTTTGGAAGCATTTGCAGTGAACATCAGTTACAGAGTGGGCTCGGGGGAGAATATATATACTTTGGCTTGACACCTGGATTGGGGCAGTTCCTTTGGCAGAGAGATTTCCAGACCTGTTCTATTGAGCTAGGGATAGCCAGGCCAAGGTTAGGACTTACAGAATCAGGCTTGGTGATAGAATCCTCTGTGTCTTATCTTTAGAAGGAATTTTGTAGGTCAGATGAGATACAATACCTTACTCTTATGGATCTTCTTAATCAATCTCTCGCTACAACAGAAAAACAGGACAGCAGAGTTCGGCGATGGTCCCTTCTTGGGATGGTTTATTCTTAGTGACTTCATTCGTAGTGGCTATTTCATCAGAAGTGTGTTGTCCTAGCCCCCTCAATAGCCTGTAAGATTAAAGTTTTCCCTAGAGTTAGTGCCTTTGGTTGGTTAGCGCTTCATGGTAGTATTCTCACTATGAGACGGAGAAAGATTACCATGGTTAATGCTCGCTTGATGTGCTTGGGGGCAGAAAAGACTGGACTATCTCCTTCACGCTTGCAAAGTTGCACAAAGGTATGTGGAAATCTATTTTGGGTTGGTGTGAATATAGCCAGGTTCTTCCAGCATCTCTTCTTATCATTTTAAAGCATGGAAGTTTCCGGCAGGTTCCTCAAAAGGTAAGGATATGGAGAAGATTTCCATTTTGACAGCAACTTGATGCAGGAGCAAAATGGAAATTTTAAAAATATCCAGCCATAATTCAGACCCAAAACTGTATAGATCCATTTGATCGACCAAATGGAGTCTTGATCCACCTTTTCCAGGGCCCGATCAAGTGGAAAGGCTTATCCAAATTGAACAGTCCAAATAGGTCGAAATTGATATTTAAAAGTATTGATTATATTGTGAGATCAAAACAGTCCCTAAAAAAGCAGAAATGCCTAGAAACGTGCACACCTTCATATTCTCTCTTGATTCGATTGTGTTTGGAGACTCTTACTTCCTATTTAAGCGCAATTCTCCTTTATTAAGAAGACTTTTATGCTTAAGAGGGAATTAAGGGATTAGGATTCATCACTTGCCATATGGGATCCATTAAATACAAAAAGAAGCATGACATCCAAAAGGGGAAACATGGTGCAACATTGGTTGTTCATTCTTCGAGAGGATTTATTTCCTATCATAGTTGGTTGAAATTTGGACTCTTTATGAATAAATTTCTCATGATTAAGATGGTTTAAGTGGATGGATCTACAAGTGATCCAGCAGCACTACCATATTGTTGGAACAAGACTTGTGGTACACAAGGAAGTTCAGAGAATTTTTATTTTTTTTAATTAATTGTTATTAGTCTCTAGTTTATTTAATGAGTTGTATTAGATTAGTTTCCAATATTATTAGTTTCCTAATTTGATTAGGTAACTTAGGGGCTAAGTTTTGATTTCCCTATATATATATATATAATTTTATTTTTTTTTTGAATGGTTGCTTTCATTAAAAGAAGCAAGCAGTACAAGAAAGTATACTGACAAGCAGTACATGAGAATGATTTCCCTATATATTGCATTGTAGAGATGGAACTTTCAGAGTTTGAGCTGAATATAATTTTCTCTTTTGGGATTTTATCGTTGGAGAGCTATCTTCATCGTGTGATTGTTTCTGCGGAAACTACCATTGCGCTGCAACACCTACGATCCAAATCCTAACCCTAGGATTTGCATCAATTGGTATCACATGCTTTCATTGTAAACAATGGCATCAATCATTTGAATGTCCCAAACGCATACATTGAGAAGGAAAGTGATGCGAAGGATACACCAGATTATCCTAAAGGAAAAGAGACCGAGGAATTAGAGATCGACAGTCCCCTATGATGGTGAAGCTCTCACGGTCCTTAAAGAAACTAAATCTGCTATTGAAAAGAAATGGCTGCAAAATAATGGTTTTCGCTCAACAGACAATGTGAATAGACAAGCGTGCACAGTAGTGTTTGATGGAGACAGTTGTGAAAACACTATATTTCAAGTTATTGTGAATCGCTTGCAACTGAAAGTTAGAAAGCATCATCCCCATTTTGCCCAATGGCTCATGACAGGTGATGAAGTGCAAGTGCGATATACATGTCCAATTACTCTTGCCATTGGTGCCGACTACAAAGATACAGTTTGGTATTATGTCCAATCGTAGGATTTTTTGTTTTTCCAATAAAAATAAAAAATAATTAAAAATTAAAAAAGAAAAGGAAAAAAGTAATTATTTATAACCATCCATTTTTTCCATTTATAGTAGTATAAATATAATAACAAGTAAGTCTATCATACAATCATATCAAGAACATTATGACATTTATTATTATTATATATATACATATGAAATAAATGGTGTAAATAGTTAAATAAGTTTAAAGTATCAATATATATTTTTTATTTTCTTTAAATCAAAATATAAAAATAAAATAAAATCCAAACCATCAATCTTACATGGTAGTATATCTCTTAAAGTTAAGAAAGTGATCATGAAGAAAAAATACCAATATAGATTAAAAAAAGAAGAAGATATAAACAAGCACTATACGTACAGTCGAATGCTTTAGTTAACTGCATGTTCTTTATTCATCTTTAAAACCTTATCAAAGCCGTAAAAAATTCTTACGAGGTTTCGTTAACTACTAAATAACCTTTTAAAAATACATGTGATAAAAGAAAGAGAGAATCAAGAAAGAAAAAAGGTAAAAGATTATTAATATTAGCTTATTGGCTATAGCTATTCTCACTTAGTCGATTCAAGCTCGTAGGATTCACACCTGAATCCTAAGATTCATTTGTAAATGGGATTCATTACATAGATACGAACCGTTTTCCTTCAAATTCGGGATTCGAATCGGGATTCGGGATACGAATCGTAGGATTCTGATAACTATGCATTGGAGAGCTATCTTCATCGTGTGATTGTTTCTGCCGAAACTGCCATTGTGCTGTAGCACCTACCATCCAAATCCTAACCCTAGGATTTGCATCAACAAAGCAACAAGTGGGCTCCACAGCCCCTAGGAAATTTAGTGCGCAAGTTGACCATAATTACGATCCTCGTCTTAATTTATTTCCATGATTGAATCGTAATTAGACCTCTTAAAAAAGGTGTCTATGATCATTAGGATTATGATTAGTGGATGTGATTAGGTTTAGGATTTTATGAGATTTCCAACATTATTTATTCATGTAAAGGGATGTTCAACCGATGCTTGGTTAAATTTTTATGAAATTTGACAAAGTTGCACTGGTGCACTTTTATTTCTACTCCTCTTGGTTTAGCATCTCCCATTGGATCGAGGATTTATACGGTGGATTTCACAATCAACGGTAAGAGAATCCCTATTTTCTCCTTGATTGACGTTTGATTCTTGTTGATTGAAGATAATCGGGTTGAGATCATGAATCAATTGGATAATGATCAGTTTTGGCTTCCTTGACTGCGTTGCAATTTGGATTATTCAAAAAGAACTGAACTACAAGTGCTTTGAAGGCAAATCTTCTATTTGGAGGCTCTACTTGAGAGGGCAAAGTTCTCAATGGCTTCTTGGGCATCTATCCTTCTTCATTTTCAAGACACTCCACTCGACCATATCATGTTCAAATGGAGGGAGGTGATTTTATCTTGATTCTTGACTTTGCTGTTATTTGATTTTTCTGTTTAGGTGGTTTTTGTCAATGGGGTTTCCTTTCTCCGGTGTGTAAGCTGGTTGGTATATCACTCTTATAATGGTTAAGCTTATATTAAAACGTCATAATTCAAATATCTATATTTAGCCAAACAATTCACTAAACAAAGATCTATTTTAGCAAAGTATCTATTTACGAAGCCTATAAGCTTGAAGAAGCCCAAACAATTCATATAAGTATATATTTAGAAAGAAATCGCCTAGCCGAAGGAATTTGAATTTTTGTGAATAGATTGTATCTCATCCGTGTTTTAATCATAATTCCCTCAATTCATGTCAAGACAGGGCCCAACATCATGATGACGACGACGATGAAACGATGATAATGTGGTTGATAATAATGTTAATCATCAACAATTGTAATAAAACTGCACATCCAATATAACTAACCAACAGGATTGGACAATGTGCACAAGAAAACAATTACAAACACATTAGCAAAGGAATAAACTTATAAAAAAAATATCACATTACCAAACACAAATCGGCAAATTACCTGCAATTGATTGCGAGCTACAGAAAGGGCTTTCCCCGCCACCAGCAGCGATCTAATTCCAACTGAAAGCTGTTCCGTTTGATTTTTTATATCATCAGTGGCAGTCTTTGACTGCATCAACAGATTCCCCAACACCAACTTCCGAGCCTCCAGTTTTTTCCGCATCTGCTCTAGCTCATTCGACTGACACAGCGACTCTGACCTTACCTGCCCACCACAATGCAGCCATGCTAATGAGCTAACTAATCAAATAAAGGCCACAATATTAAACCAAAAAAAAAAGGTGGGAGTGGGGAAACCACCATCCTGATCCAATGCCAAACCCTTTTTTTCCTAGAAGGAATGAAAATGGAGAAAAAAAAATGATCTCCAAGACCAATCCAAACCCCACAATTTCTCGAAAACAATACAAAATCTGTTTCAACCATTAGTAACAAATACAATTGCAAGCCCAAATGTGAAATAAGACTTTAAAACCCAGGATAAATCCTGGTCAGGAAAGTCAACAGCAGAAATTCCAAGAAAATTTGAGGTTCAAACAGATATTTCTGTGAATCACGATTCTGTTCCTTTCTGCCAAAAAAAAAAAAACAGGGTTGGAATTCAAATGTGAACGCTTCAAGATTCAGTTAAATAGACACAGAATTTGATCAGGATCCTAAAAACTCAAAACTCAACGTAAAGAACCAGAAAAATCGGATCTTTTCAAATTTTCTTGAACGGCAGCTTTCCATTCATTAGAAAAATCAGAATCCCAGACAGAAAACTTTCAAAATTTGATCATATGATTCGAAAGAAAACCCTAAAATGGGACTTTCCAGATCCGAAGAGAAGAAAATATACCTGGAGGAGGGATTCGAGCTTATTCGAAAGAGAAAGCTTCCGCTCTTTAGCAGTGTTGATGGCGGACGTGAGGCTCCAGAGCCTCATGAGCTCCTGCTCGAACTCCTCCCATTCGATTATCTTCACGTTCTCCATCGAAGACGAAGACGTTGATGCGATCACATCCATTTCCGAAGAAGAAGAAGAAAGAGATGATGATGCCATTGAAGGAAGCAGTGAAAAGGGATGCGATCGAAGATTCTAAGGGAATATCATCGATCGAATTCATGTCTTCTTCGGTTCGCGATTGGAGAAGATCATCGATACTTGAACTCGAAGAGAGAGAGAGAGAGAGAGAGCTGCAAAAGTGAGGGTATTTTAGTCACAAGAGAGAATGGGGCTTAAGATCAGATGATCTGGTGGGGCTTTTCCATCTAACTTTGCACATATGATAGGGTCTTTAATATCGTAGGCCCACAAAGTGGGACCACATCTGAAATGTATGCAGTATGCTTATTGTTGTAGGAGAGTTTTTCCTACAAAAATTAGTTTTAGTTTTGTTGAGGAGAAAGGAAGGAAAACTCTCCCAGTGGAATCTAATTCAAGTCATCTTATTTTGACGAAGGAATGAGCCAAATATGGGGTGACTTGGCTCATTGAATATATTGTTTTCATATTCAACTATTTAATAGGTAGATTAAGGTTCGCCGAGTGATTAGGATTACAATTCCTCTCTCTATCGGAGCTAGAGGTCTTGGTATGATTAGTTCAGCCCTTGAAGAAATCCAAAGTTGAGTCCACTAATGCTACCACTTAGGGGCCACAGGTATGATTACCCGGCTTTCCTCTGGTCCCAGAAGGATTAGTCCAGCCTTTAGTAACCCTCTAATAGGAAAAAAAAAAAAAAAAAGGTAGGTAGTTTTGATTTTAGATAATTAATATTCATTTTAAAGTAATCATTCAGAAGTTTCAAAGTTGGCAATTTATAAATGATGACCGTAATGTAATTTCAAGCTTATATTTAATCTTTTACATTTGATATTGGACTGGCGGTTGCATTAAAGGTCATATTTTTCTTTTCATTTATTCTCCTTATACGAGTATTTTCCTTGCACGTATTAATTTATTGATTTGGCTTGATTGTCATTAACACATGTAAAAAATGTATATTTGTGTTTTTATAAGCATTTCACCCCTTTTTAAATATTCTATAAAAATTATGGCCCGTTGAGTCATCACGTAAACTCTATCCTAGTCAAGTGTTTTTTTGCTTTGAAAGAGTTGAGATTAAGTCACGAGTTTTCCGAACCTTTCTTGAGAACTGCCCACATGGTTCGTTATTCCTTACCAACTCATCCCTACGGCCCAATTAGGTCATGCTAATCATGAGGTGAGGGATCAAGATATTTTAATGAGAGAAATGTACAAAATATCAACCTCACTAAATTATTTAACATCTTGATGTATAACCTTCAAATTTAATGATTTTGAAAGGCATTATTGTTATTATCATCATCACCGTCGTCGTCGTTAATATTATTGTGCCTTAAATCCAATGAAGTAACATGTGTAAGTCTCAAATTTTAGCTTGTATCAATTTGCCGAGAGTCATGTGTGGAAAAGGGTGACTTAATCATAAATGAGTCCAAACTCACATGGGCTAACCTACAAAGTGAACAGTTTGGGGGTCATTTGTGCAGCAATATTTGTCACAGAAACAAGAAGAATCTAGCATCTTCCTTGTTGCGTTTGGTGCAATGATATAACCTTAGTAACCAGAACCTCCCCTCCTCCAATTTTTATACTTAAATATATGAATAAGATATATTTTATGGCCATTAGTTAATTGCTTATAAACCCATAAGCACTATGTTGTATAGGCACTCCAGAGGCGCTCCGGACATATAATTATTATAAAATTTAGCGTTTTAGCACTCTCGCTTCCGCTCTGTGCTCTAGACACTTTGGATGAAATGACTAGGAAATCTCCAGTTTTAGCTGTGTTTTTTGGCTGGAGGAGATTCGGAAATCCTACTATCCTAGGTCGAACTTCCAGTGGTGTGGAAGAGGAAACACAAATTTCCTCTTTCATGGCTCTACACAGAAGCATCCTCTTGAGAACCATGCAGGAACTATTCGTGTTAATCTTTTTGTAATAAAGCACTTATTTATTTTTTTTTATTTTTTTGCTAAAGAGGGTGCTTATTTAGATGGGATTTTTACCAAATAATTAAGCTTATATTGTAAATCATCGATTTTATGAAGAATAATAACAAAATCATCATTTAGTTGTTCGTACCTCTTTTTTTGACGAAATTGCCCTAGTTGACGATATCGTCAACTTCCTGTATAAGACTTCAACGCATTTTCTTCTTCTTTTTTGAGAAACAGTCTTTTCTCTTGCTCCCATTCATCCGTTTTATGGGTTCCCCATATGGTGCTAGTTTCTATGGGTTGTGTTGTCCAGTACACTTGGGTCTTGTTGACAAATGATGTTTTTTCATCTATAATAAAGGATACATGTAGGGACAGAGTCTCTCTCATCGGTTCTGTTTTGTTGCTGTCTCTTTATTTCAGGGACGGCGGATCTGATGGTGTTATTCTTACATGTTGTGCTTGATAGTGTGATACCTTGTTCAAGGTCTTTCCTATTCTCCATCATAGCTTTACTGATCTCACAAAGAAGATGGCCAGAGGATAATTTTTTTCGTTTTCATTTGCGAGAACTAATCATAGCCTAATTGCACATGCTTCTTTTGTTAAATTGTTACAGGACAGTGATTAAACCCGACCAATTCATGTTATGAAACCAATCCCAATGTGCAAGCATCATGTGTTTACAGCACAGTGACATTTTGAAGCTTGCAAGAATTAGACAAGCTCTTAAAACCTTTCTGGTTGGTGTACCCTTCCACAACAAGAACTTGGTTGTTTCATTGATTAGAAGAAAGAACAATATCTTTGATCCTGTCAAAAGGGGTTGTGGGCCAGAATAAAAGGAAAAAAAAAAAAAAAAAAGTTTGATTTCATTGCCTTGCTCACCAAATGAATCACATATGTGCCCATTTCACACTACGGCATCAATGTCTTCATTTGAACTCTCTCCATGGCTCAAGGTTCGTTCAAACATTTCATCGAATACGTTGAGTACCATTTACCCCATTTCACATTTTCTCTCCATCTTGCTCAACTAAGATGAACAAAAGAAGATGAAAAATAATAAAAGGGTTTTTTACGAAATAATTACGGTTAGACTCTAATTATTCAATTTTATAAATACAAATCAGAAAACGACAGGTTAGGAACAGAAAACGGATGAATGGGAGCAAAAAAGAAGACTGTTTCACAAAAAAGAAGAAGAAAACGCGTTGATTCTTACACAGGAAGTTGACGATATCGCCAAGTCAGTTGGCGATATCGTCAACTAGGGCAATTTCGTCAAAAAAAGAGGTACGAACAACTAAATGGTGATTTTGTTATTATTCTTCATAAAATCGATGATTTACAATATAAGCTTAATTATTTGGTAAAAATCCCTATTTAGATATTAGTAGGTGCGACAAAAACATAGTGATGATACTTGCCTCTTACATCCAAGTAATCAAAATGGGCAGTATCTTACAAGTTGTGCTATCTTACTCTGGAACCCTCTAAACTTCAAACCTTTCCCACTCAACGGTGCCCTGATGTGGCATTTATCCAACATCATTTCAAGGTGGATGACTGCAACTACCACGTTCCAATATGTGCCTGGTATTGGTGTTGCCCGGCCCAGTCTAACAAACCCGTGTCTGATTACTGGAGGTGCCTAATTCCCTCCCTGGATCATGATAGAACGCCCTGGTGTATGATGATGCTTTTTCACATTTCGCGTATTTGGGGGAGGCAGTGAGGTTGAAACATTTGTGAGGAAAGGGACATCTAGTTTGGTCAAAAGATCCGCCATCCGATTGGTTGATCGCTTGCTGTAGTGTACTGTCCAGTTATTGATCACAGCAATGAGATCCATTGTGCGTTTCCATAAGCCCATCATGTCCCAGGTCAACTGAGTTGATTGCTAAACTGAAGTGATTAACACCAAACAGTCCCCTTCAATTTGCACAATGGTGATTTTTAGGTCATGACAGCGGATTAACCCGTGCTGTAATGCAAGTAATTTCTCTTCCAATGGGTGTTTGGCTGCAAACTCACCAGCAAAAGCTGAGATTAGATTACCGTACGGATCTCGTATCACTCCTGCTATCCTTACTTTCGAAGTGAAATGATTGAAAGCTCCATCGAAGTTCACTTTCAGCCAACCAGGTGGCGGTGGCAACCACCAATCAGTTGTATTTCTTGCATTATTGTTTGTTCCTGCATAAATAGAAGTGAGTTGTTGTGTAAGAATTGCAAAGATGGTTTTTTGCTTAATATGAAATGGGTTTAAAGGTTGATATTGAAATTTATAGTTGTTTCTTGCCTTCCATAAATACTACATAACCGTAATCCCTATACCACGAAGAGTATCAGATGCCATATGCCAGAACCATTGATTGATTGTCATATTGCAAGAAGGTCTTGGGGCCCAAATGGGAAATTGTGACCAAACCAAGTTGGCAAATTGATATTGAGCAAACAAGTGTTTTGCAAATTCACTTGTAGAGCGACACAGTGGACAGGTGGGTGCAATTTCGTTCATCCATTAAGACGATCATCCATTGAGTAGTTTATTTTGGAGTAATTGCCAACAGAAGATTTTTAGTTTTTTAAGGGATAGGTAGCTGTCAAACAACTTTCTAGGGTAGGCTGGGACCTATGTGACGAGGCAGAAGGTGTTTATATAGTGCCTTGAAGCAGCACGTGCCTGCTAATTCGTTCTCCCAACACCTTATATCCGTCCCTTCCAAAGACAAGGAGACAATAGCTTGGACCACATGTTCTTCCCACAACGATCGCAGCAGTGGAAGATTCCATCTTACCCAGATGGGTCATGGTCAATAAGATCTTTCACCCATACCACGGGTCGGTCATTTGGATTGGTTGTATTGCACAGTATGCTCCTTAGTGGTCCAAGGCCTGGAACCCAGTAATCGTCCAATGCTGTCACATGGTAGCTATTTCCTATCACCCAACATTGGTTTGGGAAGATATGAGGCCGGTGCTGAAGTATTGCCTTCCAAGCTTTGAGTTGGTCTTTTTTCATGTGGCTGTCCTTTAACCTGATTGACTTCAAGTATTTCCCTTATAACAGTCTGCCCCCCATGCATTCTGGTTAGTGAGGAATCTCCAAACCAAATGCGTTATGGCTGCAGTGTTTTGGGTGCTCAGATCCCGAACTCCCAGTCCTCCGTTTTTCTTTTCACGTGTAATGGTTGACCAGGAAATATGAGTCCATTTATTGTGGTTCCAACCGCCATGCCACTAGAATGAAGCCTGCATTTATATGAACTGCTGCACTTGGCATTTGGGAATCCGGTGTAGACCCACCCAATACTGTGGTATAACTGTAAATCCTGTCTACAAAAGTGTGTCTACTTGTGAGTGACAGTGTTTTACCTCTCCAACGATTAATCGCACGACTGATTCTATTTTTCAAAGGAGTGTGTGAGACGTGCCTTCTTAAATAGAGACCCATGTATTCACTCAAGTAAATAAAGGCCTCTACTTCGTGACCCATACCAAGGGCTGTTATCACCTCATCTTTAGAGTGTCTCGGTGTGTCTCTACTAAATGTGAGGCTAGATTTTTGGTGATTTAGCAGTTGGCCGGACTCCGCAGAAAATCATTTTCAATGGGGTTTAGGTTTGATTTTTTGTCGAACAGGTTTTCCACAACACCGCAAGTACCACTCACCTTCTCGTCTACACACATGCCTAAACATAAAAATCACACAAAATGCATGCATCAATATTTAAGTTGTTTCAGGGGTGGATTGAAACTTTAAAGAGGGGTTTTAATAACCATTCTTCTTTGTGAATCCCAAAATCGTCTAATGTTACATTCTCTTTGATAAGTCCATAAAACCACATTATAAAGCCATCATTTCATGTGATTTTATGGACTTAATTAGGATAATTTGCAATGGATTTCATAGAATCTCATAATTTCATGCATTTGGGTATTCAAATTGGGATTTGAGTCAAAATAAGTCAAAGAGCATTACTTTGCATGATTTTCATCATGAAATCATTATCTTGCATTATCCTATTATTGCACCAACTAGCTTTTTAATTGTACGTAACACATGCCCAATATTTTTGCACCATCGTGTAGTTCATGAAAATTGGACAGCGTAGTATATTCGTATACATATTTTTTATGTGATTTGAACCTATGCATTGCACTTGTGAGTTTCGTACATATTAATTATAGCTAAAATTATTCTTTCGATTTGTGTAGGAACAATTCAACAATTGGGGTGTACATTGAGAAGAAATTGAGTAAGGAAAAAAGAAAGAAGAATAAAAAAAGGAAAAAAATAATACTAGGACCACACCACATTGGGCATGAATCCCAATGCACACGCCCAAAGGGGGAGGGGTCCACTTGGTTGCAAAAGTTTGAAACATTCAAACTCCTAAATTCTCAAAAGATCCTCCAGCTTGGATGTTTCTAAAATCTGAAACTCTCTTTCCTTATTTGATTTGAAATTCAAATTCAAGCAAGAGTTCAAGATTGGAAAGTAGAACAAAGAAGGTTTGAAAAGTTAAACTTGTGGAGCAAGAGTTCTAAATCAAGAAGGAAATCAAACAAAGAAAGGAAGCAAAGAGATTTCAAGGCAAAGTGGAGGTCCAACAAGGAGGGTCCCACACTCCAATTCACACCCAATATTGGATTCTCCTCATGTGCATAAAATCTGAATTTTATGGGAGGCTATCTCATTGGCAACATGGAAGATCTTTGGTGGAGCTCTACCTAGAAAGGCTTGAGTCCAATAAACTAAACTTAGCAACAAATTCTTTTCAAATTCAAATTGTTGCTAGTGAGAAGACTTTGCTTGGAGACTAAGCTAAGAAGCCATGAAAGGAAGGAAATAAGGAACCAAGAAGGCAAGAGATCTTAGCAAATAAGAGAGGCCAAGCACTATAAAGAGGGATCGACCAACCCTTGGATGTCCAACCCAAGCCTCTCCATAGTATAGGACGTCTAGCCTCTCATCTACTCCATGGTTCAAAGGTATCTCAAGCACAAGGCCATTGACTACCCCTCCTAGCCACAAACACAGGGAGTCCATTCTCCATTCACATCCAAGGTCTCCTCGAGGTAAACCATAGGTCATGGTCCTCCTCCTCGTCATCATAGGTATACATTATATTCCAATCATACCATTAAAGAGAACAAGGAATATGAGGAAAAGATATGTATACATTTATTGATAAATCAGTAAAGGATGTAATATGAGTAGCCAACTAGGTCAAGGTCCCTCCTCCATGTATGGGTGTTCAAACTTCACCAATCTAGTGGTTAAATTGAACTTTAGATGCTCAATGGTGACTGCTTGGTGCTTCAAAGGTGATTTCCAAAACCTCCATTAACCATCATATCGGTTCCACTTTAACCTCCCACACCTTACTTTGAGGTACTTGGTGAGAGAATGTTAAGCTCTACCATCCTCACACCTTCAAGTCTCCAATTACAAGCCTTTAATTAAGTTGCATCGGTTTAAAAGGAGTAAAATATACAAATTATGTATTCAGCATAATCCCAAACTTACGGTTAGCCGTACGCTGGCCTCAGCTAGCCATAAGAGGGTGTCGGTTAGCCATAAGGTGACTGCTATGGATTTTTGGAGGAATTTCACTACATGGTCCCTATGTACAAAGGTTAGCCCCTACAGTTAACCGTAACTTTCTTTCAGTTAGTTGCTAGATAACCGTAGCTCAATTTCCAAAAAAATACCCACATACCTTTTGTGACCGTAATTACACTATAGTCAGCCTTACGGCTAGCCGTGGGGTCTCCACATTTAACCGTAAGGTCACCAAACCTATTCCACCTGCAAAACTTCACCAAACTGGAAAAGTAACCACGACTCCACGGTTAGCCTTATGGAGTCCCATGGTTAGCCGTAAGTGTCCCACAGCTAGCCATGGAGAATTATAACTCAAACTCCACTTTCAGAATCCCTTTCCAAGTCCATCCAAATCCCATCCAATTCCATCTAAACCGCCAAGATACATTTGCCATCACATACCACGTCATAATTTAACATCAAACCACATATAATTGGGTCTTTCATCATCAAATTGGGGTTCTAAGCATATAAAGGTTTAAAACATGAAAAGAACTTTGAATTTGGGAAAAACTACACCATCCATTAGATTAAATGCAATCAAACACCATATTCAAAGGTTGATCATCATGCATGCTATGTTAAGTGTATATTGCACTTGCTTTAGCCTCCGATCTAGGGTTTCCAATCCAATCTCTCAAGATTCAAGCCCTCTAATACCCCAAAGCCCTAAGAACACCTCTAAAACTCTAACACAGCAAGATGAACACCTCCTACAGCCCATTCCCAACGAGAACCATGAATTAGAGTAAGAATTTAGAATAAGAAACCCTAGGAAGCTATAGACATGAAGTTAGATCTTGAAACTTACGAAGCTATAGACATGAAGTTAGATCTTGAAACTTACGAAGCTATAGACATGAAGTTAGATTTTGAAACTTACCTTGATAGGAAGAAGATGAAGAGAGATGATGAATTCCAGTAGGAGAAGGCTGAAACTCTTGAGAATTCTTTGAATTTGGTGGAGCTTAGCTCTAGATTAGCAAGAAGAAACCTTAGCTTGTGAAGGAAGAAAGAGAGAGGAATGGGAGGGAAATGAGAGAATAAGAGAGAAGAGAAGGTAATATAATGGGGAAATGGGAGACATCTTTTATAGTTTATGGGTTGAAAGTGGAAGGACTAAAATGCCCTTCCTTTAACTAATGGGCAATGAAGAGACTAAGGGAAGTTTTGGAATTTCTCGAATTGCATAATTCTCCCAAGGACCCTATTCTATTACCAAATTATATATAAGGGCCACTCTACCTACATTCTAAAAGTACAAATGAACCCCTAAACACTCTCTAAACCTCAATTAGACCCCTAAACTCCACAATTAAGTCTAAAACCTTGGAATAAACCTTGAATAGAAAGGGTTGAGACATTACAAAAAGCCATGATGCAGTAAGAGGGCTTCCTTTTGGTTTAACTTCCAATCATTTTGATTGCAAGAAAGGCAGGTAGGGGAGAAGGGAACACAATTTATCCTAGATAATAAAATGAAAAGGATTGATGGGCCTGGCCAGAATGCGATTTACTTGCAGGTTGGAGTGAACCACCCACAAAAACACTAAGGTTCGGTTTGGGTTTCAATGCACTGCCTCAAACATGCCAATATAAACTAAGGTGATATGCCAACAGCCAACAGCATAATGGAGAATACAGCTCAAAGCTCATATCATGTCTTTTTGGAAGGAGACTGTTAATAAAGGACCAAAAATCTTTTAGTCATGAAAATACATTATGTATCCAGAAATAGCATCCAAATGTACGTCGTTTTACAAGGATCTAGGTCATTCGTGTTCATGGATTACTTTGCCCAGACAAAAAATAGACAATCCAACAGCAGAGAGAGCTAGTCTAACATACTAAAATATGTGCAATTACAAGGTATGGGAAAACATAACATCTAAGCATGTAGACGAATAGAAATATTACTGTGGTGATAATCTTCCAAAACAAAGAAGAAGAAGAAGAAGTTTAGGGAGCATCAATCAGAATACTCAACCACAGTTATGACCATTGTCTCATCAACAAGGAAAGAATGCTCAGATCCAAGCTAATTATGTAACACAATCCATCAAATAACTGAAACACACTGAAACTGTTAATTCTACAATGATAAGAAGCTACAAATATTACCAACATTAACACCTCTTCATCTACAGCCCCTCATCATCCTTGTGGTTAGTTCTCACGCAAAAAGCGTGCCTAAGCCACACATAAAAACACCACAACAGACAAAACAAAATAACAAAGACTATTATGTTTCCCTAGACTATCCTGATCAACTGTTTATCAAGGAGGTAGGTCCCTTTAAGTTGACCCACTGTAATAAATCTTCATTCTGAAGCGCCATAAACGTTGTCTGGAGGAAGTTCTGACATTTGACAAGCAGCAGGCATGTTATTCCAAGCACACGAGCCAAATCCCCATCCCTGGCTTAATGCAGAAGTCGGAGAAGCCACATGCTTGTACTCACTGCCAAAATCTTCACCGAGAAGGGTCGCCAGGTAATCAGAGCTTTGCTCAAAACAATCGAACTCAAGTAACGCATCAGGCCTAGGAAAGTCCAACTGTGCAGAAATTTCCTTGTCTCCTCCATCTGGTGTCATGAAAAAAAAAATACTTTTAAAAGATCTCCGAAGAGAACATTCAGAAACCAAATGCTTCCCAGTAAAAGAAACATGTATGACAACCATAACAATCAACAGAATTCCATATGGATCAGCACTCTGAGAGAAATCAACTTTTCAGTAATCCAACCTGCAATTTAGGGCGCTCAACCATGGATACCACAGTGCAACAAACTCCCTGACCTCACAAGCCCATCCACCTGATAATTGGCTTACAAATGGAGTATTCAAATGTTGAAAGTCAATCAGATGAATGAGATCTATAGGGAGGTTTGTTTTATTGCCCACCCATGTGCGTCCTATCAGATGAATGATTTAGACCGCTGAATGATGGGCCCAACACCACAGAAAATTTTGCCCAAATGGGCCATGAGAGTCTGGCTGAGCTTGCAAAGTAACTCAAGTTACAATTAATAGAATTTAGACCTATAGAATAAACTCACTCACCAGGCAATGCTTTCACAGGTGGAGACTCATCCAAAGATATGCCACTGATAGGAGTGTGCTCACTGAGTACTGATCCAGTGGAGCAGCCCAAGGGTGAACGAGGGTCACCAAAATCTCCCCACTCTGCTTCATATAGTTCCATTGTCGAATGGCCATTACCATCAGCGGTTGTGACAACTGAGGAACTCAAACTCTTATCAGATGTTTGATTCTTAGCACGAGATTCATGAATCACTTCTTGTAAGAGACCACTGTTCCAAGGTGAAAAATAGTCAGACTGCACCTGTATAGCTGGAGGAGACTGGATATAAGCATTGATACTCTCAAGAGGAGGGGGAGAAGGAGGTGCGGGAGGGCATGTGTCCCAGCTATTAATAACAGTGTTTGGAACTTGGAGTGAAGGGAGCTCCAACTTCACAACCTCGGAGAAAGGGTCAGAAGCAGAGAAATTGCCATTTGGAAAGGCATTGCTGCCAGTTATTGAAACACCAAATGGAGCCAGATTCTCGTTGGGGGTAGCATCATATGGAAAAGGGGGGCCAAATGGTCGACAGACTCTCTTGCAAGAGCCAATCTGGGCTGGGTCGAATGAGGGGAGCCTATTTGTATCACTACCCAAAAAGCCAGGAAGCAAAGCATCTGATTCACAGGTCCGCTTGGCCTGATTCACTGTTGGGGGCAAGGAGTTAAAATTCTTCAGTGATCCCAAAGCTTGAGTTGGCATGCTGCTCACATAAATATTAGGTAATGCCGGTGCATAAGAGAGAGGCCCATGATTGGCTTCCAAATTATCAAAGAAAACTTCAGGAATATCATAATTGTTTGTCTGTAATACATCATTATGCAGTGCGTCACCACCACTCCATTCACTGTAGTCTTGATTCTGTTGACCATCATTCAATGCTTGCAAAACATCAGGAGGGTAAAGAGGTAAACCAGCACGTTGCAGTCGTTTGACTCGAGTGTTCCAATAGTTCTTTATTTCATTATCAGTGCGTCCAGGCAACTGAAACAAGAAGAATTGTCTGAGAAAAACTAGAGGATCCAAGTTGAGTTAAAGGATTACAAGCAACAACAAGAAAACAATTCAACTATTGCACTGCATTTTAAAAGTTCAACCATGTGGACCATTCTCTTTTGGATTCATGAGTGAGGACATGTACAACCAACAAAGACTGACAATTGAAAAATATGAAAGAGTTATAAACACTCACGAGTGCAGCCATCCGAGCCCATTTGTTCCCCAATTTTGCGTGAAGCTCTATGATCAATCGCTCTTCTGCTGGAGTGAACGCACCTTTTTTTAAATTTGGCCTTAGATGATTTGCCCATCGTAAACGACAACTTTTGCCACAACGTAACAGCCCTGAGTGCTTTTGGACAGCATTCCAATTGCCCTCGCCATGCTCTTTGACATACTCCACCAACATTGCATCTTCTGCAGATGTCCAAGGCCCCTTTTTCAAGACACCCACTCCTCCCAGCACTCCTCCACAACTTCCTTCATCAATTGATGAAGAATCAGTCTGATCCTTAGACACCATCCTGTCTCCACTATCATTGGTTCTTGTTCGACTCATCTGCACGAACCTGATTGATCCCACACCAATTCACCTGTTGCCTTAAAAGATTATATAAATGGAGGTTTTAAATGAACTATGCACACGAGTCAGTGTCTCGTCTAAGTTTGAACATCAAACATCCCAAACCATTCCCAACACTGATTATTTGCAAATTCACAGAAAGGAAAATAGAAATATAACTGCCTAGGCAGAACTGAGAGTGGATGGGAAATTAACATCTGAATATTTTTCTTCAAGGATCATCTCCTAGTCATGTTCTCTGTTTAGATCTCTGTTTGCATCTTCTCTATATAATATAGTGCATGTAATTTTTAAAAGAAAAGGCTTGTCAACCATAAAGCATCATTTTTTTTAAATAAAAAACTAATTAGATCAAGGAGCCGGTGATGAACCCTTAGTCAAGATCATTCATTTAAAAAGAAAAAGAGAAATATTGAAAATACAGTAAAAATGAAACAAGAAAGACAGACTTCAACATCAGGTCTCAATCTTAAATAAAAACACAGACCTCTCAGCAAAATCAACAATTTTTTTTTTTTTTTTAAATCAGTAGAGGTGAATCTGCAACCAAAAAAAAAAAAAAAAACTATGCTGCATTTGGATAATTTTGGGATTTGGATGTCAGCCAATAGTAGTCTGGACTCTGGACTTATATTTCAATCTAAGGGAATAACAACCACTCTTGACAATCGTTGCAACTTCATACTGCATGCTAGATGTGTGAGCTGGAAGTGTGGACTTTCAGTACCATTGCGAATCAAAATAGACGGTTCTATTGCTTTTCATGCATTCAGAAATCACAAGCTGGCAGAAGGTTGGCACTCCAACCTAGGTACAATGATCGGTTAAATGCTGCCTTAAAGATTAAAGGTTATTAAAACAACAGCAGTAATTGATCCAGATTAAATCATGAGATTTGTTCATCCACCAAAACTTAGTCAAGCCATGGATCAAGTAAAAAACCAGATGAGGGGGTGGACTAAGAACAAGGAAAATGCAAACAGTAAATGATCGAGATTTCTACTGAAATACGCACAAATCAAATTACAGGATAAAACTAAATAAAACAAACTACCTGAATGAAAAACAAATGGCCCAATTAAATTGAGGCAGTGTTGTGGACTCCACTCAAACCGGAATTCCTCCAGAATTGAATCCCACAAACCTAAAGAATCCATAACCTTAACTCTAATACAAAAGGTCTGAACTTGGCAAGAAAACAAGGGAAATCCCAAGCCTAAACTCCAATAAAAGAAAACAATTCCGAAAAAAAAAAAAAAAAACTACATATATGAAAGCATACCAAACCAAACATCATCTACAAAATGCTATCATGGGCTGCATTCCAAACCAAACCAGACTCCTCAGCCCCTAACCACTCCAAACTAGAAAAAAAAATAAAAAAAATCAATCAACACTCACCAAAAAAAAAGAAAAAACTAACTTCTAAAAACGCAAACCCCCTTAAAAAAAAACACCATAGTACCCAGATTCTTTGAGAAATCAAGACTAAGACTCGAAATTCAAAATCAAAAGAAGAAAGAAAAAAAAAGCTACTTTTTCAGAATTGAACACCACTAAAAAACAGCCCAAGAAATCTCAATTTCTCCAAGAAAACAGACCACTAAAGTACCCTTTCTTGAGCTCGGAACTCCCAAAACCAAAGGACTAATCCCACCACCCCAATCAATATCTAACTACAAACCCCCCCAACAAAAAAGAAAAAAGAGAGACCAAATCAGCATTCAAAAAGAAAGAAAAAAATCAACTTTTTGAAGGAACACCGAGGAAAAAAACACACCCAAGAAACCTCAAGTCCAACTTGAGCTTGTAACTCTTAAAACCAATGAACAATGCTTCAATCCCAAAATCCCAATCAATCTCCAAGAAAGAAAACCACCCAAAACATTCCATGCCCAAGAACAAATGAAGCTACATCAGATAACAGACATTGATTTTAAAAACTAAAAACCAAAAAAAAAAAAAGCTATCCCGATACAAGATCTTATGTCAGAGAGACAAGAGATTACCAGCTCTCCAACTCCTCTCTCAGAAGAGAGCGAAAGAGAGATTGAAAGAGATATTTCTCCTGAGTTTATGGCCGAGCCAATGGTAGCGGGAGCGGACTCGATCAACCAACCCACGCCAGGATTCTCAATACATAAACATTTTGAAATGAAAGATGGGGCTTATATAGAGCAAGGGAAAGTTGTCCAAAACAACCTTGAGTTATGTCATATTTATAACAAAAGGCAAGTTAACCGTGACGCATTCTTTTTTAGCACCCCTTCTGATTTTTATTTACAGAGGGCCCACCTATGATCGATCTGATCCTTTCACCTGTACTTGGCTCTCTTGAAGCGGCATTGATCGTAATTTGATATTGATTTGAATATCATCCACCGTTGGTTTTGTTATAATGATTTAGATTATATTATTGAACAGTGTGGATCAAAATTTAAGAGCTATGATCAATTTTTATTGAGATTACATAGTGCATAAATTTGTTGATTGTTGTGCATCTAGGTGGGCCATAAGAAGAAAGGCGTTTTCTCCATAGAAACGCATGAGCGAGCGTTACCTGAAATGCTTCTAGTAACCGAATCTTTCTTAGATAGCTCTTTGGCTTTTTTTCGTAATGGTATTTATTTTCGGTTTCATTAGATAAGGATGTGATTACGCTTGTCAAACAAAGTCACTACGCATAAATACGGCCTTTATACATTTGTTTCTAGTTCTCCTCGGTCAGTTGACCAAATCTCTTTGGGGTCCTTGAGGCGCAAGTCCCAACATGATTCATTTAGTGGCGAAGGTAAGGACTACATGTTGTCGCAACTAAAATCAAATGGTAAAAGTCGCAAATTTACCTAAGAAGAAAAAAATAACCAAATTTATAAAATGGAAGATTTCTTTATATAGAAGAAAACTCTGTTTTGACTATTTCGTTGCTTTAGTGCGACATGATTTCCTTGCAAAGAAGAGAAAAATGAACTGATTTTCCCAATATTTAAGATTTTAATTTCTTATTAAGGTAGGAATGCGGGATTCTCTCTCTATGGAAATAGAAATTTATGAAACACAATATTCTTTTCATGGCATAAACAAGTTCTAAGTACCAACCAACTTTTGTAGTATTAGAATGACGTGTAAGGGCCTATTTGTCTGCATACAATACATGTGAATTAAATACATAAGAATTCAATCCACAAGTGGTTAAAAACGACTTCCAAGGGCATCAAAGAACCTCTCCTTCAATGGGAAATGCATCAAGGAAAGATAGAAAATGAATACCGAGCTATCACCCTACTAATTCAAATCCAAGTAAAATTAAGGTCCCATCTACGTTGCTACCTCACATTCTTAACCCCTCACCTCTTATCATTCATGCTCTATCACTTTAATAATACTTTGGTGGAGCTCACTTGATCATGATTTCCTATCTATTCTAATCCAAACAAATAGGCCTAAGTCACTTTGGAATCTCATATACTAAATGATTAATTTGTGCAATCACCTCTAGAAACAATAGTGAACAATCATGCACAAAAGTTGTACCTCAAGGATACAAATTGCAAGGCAAATATACCTCTATGGTGTGCATGACTATAGGGAACCAACATTAGATTTCACAACTTGCTATTACATCAAAGACTATAAACAAAAAAGAATGGAAAATGAAAATAAGAAAGAGACGAGTTCGGGCTCGACTAAAAACCAACCAAAATATGTAGTGCTAGGATAAGGGGTAGGCTAAGCTATTTTCTTTAAAATGAATTTGGATATCTATAAATATGGAGTGATGCCTTCTTTTTGAGGAACCCTTTAAAGAGGGCCTACTTATGATTAATCTGATCCTTTCACATGTATTTGGCTCTCTTGAAGTGGTGATGATTCTAGTTTGAGATTGATCTGAATATTATCCACCTTTGGTTTTGTTATAATGAATTTAAATTTAAATGATATTATTGAACTGTGTAAATCAAATTTTAAGACACATGATCATTGTTTATCGAGATTATATAGTGCATAAATCCATTGATTGCCATGCATATGGGTGCACCATGAGAAGAAGGGTGTTTTTTCTAGAGAAACGCATAAGCGAGCGTTACTTGAAATGCTTCTATAAGTGATTATTTTCTATATAGCTCTTTGGCCTTTTATAATGGTGTTTATTTTCGGTTTCATTGGATAAAGATGCATTACACATGTCAAACAAAGCCGTTACACATAAGTATGGTCTTTTTACATCAGTTCCTAGTGCTTCTCTATTAGTTGACTAATCTCTTTGAAATCCTTCAGTTGTAAGTCCCAACATGATTCATTTAATTAGTGGCATAGGTGTGGACTACATGTTGTTGAACATACGGTAAAACTCACAAATTTACCTAATAAGAAAAAATAACCAAATTTATGAAATGGAGGACTTCTTCGTATAGAGTAAAAAAAAAATTTTTCATTATTTTGTTGTTTGGTGCGACATAATTTCCTCGTGAAGAAAAAAAATGAATTGATTTTCCCAATATAAAGGATTTTGAATTCTTATAAGAAAGGTAAGAATGGAGGATTCCTATCTCTCATGAAAATGGGAATTTATGGAACACAAAACCCTCACGGCACAAGCAAGTTCTAAGTACCAACCAATGTTTATAGTGTTGGTATGAGGTGTAAAGGTCTATTTATTTACATACAATACATACAAATTAAATACAAAAGAATTCAAGCCACAAGTGGTTAAAAATTACATTCAAGATGAATATTTCAAAATGACCATCAAGCAACCTCCCCTTTAATGTAAAATGCATAAAGGGAAGATAGGAAATGAATACCCAATCATGTAGTGCCAGGATAAGGCGTAGACTAAGCTATATCATTTAAAATGAATTTTCAAACCCCAATGGGTTGGCCGAGTGGGCAGGACCATGGTTCCTCCCTCTTCCAGAGCTGGAGGTTTTAGTATCGACCCTCGGTTCCCCCCTCTTCGGGAACCGAAGATTGAGTCCGCTTGTGCTACCACCTAGGGGGCCAAAGTGTTGGGAACCCTTCGTTAGCAAAAAAAAAAAAGAATTTTCACGTAAGGACTTAGTTGAATAATTCCAAACTTGACTCCCGTCACAAGACCAAATTCACACTCACGTGCACCTATGAAGCGAGCACACTAGTTCTACCATTAAAGATCACAAGTTCCACACAAAAAGGTCAAAAGAACTGGAAAGAGAAAGAAGGCAAATATGGTTTTTGCTTTTCAAATACAATAAACTGTGATTCTATTCTATCATCTTCGAGCGCCAAAGGGAGCATTATGTGGCAAGAGAAGGTTATATGAGTGAAGAAGTTTGACTAGTGTAATAAATGTATAATAGTTATTAAATATGCTTTTATCAACTTTGAATGATGGTTATTAGGGGGGTCATAGGCTAAATGAGGCTAGGTTTGAACCTTAGACCCTTGTAAGTAACATGTAAGAGTCATCCTAGCCTGTCATTTTTATTAATCTAGTTGAAGTGTCAACAAAACTATAAGTCTAGAAATTAAACAAATCAATACAAAAGCCTACATTACAAGGTTACTTCCGAGTTGGGTAAGTGAGTCAGCTTGTAATAGTGAGTCAGCACCCGTTCTGGTTTGTATTTATAAAGGGCCCGCCTATGATCAATCTAATCCTCTCACCTATCCTTGGCTCTCTTGAGGCGGCAATGATCCTAATTTGATATTGATCTGATATTATCCACCGTTGGTTTTGTTATAATGATTTAAATTATATTACTGAACAACGTGGATCAAATTTTAAGAGCTATGAAAAATTCTTTATTCATTTTATATATTGCATAAATTTATTGATTGTTGTGCATTTAGGTGGGCTGCAAGAAGAAAGGCATTTTCTCCAGAGAAACTCATGAGCGAGCGTTACCTGAAATGCTTCCAGTAACTGAATCTTTCTTAGATAGCTCTTTGGTTTTTTTTTTTGAAATGGTATTTATTTTCGATTTCATTAGATAAAGGTGTGATTACGCTTGTCAAACAAAATCGTGACGCATAAATATGGTCTTTCTACATTTGTTTCTAGTTCTCTTCGGTCAGTTGACCAAATCTCTGTGGAATCCTTGAGGTGCAAGTCCCAACATGATTCATTTAGTAGCGTAGGTGAGGACTACATATTGTCGTAACTAAAATCAAATGGTAAAAATTGCAAATTCACCTAATAAGAAAAAGAAAAACCAAATTTATAAAATGGAAGACTTCTTTATATAGAAGAAAACTCTATTTTGACTATTTCACTGTCTGGTGCGACATAATTTCCATGCAAAGAAGAAAAGAATGAACTGTTTTCCTAATATTTAGGATTTTAATTTCTTATTAAGGTAGGAATGCGGGATTTCTCTCTCTATGAAAATAGAAATTTATGGAACACCATATTCTCTTCATGGCACAACAAGTTCAAAGTACCAACCCACTTTTGTAGTATTGGAATGAGGTGTAAGGGCCTATTTGTCTGCATACAATACATATGAATTAAATACATAAGAATTCAATCCACAAGTGGTTAAAAACGACTTCCAAGGGCATCAAAGAACCTCTCCTTTAATGGAAAATAAATCAAGGAAAGATAGAAAATGAATACTGAGCCATCACCCTACTAATTCAAATCCTAGTAAAATTAAGATCCCATCTACATTGCTACCTCACATTCTTAACCCCTCCCTCTTATCATTCATGCTCTATCACTTTAATAATACTTTGGTGGAGCTCACTTGATCATGATTTCCTATCTATTTTAATCCAAACAAATAGGCCTAAGTCACTTTAGAATTTCATATAATAAATGATTTTTACAATCACCTCTAGATACAATAGTGAACAATCACGCACAAAAGTTGTACCTGAAGGATACAAATAGCAAGGCAAATATATCTCTATGCTGTGCATGACTATAGGGAACCAACATTAGATTTCACAACTTGCTTTTACATCAAAGACTATCAACAAAAAAGAACGGAAAATGAAAAATAAGAAAGAGAAGAGTTTGGATCCAGCCCGACTCAAAACCAACCAAAACATGTAGTGATACGATAAGGGGTAGAATAAGATATTTTCTTTAAAATGAATTTTCATACCTGTCTATAAATATGTAATGACACCTCTTTTTTAAGGCAACCCTTCTGGTTTTTATTTATAGAGGGCCCACCTGTGATTAATCTAATCCTTTCACCTATACTTGGCACTCTTGAATCGACAATGATTCTAATTTGAGGTTGATCTTATTATTATCCACTGTTGGTTTTGTTAGAATGAATTTAAATGATATTATTGAACGGTGTGAATCAAAATTTAAGACCTATGATCATTTTTTTATTGAGTTTATATAGTGCATAAATCCATTGATTATTATGCATCTAGGTGGGCCATGAGAATATTGGCGTTTTCTCTAGAGAAACGCATGAGCGAGCGTTACTTTGAAATGTTTCTAGTCAGTGAATATTTTCTTAAATAGCTCTTTGGCCTTTTGTAACGGTGTTTGTTTTCGGTTTCTTTGGATAAAGATGCATTACACTTGTCAAACAAGGCCGTTACACATAAATATGGTCTTATACATTTGTTCATAGTGCTTCTCTACTAGTTGACTAATCTCTTTGAAGTCCTTCAGCTGCAAGTCCCAACATGATTCATTTAGTAGCATAGGTGAGGACTACATGTTATTGCACAAACGGTAAACATCTCAAATTTACCTAATAAGAAAAAAATAACCAAATTTATGTAACTGAGGACTTATTCATATAGAAGAAAATTCTCTGTTGACTATTTTGTTGTTTGGTGCGACATAATTTTCTTGTGAAGAAGAAACAAAAACAAATTGATTCTCCCGATATAAAGGATTTTGATTTCTTATAGGAAATGTAGGAATGGAGGATTCCTCTCGCTTATGAAAACAAGAATTTATGGAACACAAAATCCTCTCAAGGCACAAGCAAGTTCTAAGTAACAACCAATATTTGTAGTGTTGGTATGAGGCGTAAAGGCCGATTTGTTTGCATAGAATACATACAAATTAAATACAAAAAAAAAAAAAGCTCAAGCCACAAGTTCTTAAAAATGAGATCCAAGGTGAATATATAAAAATGACCACCAAACAGCTTCCTCTTTAATGAAAAATGCATCAAGGGAAGATAGAAAATGAATACTAAGCCATCACCCTACTAATTCAGATCCTAGTAAAATTAAGGTCCCATCTATGTTACTACCTCATATCGTTAACCCCTCACCTCTTATTATTCATGCTTTATCTCTTTAATAATACTTTATTGGAGCTCACTTGATCAAGATTTCCTATCTATTCCAATGCAAACAAATAGGCCTAAATCACTTTAGAGCTTCATATAATAAATGATTTATGCAATCACCTCTAGATACAATAGTGAACAATCATGCACAAAAGTTGTACCTCAAGGATACAAATAGCAAGGCAAATATACCTCTATGGTGTGTATGACTATAGGGAACAAACATTAGACTTCTCAACCTACTATTACATCAAAGACTGTCAACTAAAAAGAATGAAAAATGAAAATAAGAAAGAGAGGAGTTTGTGTTGGGCTCGACTTAAAACCAACCAAAGAATGTAGTGCTAGGATAAGGTGTAGACTAAGCTATTTCCTTTAAAATGAATTTTTACATTTAGAAAAGGACTTAGTTGAACAAGTCCAAACTTGATTCCCAGCCCAAGACCAAACTCACACTCACATGCACCTATGAAGTGAGCACAATAGTTATACCATTAAAGTTCACAAGTTCCACGCAAAAAGATCAAAAGAACTAAAAAGAGAAACAAGGCAAATATGTTTTTTCATTGTACTAGAAAGAGAAACAAGGCAAATATGTTTTTTGCTTTTCAAATACAATAAAGTGTGATTTTATCATCTTCGAGCGGCAAAGAGAGCATTAGGTGTTTAATATGCTTTATCGACGATTATTAGTGGTGTCATAGGCTAAATTAGGTCAGGTTTGAACCTTTGACCATAGCAAGTAACATGTATAAGTCATTCTAGTCCCTAGCCTGTCATTTGTATTAATCTAGTTGAAGTGTCAGCAAAACTAAGTCTAGAAATTAAACAAATTAATACAAAGCCTACATTACAAGGCCACTTCCTAGTCGGGTAAATGAGTCAGAGTGCAATAGATTAGGTTGGGTTGGGTTTGAGTAGAGTTGAGAAAGCAGGTATGGACCCAACCCCAACATGCTAATTGATTGTGTTGGAAATGCCAATAAAAATCCAATCTAAGTGTATAAACAGTCAACTTAAACTCTGTACTTTGAATTATAAAGCTAGATTAGGGACGATTTTACATTGTTATACTCGGGAGTAGGGACTCTAAATGAAATATATATATAGTACTGTCTCGCGCACTGAAGCAGTGTGCAAGCCTCAACGTGGGGGCCACATGGGGCCCACCTTGGACTGAGACCAGGGGGATTAAAAGATTTCCCCCGGCCCTTCGTCTTTGCAAAAAATAGTCCCATCCCTGATCATCATCACCTCCATCTGGGCCCTACAAGTTTAATGGTATACAATCCATTCGTATGGGTGCGTAGTTGATTTAACGGTGTACAGTACATGAGTGCAAGGCTCGGCACCATCTGAAATTCGGGGGGGGGGGGGGGGGGGGGGGGGGGGGGGGGGTGTTTTGGATTGGACCATCATGTGGAACCCACCCCCGACGCAAGATGCGCATCGGGCGCACCTGATAACCACTATATATATTAATTATATGACTCCCTTGGAGATATTTACTAATTAATGGCCTTTTTTGAAATTAGAAACAAGGGAGGGGTGTTTTTTCAAAGAAAAAAAAGTACTTAGAACTTAAAAAATGAAGGTCTTTCTCTTACTCTCCCTCCTGGTGCGAATGGAGGGTCCCTCCATTAACAATGCTACCCAACTCTCTCTGATATTTTCTCTCCTGCTCGTTTTCCATAGTATATATTCATCTAAAACTTATTTTCATCTTAGGGATCAAGTTCAAAACTATTGCCATCTAAACTACAGAAGCGAAAGAAAGAAAACTTAGATAAAGTTCACAAGTTCCACACAAAAAGATCAAAAGAACTAGAAAGAGAAAGAAGGCAAATATGGTTTTTGCTTTTCAAATACAATAAAGTGTGATTCTATTCTATCACATTCGAGCGACAGAGAGAGCATTATGTGGCAAGAGAAGGTTATATGAGTGAAGAAGTTCGACAAGTGTAATAAATGTATAATAGGTATTTAATATGCTTTTATCAACTTTGAATGATGGTTTATTAGGGATGTCATAGGCTAAATTAGGTTAGGTTTGAACCTTTGACCATTGTAAGTAACATGTAAGAGTCATCCTAGCCTGTCATTTTTATTAATCTAGTTGAAGTGTCAACAAAACTAGAAGTCTAGAAATTAAACAAATCAATACAAAAGCTTACATTACAAGGTCACTTCCGAGTTGGGTAAGTGAGTTAGCTTGTAATAGTGAGTCATCACCCGTTCTAGTTTTTATTTATAGAGGGCCCGCCTATGATCAATCTGATCCTCTTACCTATCCTTGGCTCTCTTGAAGCGGCAATGATCGTAATTTGATATTGATCTGAATATTATCCACCGTTGGTTTTGTTATGAAGATTTAGATTATATTATTGAATGAAGTGAATCAAATTGTAAGAGCTATGAAAAATTCTTTATTCAGCTTATATAGTGCATAAATTTGTTGATTGTTGTGGATCTAGGTGGGCCATAAGAAGAAATGCGTTTTCTCTAGAGAAACGCATGAGCGAGCATTACCTGAAATGCTTCTAGTAACTGAATTTTTCTTAGATAACTCTTTGGCTTTTTCCCATAATGGTATTTATTTTCGGTTTCATTAGATAAAGGTGTGATTACGCTTGTCAAACAAAATCGTTACACATAAATATGGTCTTTCTACATTTGTTTCTAGTTCTCCTCGGTCAGTTGACCAAATCTCTGTGGAATCCTTGAGGCGCAAGTCCCAACATGATTCATTTAGTGGCGTAGGTGAGGACTACATATTGTCGCAACTAAAATCAAATGGTAAAAGTCGCAAATTTACCTAATAAGAAAAAAAATAACCAAATTTATAAAATGGAAGACTTCTTTATATAGAAGAAAACTCTATTTTGACTACTTCATTGTTTGGTGCGACATAATTTCCATGCAAAGAAAAAAAGAATGAACTGTTTTCCTAATATTTAGGATTTTAATTTCTTATAGGAAATGTAGGCATGCAAGATTTCTCTCTCTCTCTCTCTTTCTCTCTATGAAAATATTAATTTATGGAACACAAGATTCTCTTCATGGAACAAACAAGTTCTAAGTACCAACCAACTTTTGTAGTATTGGAATGAGGTGTGGGGCGCCTATTTGTCTACATACAATGCATGTGAATTAAATACAAAAGAATTCAATCCACAAGTGGTTAAAAACGACTTCCAAGGGCATCAAATAACCTCTCCTTAAAAAAAAAATGCAAATTAAATACAAAAAAAAAAAAAAATCTCAAGCCACAAGTTCTTAAAAATGAGATCCAAGGTGAATATATAAAAATGACCACCAAACAGCTTCCCCTTTAATGAAAAATGCATCAAGGGAAGATAGAAAATGAATACTAAGCCATCACCCTACTAATTCAGATCCTAGTAAAATTAAGGTTCCATCTATGTTACTACCACTTGTTGTTAACCCCTCACCTCTTATTATTCATGCCCTATCTCTTTAATAATACTTTATTGGAGCTCACTTGATCAAGATTTCCTATATATTCCATTGCAAACAAATAGAACCGAGTCACTTTAGAACTTCATACAATAAATGATTTATGCAATCACCTCTAGATACAATAGTGAACAATCATGCACAAAAGTTGTACCACAAGGATACAAATAGCAAGGCAAGTATACCTCTATGGTGTGTATGACTATAGGGAGCAAACATTAGACTTCTCAACCTGCTATTACATCAAAGACTGTCAACTAAAAAGAATGAATAAATGAAAATATAAGAAAGAGAGGATTTTGTGTTGGGCTCGACTTAAAATCAACCAAAGAATGTAGTGCTAGGATAAGGTGTAGACTAAGCTATTTCCTTTAAAATGAATTTTTACATCTAGAAAAGGACTCAGTTGAACAAGTCCAAACTTGATTCCCAGCCCAAGACCAAACTCACACTCACATGCACCTATGAAGTGAGCACAATAGTTATACCATTAAAGTTCACAAGTTCCACACAAAAAGATCAAAAGAACTAGAAAGAGAAACAAGCCAAATATTTTTTTCGCTTTTTAAATACAATAAAGTGTGATTTTATCATCTTCAAGCACCAAAGGGAGCATTTTGTGGTGAGAGAAGGTTACAATAGAATGATCTCTTTAGAGACAGACCACTTAAGCCCCTCTCTCTGTTGGCATATAGAGAAATCGATCAATCTTGATGTCAATGCTGCATTAGAAGCATTTTAGATAGAAAAAAAAAAGTTTTGTTGCATTAGAAGCTCTCAACAGTCTTGCCCCCATCCACATTACTACATGAGACATGTTACCTTTAACTGATTTCAAATGTTAACACTTATCATCTTTTAATTAGCTAAGATCTTCTTCTACAAGCATTTACAAACACACCACTTCCATTTGACTCATGGCTGGCAGCACCTTTATATGTGCCCAACTCTTAGGCTGAGAGAGACAAAGTGGAAATCCACAATGAGGCCCACCTATTGAAAATCTAAACAGCTCGAAGTAAATGCAGTCCAATAGGAGGTAAGCTCAATCATATGATGAGACTAATGACTTGTATGGGATGATGGCAAAAGGGCTTATACAGTTCTGAATTAGTGAATCTATGGGGTTTCCTATTGGTTGAAATGTTGGGGCCTCCTTAGTTGACTTGGGGGGTGGGTTCATTTGCTTCTAATCTGTGAGGAAGATGATCACTTCGATATGTTGATAGATAAAAGCCTCATGTTGCTTTCTGCGGTTGTGATTTGCCAGTGTGGGAGATGACTCTTTTTCTTTTTTTTTTTTAGTTTTATTGTTAGATGCAGACATCATGGACACAAAATTGGATTAACCATGGCTCGTAACATTCAGATTGATCCATCTTTAATCATCAAATCAAATGATCAATAACCAATATGTGCCGTACAGCAGATGTGTTTCAGTTCACACTCTTGCTCGTCAGCTGAAATTCATGCATATGGAACATGAATCTAGATCTTCTGTGAATTCTCTTGTGATAAAATAATGAAGATGCCAACTAAAATATATTACTGAAGGGTGTGCACCATGTGTAAATCAAATGTACATTTTTTTTTTTTGGCTATCGGAGGAGGGCTCCCAACTCTTTGGGCTAGACTAATCCCTCTGGGCCTAGAGGGAATCCGGGTAAACCTACATGTAGAGGTGGCAATCGGGTCGGATTGTGCTAAACGGGTTGGACCCGTTTATTAAACGGGTTAGACAAGCCTAACCCGCATCCGACCCGTTTATTAAACGGGTCGGAAACCCCTAACCCGCACCCACCACGGGTCGACCAGACCCACTTAAACCCGCATAACTATTAAGGGTTATACAGGTCAGGTCAACCCGTATACTTGAATAAGTGAGTGATAAGTTTCTTTACAAGAAAAAATGTTAGAAATAAATAGTTTTTTCATAAAAATAAAAACTATCATATCAAAATAAAAAGATATTATAGAATTGAGTGATAAGTTTCTTTACAAGAAAAAAAGAAAATAATAACAATACAAGCATGGCTCATGCAAGACAAGCACATCGTAGTTCACAAATCATTTAAAAAAAAAAAAAAAACCATCCATGTAAGATGAATAACTCTAAATTGTGTGATTCATGGTAAGCATGATGTTAAATAGTCCTACTTTAACAAATATGAAATATAAAATCATTGTCATATTAAAAAATTCTGTAATGCACCATCCTTAAATTTAGTATTGGTAATCTTAAACATACTTAAATGCAAGAATTAATGCGGGTTATGCGGGTCAAGCGGGTCAACCCTAACCCGACCCGCTTAATCGCGGGTCATGAATACTTGACCCGTGACCAACCCGCCTATCAAACGGGTCGGGTTAAGCGGGTAATACGCGGGTCGGGTCGGGTCGGCGGGTCGGGTCATATTTTGCCACCTCTACATACATGTAGCTCAAGTGTGGTAGTGCAGTTTCGAACCTACAACTTTCGGGGGTGCAAACTGTGGTCCTAGGCCAACTGAACTACCCCTTGGGATTGAATCAAATGTACCTGGGACCAATGGGGTTGGGGGTTGTCTGATTAGAGTTAAAAGTTAGTCCAAAACCATAGGGATGAGATTTGTTTCAATCAGTTAAAAATTAAGGAAGTGGGCCCCACTTACTGATTTAAATGGTTATGATCTGTGTATAGGAATTCTGACTCTTTCTGCTAGTCAAGAAAATAGGCAAACCTGCAGGTCATAGAAAATGGACCATTCGTTAATCTAGATGCTCCATCAGATGGAATTAGTGTTTCAAATTGGTTCGGTTCAGGTTTATGGCATCCCCGTTTTGAGGTTTCAGACACTATCGTTTGAACTATTTCTGACCAGTCAAATTTGAAAGGAGTCCAAGTTACAAAACGTAGACACAACATGGACCGAATTAGAAGCGACCCGAATTTACGCCTCACTACATCATGATTTTCACTGTTGCAAAGCCTTGTCCCAACTGTACTGAAGTGTTTTTTTTTTTTTTTAACCTATCCGGTAAGTGGCAGCAGTTCTCACCTGGTTACCCGGGATTCGAACCCTGGGTACCCTCTTTTCACTTGTGTGGGCTTTTTTGCTGCTTGCGCAAACTCTTTTTCCACTTGTGTGGGCTTTCTTCCTGCTTGTGCGGGCTATCTTCCCGTATATATTTGGGCTATCTTGGTTCCTAGCCCCCTTAGATTGGGTTACAAAAAAAAAGAAAAAAAAAAAAACCCAACTGTTTTGGAGTTCGCTACATAATTTCTATTTTTTTTCCATTTTGATCTATCCTGAATCAAATCCTCAAATATGTATATTGCGATATACCGAGTAATTAAATGTTTACTGCCGGATAGAAGGGTGCATGGGCAGGGGCTTGACAGAATTAAGATCCAGATGCTCTCTCATCGAGTAGGTTGTAAACTGTGCCTCAACAGAAATCTTGGGTCTGGTCCTTTGGTAGATCAGGTAATGACAGACGTGCATAAGAAAATAGCCTTTACTTTGGCAAAAAGAACGAGGGTTTTTTTCTCAATTAGTGCCATGAAAGAGTAAACTTTTTTTTTTAAGGCGGACCTTTTGAAATTTATTACTTCTTTTTTTCGATGTCCCTTTCTTTTCTTTTAGGGGTTTTAACAGAAAAAACCCTCCTACATGGGCATTTTATTGATTTGGACCCAATAAAAATGGGCAAACAGAAAGGGGCCTAACTTTAGGTTTCACTTTTTATTTTTGTCTTTTAGCGCTATAGTCGATATTGACGCTCGAAAAAAAGAAAGAAAGAAAGGACGAGGTGTGCACCGGCGTCGAGTGCAGTGGGTGGCAAAGGGCAGTGCAGGGAGAAAGGAGAAGGAGAGGGGGAGGAAGAAAGAAAGGAAAAAGGAGGAAAGCCATCTCAGTGGGGTATGCAGGTGTTGTGCGGTGGCCCATCAAGGCTCATCTCCTTCATCTCATCTTCACCATCCCAGGACTCAGACCTCTCCCTCCTTCTCCTTCGTCCTCTCCGGGCCAGCCAACCCATCGCTCCTTCATCCTTTCCATCTCCCTAACATCAACCTCCATCTCACCCTATCTGTAGCCCTCACGCATCTCCCTTATCTCCACGCGGCCCATCATCATCTCTTCTACATAGCATCCTTTTTCACTGAAAAAAACAGAAATCCACATTAGAATTAGGATTTCAGGACCTGTAAACAACAATAGAGGCCAGTAAAAAGCCACAAGTGGCAGCTTCACCTGCCCAAAACGGCGATGGGGGTTGTTGGATTGAGAACCCAAGAAGGGGTGGGTCTGGGAGAATGGGTTGAAAGGGGAAATGAGGTTTTGGGAAAGAAGAGATTGGAATTGGAGAAATGGGTTTTGGGTGTGGAAGAAAGAGGAAGGTGGGTAAAGGTTTTGCATTTGAAAGTGAGGGTTTCCACCGTGGCAGCCCTCTGCATCTTAATCTCCCTCACGCTCATCACCATCTCATGGGTGATCCCTGTGTTTTTTATGTTTTAGCTAAATAGTCGATATCGACTATGACTGTGTTTGTTATGTTTCAGGTAAATAGTCGATATCGACTATGACAATGGTCAATATCGACTATAGCGCTAAAAGACAAAAAAAGAAAGAGAAATGTAAATTTAGGCCTATTCTGTTTGCCCACTTTTATTGGGGCCAAATTAAAGCAATGGTCGTGTAGGAGGGTTTTTCCCGTTAAAACTCCTTTCCTTTTATATTAAACTAGTGCATCAAGCCTGCATGATAAAAAAATAATTAAAGTTTTAATTAATTAAAAATATTTATAAGTATTTAAAATGACGTTAAATATTTTGAAATTTTAAAAAGCTGAAGATTTTAGAGAAATAATAAGTAAATAGTAGATATTCTAGGATTTGATTTTATCTTATTTGTGCTTAAGCATAAATTGATTGTCGCTTTCAAAATTAAATGTGAATTTTGAAACCAATCGGCTTCTGTGATGGGCGCCACAAATTACTCATACCGAATATTGAAAGGAGAATAAGGAGAAAAAAAGTATTAAATATAGACTATGAAAGTGGCCCCCTTTAATTGTGAGTTTGGAAAGAGAAAAATCGGCTTTCGCAATAGGGCCCTTAGATTTATTTAGTTAATTTAGTAAATATCATTATGATAACAAATTTTTTTTTGATAAAGATAAAAACTTGTGAGATTTTAGGGGAATATCAAGTAAATAGTAGATGTTTTAGAGGTTTGATTTGATTATATTTGTGTTTAGGCATGAATTGAGTGTCAATATTAAATGTGGATTTTGAAATCCATTGGTTTCCATAATGGGCCCCATATATTAATCATACCGATATTGAAACGAAAATAAGGAGAAAAATGTAGTAATTACAACTTATGAAAGTGGCCAGTTAATTGTTAGCTAGGAAAGGAAGAAAATCTAGCTTTCTCAATGGGACCCATATATTATTCAAACTTTGAAAAAAAAAAAAAAGAAAGAAAAAAAATTGGCTTTGACAGTGCGCACCACATATTAATAAAAATATATATATATATATAAAGACAAAGTCGATTATGATCTATAAGTGGGTCTTAGATCTTTATAATTTGGATTTGGTATGAGGGTCCCCCAAATTGATCTACATTAGATTTTAATACATACATATCCACCAATCATAAAAGTCATTACTAACTTGATCTCTATATTTCTAATCAATTTGTAGGGCCCACTATCAAAGCCAAATAACCTTTTTTCATTTTTTTTTCTCTTTTTGTTTGTTTAGTAATCTGTGGGAGCCATTGAATGTAACGTGTGTATAATGAGCGAAATCATGTGATATGGTAGAGAGTTTAGGGGTAGAGTGAGAATTTTTGGGGATTAATTAAGAGAAATCGTGTGTAGAAAGAGATATTCCAGGAGAAGTAAATAAATGAAATTGATTAGAGAGGCATAGAAAGAGATTTTAGGGGAAATAAACAGAATATATTAGAGAGAGGTGAGTTAGGAGGTAGTAGAATTAGAGGTGATGTTAGATAGTTTAAAATTGAATGAGAGGAATTTTAGGGGAGTGAGAGAAGATTTAAGACGCCCTTGAAAAATAAAAAAGTTTGTGGATGCGCCACGTGTCGCACTCTCGCGAAAAGTCTATTGTCTTTATAGATATAATTGATTGTTCATTTCACTTCACTAATTAAGTAATTTTACAAAACAATAGGGGTGTTCATGGCAACATTAATGAGGCACTATCCAACCTAACCTATATAACTTTAGAAACGCATGCCCATATTCAGCCCAAGTTCGACGCACCCGGTAAGCGTCAAGCTTAGGGTTGTAATCGGGTATTTGATTATCCGATTACCCGGAAGTTCCGACCAAAAAAAAATAGGTTCTGGAACCTATTTTAGGTTCCAATTCATAAACGGGTCTGGGTCTGGAACCTAATTTAGGTTTTGATTGATAAACGAGTCCCGTTTCAAGTCCATATAAGTTCCGACTTGTAAACCCGGAACCTAGCATAAGAGTCTTTGATATTGCAATTTATACTTTAAAACCAAATCTTTTTGGACATTCTTATATATAGTATTGGATGTTGTAGACTTGATGCACTGATATACGTTAAATGATGTGTTTATATTTAAGAAAAAATGAAGAATAAAGAGAAAATAGACTTGATTTTGGAACTAGATTCGAGTCCTCTAAATGGACTCGGTTTCGGAACCAACAATAGAGGTTCTGATTCAAAATCGGATTTGGAACCGAAACCGTTATTTAAAAATAGATCCGAGTTCGGGTCCACTATGGTTCCGAGTTCCGAAGAGGAACCATCCAGTTTGCAACCTTAATCAAGCCGAAGCCTGCCCATTTAGTGGATCACGTCAGGCGAAGCCATACCACGTGCGCAAAACAGGTTAATGGATGACCCATTTAGTTAATCACGTCAGGCGAAGCCATACCACGTGCGCAAACAGGTTAATAGATGACCCAATTCGGTTCGGGTTTTGCAGCCAGGGTCAGGTCTGGTTCCTTCCTGTTTACAGAAGGTGGGGTTTTTGTTAGGGTTTAAGAAGTCAAAAAGAGATAGTAATGAGAGAAGAAGCAGAAGAAGAGAGAAGCAAAGCGAGTGAGGAAGGACATAAAGACCCCATTTTTTTTTTCAAGTCAAGTAAGCAGGCTATACCATCTCCATCTCTCAATCTGTCTCTTTCTCCTCTGTTTGACAGCACCTTCCACAGAAATCTATCAGTCTCAATTTTTCTTCTTTGAATTGAAGGGATTTTTTCATAGTTCTAGTGTTACAATCATCTGGGTCTCATCTTTTTTGCCCTTTTGACCTCATTTCAGCTTCTCACAGGCCCTTATATGCAAAAACATTTGTTGGGGTTTTGGCCTTTTTCGTTGTTTGACTGCAGCCTCTAGAGAAATCATCAATTTCGAACTTTATCTTTGAATTGAAGGGGCTTTTTTCATAGCTCTAGTGTTACCGTTTTCTGGGTTTCATCTTCTTGGTCTTCTTAACCTCATTTCGGCATCTCACAGGACCATATATGCAAAAACTCTTGTTGCGGTTTTGGCCGATTTTTGTTCTGGGGTCGTCTTCTACTTGGTCTTTTCAGTTTCTCTGGTGTTTCAGCTTAATACCCATCTGGGTTTCTGGTTGCTCATCTTATTTCAGCTGCTTTCATCTGCTTGGGTGTTTTTTTTTTTTGGCTCATAGCCTAGTATCCCACATGGATTTCTTCGCATGTTTTCTACTTTTCCTAACTGGAATGCTGTTGTAAAGATATATTGAATTGGGTTTTTTCTTGGGATGGGTTGGAGACTACTTCCAATGTTTTTCCTCTTCTTCCTTTCCTCTTTTTGGTTGCTTTATTCGGCTATTTCTTGTTTTTCATGAGGGCACTTTCAATTCCCTTCATATATGGATATGTCAGGGGATTGAAGCTGACATTTAAGAGAGAGAGCTGCCTTACCTGCTTATCATTTAGAAATTTGTCGTCTCCATGCCCATCCTTACTGGAGGATGAGTGTTTGATTCAAGAACACTCAAGTACTGAGAATTTATCTCCCTGTTTTGAACGGGTCTCAGCTGAAACAGGAAGACAGACAGGCTGTTCAGTTAGTCTGAATAAAAGCAGCGATCCCGTGGGAAGGAAGGTATCAAATTTTAGAAATTGGGGGAGAAGAAAAGAGAATATCATACAACGAATAATGACAATTCTTTTATATCGGAGGGGGAATGTAGGTTTATCAAATCAGCAAAGGATTGGTCGCGATGATTCAGATGAAACCCGAATCTTGAACAACGCTCTTGCTTTGTATTTACTGAGGTGGTTTGACCATTCCAAGGAGTCGAATTTGGGCATTCGATCGGTTTGTAGGATGATAAACATTTCTGCTCTTTGTAACATTAAGCATATATCTATGCATTTCCTCCGATATCTCGCCAGCCACAAGTGTGGGGAAAAAGTCGCGTATAATGCAGTATTTGATGTCCTTGGGGAAACTTGCAAGGACAAAAGAATTTTGGAAACTGTATATAGCATGTTTGTTTTTTCGTATATAGAGGAACAAAAGACAGAGGTAGCTCTAGAATTGGTTTGTCGAATGAAGCTGCTTACCTTCTTCCCGTCGGTCAGGGTTGTTAGTACTCTTATTCGGATGCTGTCAGAGTTAAAACGATTGGATTTGGCTTGGGAATTGTTCTTAGAAATGCAGAGTTGTGGAATGTGTTTTGATGCTGCTACCATTAGCTTACTTATCCGTGGGTACTGTATTGAAGGTAGTTTGGCATGTGCTTGTAAGCTGCTCTTTGAGATGAAAAATTATGGTTTTAAACCAGATATTGTTGCATACACAATTGTGATTGATGCACTCTGCAAATGGCGTTTCCTAAAAGAAGCAACTACTCTATTGTACAAAGCAATTCAAACGGGTCTCTCTTTTGATTCCGTTTCTGTTACTTCAGTTATTGATGGTTACTGTAAAGCAGGACGAACTGTCGAAGCTATGAATCTTTGGAAGGTTTGTGGCTGTTCTCCAAATATTTTTGTGTATAATAGTTTTATGTCAGAGTTATGTACAAATGGTAATGTGATAGAAGCTGTCGAGTTGTTTGATGAGATGACCATGCTGGGTATGCTTCCTGATTGTTTTAGTTACACTACCATCATAAATGGTCACTGTAAAGTCCAAAACACTCATCGAGCTCTTAAGTATTTTGGCGAAATGTTGAAGAAGGGACTTAAACCTGTTGTTGCCACATATACAGTATTGATTGATGGCTATTGTAAGGTAGGCGATTTGCAAGGGGCAGAGTATTTGTTTTTGCTGATGATAAAAGAGGGCCTGATGCCAGATGTAGGTACTTATAATGTGTTGATCAATGGACATATCAAGAATGATCATATGGATAGGGCTTTGAAGTGGCTAGATATGATGAAGATGGATAATGTTTCTCCTGACATTGCAACCTATAACATTCTTATCCATGGTCTTATCAAGAGAGGCTTTGTGAAAGAATCGCTAGAACTCTTGAATGAACTCATTCGGCTGGGGCTTTCTCCTGACAAGTTTACATTTACCAATGTCATTGATGGGTTTATTCGGGTGGGCAGGCTTCAGGAAGCATATCGTGTATGGCGTCGCATGAGTGAGAATGGAATGAGACCTGATGTTGTCACTTGCACTGCTCTCCTTAATGGTTTCTGTAAAGCAGCACGTGTGCAGGAAGCGGAAGCTTTGTTTCAGACGATGCTGGACACTGGGTTGAGACCTGACATAATATTGTACAACACCCTTGTAAATGGGTTTTGCAGCCAAGGGAATCTAAATGATGCTTGCAGATTGGTGAATATGATGGAAGAAAATGGAATAATTCCAAACAATGTTACCTATCGAGCACTAGTGCATGGTTATGAGAAACATGGGGTTGCAAATGCTTTAGAAAATGCTGCCATTAAGATACACCAATTATTACGAAAAAATGGTATTGATCTTGACAAGTCACAGTATATGGATTTATTTGAATTGGGAGATGAAGGATGCTTTTAACACAAAGTGGACATTTTGCAATCTAAATTGAGTACCTTGGTTCGGTGCCAAATGCTAATATTTCTAATCTAATAGCAGAAAGCGATTATTAGTCTACCTTGTCTAGCAGTTGAAAGGAGCTGGGGGCAGGTGAGCTTGTTGTCCAATTGAGCTTGGAATATATAAGCCCCAGTTATTATTTCAGGAGCTTCCAATTGTCATGTCCAAAAATGAGAAAAGAAAGATCTTATAAAGGAGCTTGGCTTTAATTTAATTAAATCTCTGTTACAATGAAGCTGAACTTTCAATGAACCTGAGACCAGAGATGAAAGGCTTTCGATGTTCCTTTGACAATCCGTAGGAGGCACAAAAGTGAACTGGAAAGGAAACGCTTCTAGTTCCTAGTCTTTTGATACTATAGAAGGTTGCTGGAGTTCTCTGGAGACTCTGAAGAAGCAAGGAATGGCTTGATGGTCAATACTATGGGTTTTTTCATGTCAGGACTGATATTTAAAGTTTGGATAGCTTGGGACCTATGAAACAGCTGCATTGAGCAAAAATCCTAAGGTTCAGGAAGTAGCATGGTCGGTAGTTGTGCGCAGTGCATGTTGAACTGGCGCCAACTCTCTTTGTGCGGTGCAGTGTGCAGGTACTTATCTCTCTCTCTCTCCTCTGTTTATTCTTTGATCAATACCATTGGTACACGTCACAAGTTTTTCCTGTCTGTGGCTTTGTGCTTCTGGGCTTCAATTGATAACCAGCGGCTCAAACTTGTGAAAATTCTGATGCATAGTTTAGTCTGTTGCGGTTCTTTGGTTTGAAATGGAGATAAAGTGATATTGCCCTTATTTATTATATCGATGTGATGATGCATCTAGGTTGTGTTGGGCTGTTTTTGAGGTTTCTTCTTGGTATCCAAAAGATTGGAGTTGCATTAGGGAGGCTATTATTCCTGAAGAACTATTGGAAGATGATAAACTTTGCAGGATCCAGGAAGTGAGTCTTTGTTGTGCTGAACCAGTTCACTGCTACATCGTTAGTACAAAATTCTTTTAACCTCTGTTTTTGTGTATTTTGCCCAGAAAGTGTTTTAATTTTTTTTTTCTCTTTTTTAAAAAAAAATAGGGTTTGACAATACTATATGGTCTTTGGAAAGATGAAAGAAAAGGAAACCATAAGAGAGGCATAAGCTTGATGCTGCCTGTAGTGTGGGCGCTGCTGCTACTCCATTTTTTGCCGAACTCTTATGTTGAAAAACTTGAGGGAAGGGCACAAAACAATGGTAAAAGTTCTATGTACTCAACAGAAACAGAGCCAAACGACGACAAAAAAATCCAATGTGACCAGTAGCATGGCCAGTCCGGCAAGTGGTGTTGGCTGTGTGCTCTTCCTATGGTTTTCTCACAAGCCCTAAATGGGCCCTTGTCATTATCAATGAATTAATCTGTTGACCTTCTGTCTCTTTGATAATTTCTCTCTAGAGTCTAGCCTCTTGAAAGTATGGGAGGGTTCTGAAAATGCTTTTATTTGATAATTCCTTTCTTGTGAAGTTTTAGTTATAAATGATAAATTGATATGAAAAATCTTCTTTTCAGGCCGAAGAAGGATCAAAATGGCTGTTCTGTCTATTCACCATTCTTTGCTAACTTTCAAGACAGGTCAGTTTCTTTAGAAAATTGGTTTTTGCTTGGATTTGTTGTACAAGTTGAGCCACCTCCGACTGTAGTTCATCTGCTTGACCCCATCATGAAGTAGATCATGCTCAAGATGAAAAAAAAAAGCCAAAAAAAAAAGAAAATAGTGATGGTTGGAAACAGGTTCCAATTAGACTTGTAGAATTTTCAGATGTGGTGAGTTTTGCGGAAGGCCATTCTGTCAGAGCCTACCCCATTTGAATGCTCTCGATCACCAAAATGTGAAACCCCACTGCTGCTACCACGATTTTGTACATTTTTTTAATATCTTATTTGACTATCATGTGTCATCCCTTTTTTAACATTTTATTTTTCTTTTTGCCCTTTTGGTGATATTACATCTTCTTTGATGTTGGTTTGGTATGTTGACTCAGATATTGTCAGCAGTTCATCCTATCCACCCTACTTCCTTTTCCCCTTGTCTTCCCTGAATAAGAACCATTTCTGGAATGCAAATCTGGAAGGTACTCATGGCAGGGTTGAGTCATGCTACTAATTAAAAAAAGAGAAAAAAAAAAGAGAGATTCTGGAAAGCAAATAACCCCACAATGCCATAGAACTCTAGGAACCTACATTGAATCTTGGTTTTCATTTATCTAGAGAAGTTTATCTTGGAACCTGTATGCATTGATGCTAGTTTCCATGTGTTACTAATATTGCTCTTTAATGACACTTATCAATTGATATATCATGGCCATAACAACTAATGACAATGCAATTGATGCCAGTGTCAAAGGTCTGTTAAGTCCAAGGCAGCTGCTGATTGATTTAATGAGCCTATAGCAGGGACCAAGCTGCACATTGCATGGAGTTCCATGACCTAAAAGAGGTTGCTGTGTCACCTAATGGAACCAACCTTTATCCACCGTTGGACACCTCATGATGAAGCCATTGGAAAGATATGTTGCTATGCATAAAAAAGAATGCCCCATCTACCTGTTTGCATTTGGGTTTATAGAGTGAAGAAAGTGTTAAGTGAGATCTGAATCACAATGTGTTAGTAGAATTTTCTGTTGATTTGGGTTTCATTAAATATCGCTTGTTATTGTACCTTGCCGTTCTCCAAAGTGCCAATGAAGTGACAAGGCACAAAATCAGAGGAGCATCTCTGTTATACTTCCAACTTAGGAGGGCATGGGAGATCGGGTTCATTCATCATGTGGGGCTCACTTGAAGTTGCAACTGCATTTTTATTTACTGACATTTACGGGTGGAAGAAAAAAAAATGCTGACAGGTAGAAATGCCAGTGTAGTCCATTCAAATTAATTGATCTAAAAAAATAGGTACATTAAATTATTTTTAAACATCTGATTTGTTGAGGATTTATTTTTGGTGAAACTGGAAATTGCAAGGTGAATTTCTTTCTCTTTGCCAACCTCTGATATATATTTTTGTTACTAAGTTTCAGTGAATCATTAATTTTTGTTTGACTTGATGATATATTAAAAAAATGAAAAAATAAAAAATAAATAATCCACATTGGAGGATCAGATCTTGTTGTTAGTTCCGACTTCCAATAGCCTTTCTGATTGGGATGAACATAATGAGAAATCCATGTTTCTGTGATTGAGGTTTTTCAATATGCAGTCTCAGTGTTGTCTGTGGATGTTATGCAACTTTTATTGAATCCATGGTTTTTAATACATTGCTGTGCATAGCATTTAGATTCTCTCAATGGAAATGTTTAAGATGCTTAAATCTTCTTGTGCCACCTTTAACTCTTTATTTTGATGCTTGAATCGTAATGTGGAACTCTTATCGACTTTGATTATTCAAGAAATCATTATTTGAGAACTCTATACTGGATCTATATAGGGTTGTGTTTCTATGGAATAAATTCTTATAGAGTCCATGGTTTTTAAGAGTTAAGTGATACTTCTAACTATTATTAAGAAAGAAAAGAAGTGATCCTTCTAACTACCTTTTAGAGATAACCTCTCAACCACTTGTCTCTAATTCAATGCTTCCTCACTGGATGGTGCTTTTCTTCAAGCAAAATTGTGAAAGTGATGTGCTGGCCCATCGCCGCGTTTGTGTTGTGCCATTTAATTTACCCATTGAGTTAGCCATATGATGTACATCATCATCCAAGTCCAAGAAAGGGTGGGTTGGCATTAGACAGGCAGTTAGCCATAAATTAAAAAAAAAAAAGAAGCTTGCAGAGTGTAATTTATACAAAGTAGCTTTGGGTTACTCCATATTGCAGGGAAAAAAGGAACAAATGATATAATGTCATGAATTTGATTTGTCTGGGCACAGTAATTCATCATAATCAGTACTAAAGTTAGCATTAAGATAACAATTCGAAAACCAATGGGATTAAGCAAGCATTTCAGTTACTGGTTCTTTGATACCAAATGATTTCGAGCATATCTATTTATGTCTATGCATTCTGGAATTTGCATTGATTGGATTTGTGTTTTTGCCCTTTTTTGAAACTTTGGTGAGTCATTTTGGTTATATGCTTGTACAGTTTTGAGGATTACCCACTACACTCTAATTGTTCTCTAGAATGTATTTTAGGTGAAAATTGCCGTCTTTCTCTGATTGCCATCCAATGAACATGGATTTAGGCCCAAAGAACACATGCAGCCGATGGCTGGTTTACACAGCTGCTGATGTTTATTACTGCAGTAACTGCACTGTTTCTAAATGCTACTTAACATTCATTTTCAAACACCAGTGCAGATAATCTCCCTAAAAGCATCCATTAAAGAAAAAAAAAATTCCGACTGCTTTCCAATAGGTGATTATTACAGATATCTGCAGATGACATAGGGTGCATCCAACAAATAGGGGTAATTAGTGAATGTTTTAGCCTTTAGGTACGTGATCTGGAACACGTGGTGGGGCCCCTGTTTTGATCCATCCGAGTGGACCACGGACCTTTTTTTGGGCCCAAAAAGCCTTGATGGCAATCTGCAGGCACTATTATAGATGATTTAGATGGTGAAAGGAGGGGAGATAGGCAAGAGGAAGGTTTCTAATTCTGTTCCTCTTCTGAGCAAGAAATTGATTAGGCTGAGGATGTCTGCTCGTGGTAGCTCAACCAATGCCAGCTTCAGGAGGAAAATTCTCCTCGGCAGTAGCTAAAAATGTAGGCACAGGTAAGTCATCCTCTTTTAAGGATGCTACTGCTCACAGTGTGCAAGAGGCTGTGGAAGTGGTTGACATCACAAACAGGTGGGTGTACATTTGGTTCTCAAGAGGTTGAAGTTTTGAACGCCTTATTCATCTGGAATTACTGGATGGTGGTAATAGGGGAAAGCAAAAGTCTTCTGGTGGCAGGGTGCAGGGGGGGAGGTCAGGACCCTAGCTCTTTTGTGGTGTGTTTTTTTTTTTTTTTTTTTGGGTGGTGTTGCAATGATGAAAAGTCTTGCTATGAGTTATAACAAATGAGATTGGATTTTCTGATTCTCTTTTGATATTTTTCTCGTAGCGTCCCGGAATTCGTGGCGCCCTGATTTTGGGGCGTTACATCTTCACCTTGTCCTCCTTATTTTTGTGAGTCTTTAGTTGTAGAAAGTGATTCTTTGAGCCCTATCTTTTTGGGCAAGGTGGACCAAGTGTTTCCATGTGGGGGTGATTGCACCCGTCCGACCTCTACCCGCTTCTAAATCCATAAAGAAAACTCAGGCTCAACTTTGAAAATTCACATAAAAATCCTACATCCGCCCTCACGACCCATATTAAAATTCTGAGTTGGTTCCAAAAACCCAATTGCCTGTTTGGATCCGTACCCGTCAAACAAAAATTCTGGGTCCGCCACTGTAATTTTGGGTGTTGAGAGGCCATATTCCCGTGGAGGCTTTGATTTTACTTTAATGACATTTTTTCATCTCGTCTTCTCGTGGTGTGAGATTTCAGCATGCGCTCACCAAATGGTTTTACGGACTCTTTAGCAAAACAAGGAGCGGAGAGATTTTAAGATTTGGTGGTTGTTTTTTAGTGTTGTGATGTTTCTTTTGGTTTTTGTTGTGGGTATAATTCTTTTATACCAATTTCTTTGTTGGGTTTGGTGTTGGCTTTCATTGTAATGTGTCCGTTCTCTTTAATTTGTTCTTCAGTCACCAATCAAAAAAAAAAAAAAAAATCAATCCATGTCCTCTACAAATACTTAAACCTGTAAGTCGGCACTAGTCCTATCCTAGCTTTAGACATTGATCCAAACATAACTCACCAGGAATTTGATCACAATAAATTTTCACTTTGTGGCCTTTGATGTTGGAAGGGCTAATATCAAGGGTTAAGATCATTTGGTTGAACGACTAATCCACAAGCGAGATATCCATCCCATCTCCTTTGATAGTCAAAAAGACATAGACTAGACTTGTACCTGGGAGATCCATCTTCATTAATTCACCAATGAATTATTTCTAAACAAATATGATAATGGTAATTTCAAAACGTTATAATCTATTTACAACTTAAAAATGAACAAAAAATTTTTAAAAAAAGAAGCATTTCATGATGAGAATGCTTGCTGACTTTGAAACTACTCAATCTACAAGTAATGCACATAACCATAAATAACAAAATTTATACTAGTGCTTAAAAACAAGTAAAATTTTTTAAATGTTTTAAAATTTGCACAAAATCTGTCTGGCTGAAAACATTTTATTTGCACACAATATATGGCAGATAATCTCTAAAAAATTGCAAAGTCTACAAATTATCTCTTTTTTTTTTTTTTTTTTTTTTTTTTTCACACCAATGACAGGACTGACTGATACATATCACCAACAGCTAATACACATATTGTTCTTACCTGGCTAATACAGGTTCTGATACCAATACTTTGAAAATTGAAACCCTGGTTGCACTGCCGGAGCCCGCCGAACCAAGATGGAGGGAGCTTTTTTTATTTTTATTATTTTTTAGAGGTTACCCCAACCAGGGGGCTGGGACCCATGAGAGTACCCACAAATCCTGGGAGAGAGCCCACACACATGTGGGAAGGGAGCTCTGCACACACTGGGAGAGGACGCCTGCACACGCTGGGAGAGAGCCCGCACACGTGGGAAGCGGGCAGCATACCCAGGGATTGAACTTAGGGCACTTGGGGGAGAGACAGGGTTGCTAACCAACTCGCCCCTAGTTCTCCAGATGAATGGAGCATTAGTTCAGCATTAAAGCATAGAAAGCAATAACATTAACATATCCAAAATGCCAGTTGCAAACCAGAAACGTTTGATACTGTACAAATTTCTTCATCCTTGTTCAAATATAAGATTTATACACCGGGAGGATGGTTGGGTCGAGCAATATATCAAGTGCCGTAAAAGAACGAGGAGAGAGTTCAACAACCATGTTTGTTCCTGCATTTTCGAGCAAACTTTGAACTGGTGCCACCTGCACAATCCAATTTGATCAATCAATGGTCTAAGCTGGCAATACATACAAACATCCTTATCAATTGCGACTCTTCCCATGCCCATAGCCGCACAATAGAACGTGTGCAAGCGATAATGCATATTTACATGAGCATATATAAATCCATATATAATTTACTCGATGACATATCATGCGTACATTTGGCCCTTTTTTAAAGTTTTGTAGGAATTTTAAGTTTTTATAGGAATCCTTTCATACTCTGTAGTGTGATCCACAGGAATGCACACAGCATAGCATACTCTACAGCCATTGATACCTAGGTCCCCTTATGATGAAACACAACAAGAAACTCAATAGAAAGGATGATTCTAATTGTCTGGTTGATGACCCGCAAAGTGACAGCATGGAAAACAACGAAGGATCCAGAACTTTTTTCAACTTTTTATATCTGGAAATACTCAACTCATGCATGAACACACTATACAAGTCCCTAACCAACAAAGCAATGACTAGGGACTGATCCCTGGTTGTCCCGTGGAAAGGGAAATGCCTCACTACTGATCAGTAGGAATGGTCCAGATTTATTAAGAAAGTTCTATTAATAGGAGGGTTATCCACTAAATCCAATTTTTGAGCATATGTTCTAGTTAAGTCAGACAGTCTGGACAAATATGCCACTGGTAGAGGTAGTAGAATCACATTGCCACTATTGATGTAATCCTTTTACCTATATTCAAGTGAATGTTTACATAGACACATCCATCCGTCACAATCAAAATGCAAAGAACAAATAAAACAACAATGATGATGTACCTTATTTGGTTGTTTAAAAGAGTTTTCATCCATCAAATTGCTGGATGTCAGTACAGTCTTCATTGATCCAACCGACTTGATGTAGTTTGAATCCAAACCAGCAATGGAAATCGTAAGATTCACTATGTCACTCCCAAAGTTGACAATCTGCATGAACGTATCATTGTGGTCAGCAAAGCAAAGTGAAAATCACCTTAATTCATTCAACGCAAAATGAGCAAGGCCTAGTTTTCCTTCTTGTATTGAATGAATAGGAATTTTGTAGTAAAATGGGTTCTAAGAAGAGTATTAAATTTATGAAGAGTGAAGGATATAAGGCAAATTTACGAATGGTACATTCACCTTCCTAAGATCTGATAGACTAGGTTGATGGCTGGTCACCATTTCCCATCAAAGATGATGATGCTATTTAATAGCCCTTAGTGGGATCTTCACTTGACTCATTCACCATTATCTCTCTCAAAGATTATCCACCTTCTTTTTTTTAGCCCCTTGATAGGAAGGCCAAAGTGAAATAAGAAATGATGATTTTGTGAAGAACAAGAGAGGTAAGGACAAACACAGGAAATTTACCCCTTGAAAAAAAAGTGCATGGGAATTTCATCGAGTCCTGGTTTATCTGTGCACCATAGGAATCAACTAGTTCGACAGATACGTGCTTGAGAAGCTTGACAGGGCTTTCTTGAATCGATCTACTAGCACACAGTTGTGGTTTGATAGAGATTTCTTGGTTACTCCCTATTTGACTGAATCAATTGGTTAGGGTTGTGCTCAGTCAAAATTTGAGAGGGCTTTCTTGAATCAATTGGAAAGGGTCATGCATAGTTGAACTTTGAGAGGTATTTCCTGGTTGCTCCCTATTTGACTGACTAGGATTGTGCACAGTTGAAGTTTGACAGGGTTTGAAGAAGTACCATTTGATAGTTCGGCAGGCTTCTACCACTTCAATTGGTTGAAATCAAGATTGGGAACACAGTTCATCAGAGGTGCACTGTGTTACCTACTAGATATCTACAAATTTAACAGGGTAGAATGTGCCCTAACAGCAATACTGCTGTATTGCTAAACATCAGATTCTTGTTCAACTGAAAAATTCTTTTCAAGAGAAGTGATTCAATGGAAGAAAAAAGTGGAACCAGTAGTGGTGTGTAGAGTGGGAGTGGTGTTGTGCAAAATTCTCAAACCAATAGGAAAGGTGGAAACACTAGAGGAAACTCTTTTAAACTAATTACAGCAGATTTCAACAGGACGAATTATCTTGAATGGTCCAAGTCTGCCAAAATTATGCTTTCTGGTAAAAGAAAACTTCGGTATGTCAATGGGAAAATTAAACCACGCCCTGAAGATGACCCAACATATAATGAGTGGGAAGCTGCAGATGGTGTTTTTATGTCTTGGCTTCTTCAATCCATGGAACAGTATTTCTAGGACAATGTTCTCAAAATCTTCTAAGGTTATTTGGGATGGAGCAGCTATTTCTTATTTACAAAAGAAAGACTAGGAAAGAATTTATGAATTGTGAATTGGGATTTCAAAATCCCATCAAGGCAATCTGACTATTTGAAATTATTTTTCTACCTTAACGGGTGTATGGGAGGAATTGAGTCACTATCAGCCTCCTCCAACCTCGAATGAGTGGAGAGAATATATTGAGGATCAACATATCTATGATATTCTAAGAGGACTAGATCCAGAATATGAGCCTGTTTGGGCAAATACTGTTGCCTCAGAATCTCTGCCTCCTTTAAGAACCATATTGTCCCTTCTGCAAAGAGGAGAGCCATCAAAGAATTATGAACACTTAGCCTCCACCAGAAAAGGCCTGCCTTTGTTACTAATAAGCCTAAAGGGAGTATGGAAAATAAGCAATAACTTATATCAGAAGAAAAAGATAGACGGCTATGTACTCATTGTGGAAAAATAAGGCATACCAAGGAAACATGTAGGGCATTGGCTGGTCGTCCACAAAAGTTTTAGAATCTGCAATAACAGCAATAAGAAGGAATATCCTAGTGGCTACTAATATGTAAAGTAAGAACGAACATTCTGTTGATCTGGAGTAGTGGTTAGTGCTTAAGAACTTAGAAGATCTTCAAATCATTCTTCTTACAATGAGGAATCATCATCTTCTACTGAACTCCACTCGGTCCAGTCAGGTTCACTTATGTTGGATTATATCTCTTCCACTTCATTACCCTTGGTAATTGACTTATTTAACACATGACTAGTATGAAATATTTATTTTCTTCATACTCTGAGCCTAAGTCCATCAGTTCAGTAGGAACAGAGGGTCCCATCTTCCCTTAAGGGACAGTCTTATTCCTGCTACTTGTACTGTCTTGTTGCATTCTAATTTGCATGTTCCTGGAATGTCCATTAATTTATTATCAAATATCCATTAGCCATTTAGCTAAGACTCTAAACTATTCGATGACTAGACTTTGAGGAAGATCCTTGGATGTGGTCTTGAGAATGGAGGGGGCTGTACTTCTTGGATGCACCACATAAGTCTGATGATGCCTCCTTCCAGTCAAAATCTGTTAAGAAATTTCACTTTGGCATGCTTGTGTGGGACATACGCCTTCTCTAATTTTAGCTTTTCTAGATGTGTTTAGGTCAGTTGAGTCGTTTGAATTAGAGTGTGAAGCTTTTCAATTAGCTAAACATTGTAGACATTCTTTTCAACCGAGTGATGATAAAAGTACTATTCCTTTTTCCATAATATGTTCTGATGCATGGGTACCTACTCTTAAAAAAACGAAGTTTGGATACAAATACTTTGCTACCTTCACTGATGATTGCACCAGGATGACCAGTGTTTACCTTATGAAAAACAAATACAAAGACCTTGATATGTTTAAACTTTTTCACCATCATTTCAAATGTTTATATAACGCCAAAATTCAAGTCTTATTCATTGGAGGTGAATATACTTCAAAGAGGATGCATACCTATCTGTATGAGGAAGTAATTGTGGTTATAACCTTCTGTTCTTATACACCTTAACAGGATGGGATAACTGAAATCAATAATAGGCACCTCCTTGAGGTCTCTAGATCTCTTTTATTTAGCATGAATGTTCCAAAAAATACTGGGCAGCAACATATATTATCAACAGACTTCTTACACATTTTTTGGGTGGAAAATCTCATTTTGAAACCCTTTCCTATAACCAAACTCTTTCTTACTCCCGCCTAAGGTGTTTGGGTGCATTTATTTTGTTCATGTGCTCACCTAAACAAGATAAACTTGATGTGAAAGCTGTTAAGTGTATCTTTTAGGGTATCCTCATAATCAAAAGGACGTAAGTGCTATGATCCGGTAACTAAAAAATGGTTAGTCTCAATGGATGTTACCTTTTTTGAGAACGCCCCATATTTTTCGAAAGGAAACACCTCAAGAGGAGGAAAATGAAACGGATGTGATAGTTCCTCTTCCTGCAATTGATAATGTCAATCCTTCTGTACCTCCAAACACTGTTGATCCCCAGCAAAATGATGAAACTTCTAATCCTCCTCCCACTCCTAAAAACAATGGATCAATTCCACTAAAATTCCCAAAAATCAAGACTTGATCCAGCAGCAGAAGAAGGCACATCCTGAACCTGAAGTCGTTACTGACCTATAACCAAGTGATCAGCCAGAAGTTGGTAATGTTCCTAATTCCTATCCCTGACTCTGCTAGTGATCCTTTACCTGTTGATAATTGAGATATAGATTTACCTATGGCCCTATGTAAAGGTAGACATACCAGTACTGGACATCTTAGAGATTTGTTTCATAAGGTGCTCGCTCTTTCACTTTGCATCACTATTTAGCTGCAATATCTGCTGTTTCCATTCCATCCAATGTCGATGAAGCTATGTTAATTCCTCATTCGAGAATGCAATGAAGGAAGAGATGAAAGCTCTTGAAAAGAACATGACATGGACGTTCACAAAAATTGCAACAAGGAAAAAAGGTAGTTGGATACAAATTGGTGTTCACTGTTAAACATAAAGCTGTTGGATCCATTGAAAGATATAAAACACAACTTGTTGCCAAAGGCTTCATTCAGACACATGAGCGGGATTTTCATGAGACATTTGCTCTGGTTGCAAAGCTAAACTCTATTAAGCTTCTTTTATCTCTGGCTGCAAACAAATATTGGATATTATTCTCCAGCTCGATGTCAAGAATGCTTTTCTTAATGGAGATCTTCACGTAGAAGTATATATGGTTTTTCCTCCATGATACGGGCTAGACCCATGATACATGGGTCGACCCAGCCCATTAGGTCCGACCCAACTAGCCCAATCGGCCATCCCGTACGAATGAAAGTGAAAAACTCCATATTGGGGTTCGCTGTATCCTTGATGGATTCCAATGGAGGGACCAACCCCACAGGTGGGGGGTTGGCCGAATCCCAAAGGATCCAACACATGTGAGCACTCTTCACTCGAAGATAAACACTCACAATCATAGGGAAATCAAACCAATTTTTATAAAATAATGAAAGCTAATCCTCCCCAAAGGGATCAATACTTATTTATAGACCTGGGATGGGACATTTCTTCCTTAGTTCGAATTTTCATTCCACAACAGTTCCTATTATCCTTCCAAGATTCTTTCCTAAAAATAAAAAAAAATTCTAAATAGAAGAAACTACAAATATTAAAAATAAAGATGCTATCGTAGATTGATCATCCAACCTGTAACACTAAATGGGCTGGTCGACTGGGCCAGTTGGGTCTGACCCAATGTGCTGGGCCGACCCATGGATCATGGGCCTGGCCTGCATCACAAGTTAGTTGTGCAGAGCGATTTGATGAATGCAATCTCATGGGTTTCTTCTTTTGTGGTCTCCCATTGGAGATTTTAGTGACATTTTTATCAGATCAAATCGTTGGCTTTGATGATTCCAGTGGAGTTTAAGCATATCGGTTGTCAAGCCAATGCTACAACCCAATGCTTTCGCAGATTCCTTGGCTAAGCAAGGGTTGGGCAGGTCTTCTCCTTTTTTGGTTTGTCCTTTGTAATGTTGTGTTGTGTTGTTTGGCCTAAATGCATTCCAGTTTGGACCCAGCCAAAAAACGTGAGCGAGGTGCGATGCGACCTTTTGGCCTACTCTTGCAGGGATCGATCGTGATTCGTGAGCAACCATGGGTTATCATAGCAGCCGCAGCAAAGTTCTCCTTTTCTCATTTCTTGGATTTTGAGTTTGCCGCGCAGCTGTAAGAGTTCCATAACCCTTGGATCAATAATCAGTATAATGCTTTTATACCATTGTATTAGATAGGTGGCCTCATTTTCCTTTGTAAGACTTTTCCCACCTAATGAAATCTTCGTTATTTATATACCTATGAATTATGATACTTTAAATTTCCTTCCTTCAAAAGTCCGAATTTGATTCATAAATAAAATGACTTTGCCTAGACGATGTCAGAATTCCCTAAACTTCAATTACACTAGAATTTCCTCTGTTTTTAATAAATAGTAACATGACTGGAACCTGCAACCAACCCCGAGGCTGCGACCCTGAGTGCTTTCCAAGTATGCCATGGGCTAATGTCCACCAGAAAAATTCAAATACACATGAGTTTGGCTCAAGATAGATCGAAATGGAGAACAGAAATTCATGTAGCTGAACACAACATGCTTGGGCCAAGGCTTTGATGATTATGATTATATTAAGAACCAAAGTATTGTTTGCAAGTTACAATAATGCACTTTGTTGTAAGAAACGACCTTTGAGGAAGCCCCCAAGATTCAGGGGAACCATATGACAAATACAAAAGAAAATTGACACAGCCTGATTGGTGTAGAAGGATACGGCCCATCATAGGCACCTTCAAGCCAACATAATTACTTCTTGGGTTCGAAGTTCCAACCCAAAGAGGAGAAAGTCTGAACGTCATTAAAGATTGATTTTAATAATACATGAAAGGTCCTTAAATAGGCTTCTTGAACATCCAAAGAAAGAAATTTTCTTTTGACACATGGATTTCCTTGGGAAAAAAAGATCACTTAACCTAGACCCTAATAAAATAGAAAAACTTACGGGAAATAATGATTCTAAGAAAGATACTAAAGGAAATATGATATATTACTTAATTAGGATGCTTGGGCCTCCTATTGCACATAGCTGGCATGCTAGGCCAACTGGGGCCTTGGGCTTAGGCCCAATGGACCTGGGACTGGCCCATGGGTCTTGGGTCCACTTGATGTGGGCCGGAGTGCATAAAATAACTATGAAGACACCAATCAGGTAAGACATATTCTAAATTAACAGTATCGAATAAAATAAAATTGTAGCTGAGGCTGGGATGACCTTTGTCCTTAGGTAATAGTTGTCATTCTCTGAGCTTTGCCAAGTAATTGCTGAGACAACAACAGAAATGGATGAATTTGCATGAACTGTGGCAGGAAGAAGGGTTGCACCACTTGATTCCTTGAAAAATTGTTGCACCCAGTAGCTTGGAGTTCCATACTGCTGCCATGAATTGAAAACTATCGCATCTGGGTCCCACCTTCATATTGAAACTTATCCACTTATTAACACGGTTTACAATAGACTAGCATCGATACTATTGTTGATAAAAAGGGTTACAATGATTTATGAGAAGCAGAAATCTAGAAATGGTTGCAGAAAAGAAAAGGTACCGGTGGTCATTGTCATTGACAAAAAGTGGTGCATAGCTTGCCATTTCAACAACATCACTGCATGAGAAGAAAACATGCAAACCCAAACTAATAAATAATTGATGTTCTTGTAACATTAGGTTCAGATGATTATAGGTAAATGCACATTTTTAACCCAAGCAGGAGCCCAGTACTAAAACAAAAAACTGAATTAACATGACAGACTGTTCAGAAGATAAATTCTGCATGAGGAAGAAATTGACAAAACTGTCCTGGCAAAAAGGCTACTTGTGTTGGGGAAATACCTGTGATGACAAATGATTTTTTCATTTACAAGCATCAGAAATTCTAACTTCTATTTTCATAAATATATCATTGAAAGACATCAGATAGATTCCAAGTTGATCAATATTTGACCCTAGACCAATCGTGTGGAGAAATTTTTCTTTCCGCAAATTATAGGCTATGAAAAATATTTTCTGATCTTAAGTATGGAAAAGTCGGTGCAATGGTTCATATTCCAAACATTCTGAAGGCTCACGAGATATAGGCCATCTTCCGAAAGTTTTCTCTGTTCAGGAAGTTTGAATCCATTTGATGTGAAAAGAGGGGAAAAAAACGAAGGGTTAGTCTGAGGTGGAATACGTAGATCAACAGTATGGACTCTGGATCATGGGGTTCACATGAACAAAATCAAAACCTAAAGATACTGTGCATGTAATGGGTTTAAGGATGATAAAACTCTCGATAAATTGAATAATATTTCCAATTCTCATACTGTGTTGATCATATTCAGGCTGTAATCTTCTTTATGCAATGTAGCCACACTAAAAAGTTTCAGTACTGGTTCAAAGTTCAAACAAACAGTGTCATCTTCATCATTGAAGCTTATCCTATCTACTTTGGGACAGTTTTAAGGGCTACTATATTTCCACTAATCATTATCAAAGCTAGAGACTTCACTTTTGTTTTTATTTTATTTTATTTATGGGTAAAGACGTACTAAAATGAAAATTTTATAGATATATATTGTAAATAGCTAACCTTTCCCTCTAGCCCAGAACATCCAGCCCCACAGTTTAAACATCTCTATTCAACTCTATAAACATATCAATCCTTGTTCACCCTCCTTTGCTAAAACATCGGCTGCCCTGTTCCCTTCCTATATGTGTAAGGATAGAGACGTCACTCTACTGTATTAAGATTCCATTTCTCACTCCTCCATTCCAAGCTTCTCAAAATCCCCCATTCTTCTAGCTCCTTATACTTCATTTACTTAATGCTTTGTACATGGAATATCTCCGGTGTCCCATGTACATGCCCAAACTATCTCAAACAATATTTCTTCAATTTCTCTTCTATGGAAGCCACTCCTAAGCTTCTCCTATCCAAGGGACTAGTTGCTCCTAATTCTATCCTTTCTTGTTACTTGCATAGCCACATATAGTTTGTATTCTTTCCATTTCTTCAATACGCAACATTCAACTCTAAACAACAATGTAGGTTTATCTTTCATCTTACAAAAATGCCCTTTCAATCAAAGCAGTAGTCGGAAATCAAACATCACTCCACTAGCTTGTCTTTGTTTTTCTCGCTATAGAATTTCCATCATCACCACCCTGTGCATTCCTCTTTTCTATAAAGGGACCAAAACTTACAGCACATACACATGCTCTGTACATCAGATTTTTCTGTAGACAAGTGCTAATTGTTGACAACAGGAACTTCAATTTTACATGCATCCATGCCTAGAAATTCACATATGTTTGCATCAGCACACACAGATCTTAAGGAATGGAACTACCTAAAATGGTTAAGGAATAAACAGACCTGTTTCGTTCTAACCCAACAAGGAATCCAGCCTCAGCTAATGCTGCTAAAAAACTCCCTCTGCCAGCATCTCTTCCTGTCACAGCATATTCACTCACAAAAGCCTGACATTGTAAACAATAAGAAGTTATCATTTGCATCGTATCTATTAGCCTTGAAATTATAACAATATCCTACCTTTGGGCCAGAATTACTACGATTTGTACGATCAAATTGATGAGCCATCGAGAACATGTTGTTTGCAGAGGTGTAAATCTATCCAAGAAAATAGCAGTATCAGCCACCGGCACTTAAAGGAAATAATTACTAAATATCATCCTTATCAAGCTATAATACAAATAAAACCAGAATGTCTTTAAGCTGATAAAAGCACAGATCTTTTTTTAAAGGTAGTTTACAAGTTCTTACATGAAAATCATACAAATCAGCCGGATGATCCAATTGGCAGGAAGACCCATCACAATTTGAGATTATTTTGATATCTGGATAGGCATCTTTTATAGCATAATAGAACTTGAGGTAGTTTCCTGTCCCATCAACATGCCGGATAAAGTATAAGTATCCCTTCTTTCGTGCGTGCGCTTGGGTGCATGAGTGCGCACGCGTGAGAGAGAGAGAGAGAGAGCATACACTGGGTAATTGTATTGTTTAAATTTCTCAGCCATGCAAATACTATAGAATAACCACATCTTTTATCCCAAATAAAGGTTAAGGCAACGGAATTAGAAAAACCAAATTGTGTTCAAAACACAACCTAATCTAACTCTCATGTAGCATTATTTAGCACCCACATCTCATTTGATAAAACACATGAATAAACTCAACTGATGACAAAATACAAAGAATCACAACAAATACATAACGTGAATGATGGAACCAATAATGGATGGAGTCTTCACACATTCACCATGGATGCCCGGCCTCTTTCTTTCTTCTTTTTTGGGTACCCCAGACTAGGGGCTGGGACCAAGAGAGCCTGCACATATAAGAGGAGGAAGCCCACCCGGGAGAAGAGAAGCCCACACACGTGGGAAGAATGGCATACCCAGGGATCCATCCCTGGGCAACTACGTGAGATGTGGGGTGGCCAACTAACTGAGCAACCCTTCGTTCTCACATTCTGTTATTTCAATGTGGATTTTATCCCATGCCAGGCACTTTCAAAAATATTATCCAACCTCCAATACATGAAAGGGGCACTCTTTTAAAAACTTCAAATTGGTCAAGATGTAGAAATGTTGTGTACCTAGGAGGCTGGGACTTCACCTAATAGAGTGTCCAACTCTCTTTTAATTAAATGTCTGCATCTTGCCATATCTGATCTTTTAATATGGTCTATGAAAAGTTTATAAATGTTTCACTAGCCTGAAAATTGCAACATACTGATGAACAAGGGGACCTAATATTGTAGCTCCTGACTCTCCTTGTACAAATATATCTTTTTCTTCTCTTGGATTTCTTTTTTTTCCCCGCCCTGTTATGCTTTTAAGTCACGTATGGCAATTGGCAACTCAATTTATCTTGCTAATATATATATATATATATATATAATGTTAAAAAAGAATAAACCATAAACAACAGATATGAGCTAGAACTCAAACATCAAACAATAGAGTTGTGGTCCACTCCCTATTTGACTAACCAATTATTCATGGTATTGCTTCACAATGAATATGATAGAACTATAGAAGTCTAAGCAGCTACTACTGGAAAAAGTCTATGCCTCAGTTTCTCCAAGAATTTTTTTCAACAGAAAACTGATAAACAAGGATAGAACTGCATTATTGGTTTATCCTTTTGCTGATGAAGATGGATTAACAGAAGCAAGTTGACATATCTAACACCATGACATGATGTAACCTGGATAGCCTTGGTCTTCAACTTCATTGTCTTACAGAGATTGATTTCTGAAGTACTAAAACCCAGTTGGCACTTCTGCACTTTGATTTGTCCTCTGTCATTCTCAGCTTAAGGACTGGTGACCCAAAAGTATATTCTGAAATTACCAAATGCCTAGTTGGTGTTTCTGCTTTGTTGGTCTGTTTAAGAATATACCTGATGTCGTTTGTGTAAATATACCGTATCCATGCAAATAAGTTCCTTATCCAATCATATCTACTTATTTGCAGTTTCAATATTTTTCTTCATAAACTCAATCCCCTCTGATGCATAATAGAACTGCAAAACTCTCTACAAAGGATAAAGCAAGAAAGGAAAGAAGACCCAATAGATAATTTATACTTCGGTAATATTTTTTCCCACAGTCTTCATTCCCAATTGCAATATGGGTCAACTGGAATGGTTCTGGGTGTCCCATTTCTGCTCTAACAGAACCCCACTTTGAATCAGCACCTCCTCTGGCAAACTCAATGCTGTCAAGAATGTCCTGCATCCAAGTGAAGAAATTAGAAGGCTCAAGATTGAAACTAGATCCATGTCCATTTCAAAGTCTCCTGCCCAACAAAGAAGATACCTGGACCTCACTTCACCAAAGCACACACAATCACTTTAAAGATACAATGAGGTGAATGAGTTGAAACCTACTGATGTAGCAATGTAATAAGTGCAAAGATTGGCATAACTGTAGCAATTATATCCATTATAATTTGTAATCAGACAAGCATCAATGATTAATGTTCTTTAATGGTGACAGAATTTATTAGGAAAGGGAAGCATAATATACAACAATAACAGGAGCACATAAGGGACACCCCTTAGAAGAGGAAATATTAGCAAGAAAATCAGCCACCCACTCCACATTCCTAGAATATGAGGAAGACACCTTTTGATCTCTAACTTAGGGCCCCTAAACATGGCCATCACATCAGACAACCTCAATGAGGAATGATACCTACCAGTAGCCCTACTGATAGTACAGAAAGAATCCCCTACTTGGACAGATGTCAACACCAGATTGGCCTGGCAAGGTTCAACTCTTGGCCCGCATGCGCAATCAAAATCATAGAAGCTATGCTGAACAAGAAATTCAAACATCCACCACAACACTCATTCCTCATACTAATAGATAAGAAATCCCAATTTGCTATAGAATTGAACAAATTATTATGCTTCAATAAACTAAAAATGATTTCATTTTTGCTATAAAAAAAAAACTAAAAAACTTTATACTTAGTAAATTTTTCAATGGACTAATAAAAAAGGACATGTTGACTTGACAGATGATAACAAATTAATCTTGCATGATTGACAGGGGATCGCCACATAGCTCATAGTCAAGGCATTGCTTTTGTATAAAACAACACGAAGTTTAAATTTAAATATGGTCATCATGTTCATTGTGAAAAAAATTAAATCATATCTCATATAGTTCAAGAGGTTGAATAGAATTGTGAATCATATGATTTTTCTTTTCTTTTCTATTCTTTTTTTTGGGTAAAAATGAAAAAAAAAATTCTTACAATAAGATAAATAGTAGATATTTACAATCCATCCATTTTCCATCCACAACATAATCAATACTGAAGACCGATCAAGTAGTAGATTAGCGTTTTGGGTAAGCTATCTTTTACTTAGCTCCTTGTTTTTCCCTTATTTGACTGTTGATGAAGGTAGTTGATCTTTGTTTAAGGGCTTTTTGAATAAATCAAGATTTATTGTTTGGCTTTGGTTTAATAGTCTGATTTTACTAATCGGGACTACGTCCATTGGTATCAGAATCGAAAGATCCTACTCGATTGATTGTTAATTTCCATTCTTTGACAATATGCCACCTCGTAGATGACGTAGACATGGCTGTAGGCATAATAACTTAGAGAATGATGGAAGACACCAATCAAATCCTCATACCCTGGAGATCCAGAGTTCGTGAAATAAGTAGAGAATCTGACTGGACAGTTGGAACGAGTCAAACCCCGAGACCTGTATTTTAATGAAGGTAACGACGATCATCCAGATTATGACAATGAATTATATGATGGGCATTGTGATGATGGACTAATATGATGATAACTATGAAGACCTGATTTACGATGATGAATTCTATGAAAATTGTGATAGTGAAATAACTATTTTTGCTGGTGATCATACTTTTGATCAAAGATTGAATTTTGATATGAATGGCAAATTTGTGTGACATGAGAATTAAAGATGTAGGAGATGTCGATGGCCCGATCTTCAATAAATGTCATGATGGACTTTATACACCGAATGTTAATAAATCTGAAAGCGGTGACGTTGTTGCCGTAATTTCGTATGCCCTGGGATTGTACATCAGGTTGACCCATCCAGAAGACTTCTTGGGTGGACCAGACCAAGGCACTGGCCAGGCAGATTTGTTTTCAACAGGATTGAAAGAAGCAGTATCTATAAAGAGCACAAAGGGAGAGAGAGAGAGAGAGAGAGAGAGAGAGAGAGAGAGAGAGAGAGAGAGAGAAATTATTAGAATAAGTGTCTTTTATGCTTATAGAAAAAATCACCCTACAATTTTACTGGAACAGATTTGAATTTCACAAATCATATCCGGACCTTGGAACTTCAATATTTAATGGGTGAAAGAACCAACTTGTTGAGTCAATCAATGGATGATCCTATATTGTAGAACTAGCAAAGCTCAGGACTTGCCTGTACAAAAGGTAAGACAGTGGAAGGATGAACTTGATCATTATGGCTGACACCTGTAAATGAAAAAAATAATAATAAAGAAAAGAAATGAAGAATTGGAACATATAAAGGGCTCATCATTAAGAAGCTAATCTGTGCAGTGAGAATTAAAATACCATTATTGATTACCCATATTGGCAATGCAGCCAAGTCTTCTGCAAGCTGCAACAAACATTGTAATTTTAAACTAGTTAGTATCCCTTCTGTAAATAGGTAAAAGCTCTTCACATGAAAAACCTGCACTTAAGAAAAACCTTAAGACATGTACTTGAAGAAATTCAAAGTATCCAAGGCCATCATCAGTCCAGTATTTCCAGACATCGCCAAAGTGCCCAGGCCTCTCTTCCCATGGACCAATTGTTTCTCTCCAACGAAATGCATTTCTTAGCCATTCACCTTCAACAAAGCAGCCGCCTAATGCAATATGAGATGGACAAGAAATTTCCAAGTTAGTGATTCCAAATGCCAATATAAAGTATATTGTCACATTATTTTAGAGATAGAGAGAGGTAGAGAGAGAGAGAGAGTTTGTGCTCCTTTGTCTCTGGATGGGAAAATAAAATGAATTATTCCTATGTCTCTAGATGGGAAAATAAAATGAGATCCCTTTCTTCCAGTTGGAGGATAATTAATCAAAAAAAAAGAAAAAGATGAAGTCCAAATATTCTGAGAAATTACTTAAAAAGGTTGTTCAGCTCATTACCTACATGAACCCAAAGGAATGAATTAACGAATAAAATAAAAGCTTACAAAATATATCCAGGAATTATTTAATCATGAATTTTCATGCTATGAAGACTTCTTAAAAGAGACTTTGTATTTCTCCAATGAATACAGTTAAAGATGGTTCTCACATGGAAATGGAACCGAATATGCTATTTACGGCCAATTCTCGTTTTCAGAAGATGACATGGTGCAGAGGGATTAAACCTCCATATCTCAAAGCGTATGGTAGGTCAGAGCTGAAGGATTATGTAGATTATGTAGATCTGTTATGTGTCATATCTACCGAAGGACTATATGGCTCATTCATATAGTCATGCGGTGCACCATATTTTGTTATCATCCTTTAGATAATCTCTGTCCTTGTCTTTAGGAAATGTGATAGACATCATTAGAGATGTGATTGTTATGTAATTGACATCTTTTGTGTAACTGGAATACATATCCCTTGTGTAACTGGAATCTACATCAAGGATATGTGGCTGGTCACTCAAACCAGACAATTCAATCCAAATTGTGGATTTCCTCTGGTGGAAATTTTGCACACTCCAAAGGTTGAAGCTTTCTGTTGGACCATCTATCATTGTTGGGATTGCAAGTTTCCTAGTATGTGATGCGATCATCTATTTCCTTCTAGTAAGTTTGCCACAGCAGTTTGGCAAGCAACTTTTTTCATTCTCTCTAGATTTCTCGGGTAAACCACCACACCCTCCAGGTCACTGATGGGGGGCAAAGACTCTTCCTCTATCAACCCCTATGGGAGGTTTGGAAAGAAAGAAATAGACAGTCATTTGACAATGTGAAGAAAGAAATTATCTGGCTTCGGCTTTTACTTAAGGAACTTAATGTTTTCACATCCAGCACCTAATACTCTTTATCCAGGCAACAGGAGTGATATATAAGACTCGTTGCAAATTCAGAATTGCACGAATGGAAGAAGCATATCAAAGTTGATCATCATTTCATTTGTGAACACTATGAAGATGACTGATGCAGCCCATAGGGTTAGGGTGATCTTTTTTCCTTTTTTTTTTAACTTTTTTCAACTGAGGGTTTTGGGACATAGGTTGATGGAGTTTTAAGGAGAGACGAACACTAGGGGCACGTTTGTGTAGAGGCAACTTCCATGGAAAGATGAAATTGCCACATCAGCAAATTCTATGGTTTTTAAATTCCTCAGAAATGGTTTTCTGAGGAAATTAGAAATTCATGTTTGGTGCAAAAAGGTTTTCCTCGATGAATTAGTGCTAATGTTGTTTGGTGCAGCTATAGATTTCTTTAGTGAAAACCACTTTTTAATGAAAACTATTGGGTGGGTGGGTTGGTATGTGTGTGGGGTGGGTGGGGTTGGGAGGGGAGGAGGAAGAAAGAGGGTGGCCGGGTGGAGTGAGGGTGAGATAGGAAATTGGGGGGTCAGTTTTCCGTGGAAATGGACTTCCCATACCCCCCCATAGGAAGTCTATTTCCATGCCTAGGAAGGAAAAAGCTGACGTGGCGAAAAAGCATTTCTGCGGAAAACTGCCGCACCAAACACATGAAAAAAAAGTTTTCCGCAGAAAACACAACATTTTCCGCGGAAACGGGCTACACAAACATGCCCTAGAAGTCGATTGGATACGGAAGCAATGGTGGATGGTTTGATTGAATGGGTGAATGGAAAAAATATGAATGATCCAATGATGATCTTCGGCTCTGATACCAATTGATGCAAATCCTAGGGTTAGGGTTTGAATCGTAGGTGCCACAAAACAATGATGAGTTTCTGCATAAACAATATAATGAAGAACACTCTCCACCGATAAATCCCATGAGGGAAAAATTCTATTAACTCAACTTTGAGATTATGATCTACTACAATGCCATATAAATAGTAAAAGAAACTTAGGGACTAAGACTCTTCCTCCTAATCAAACTAGGAAACTAGATAGGAATCCTACATAAGTTTGAAAGCCTTCCTAATTACAACTCTTCAATTAAAATTAGAAACTAATAAAATAAGAAAATCTCTAGATTTCCTTGGGTCGCACATGTGGCCCACGAGTACGTCTCCAATGAAATATTGGTGCTGCTGCATCAGTGACACCATTACAACCCACATATCTAATCTGAGCTACAAATTGCGGATTTGTTTACTAAAGCCATGTCTCGATATCGCCATAATTTCTTGGTTTCCAAATTGATGTTTCCCAACAATCTGCATCAATTGCAGGAGAGTGTGAAGGGAGTGCCTATTTTGGTACACCATCGGAGCATGATACTAATTTGAGTCCCTTTAGATAACTACTTGTAAACCAGTTGTTCCTAAAATATCTTGGTATATATCCTCCCTTAAACCCTTTTAATGGTATTCATGTAATTGGACTGTGTGAACATTAATATAAATACAGGCTCTCCCTCTAAGAGGGGACAACAATTTTACAGCAAACCTAAGTTTATAAGACAATGATTTGAAGAATGTCAGTACGGCGTGATGCTGTGAAGTGGTCTTCTTTCAAAAAGGAAATTATAGATATCTGAATTCAGATTCTTCAGAAACCTACAAGGACTGAGCTATGACTTCCTTTGTTATCAAGCCATTTTATTCTTCATTTTTTTTCTTTTTTCTCTGAAAGTTTTTTGTTGGAGGGCTTCTCTATTGGAATCTGTGATCATTGATTCCATTTGTCAACTGTACTTTCTCTTTTCGCAACACATACTCATTAACATACAAAAAACATACTTATTTTAATGAGTGTTTGCTGCAAACATTTCTTTGCCTAATGCCCTTTGTTTGCATGACACCATTAAGATGGAAAAATAGGTTAATAACTTCATTATAAGAAAGTTATGGGTGATAATTTATTGCTTTGGATGGGAACATTCCTACAACGGAAATCTAGAACATCAAATACCCATAGACATTAGGAGAAGATTTCAGTAGACAAAGGATGAAATTCTCAAATAAGTCTGGAAGTGGTAGCTGCTGTCAAATATGCTAACAATACAGGGCCAGAAGTATCCCTATTGGTTATGCAGTATAATACAACAAATAGGATCAAAGTTGGGCGGGCAAAGTGAAGACAAGCAAATGGATTGTTATGCAATCATCAAGTATCACTTAGATCAAAAGAAAAATTTTTAATATTGTAGTTAGAGCTGTTATGTCATTCAAAGTGGAAAGTTGGGCAATTAAGGAACAAGAAGAAACGTAAGTACATGATGACTGATCCAAAAAAAAGTACATGATGCAAAGATGCACATGCTAAGAGGGATGTGAGGAGTTATAAAAACAGAACTAGAAATGAGAAAATAAGAGAAATCTTACGGATAGCAGTAATAAGGAGAAAAATCAAGGAATGCCTTTTAAAATGGCACGGGTATGAACACGAGATTCAAGTCAGTCCCTGTAAGACGTATTGAAGGGATACATATAAAATAAAGATCTTCCAATGAAGTAGTGAGGAAAGATAAGGTGATTGAGGAGTTACTAAAAACATGGGTACCAAGTTGGTTGAATGGAAAAACGAAACTCATTAAGCTAAAACCAAAAATATGGGATAAGACTTCAATGACGATGACAAGGATGATCATGGGTAAAAGACATGGTTTCAGGCCCCATATGCCCAAGGCCAAAACCAGTATCTAATGGTTGCTATAACAGTCAAAACTGTTATATAGGTCCATTTGATCCCCTCATTTGTTTGTGAGAAATTTTCATAAATCCTAGCTTTCTACGATGTTAGTTACCAAAGCCGGTATCTAACTGGCAAAACCGTTATGTAACAGCTGAAATTTTAAACCATGATTATAATGAATGGCCATCTGCAGAATAATTTATAATACCAAGATAGTTACACCTGAATCCCTTGGTGACTGGTGTAGCCACTTAAAAGTAGTGACCAAAGAAAAATCAGTTGAAATAATCTCAACTGGTAAACTGGACTGATCTGATAGAATACCTGGAAATCTTATAAATCTTGGTTTCAGATCTGCAATCATGGAAACTAGTTCTTTCCGGAAGCCATGTCCCTAGACACACCAGAAAAAGGAAAAAAGGGAAAAAAAAAACTATAAGATAGATATTCCTCAAAATATTTCTTGTAAGCTCTAATATAAAACAGAAATGCCTGAAAATATACATTGTAGGTGTCTGAGGGCATTGCTGACACTTGATCAAACCAAATCACTCCTTTTCTCATAGTTGTTAATTGAAGTCTTGACTTATGGTCTGTCCCTTTGGCTTCCAACATAAGTTCCACCTTTGTCCAGTTGGAAAAATCTGAAGTATCACCTCTGCAAGAAGCAAAACAAGATAAGCTAGAACAGGAAGTGAAATATATGAAGGAAAACTGTGAATCATTAAATTATTACACATAAACCTACAAAAGAAAAATTACTCACATCACATTAGCAGTAGCCAGGTCTCGCAATCCATCTGAACTTCTGAGTGAAACAGACAAGTTCAAAGATTCCAGCGTCCTGACATGCAGAACCACTTTATAGGTTTTCCCTTGTTCAATATTCTGGCACAGAAAAGAAAGAGATTGGCATCATGATTTGGTGTAGAAAAACAAAGCACTTTGGATGAAAACAAATATACTCCTCAGCCAAATTGAATCATCATCATCATGATGAAAGCCGTGCCCCACCTACATTGGTCAAATACATTAATTTTGTTTCTCCATTCCAGTCTATCCTGGACCAAATCCTTGGACAGGTTGCACTTTTCATATCTATCCTTAATACTTCCATCCATGTCCTCTTTCAATCAACCCCTTTCATCCGCCAAATTGGATATGGAAATGTATTTGTCTCTTGACATTGTGTGGGTGTCAAACAATATATTCTAATAAAAATCAAAATGTATTGAGGACTCCAGTCCTTTAGAATTGCATGGAATCAGGAATTCTTTAATGAGAGGCCAACAGGCACATGGCAACTTCTGCAGGACATGGAAACTGATCCCTCATTGGCATTGGATGTCCATTTATTAGAGTAAAGAAGAAATTTTGAGCATATCAACACCAAGTAGAGAATAAAATGTCATACCATTCCCCAATACCCAGGATTATAGATTCCAACTCCACCAGCTGGACAGATGTCAGAGTCTTCAGCATCACAAAGAGCTTCCATTCTTAATGCAACCTTATTACGAATGAAACATGATGAACGATCGGTTGATACAATAATTGATGACTCATTCCCAATTATAAGCCAAGGATCAATATTGGATGGAGTATTAGGCCCCCCAGCTTCAAAACCTGGAAATGGAACCACATGAGTATCTCCAAGTAAAGACTGAAGTTGAGGCAGCCATAAGCCTCAAGACCTACAAAAGGAGGCCCAACAAAAATCACACTGCCATCGGGCCCAACCGTAGTGAACCAACCCATCGGGCGTAACCTAGTGGGCTAGCCCCTTGGGCCAAGATCATAGATGACTGATCTATTGGGCCTAACCCATGGACTGCTAGCCAATATCCCAACTATGCTTTCTTTCTTAGAATATAGATTTCAAATAGAGTTTCCTAGATCTAGCAAGATAATTGATTGACATGCAATCAAAAAAAAAAAATATGGTAGAATATTGACATGCATCAGTTAAGAGAATTGATTCAATCAGTCAAGATGATTGATTGACATGTAATCAATGAAAGATAAGAGATTTAGAACCAAGATATTGGCATGTAATCACTTCATGGAGGGAAAAGGGAAATCCCGTCTAGGTCCCTAATAGGTGGGATTGCCATCCCTTGCTCTATAAATACCTTGCAATCTCTCATTTGTGAATCAATGAAAAATGATCTTTTTCCCTCTTAAATTGTGGTTGCATTGAGTACCGGTTTCCTCCTTGTATGAAGACTCATAGAGTGTCAATGGTGATGACTCTAAAGTCTAAAGGCCAAGCATCCATGGTAAATGTATGAAGATCCTTCATTGGGTCCCATATCAAAAGTGCAAAAGGACTAGAGCTCAGATTGATCATTTAGTCTACAATTTTGTTTTTAGCTAGCATAAACTTAAAACATATGATAAGAGTTATGAGAAGAATACTTCCCTCAAATCTCAAGTACTTAAACATCTTGAGACTGATGATCTTAAACATATGAGAAGAGTTATGAGAAGAATACTTCCCTCAAATCTCAAGTACTTAAACATCTTGAGACTGATGATCTTAAACATATGAGAAGAGTTATGAGAAGAATACTTCCCTCAAATCTCAAGTACTTAAACATCTTGAGACTGATGATCTTAAACATATGAGAAGTGTTATGAGAAGAATACTTCCCTCAAATCTCAAGTACTTAAACATCTTGAGACTGATGATCTTAAACATCTTAAGACTGATGAGCTAACCCCTCAAGTCTCAACCAAAAAACACTGAAAATCCAACATTTCCTGGTGACCATTCCACATTAAGAGGAAAAAGATGGGAAAAGGGAATCTAGTGTCACTTGTAGTATGTAATCTATCAAATTAGTTTTGACCTTTTAATATTCGTCCTACAAGTGTGTCAGTTTCAAGCATACAAATTACCTCGGTTGCTTACAAGCTCTGACCATAAACCACCTGCCCCTGCATGGTTGATCTCCTGCAATGGTATTGAAACAACTTAATTATATGCTGAATTTGTCAGTGCTATGTATAATCATTCCAGAAACAGTAACAAACCAACATATGGTAAAAACAGGACATTGACAATTTAGGAATATTTAAAAAGTGAAAGAAATTTATTATACCATAAAAGCTGACCCCAACATAGTTGGAACAAGGCTTTGATGATGATGACTATGAATTTACTACATTAAAAAATTTTCATTTCACCATTCAAAAAAAAAAAAAAAAATCATTTCAAGCCAAACTAATAAGTGGAGGGCTGATACAGTAACAGTAGCTCTAGTAATTACACATGAGCGAACCCATGATCAATCTGCCCCCCTCCACTCACTAACACCTCCTCCCCACTGCGAAGGAACTGACACCCAATTTGACTTATCCTCAGTGGGCTCTATATATGGTCACTGTAGTTCTAGAAAAACTTTCACCCAATTGGTCTGGATATATAATAATACGTGAACCAGCTTGTGGTCCTCATATGGGCCATCTTATGATAAATCTACCCTTCTCACACTCATTAACCCACCCAACCCCCGACCTTGCTCTCTTTTGGGAGAATCGTCACCCATCCAACTTACCCTCATTGTTAGATTGAATTTCAGAAAACAGTATAGTTAGAATGTTTGTTACACTCTGGAATAACTAAATCAAGGGTCAGGATAATTAGATGGGGCAGATTTTTCACTCAACCGCAATCTATGATGAGGACTTCCACATGCCCACGATGATTGTCATGCATCCAAGTGGGCCTCACAAGCTGGCCAGCATATAGGCGACACACAGATTGCTCATAGGGGAAGACAACCTAGTTTTCATGTGTGTGCAAATTTTCAGGAATAGCCAGGCCATTCCTAATCTTGGAACAGCCTAGCCTGTGGAGCCACCTCCCCCGGGAATTAGCACTCCTCTAAATTTGACACTCGGCCAAGTTTTTTAGGCCATTGGACAAATTTTGGAACCCACCAACTTTATCTAATGGCTAGGATTTGCACAACTTTGAGGCCCTCGAAACTAAACTCTTCAACGGACCGGATTCAGCCCAGACTTATGTGTCCATGCATGAATTCAATTTTTTTTTTTTTTTGTTTTGGCTACGTTGGAGACTCAAACACGCACTCTCACACTCGTGTCCCTAATCAGTTGAGCTACATTTGCGGACGCGGATCCAATAATCATATCCATGCCCACCCGTTTGGGAAATGAGCTGGCCAAAGTCTACTCGCCTAAACCTCATTAGTACATTTGGACACGGATTCAGGATTCTAGGTGGAGCACAAAATGAAATTTCATTAAGAGAGGGAACGAATCATAAAAATTCCTTGTCATATGACTATGTACATTATACATGAATATGATTCATTCAGTATATTTTTTCGGTCAATTTTCCCGTGCATTCAGCTCGCATGGATCTTACCATGCGAGGTAGCACGTGGGGCAGGCCCACCTGATCATTGATCCAAATGGACCATCTAAACCCCCGCCCCCTATATGTCATTGGATCCCATGGGTTTGCACCAATTCAAATGGACTAGACTGTTGGATTGAGGGCCATATTCCACTAAACTTGTGGGCATGGATCAAGGGGTTAGGGGCATGGGATTGACCTGAAATTTGATATGTAGTCCCTACACAAATGGATCTTTCTATCCCCCAGGTCCCATGATTTGTGGCCCCAGCAAGCAAGCTACCTCGCACGGTTACCTACAGGAAGAGGGCCCTATTTTATAATACAATATAAATAGCTCTTTAATACACGCAGGCCTAAGATTCCATCGGGCTTAAGACCTTAGGTCCAGATTTGGCCCATTAAGGGTTGTGGGCCCTACATAATCCCCCCTCTCCCAGCTGCAATGATTATAATACTTCCAGTTACAGGGCTGTTCCTAGCTTAGAAATGAGAAACAAATAAAATGAGAGCAGTGTTGTCAATTATTTGAAACGTCCTTAAATTGAATATTCTCACCATGGCCCACCAAACAAAAACCACAGCAGTCAGATTTCCTAACCATATACTATCACATGCTTACAAAATGGATACCCATTATCATTCACATGAAACAGGTGCAATCATCCTCCTGAGCCATCCATCTGTTGAGCACCAGCTTAGGCTGCTTACAGTTCCATTCCAGAGAATCAACAACAATTAGACAATACTTAGTTACCACTTTATCCATGACTTGGAACTGGATGGCAGTAAAAAAGCATGCCGGCATTTATATAGATAGGTTCATCAGATCAAAATGAATTTTACATTGTGTCCTACAAGTGTAACGATCAAAATAAACTGCTCAAATTGATTGCTTGCACCTTCCACATGTCCAGGTACATCTCAAAGCACTGCAGTGTATAGTGCAATGAGAGAAAAAAGAGCTTGTTGCAAAGGATAAAAAGAATCTAGCTAGAAAAAGTAGATTGTTCACCTCAAAGAATATGCCAAACAGTGTGTCAGGAATAGACCGGCTTGAGTTGCCCGAAGCATCAATTATTAGACTAGCATTCTGGGTTACCCCCACTCCAAAAGCAGAACCCCAATGCAAAGAGCATAGAGCAAACAGAGCATATAACAGAACACCAACAGAAACCTGATGAAACACCATCATTCCTCACTGCATCGAACCCTCAGATACTGATGCAGTATACAAGTTAGGAGAAAATTCAGTTGCACACCATCAATCAATGAACATAAGAGAGCGAAAAACTACTGAATGCTTGTCCATGAGATAGATGAGTGTGTCTATTTGCAGCTGAGAGAATGTATTGGGTGCAAAGAGACAGTTAGAGGTATAGCATAGCTAATGATCTTATAAACAAATCATCATGAAGGAGAGAGAGATGGTGGTGGTATTGTGATGGAGGGCAGTTTTGGTTCTTTGCTGATTGATGGGGAACCAGATGAGCAATCTGATCATCATCCAACAGCAGGCCTCAGATGCATTTCAAAATTGAAATTCAACCATCATCATCTAAATTTCTCCAATCAACTCTGGGTCTGCAACAAATTGAAATTCAAACCATTTCCAGATAATAATAAAAAAAACCCAACAATCATTTGCCTGAAGTGAATTACAGCTAACTGCTGAAAGAACACTTGTTCATTTTAAGAACACCAACTACAACTACCTAATTGTAATTGTTGGCCTGCCATGCAAATATATGGTCAAAACAAAAAATCTCCGAACATAAAATAAATATAAAAAAAGGTATGATTTTTCCAGTATAGGAGAAATTGACCCAGAATCCATCGATCACATTCACATGCAGACCTGATAAACAACAGGAAAAATGGAGATAGGAATTTGAAAAGGTTTTGGGACAGATTGAAAACTGATGAAGAAGAAGATCAGATGTGATTATGAGGCTAGATCAGAATTCTACCTTAAATTTTACTAAAAGAGGATGTGGTGATTTCTCCCTATGTATTGAGTCTTCACTTGGTGAAGACTGGAGTTTTGATTTCCTCACCTTCCAGGCAACTCTAACTTACGCCGGAGTGCTTAATGCGCCCCCACCCACATTTTTATACTCCCAAAGCGGGCGCTTCTGTGGGCCCCACCCATGTATGATTGCGTGTCAGACAGTCATCAATTCCCTATCTTGTGTTCAACTGTTCTTGAGATCTCCAAGATGAAATAAAATAGTTTTACCAAGAAAACACAAAAGATGAAAATAAAACCTCATGCATGCCCTGCTTTCTTTTTCCTTTTTATGGAGAGTTTCTGAATTTTGAAGTATAGTTGAATTTCTAAATTCTTTTTGGTACTTGGGCTTCTAAGTAATTTCAATGAAAAGCAAAAAGGGAATGGAATTTAAGTAACTCCAAAAGTCATTTAAAATATTTTAAGTACTTAAACTTTTGGGATTTTTAGGAAGGAACATGGCATTTGGAAATGACGAGGTATAAGCTATTGCAACATATCCAATAAGCCATGACACGTAAAATTGTTGTCCGAAATTAAAAAAAATTAAGCATGCCGGGCTAGTTTGGCACTTTACTAGCATAGTAAAAGTCAAGTAAAGTCTTCATTTTTCAGACAAGATATCACATAAAAAATACTTTAATTCAAAACTCTCTATCTTTTTCAAAAAAAAAGTCAAAAAGTAACCACATTTATCCAGTAAAATACAAAAAAACTCTACTTTCCAATATAAAAAAGTCAAAAAGATTCCATAACAAACAATAAAAAATAAAATATCATCATAACCTACTTATATTTTATTCTTCTTTAAAAAGCAACTTTACTTCACTTGACTCTATTAGTAGAGTTGCCAAACTGGCCTCGGATTAATTTATCTTGTGTGATTGAAGTCCTGAGAATATAATATATTTTCTTTGGAACATGTTTGTGCAGCAAAATAAAATATTGCCCCTTTTTTACTTGGTTTGTCTTTGTTGCATAGAGAGTCCATTGAAGAAAAGGCACCAACAGTTACTAACAGGTTTTTTATCTCCTTATTGAGGTCTTTTTGTTTCTTTCTATCTGTTCAGCTGCCTCCTGCTGTCTGTTTTTCAGGTGACTTTCCAAAGTCATTGTTTTCCCCTCCTTCTTATCAATACAATTGCCTTGAAGCAAAACAATAAAATAGAAACCCTGTCTTTCTATGCTCGGCGTGGAAATGTTGTTCCAACCTATTTAAATGGAATTACATTGCTGTAAAAAAGGAATTCCACGACTGTTTTGTAAGTGGTGAGAAATTTGTGTGGAGTCCACATATTCGAAAATTGCTCAATGTCTTTAGAAGAGAGATTCCTCGCTAATGTCACTTGTGGTAATGGAATATTTAGAGATGCTTTGCTGCTTTTTTCATAAAGTCGTGCAGTGACGGCTCCAAAAATTCAAGTCAGTGGAGTCAATAAAAGACTTATCTTCCACAAGTCAAATAAATTTATTTTACCCTTTATCAACATCCGTCATCTATTTTTGATAATATTAAGGTTTTCTCCTTCTAATACGGGGAGAATACCGTATTTAGAGGTTAAGTTAGGGTAAATAAAGACTTACCGACAAAATGTCTAAAAAGATGAATTTTCTTTTAAAAAAATAAAAATTGGGCCCATTAGTTTTTTTTTTTTTAGTAGACAAATGGCCCATTAACTTAGGTATTGAGTAGGGTTAAAAGCTTCTCATAACTTCAATTCATTAAAGAGTTTTTTTTTAAAATATTTTTCCATATCTCAGTGGGGTCAATTGACCCCACTGAGTTCCATGTAGCGCTGCCCATGGAGTTGTGGAAAACCTATATTAGGCAATTATAAAATCTTGATGGCTTGGGCTAATGGGAATCCTTATTTCTGAAAGTTTCCAAGTTCTTTGTCCTATAAGATTTAAAAACCATCAATTTTGTGGATTCACCCACTAGTACAATTTTTTTTCCAGCTATATGCATGCATTGGGGGGTCCAACATCAATATGAAATCTTCAGCTACAAATTCGCGATAAAAGAATCATTGTTTCAGGGTAAAAAGTAAAAACCCTGAGATGTTAATTGAGGATTTCACATTGATATTGTTGCATATTGATGCATATAGATGAGAATAATTGGAATCAATGTATAAAAAACATAAGACATCCAAATCTTACTGGGATTGAACCTAAAATTACTTAAAATGAGGAAAGCCACTAGTCCAAACCTTCAGATGTTTACAATATATGTGTGTGTGTAAAGTTATTTAAGGATGAGCTTTCCATGATTTTGTGAGGTTGATAAAGAATCCCTAAAGATTTGGTCGCCAAATATAACACAAATGGTTAAAAACTTAGAAATCTTGTGCATGTTAAAAAGAATAAGAAGAATATAAAATAATCATATCTTTAATAGAAACTGAGTTTAGGGATGATGAAAAATGAATATTCGCCCATCACACGAATAATTCAAATCCTAAGAAAATCAACGTCTCATCTCTACTTTATATCCTCACCTTTCAACTCATATTCTTGACCCCTCACCTCTTTAAAAAAAAAAAAAAAAAACCTTCGGTGGAACTTTCCTACGTAATTGTATAGTATTTAGGGTTTTGAAATAATAAAAAAAAGCATAAAAAATAAGTATAGTTCGAGTAGAAAAAGATACATATCAAGTACCAATGATTATACATCTTCTTCATTCTTCATATGATTTGGGACCCACGATTTCCATGGTCTGGATTGAGGCAGGTACTTGATGATGGTTGCTTCCATTTAATGGGAGCAAACACACGCCATATTATGGACTTAAACTTGAAGGTTTATCAATGGAGGGCATGAGATTCATCTTGAATGGTCCAAATTATCTTTATGTGGGGTCCACGATGAAGATCAAGGCATGTCTGTACGTTTATCAATAGAAAGAGGGCGATGGAGAGCTCCCCTGATGGGCAAGGGGTATTAAAAAATTCATACCCACCCTATTATCCTGGCCCTTACTTTAATTATCAACCTTAAAGTTTAATGAAATATTAATTGGAGATTTTCTTACGAGTCAATCTAATGGTGAATAAAAATTTAGTCTGTGCAACATAGGCACAATGCCAGATCACGGAATGAAAAGAGCATCAAAAGACCTGTAATGATGAAAAGTGGGCCCAAGCGGGCTCGACGATACTGGACTGAGCGTTTAGTTGCTCGGAGGAGAACATTTTCTGTCTTAAGAGCTACTAATGACAGAGACGACAAGATTAATTACACTAGGTATTTTATTATATTAAAGCAGCTTTCCTTGCCGTTCACGACAACTATAATTTTGTTTATAATTTCTAGGGTGACCATCTAATTCTAAACCAACCTGCCCTCGGTGGTTGATTTGATGAAAATTCAAGTCTTATTTATTCACACACATCCATATATTCTCGTTGACTAGTACTCTTTATTTGATTTTCATTTTTTATTTTCCAAGGACATTTTCTTTTAGGGTCTATTTACTTCGTTTAATCAATTATTTACAATTGTATTTCTATATAAGGGGTCATTTATCTTTTACACGTAGGATATGTAAATACAATTTATACATTTAAATGATGAATATTCAGGTTTTAAGTATGTAACGTTTATACGTGCGTTTCATTTTACAACATTTGTCTAATAACGCCATCAAATATTGAAAGTCAATATCTAAATATGACCATCATATAATCTCCATTTTAATATAAACTAAATCAAAGAAGATGAGAAATGAGCACACAACCATCACCAATTTAATACCAAAGAAGTCAAGGTCTCATCCACACTTCCAACTTCTATCATTCAATGCTCACTTTTTCCCATGCCACAAGGGTGATTCCTTTTAAAGTGGACAGCCTCTATGATATCAGATTTGATGAGTTGAAATTGAGTTTTCTAGGAATGATGGCCGAAAAAAGTCATTTTGATTTGGATCCATTTGGGTCCTATTCTCTTATTAAAATATATTTTGAAAATGAGCAAGGCAGTGTTTTGAATTCAAGAAGATCTGGATCTTTGAAATGAGGCCAAATTGATTGAACCCATTGGGCAAAGCCTGGATGATCATCCCACAACAACTCCTGGGAAACCCTTTCAAGAGCTCTGTGTTCCATCCTCATGTCCTTGGATCCTAATAGGGGATTTCAATTCTAATCTCACATGAAAAAAAGAGAAGGTAGGTCAGGCCCTCTTTCAACTCCATGTAAAGATAATATTGCATGTTTTAAAATATGGTGATGCTGCAGTATTACAGTATTTTTAAGAACACAGTGATTCATCAGTAATGTCACAATAATATCTTAATAGTATCATGATAAGTGCCAATATTTTTTATATATGGATGATATTTGTGACAGGGACCTGCATGACAGAGTGCAGATGATCACTGCTTTAAGCAAAAGAAATGAAGATATTAATACACTGCCTTCCAAGGGAAGATGAGACTATTAAGTATATGGATTATACTAATGACATGGTTCTTTCTAATTGTATATAATATAATATTATATGAACTTATTTCCCAGTAATCATTTGGGCAAAGTTGGTGAGGAAACTGGTCACCATTTCCATTCCAGTCACAAATCAGCCACAAATGTCAAATTTTTTTAAGGCAATTCACACCTGCATGCTTGTGCTTTAGTAGTATTGATTCATGATGGTCAATGGCTGCCAGGATTGTGTGAGTCATTGGTGGCATGACTTATCAAATGGGTTTGATTTTTTTATTTTTAGATGACTTAACTACAAACTTAGTTTTTATTCAGACGTGGATCAAACGAGCATGGTAGAAATGTGCTGTTGAAGTTTCAATAAAAGAAAAAAAGATTAAAATAATATCAAGTGAAAAGGAAGATTTTCAAAAAGATTTCCAAGTTTGCGCTTTATATCAAAATATGGCTCAATATGTCGTATTATGATTTTTAGTTTCATAATTCTTTTTGCAGAACTACCTTGCTGGCGCAATTTTAAGTAAAATATTTCTGAAAATGATAAAAATATATAATCCATTCATTTCTTTCTCATTGAAATTCTAATCTTTTGCAAAAAAAATTCACTTGTTCTTTCTTCTCAATTACAAGCCAATATGTTGGCAATAGGGTTGCAAACGGGACGGTTCCCAATCAGAGCCATACCGGACTTGGAACTTGACCCATTTTCAAATACCGGTTCCGGTTCCAGATTGAAACCTGGTTTTTTTTTTTTTTTTTTCTAAATTTGGTTTCGGAACCGGATCCAACTAGAGGACCGGAATCTAGTTCCACAACTAACTTCTACTTTTTTATTTTCTTAAAATGAGGATATCATTCAACTTATAATAGTGCATCAAGTCTACTACTTTCAAGACTAAGTACAAAAATATTCAACAAAAGTTGATTTTGAACAATAGTTTACAACATTAGAGACTCGTATGTCAGGTCCCGGGTCCACGGTCCGGAACCTGTATTGACTCAGAACTAGACCCATTTATCAATTTGAACCTAAATTGGTTTCCGAACCTTGACCCACTTATGAATCAGAACCTAAAACAAGTTTCAAATCTAATTTTTGACTGGTCGGAACCTCCGGATAGTTAGAAAATTGGATACCTGTTTAGATCCCTAGTCGACAACCACCACCATCTAAAAAGTAGGGCTAAGGGAGCCATGGCCCTCCAATTCTTTTTTTATTATTATTATTTATCTTTCTAAATACTTAATATGCTTGAAGTATTCTACATCGTCGCCCTCGGCTTTGCCCTTTTCAAGGGATTTGTTCGGTCACATGTCCATTGAAGTCCTCATTTTAAGTGAATGTCTCTCTCTATCTCCCTTGCCCACTTTTCTATATTTAAGTTAATACTTAAAAATAAGAAAAATAAACTACAATAATGCATGTGCAATGCACAAGTTGAATATCATACAAGTCGAATAATAAAATAATGTGAATATTTAAATTAAGTCTTATCCTTTACAAGGGATTCAAGTCACGCACACGCACACTTCATAAGTTCTTACAAACATTGAACATCTTAAAAGCCGGATATTGAGATTTTGGAGAATTCTTTAAGTTAGAAAGCCAATCTACAAGGCTCAACATTCGAAAATTCACAAACTAAACAAGGATATTCAAATGCTAGGAGACAGTATCAACATACTATTCTAATAATAAGAAATCTCACATGGAAATTCTTAAAAAAAGTTCCATTAGGACATAGCTAACTAAAAACTGTGGTTTCACTTTTTATTTTGTGTCACCTGAAATAGAGATAAAGTGAATGATAGATCTGACAAATTTATTTCCTAAATAAGACAACTAAATTATTTAACAGGTCCTATTTTTAAGAGCTTGCTGATGGTACAGAGTCTTTATCATCTTAAGTACCTCATCCTATATAAGACTTTGCCAAATTTTACTCAGGTACAATTTTATATGGTGGATTTTACCAGAAAATCCCTTTAGAACTAGTTAAGAAAAAAAGCCTTTAAATTTCAATATCAACAAAAAAAGGCCCTGAGCGGGGATATTGCTGCTCGTTTCTTCTTCTTTTTTGTTGTTTTGTTGAGCAGTTCAAAAGTTAAAAAAAAAAAATGATTTTGAACGTACAAATATCCTAATGCCTTTTTTTTTTTTTTTTGTCTGACAATGGGCCACATTAAAAAAACCCTTCAAAATTGTTCGTGGCTTTGTGCAACAAAGTTCTCGGGAACCTTTTTTCTTTCCTTTTCCTTTTTTTTTTTTTTTTTCTTGAGATTTCACAAGGTCTAGGGATTGTATTATTCTTATGAGATTTTACATTTTTCATCTATCAATAAAAAAATAAATAAAAGCTTTTTTTCCCACATAAACTCCCTTTCCTATTTCTTCAAAGGGTGAGATGAGGCCCATATACCTCTTTTGATGAGTGAGATGGATGAAGGGGAGGATAGGAGAATATTATTCTAGAAGTTTTGAGTGAGGGCTTTTGTAGGCAGCAAAATGATACGGCTGTATTTGGTTAGACTTGGTGTATGTTTGGAAAGTCTAATTTTTCCCTCTATTTCACTAAAACGAATAGAGGTTTAAAAAAAATAGAGTGTTTGGTACCACCTTTCAGCCTCTACTTGTTTTAGAGAAGCAGAGGCAATGGCTTTACTTTCCGTAGGTAGTTGAGAAATAGAGGGAAAAAAGAAGAGGCAGAGCTACCGTGTTTATGCATAATCACACCCAATCTGGGTTTTTTTTTTTTTTTTTTTTTTCAATTTTTCTCCAAATCTAAGAGGCCCAATCAAGATCCAAACTGTTGAAAATATTCACAAAGTCAAACACGGCTTTGTAACCAAATTTCAGCCGTTGAATTATCACCAATCTCGAGATATGTGCCACAAATCGTGAGCTATTGGATATAATTTGTTATGATCTGTGGGCCCCAAACACAAGATCAAAACCGTTAGATATGTTTGGGAGGTTGAAAACGGCTATGTGGTCAATTTTGATCACATAATACCTCATGAATCTCGAGATATATGCAAAACAAAAATAACCATTCATGTATTATGCTCAACATTGCATCTGTCCATGAGTAGTAAACTGTTTTAATTTTTTTTATTATTTAGAGGCGTGTAAAATAAGATCTAAACCATTAGTAATGTTCACAATATCAAACATGATCATGAGATCAAATTTCACCCATTGGATCATCACCAATCTCTAGATATGTGCAAAAAAGTGAGCCATTAAGTATAATTTTGTGGATTATGTGGGCTCTAAACACAAGATACAAACTATGAGATCTCTTTGAAAGGCTGAGCACGTCCATATGGTCAGTTTTTATAGCCTAATACCTTGTGAATCTCAAGAAATATGTGGAAAAACTCTCAACCAATTATATAAAAATGTCTATTTACAATAGACCCTTGCATTACCAGACACCTCCTTTTATTTTAGCCTCTTTTCTTTATGGCTCTTTTTTATATGGGTCTATATTGAATGGTCTTTAAGAAACAGACTAATGGTCCCAAACATGGCCTTTTAGGAAAAGGGCTTTTGTGGCTTTTGCCTTTATAAAAGCCCACAACTCTTAGGAAGCTTGTTTGGTTATCAAATTTTATAAGGGCTTATGAAAAAGTTAAAGTGCCAAATCCATTTTAACAACAAGCAAAACTCATCCAACTTCACGTTTAAGAGCCAATATTGTGCGGGAAGCCGACGGAAGGAGTAACGAACAATTTATTTTTGGGAAATTCTAAATGCACCCTTTATTTTGCTGAGCACACCCACCTTTAAAAAAAAAATCATTGTTTATAAAGGGATGTGGTATGCTCGGCAAAATGGATGGGTGCATATAGAATCACCCTTTATTTTTACATATTTCCTTTGAAAAATTTTATTTCCACCGTAGAAATAACTGAGCACACTCACTTTTTTCTCATACTCTCGTGCTACTTTGCTTGTCTTCCCTTCTTCCCCATCCACCCACACCACACGCATCCCACCCTCCTACCTCCCTTCCGTCCCTCCGAATTCCAAAGGACGAGATTTGTTGATACATTTGTATTCAAGTTTATTGAGAGTGCTCAATAAGTGTTTGATGAGAGCACTTATCAAGACCCACTTTCAATATACTGGTTACCATCTGCATTTACTAATCAAGACCCACTTTCAGATTTATCAGCACTTTCTACAAATACTAATCAAAGACCCAGTTTGAATATAGTGATTACTTTCTACCTCATGCTGAATATAGGGTTAGGTTTTGATCATTCTCTAGGACTTGTGATAATTTCTTCATTTGTATATACCACTTCTTTATATATAGGTAGTTTATTGAATCATACCTTCATCCATCATCCATCAAGAAGTCATAATTTACACCTTGTTCTTCAGAATTTTAGATTTTTTGAAAATCATTTATTTTTAAAAACTAAGTACAAATAAATTTGAAAAGGTAGATTTACTTGAATTTGTTTACCTGCATGGCTCCTTCTTATTATGTAATTTATTTTTATAAAAGAAATAATGAGGATTTAATCAGAAAAATCCCCTTAGGCTTGTCAAAAGCAAGAAATGTCATCAATGTCTTAAATAGACCAGTTTCGTCCTCCCGCTAGCTTTTTTTTTTTTCGCTTTTGGCGCTGAGCGGAGCTATCACAAGTCATTCTAAGTAAATGAGTGGGGATATCCCCGTTCATCGTTCATTACAACATAACGAATGTTGAATTCCTTTTTCCCATTTGCATTTTTTGGGATCTGGACGGATATCTCTGCAGCCACGTTCATAACACTAATTTGGGTGGGGATATTTTCTGGCTCAACTGATACAATTCTGACAGATAGCACCCACAATACTCTAGTGGAGCGGGGATATCCCCACTCACGGCACTAACACCGGCAGGGATATCCCCATTCACCGTGCTAATTTGGGTGAGGTCGACAAAGGTGAAAGCGAAGGGGCCGCCATGGTATGCGCCCATCTAGATGAAGAGGGCGGCGACATTGCCGTAGGTGGGGAAGATGTGCTTGTTGGGGTCAAATGGGGGTGGGAGGAGGGAGCTGGTAAAGGGCGATAACGAGGGTGAGGACGACAAGAGTGGCGATGAAGGGTTTCATCTCAAAGCAGCCCCAGGACATGGAGGCGACGGCGGAGGATCCTCCGTCTTTTCTCATCGGTGTAGCTGCTTTGCCTTCGAATTTTTGTGCCTTCGGATTTCTGGATTTTAGTTTTGAAACGAGCAATTTCAGGATCAGTTAGGGATTATTGAAGGTAGATTGTTTTTTTATATAACATTTGCGATTTTGAAGGAGAGAATGCCGATGGTCACATTCTCCTTCTGATCGGGTCTTTTGGTGTTCTTTTTCTTTGAATGATCTGAGCTTCATCATTGTGGAAGAGAGAAGAAGATGGGAGAAGAACGAAAAGGAGAAAAAGGGTTTTGAGACTTTTTAAAGTAAAAGGAGCAATGATATCCCCACTAGAAAAAAAAAAAAAAAAAACCACCAAACAGAGCCCCTGAGACCACTATAGTCTTTATAAGACATTGAGGGCGTTTTTGGCTTATAACGAGTCTTGGGGGATTTTTCAGGTAAAATCCTCAAAAATAATTTATTTGTTTTTATATAAAAGTTGTCATGTATATCACTAACCAAACAACTTAGATCGTTTTACTATTAAAAGAGTTAGGTATAAAATTTAATGTAATTAAACAACCATTTCTCTTAAAAAGCTCCTCCTCCGGACTAGTTGTTTCAAAATTACTTTTAGAAAAGCACATTTGGCTTTAAACAAGCCGAACCAAACACACCCGAGTTTCCAAATTTGGGGGAAAATTTGAATATGTAATATACTACAGACGTAGGATTAATGGCAAAGCCAGAATTTTCTCCTGGGGCAATGATGATTGACCAATAATGTTGATGGGCTCACAAATAAAATCTAAACCATTCAAAAAAACGGCCCCTTATAATCTACATACTATCTCCATGTGAAAGTACAGCTTTGTAGGGCCCACTGAAGCCTAAACTTGATCATTATAACTCCTTTCACACTATCACATCTACCATGTCACCATGCCTAAATTTGATGCTCATCTAATCTTTATCCACTTTTGTATTAAATCTCAAGAAATTTATGGTTAAAAGAGCATTAAACTTTTAGGTTGTTAAATCAAGAGCTAAAATAACCTAATCAAGCTGATTTTTTGTTATCACATTATTCACCTAGAACCTTTCCATCTAACCCAGAACCAATAATAGAAACACCACCCAAGTGAGCCCCACAAGATTGTCCTTCACTTGAATGGTAAGAAGCCAAAATGATAGCTCTTAAAACACTTAGATTAAATTATATAAAAATATGAATGGTTTATAAAAAGATCAATCTAATAGTTGGCCTATATCGTATTGGAGTGAGATTTTTCATAGAAAAAAGAGCAAATTCTTTATGGCCCACTAATGATCTCAAGGCCTATACAAATGCTATCACGTTTAAATGCCCCTTGGCTTTGGGATATTGCAATATGTGTGATTTCTAAAGTTAAAACCTCTTATAATAAGACTTTTGATGGGTTTTGAGTAGGCCCCAACAAGGACTTGATCCACAAATGAAACGATGCTATTCACAGGCTCAGAGCCACGTGGACGGCAGCGATTAAGCTAGAGCACCAAATTTAACATGTATGGAGAGAGCCACAAGATTGACTGGGGCAAGAGGACTCCTTGGTCCTTGCAAAGCAGAAGCAGAGGGGAGAAAAGAAGAGTAGGCATAACAATAACAATGGGTACTTCCTCCATAGACAGTGCTAGGTTTCAGCAGCTTCTTGAGGTAAATAATGAAAGACTCCCTTTTCTCTTTCTCTCTCTCTTTCTTACTTCATGTATCTATCTATCCATCCAATGCAATCATGTAAAACTCTCTCTCTTAAAATGAAAAGAAAAGAGAATGATGTAAATCTCTTTCATTCTTGTGACTATAAATGGTGCAAGCATTAGCAACCTCTCCATGATGCAAATTTATTTTATTAGATTTTTCATGGGCACCCACTTTCCCTTTGATGGTGAAAGATAAAAGGATTGAAGTGAACTGTGGGATTTTTTTTAATTTTTTTTTATTTTTGTAAAAAGAGCACCTCTAAATTAGATTATTTTAATTTTATTTAATTATTATTAATTTTTTTTATTAATTTGTGATGGGTTAGGGTAGATTAGAGTAGATTTTCATGGAGGCCCATGGCCAAAGATGCCAAGCAATGGAGTTATGCCTTGCAAAAACTGTCAGGGTTTGAACCTCAGCTAGGGATGTCATGGACCCCACCCAGTACGAGTAACTGGTTACATGAAGGACCTTAGTTTAGTACTAGTGGTGTTGGTGGTGGTCATCATAGCCTTGTCCCCATTGTTGTAAGAGTTGTAGGATTTGGATCCCAAATTATGTAAGGAAAACTATTCGAATCTATACGATGAATCTCATTTATAAGTGAATCTTATTATTCGATACCTGTTTCAATGAATCTTACAATGCAAGTGATTCCACTAAGTGAGAATCGCCACCACTAAGACGTCAACCTACATGCAAATTTATTAAAAGAAGGAACATTCCATGATATCATAGAATATTGAATGATTCCATGATATCATTGGATCGAGGCATTTGTATGCTAGATTATTTCATGATATCATGGAATATAAGTCCTCTGCCCTCATTATGTAGTGTGTGGGCCCTCCGTCGTGTTTTGCAATTTTAAGGATTTTTTTTTTGAAAATCCCTTTTTTTTTTTCAACATTTCTATTTTTGAAAGGTTGTCTAGTGGCTTCTGGTTTTAGGGAAGCTTTAGTGGGTTTTTTCCGGTATTCATTTTTTTTTAAAAACTATTTTCGGTTTTTCCTTCGTGAACACTTTTTTAACTTCAAGAAACATCCGAACATATAAGATTGATGATTTGGATTATATTTTTATTTTTTAATTTAAAGAGAACAAAAGGAACTATTGAAACTTGTTTGTTTTTTCTAGCAACATTGTTATCTTAAACATATTTAACTATTTATAAATGTCAATAATGTCTTAATATGATGACATCCTAGTTATGTTTGTCATTGTATCTATGCTTTTATGGATGGAAAGTAAATGGATTATGAATTGCTACTTTTTTTTATTGCTTACCTCTTTTCATTTTTATTAGAAAAAAAAAAAAAAAAACTCCGATTCACAATATGATTTATGTATGATTTGACTTATCCCTTCGAACGATTTGTGATATGCTTTTGATTCTCAGAGCAACGCTTGTCCCAACTATGTTGGGATTTGCTATGTGAATTTGGTTTCACTGTCTCATAATCATGTTGTGGTTCTGATGGAACTTTTACGCTGGTTGTCAACATATCTGACTCATCCCTCTTCCTTTTTCTGGGCTTGGGACCAGCAGTTACAATAAACTGGCGGACTTAGACAATTTACATAATATCTTTGTCAAAACCCAGTTTTGCATGTTTATTTAAGACCCTTGTGATGTGGAACCTCTAAATGCAATTTGTACTAATGATGTAAAAAACGGTAGAGAAGATGAATATTGGTTAAGTAGTAGACATTCTTTGGCAAAAAAGAGGATGATAGGCGGTTGTCCCTAAATGTGTGCCTTTGTTTTTTTTTTTTTTAATTTTTAATTTTTAATTTTTGTAATATAAGGATCAGTAAGGGAGAAGAACAAAGAAGAAATCTAAAGGGAAAGGGAAGACTGATTTACAAAATCTGCATAGTTTTATTAACTATGATTGGCCAATAGAGTCTAAGACTCTAAAGAGAAGGGTGCTCTAGTTGTTGCCTAGTGTAGATTTTTTTTAGGAATCCTACTAGAATCTATTATATCTAGATACTTGTATATGCCCAGCGTATTCGTGTTAGATATGGCACTCGTATCAGTACTTGATCCTGCATTAGTACCTGTAGGTTACAAATTTAGCATATCCTACTTACCAAATCCTTTATTTATTTATTTTTCCTTCTTTTCGCTACCTTGGTGACTCGAGCTCACACTCTCTTGCCCATTCCCATGTCCTTACCAGATGAACTACGGCAGATGTCCACAATTTCATTAATTTTTTTTTCTTACTTTTCAATATAAAAAAAAGAATAGGAAGGGTTGTAAACGATGATAATTTCTGCAGAAAAAACTAGGACAGCCATATCCATACCATGTTCTAGATTCCCTTCCCTAAAGTGCAGAGTCGTATCTCCAGTCCCCGTGTCTGCTTCTGTATTTGTATCCAGGCATCATAGGTAAGGATACATCTTTCGGGTTGTGTGGGTGCGTCTTTTAGTATATATTCGGACTTTATGTGTGACGGTTTGTGAGACCTTTTTTTAGTCAATTGGGAAGCCAGCACCATCTTGTGTAGTCTTGGGAATGTCCTATAAGTTTTCTCCCATCGAAATATATATATTTTTACACTTAGTATAAAACACCCAGTTTATTCAAGGAGTTTGCATCCTCATAATCAGGGACGGACGGACGGTGCGACATGCGTCAAGTGTCCTAGACGGCCCATGCCCCTTTAGAAACAAGTCCTCGCTCCCCTCAAATGACAAAATAATAAAGAATGAAAATCCCAAACCTGCCATTGCTCATTATACCCCTCAAAATGTGACTAAACTCCACATCCTAAGAATTGACAATATATTTGTAATCACATTTAAAATGAAAGTAACTTTTCTCGTCCTTCTATTTCAAAAGAGGAAAAAAAATGGACTTCCTGGTATTTCCCATCCTAGTTTTGAGACCCAGTTTGTGGCATTTGAAGAGCCATTCTCCACAATTAAACAACATAAAGAAGCCTTTAAATAATTTGATCGTTTTCACCTAGCTCTGGTTAATTTGAGCGAAAAGACCATTTCAATATAAATGAATTCATTGCAGCCAAGTTGAAGTTAATTGGTCCTTATGGAGGAGGAAGCCATTAATATAATATTCTTTTTTTCCCAGCATTCCTTCCCCAATCTAAAATATCATTTAAGTCCATTTGTTTGAATACAATACATGCTCGTATACGGAGAACAGTAGGACACTGTAAGTGGTTAAGAATAAATATTGTAGGTGAATGTACAAATATGACCATTAAATATCCTCCCCTTTAATGGAAAGTGAATCAGGGGAAGATGGTAATGAATAACGAACCATCACCCTAGTACTTCAAATTCTAGAAAAGTCAAGGTTCCATGACTCCATCTACATTGCTACCTTATATCCTTCACTCACCTTATATTATTCACACTTGACCTATTTAATAATCGTTCGCTGCAGCTCATTTGATCTTGAAATCTTTGTATTCTAATGCAAACAAATAGGCCCTTAGTTTTACATCCAAGATATCTTTCCTCACCAAAACCAGTTCTCACTCTCAACTTGATAAGATCTTCTGGTCTGTCGCTCTTTTTTGGTGTCTTTTCCGTTAATCTATTCATCTTGCTCCTTCCAAATGGCCAAGATTCATGCCATTAACACTTATTTCCAAAGAGTTAGACCATATGGATTGGTTGAAACCTGTAACTTTAGGCCGCTTCCCTTGATCGCTCAGAAAAAAATGCACAAGAAGCTTATCAATGGTAAGAAATAGCAGCAAACTTTTCTAGTGAAACTGCAATGAAGAACAAAAATGCTTGGACAAGAAATTTTCTGGAATTGTAGAAGAAGAAATTTCCCTCTGGCTTAAATTTTCAGCCTAGAAATTTTTTTCCTTGCAAGTTGCAACCTCCAATGAACAAATCATCGCAGCTCTTGGAGCCCATATGCTGCAATACATAAGTTTTTGGAAAAGATTTTGTCAAAAGCTTTACTGAGAGACAATTCAAATCTAAATATCACTGTAACCATCATAGAATAATAATAAAAGAAATCATTAGTACACTTGGTTTTTGGTAACTATTCATACTTCTCTCCGGTCTTCTGAATTTGACACTTACACTGCCTTGCTCAACCACTCTGCAATCTGCATGCTTCAATAAAGGCTTTTTTTGAAAAGACGTCTATCTTTCCACAAACATTACTAACCATAGCTAAGTTTCTCTTTGTACCTTCTCTCTATGCAACCACCCATTTGAACTGGCACGTCATTATTTCATCATTTACGCAACCACTTCCTCTCAATATGTTTCTTGCTATAACACACACTCTGTGTGTGTGTGTGTGTGTGTTTCTCCCCCTCTTATGTCTCTCTCTGACCTTCAGCAGTACAGATTTTCTTGTCGCTATTGATGTAGGACAGACCCATGGTACCCATGGTTCAACCCGCCTTTGGGTCCAGCCCACCTATCCTTATCTTACTTAGAACTATTTTAAATGTTTTATGTCTATCATTTATCTAAGTTGAAATGTTTTAATCTCAGCCGTAGCATTGTTAGATGGTTGAAATTAGTTTTAGGGTTAGTCTTTTATCTATTTAAGCATTGCAATACCTCATTTGGCTTTAGTCAATGATTAGTAAAAAAATTCTCAAGTGATTTTGGAGTGTTCCGAGTTCTCTCTTCTTCCTTGCCCGCGATGGGGAGTTTGGCGTGAGGCCAATTTTCAGGCAAAAGCCTGACCTACTGACCTACACCCTCTACCTCCTTCTCTAGTCCCTTCATCTATGCCTGCCTCACATCTGATACCCCACTCCGCATCAGCTATCCTTCTCATTTAGACACATCTATTTCAGCCCTCGCCGGTACTACTATTCCTTGGAGATCCTTCACTTTCACTGTCGCACATCATTGCACTCAGACTTAAGTAAGTCTCTCCAGCTCCTTACATTTTAAAAATCCAGCCAGTACCACCCCTATGTGTTATCCTGTGACACAGTGAAAATGCAATTGTAAATTTGAATTTTAAGATTTGTGTTTGATCCCTTCTCATGTCTAACAGTACTGCATTCATGGGGTTGCATCTTCTCATCTACCCCCATACTACTATTCTTAATACATTGTAACAGCAAAAAGAGAAGCACTATCTCTTATTATTTCTGTTATGTGCTCCGATGAAAGCTTATTGTGTTCAGTCAATGGAGGAATGGTCCAGTATGCAGATTTTATGGTGTAAAGGGGCCCAAACTGGACTGCTGATTCAGTGTTGAGTAATTTACTTTGGATAGAAAATAATGCATTATTTTCTATACATTGCATTTGGTTTGAAAACAACTTGCTTGTTGGCCAACCATAGGAACAACCTAAAATAAGGGCTTCGAAATGGTAACCTACAAACTAATGCCTGAGAAAATAATACTGACACCATTGAAATATCCTGAAACTCAGATGGCTGGACTTCCTCCTGAACCGGTCATTCACTAAACTTTTGCTGCTGCCGTACTTATGTAAGACTCATGAATAGGAATGAAATTCCTTTTGGCTCGGGCAGTGGGAATCCATCTTTTCCTGGAAGGCTTACTCTGTGTTGGGAAGTTCCTGGCTGTGTTAATCTAGTGTACATTTTTTATCATCAGATATTAACATGGCAGCTTTGTTTATTAATCGTCCCTTCGACAGAGCAGATCATCTGAGGGGCGTGAGGTTCAGATGACTACTGCTTTATAAATTATTAGTCTCACCATAGAACATTCTCACCACCGCTGCCACTGCCATCGCCATCCCTGATCATATTTTGTGTTTGTTTGGCCCACATTTGATAATTTGAAAGGCCATATCAAAGTCTTAAGATCCATGAAAAAAGGTGTAAGTTTGGCTCTGCTGTCTAATGGCCTGCATGACAGGAATCCTAGGAGTACCAATCGCTTCTGGGATCTTTATGGAAGAGACACCTTCCATCCATCATAAGAAAATGAATTTCTTTACTTTGCAACGCCATTTTCTTTACTTAATTGTTTTTTATTTCATTCTATCTTTTATATGAAATCATTTTTTGATTTGGTCTGGCTACACACTTAAGTGATCTGGATCATTTACATGGTAGAGCCCAATCATAGATCCTAGCACTGATTCTTTTCATATTTGTCATCAATTTCAAATGGCTACTGTTTCATCATTTGTCTCTAAATTAGAGAGTGAACTAAATGGTTTTAAAATTCGAAAACTATATGCTTTTGGTATTATGTATTTAAGATTTTCATTTCTGTATTATTATTATTATCATAAATCTTTTTAAATTAATTATTCAGATGCCTTTGGTTACATGTGAAGTCATGAAGCTGAAGTGGTTAGACAACTTTGCACCTAGATTTAGTTAATCATTGCCCTCTTGTTGTTAGCTATGTGTTGATAGGCCACACTACACTAGTTCAAGAGATTTTAGGCAATCAAGCACTTTTTTTTTTATTATTAATGTTCTTGCTAGGAATGACTTGAGCTCTTAGACTCTTATCTCCTTAAAGGGGGAGTTTTGTCCCGAACCAACTGAGCTACAGTCGTAAAAGATCAATTACCTGTAGTTGTTGTTGTTCACTTGTAAATGTATGATGCAGTCGATTTATATGTGGCCATCTTTTTAGCGATCATGATCAGTCAAACCACGGATATGCTGAGCTTCAAGCATAGTTTAAAAGCTCATTCTGGATGACCTGACTCACCCAAGCTAGCCTTGGTAAGTACCAGGTTGGGCGAGTCAAATGACTTTCATTATTTGATCGAATCTCCCCAAGATACTATGAGGCAATCAAGTTTCCAAGGTTCTAACTTCTAAAGAACATCATACTCCTAGACACCTGATACTTGGCTTTCATTGATGCTTAAAAGAAAACATATATCCATCCATTCATATTTAACTTGAGAGTTTTGATTGGATGATTAGGATTACTCAATGAAGTGGGTTTTTGGTATATTGTCCGATCCATTAATCATGGACCCACTGCAGAGTTCTTGCTCAAATGAAAAGTCCTGTGTTACAGTTTAAGCTTACACACTACCCTCATTTCATTGATAAACCAATATTATGCACCAAGCCATAGATAGGAATTATTAATGACAAAGTATTTCCTTTGCCATTTATTTGTTTTTTGTTCTTCTTGGCATGTTCTTTGGGAGTTGTTGGGTTTTGAGATTCTCATAGGATTCATTAATATTATGAGTTTCATCTTTTGAGCTTGAAAATCTCAAATGATGCAGCAAGAGAAGCAGAGAGCTATGGTCAACCAAATGGTAGCAAAGCTTACAGATCTCTGTTGGGACAAATGCATCACTGGAAGTTTGGGAAGCAGCATCAGTAGCAGTGAAACTACTTGCCTCACCAACTGTGCTCAGCGTTTTATGGAGTTGAGTATGATAACTATGCAGCGCTTCAAAAGCATGCGATAGGTATTGACATCTTTTGATGTGTTTTGAGAGTTAGTCCTTCGAGATTGTTCTTGGTGCACTTTTTATGAGTTATTCCATATTATTGTGGACAGATTAAGCTCTGTTGATGTCATTTTAAGACATGAATTGGTAGTTTTTTGAATGAAAATGTTGCCACCTCAAAGAAAGAAATCTACTTTTGTTGTAAGCTTTGCTGCTGCTTGTTTGTAAAATTTCATGACAAAAATGTCTGCATGGTGAACAAACGAGTGGTATTTCAGTTGGTCAAGGACTTTGTGCCTAAGGAAGTGGAGAGGTCTAGGATTCGATACCTACTTTCGTTGGCCACCTCCCATAGTTTTACCCGGTGCATGTAGATAGGAGGGTTTACATGTGCCCCTAGGGATTATTTCTTGGCTGTCAAGAATCGAATGTCTCTCAGGCTCAGGGTTGTTTACACCTTTTCGATAAGTGGAATTTTTCAATGGAGCAATTTTTTGTTCTTTTCCCTACCTAGGGACGGTATTGCCATGGCGAAGATCTCCATCATTGTACCATGTCCTTCTCGCGGAATTTTGAATCCCAGTAAATTGTTTATGATGAGATTGGTTACTGACCCATAAAAATTTTCTTTCCTGGGATTATTATTTTGCAGTCCACTAGTCAAGGGGCTGTCTGCATTGGGGCATCAGACAAACAAGTCTTCCCCAGATAGCCTGCATCAGATACCCCAAAAGGCAGATAATCTTATGGATGTTAGATAAAATCTGGGTGTGATTCTGATTCAGGCCGCTCGAACGTGGCATAACAACACAGTTATTTAAAAGCTACACAGATAAAGGTAGACAGCCAGCAGGGATGGCAAATGGGACTCTGGTTACAATGGGGCAGTCCCTATTGGGTGGGTTGAGATGGGTTTGGGTTGACTTCTCAGGTCCCCTTCTATCCTGTTTCCTATGACAGGTATACACATTGATATAAACCAATTAAAAATATAGATAATTTAAAATGTTTATATTCTTCTTACAATAAAAAAGACAAGATAAATAAGTACCAAATCCGCCCAATGATGGATGCCAATGGACATCTCTCCTATTACCCAGTTTCTCCAGTTACGGACCCGAATGCTCTGATTGATAGACATATTTATATTATATATGTGAGATGTATTCAATTTCATCCCATTGGAAGGCATTGTTTAGAGCTCATAGGAACTCAATACTGTCAAGCAAATGGGCCAGGCTTTCTACATTCACCAAGCTGACTGATGATAGCGGGAGGTTTTGTCCTGAAGTGGACCAGATGAGGGAAGATTTGATTCAGTTTTAATGCATAATTAGAACCCCTTCGAGGAGGTTTGTACCGAAGTGGCCCAGAAATCAAGCTGTTCCATTCATGTGTGGTACATGTGCAAAGGAAATCCGTTGCCTGATTCAATTACATCCGTAATAAAAATAGATTACTGTAGGAATATTGATGAGAGTTCTAGATGCATTCCATTGTGTAGCTCACCTAATTGAGATGACAAAGGCCTGTCTTCTTGGTTGCGTAGGTACACTCGCATTTTCATTTCTCAACCCATTGAAAGAAAAAAAAAAAAAACATAGCAAAAATGTGAAGAAATGTTGAGATGGATGTTGTAAAACTAAAAAAGAGCATACCGGGAGGAGCATTTAGGGATAGCTTCAAGAAGGGATAAATTAAGACTAATTTCAAATGATTTGGTCGAGTCTAACAGGCCAAAAAAAGAAAAGAGAATACCCGGTAGGAACATTTAGGGCTAGCTTCAAGAAGGGATAAATTAAGACTGATTTCAAATGATTTGGTCGAGACTAACAGGCCAACAATGGTGACAAGAAGGAAAATTTCTTCTATGCAAGTTGACGGCCCCTCTAAGAAAAAGAAAATTTTTCCGGGCAAAAAGGGATATGAATGGGATTTAGCAATGACAGATTTGAAGTGAAACCCTTCTGAAGATTTGGCAGACGGGAATTTGGGACAAAGTTTTGATGCTGCTGCTGATACATAAACAAACAACACAAGCATTGCTATCATTATGACAATCCTTATAAAAAAATACGAGCGTTGCTCTCCTTATCCTTTAAAAATAAAAAATAAAAAAGGGCAAATAACAACTTTTGAAAAGGGAAATACATGACATAACAAAACAAAATGTAGAATAAAAAAGATTCATTTAAAAAGAAAGCTTGGGGGATTAGTAATCTATGAAAAATCACAATCCAGAACACCATTAGATATTGCTCGCTGCCTAAGCAAAGACAATGAAAGTGAACAATAAATCTAGAATCAGTACACAGTCCACAATTACAGCATCTAATCCGATTGCTGGCAACGTCTGATAAAGCTTTTCTTCTATTTTTCTTCTTTTTTTTTTTTAATAGATGGCAAATCCAAGAAACCCTTCCTTTCATAGTGCACTTCCACAAGCCACAATTCCTTGATGAATCCTTCATCTGGAAAGACTTCATTCTGCTAGTTTTTTCTTGAGAAAGAAAGGTTCTCTTTGGTAGTGTACTGCAAACCTAGTAGCCTTCAAATTCCATTGACTGCACTGTTAGACATTATACCACTCATTTCATGAGGACCCATCAGTTTACAGCAGTGGGGATTACATGGACTACTGATGAAAACAACTTTCAGTATAACATTTAGTCTAGGTTGGTGCATAACTTCACAGTACTTCTTTTGCATAATCAACACTTATGAATAGCATTCATACAAATGATACACAAAATTCCTTGCTAATGAATAAAATGAAGAATTTGGGGACAGTTGCCCTCTCATCATAAAAGGCCCATATGTCATCCTTATGTTATCATCATCCAGTCTGCAAGCATAATTTCTTGCAAGGGTTCTATGAGTTCTATCGCCTGGACTGCTGCACTCCATCTAAAACTCCTCCATTTATCAAGCTATGACCATCACGTGTTCTTCCCAATTTCCATCTTCTTGATTGCCCGGCGACCGTGGAAGACAAATGCATCAATAATACCAGAAACTGTGAAAACACCTAATACAACCAAAAACATATGCATACAATTTAACAAATGTTTTCCTCTTATCAGGCCAACTGATGATAAAGACATATTATAAGTAAAAATAGCAAATTTACTCAATTCTATGCACACCCAAAATTAATGAAGCGATAGATGTCCGAGTTCTCTTAATTTTTATTTAAACTATGGTTTGAGTCGAAACTTTGGTATTTAGGTAATGTTTCTTTCTTTTCAGCTAGGATAGTGGTTAGCCTATGGCCCTGATTGGTTTTAAGGCTTTATTATCAATTAATTATATTACCATTAAAAGATATCAATAAATTATATTAATGAATCATGGGGTTAGGCGCCCCGTGTCACATTCAATGTTCTGTGCAAAATCTAAAAGTAGGGAGGGGTGTCTGAAAAACCTTGACTGGCTTCAGTTTATCGGCCTGTTTGGCAAGTCCTGTCTGGTTGAAATAGAGCTGATTGAAATTAAACCCTTTTACAAAAAAAAAACTATTTGGTATGTCTTATTCAATTAGAAAAAGCCAACTTTTCAAGTTGTGAAAGTCATATGAGCAAAAGTAGCACAGGCAGTTGTCATAATAGTAGTACAAGCAAACTTGTCATATTATAAAGTTCTATGGAAAAACTTGTCAAAAGAAAATGCTAAAATTGTCTGATTGCTTTAGACATTCAGGTCTACTTTCAAGTTACCTTCTGGTAGTTTTTCGAAAAAGAGGCAAAAGGCCTTAAAGCTGACTGAGACAGACATCCACACAAACTTTGCCGAACATTCTAAAGCACTTGATCATCTATTTGAATCAGTTTAATGCCAAACAAACACAAAAAGTACACTTACAACATGAAAACTAATATCTTTAAAGATGTAAAGAACTGAATAGGTGAGAATAACTTGAACCCAAAACGGTCGCAACAATGAGCACCTTCCTACCGTGCTAGCTAAGATTCCATGTTGGTCTAAATTTTTATGTAAGTGATGATAAAGAGGAGCATGAAGATGATAACATCGAGCTAGGATGTCCATATCAATGCAAATCCTACTGTGCTAACTAAGATTCCATGTTGGTCTCAATTTTATGGAAATGACGATCATGAGGACCATGGAGATGACATCAAGACTGGATTTCCATATTGATACAAATCCTATATACGATGGTGATTTTGTGAAAGGATTAGATAATATTTGGAAGATAATTGGCCTTGAGTCTGCAACGAAAGTGTATGAGGACCCGTCCCAGAGAGGATCTCTTTGCAAATAGCCATGAAAATTATGTTCAACATATCTCCAATGCTCTAGCCAGCAATGCTTTCCTATCATAATAAACTATGGGGGCATCGTGATGCAAAAGCAAGCCAATGGCTTTGGAAGATCTAAAAGGGATAGCCACATCTACTCTACTGGTCTCATGTTTATGATTGTTATTTGTTTTTGAGTTATACCTTCATGTCTTTACATAAGGGTGTTTCATGTGCAAAAATGGTGTTTGACCAAGACAACATTAAGTGCATATGGTTAGTCGAGCACCTATTCGACAAGCGCAGGATTGCATAATTCTGACAAGCATTAAAGACGTTATGATTTATTTAGCAATATAAGGTGTACCATCGGCAAGAATATTAGGTGTGCCAGTTGTTTGACTAAGTCAAAGTATAAATGATTGTATTCCTCCACTCATTCTACAAGAGTCTCTTGTATATGTATATTTCGAATAGCAATAATAATAGGCCCGTTTTCTTTTAATGGAATTGAATACAAAGGAACTTATGGTAATTATAGTCATTGTAAGGGTTTTTTTTTAAGGAATTAGGGGTTTTACTATATTTGGTAATTTTGAATATTTCGGGTAAGGGTTTTGGTACTGCTATATAAGTAGTCATTATGTTTTGGACACAATCCAAGTCTCTCAAAAGGATGGGATCTCCAATCTACTCTTCGATAGTTTCTGCAGAAAAATTCAGTCATTTGGATCTCTTCAAACATAACCACAAGAGAGGATAAACGATCATTGAATCACTACAAACCAGAGCTGTATAAACAGAAGGATCAATAGATTCCAAACTATTAATTTCTCAAGACTACTATTCAGGAAAAAAAAGAGTCCATCCTGTTTGGAACAGAAGTCCCTTTACATACTATTCATGGCAAGTTCCTTTCCAAAATAAAACTCTAAACTACTTAAAAGAATTTCTATGTAACTCAACTTAATATAAAAGAATCCTAATGCAACTATAATTAGAAGAAAGAAATTGAAGGAAGAGCTCCCAACATAATTTTGTTTGTTAATAGAAATATGCAGGAAACAGACCATGGTCTGTGGGCTGGGCTTGAGCAAGGATACAAAGTTCAGTTTCTCTTTTGGGGTTTTCCTTAATTCTTCCTTGTAGATTTAGGGTATTGTTATTAGGGATGACGACAATGATCTTCGTGAATCGATTTCGCCCTTTCTGCTACACCAGTTGCTATAAGCTCGAGGTCTTCCCTTGTTCAATGGCCAATGACAAATCAGGTTGCCATTCTACTAACAGTGCTTGTGGAAACTAAGCCATGATTGTAGCAGTTTTGAGACTTTCCATCGTAAAGATTAAGGGGTCTCTTTCATCATGAGAGGGTTAACATACAACAAAGCAGAAGATCAATCACAATGCCACAACTTATTCAAGACTAGGTGCACAGGCAACCAGAGGACGGTGGCTGTAGTGAGAACTGTCTCAAAGCAACAGTGAACAAGCTGCAGTTGAAGATTGGATCAAAAAACCACGAAGCAGAGGTAAGTGAGCAACGCAAAATCCCCTTTTCAATTGAAAAAATATTGCAAGGATGAGGTCGTTTGCAATGTGGTTGATATGGATACTTGATATACGTTGCTCGGAAGGCCATGACAATATGACAGAGACACTATATACAAATATAAGGATAATGTCTACATTTTTATAAAAGATGACAAGAAAATCACCCTTGCATTAATGAGGAAGAACCAACCAAAAAACTCAATAGTCGAGGAGAAGTCCTTACTAATCATTGACCGCATCACAAAAGAATCAGACAAACCAATGATTAGGAAGGTCCGTGATCAAACAAAACGGTATCTCCAACAAAAGAATTTAAGGAGATCATACCAGATAATCTTCCTAATAGATTACCTCCCATGAGGGACACCCAACACCATATTGATCTCATCCCCGATACTAGTTTGTCTGACCTCTGACATTATCATATGAGCATATATGAGAATGAGATTTTGAAGGGTCAAGTAGAAGAATTGAATTGGAAGAGTATGATCAGAGAGAATATGTTCTGCCCTAAGAACATCAGCATATCTGAGACTTTTGTCATGGATGGTTCAAAGAAACCCAGACTTGATATGAGGCATCAGGCATGAGCATGTTCAGTAGCAGCAAGTTAATCCACAAATGCTGCAGAAGCAGCAATCTATTTGCCTACAAGGCTATGATCCAAAACTACAAGCTTTAAATCTGCCACAAACAATGACACAATTTCCAATAACTGCAGATATTGCATTCTATGCCTAAAATGCAGCAAGCAGCCAAGCACACTTGCAGTAGCAGCCACTGCAACATGTCCTACATCTTGTATCTGATATGAAGCAATCTTTTGATAATGGAGTTTGTGCTCCTCGGCTTATGCCGTACAGTTGTCATCATCAACAACCTTGAAGATTTGTTCTATTACCACGCTCCAAATGAACAAGTTTTTGTAGTGATTAACCCAAGGGCGAGTTCTTTTCAAGTGGAGGGGACTGATGTAGGAAAAGATCAAAATCAAGTTAGAAGGATAAGTCCTAATTTCAAAATTTGAAACCGAGATACTTTAGTGGGTCATAATAAGTAATTACAGTCATTGTATTTTATGGAATTAGGTATTTTTACAATTTTTTGGTAATTTATAATATTTTGAGTAAGTTACGGTTTTAGGATGCTATCTAACTCATTGATATGTTTCTAATGGGCAATAATACAAAGTTCTAAGGTTTTCCCTAGTTCTTCCTCGTGGATATAGGGTTTTGTTATTCGGTTAGGAACAATGATCTTCTTCCTTAATCCATCCGAGCTTTCTGCTACGCCACTTTCATAGGATTTGGATTACTAGGGTGATGGTGTAAGATGCCATATACCAACCTAAAAGCTTAAGCTGATAGTTGGAATGCCCAAATAAGTATATGAAGACATGTCAAACCCATTACTTGGGCGATGTGGGACTTTCCCAACAGATGGTTGGGTATTCATTTTCCATTTCCCCTTAATTCATTTTCCATTAAAGGAGAGATTATTTCATAACAATTTATGGATTTCCACCTTCATTTATTTCACTTTTAGCCACTTTTAGGAGTACATTTCTAAGAATTCCAAGGAATTCAATTTCATGCAACCAAAAAGGCCCATGGTGAACTTTGTGTGTGAAAATTATGGAGTTCATTCCTCATCTTGGATGGTGTGCATCCTCTTCATCATATGCAGTTGTGGAGTTTATCTTGCAAAAGACAACCAAGAGTGTGTTTGTCTTTAATTTCTCTCTGTCCTTAATTTTTATCTTAATTTTAAATTTATGGTTTAAGTAATGCAAAGGGTATTTTACTAATCTATTCTTCTTAGTAAAGCAAGGTTCAGGATGCTAGTTGATCAATGACACAGATGTCTATTAAGGCTTCATTGTTAACAAACATCATAAATGAGCAATAAAATTGCTGGACACCAATAGCTTTTGATGAGAAATCTCAAAGTGGCCATCTTATGCCCTTTATTGGCCCAGGTGTTAGATATTCAAGATTTTTAATGCTTAAAGATTTGAGATATAGTGCTTGTTGTCTTTTCTTTCTTTGATTGTCATGGTCTTAGAGATGTCAATTGACCCGATTCCCAAAGGATCCAATGTGAAAAATCTGGGTATGGGCCTGCTTTTAGAGCCAATTCATAATCAGGTCTGAGTCCAACTCCAGTTAGGTCCAAGTCCATACACAAATACCCATATGCCAGATTGTATAATACATGTGTATAATATAATATATTAGATTAACAATGTTATATACTATAATATGAAAAATAGACTCTATTTTGGTTGGGCCCAGAGTCAACTTCGAGTCGGGGGACTGACCCAGACCAGACCCACTTACAGCGTTTTTCAGTCCGTTGTGGATTGAAGAAAGATTTTTAGTAAGGTAAAGACATCAGATCTCTGTTTGCTGCTGTCTTGGCCGAATGGTCCCGTGCTTACATTAGAAGATTTGAATATCCCATGTCCAGCTGTTCATGGATGTGGGCAGGATTCAAGCAATTAAATGGGCTTCCTGGTGGGAATTCCATTTTTGAGGGTGTGTTTGTGCGACATGATGATTCTGCGATAGAGAAGGAAATTGTTCTGATTTTCTGTGCAACCCATTGTTGCATTATTTGGTGCGACACATTTTCCTCATGGAAAAGAGAAATAGAGAGGATTTCGATTTCCTATGGGAGGGGTGGGCCGTTACGAAATGGTAACGGCCCTTACCATTACGATATTTGGCTTATAATGGTAATGTTATGGACAAGCTCAAAAAATTGCCAAAAAAAATGGCAGATAAATATTGGTCTAGACCGATATATCAGCCGATATGGATCAATACTGGTTGCAGAAGAGGGAAAGAAAGAATAAAAAAAGATGGAAAAGAGGTTGTTGCAGAAAAGGAAAAACAAACAGAGAAAAGAGAGAGGGGAGGGGGCGGGGGGGGCGAAGTACCCCAGCCTGGACCACCGCCTGCAACCATCGCCGCCCGCTGCCGCCGCCTTCTTTCCTCTTCTCCTCCTCCTTTCCTCTCTTTCCTTCTTCCTCTCCTTTTCTTCTTTCTTTCCCTCCTCTTTTCCATTTCCCTCTCTGTTTCTGTTTCGATCCAGAATCTGAAAAGGAGGCAAATTTCCCCTTTTTAAAGGAATCTGCTTATGGTGTGAGGCTGCCACACGACTTCTTTATGGCTTTTTTAATGGTTTTTTTTTTTTTTACTTTCTAGTTTCTTATGGTGCCCCCTATCTCTAATTCTCTCTCTAAATAAATTATCTATGGCCCCCATTGGATCTTTTTTTTATTGGTGGGCTCCATTACACTTTTTTTTAACTATAATCCTTGAAATCCCGAAAGAAAATTGAAACCACTAAAAAGATGGTATCTCATTGTAATGGGCCCTTTGCAAAGTTTATTGCAATAGTGGACCGAGCCTATTAAAGTTAAATTGGTTTCTACCAACTGTCCATCCAAAGTTATTAAATGGACAATAAGCACAGTAGTAATTTTATCATCGTCAAATTAATAATATTCGATAATGAAAACATTTGATGAACCTGATTTCATGTAAAAGGTTAGGGCTTGAAATCTTATTTCTAGTATGTCAATCATACGAATAATGTGACATGGTACATTTGATGGTGGGCACCACTGCGGTTAGAGTGAGACCTTTACAAAGCTAAGATAAATTGTTATAATTATTTTTGAGTGGTTAGGATTTTGAATATGAAATGCATTGATGTACCTATAAATTATGAGGATAGGGCAAATTAAAAAAAAAAAAACATAGCATATTTAACAGTCAAAGATAAAGCAATAGCGATACATGATGTTATGACTTAGGGGGACCATTATTTTCTTTAAAGTGTGCACTAATGGAAAAAAAAAAATTATTTTCTTTCATTTTATAATATTCTGGATTTTTTGAATATTTTTTCATATTTTTCAGGGTAAAATAAGAATGCACACGGTGATTTTAAACCATGGGAATATAGGCTTCCTCTCTCCCATGGAAACAAAAATCGGCAGGAGCAGAATCCTCTCGTTGCACAAACAAGTCCCAAGGGAGTAGGGTTTGCCACGTACCTATCTATTAAGAACATGGAAAAGTGATTATTCTAAACCCCTACTGTACAGAATGTATATCCACACTTTTTAAATATTTGAGACCACATGCTATAAGGCACTCGTATCACTGCTGCAGCCATGTCTGGAAGGCATTTACCGGCCCAAATAATGTGGGTCCACACACCTCCAGACAAGGTCTGCACAGTCAATACTGCTAATTACTTTCCTGCCTTTTATTCATCTAATTGCACATGCGAAAAGGTGCCAGTGGCAGCAGTACCTCCAACAATTGCACAGAGATTTGTGAGGAAATGAAAGAGGGATACATTTCCCTCTGTGAAGGTCACCTACAACATAGAATTTGAAATCAGTAAAAATAAGCGGAGATCCATGAATGATATTGTAAAGCAATAAAATGATGTTCACTGAATTTCAGAACAGATGTATAACAAAAAATAAAATGTTTCCACAAATGCAAACTTGAAATGGAGCTAAAGGACAGATCTAAAATCTAAAGACGTCTATTAATTTCCTTTTGTAATAAAAAATAAGTAAACTACTTTGGGAAGACTTTCTTGTACAAGAATCTAGCACGGCTGTTGTGTAGGAGTTTTGGCGAGCTCCTTTAATTCACGGGGTCCTACCTTTATGGACGGGTGGGATTGAAAATCCCACACCATATACTTGTAGGAAGTTCGGCAGGTGAATATTTTCCAAGTTGTTGAGAGAGAGAGAGAGAGAGAGAGAGAGAGAGAGAGAGAGAGAGAGAGAGAGAGCAATAGTACAGAATAAAGATAATGTTTATCAACATAGGTGATGTTTATATCATATTCGGGCTTACATTGCCAGTTTTAACTGCTGGTCCCAAACCCGGATAAAGGAGGGTTGTATTAGGGAGTTTGACTGCCAACACAAGACTTTTGTCACAATCCAAACATGAATTCTAAGAAGAAAACATTCCCCGATCATGTAGGGTGTTTCCGGCATCAAGCAACGCACTATAACGGCATCAGGTTGCAGTGAAAAGTAGGCAAAGTTCCATGACAGGGCATCGCTCGCTATAAGCGATGCATTTCAGCAGCACCCAGTTGTAGTGAAAAATAGGCAAGGCTTCTTGCACCGATTTGAACAATTGCAAGTAAATAAATTAGTCCAGAAGAAGAGAACTTAACTTGCCACTAGGAATATAGGAACTTAGCATCAAATTGGTCGATACAATGAAAAAACAAAAGAACTAATGTAGCCTATCTACAAGAAATAAAGGCGAAAGGTGATAAACTTAAGGGGTTCACTAATGGCTACAAATCAAATTCTACTACACGGGTAAGAACAATGCCAGAAATGGAGTAGGTATAGTAGCAGACAAGGATTTGAAAGAAAAGATTTTGCAGGTAAAGAGGTTGATAATAGACTTGTAGCAATTAAACTAGTGTGAGAGGACGATATAATACATATCATTGGCGCCTAGACACCCCAAGCAGGATTAAATGGAAGCATTGAGACAATTTTGGGAGGAGATGGATGATTTAATATGAGAAATTCCAACTGGAGAAAAGATTTCCCTGCAATGGGGCTTAAATGGGCAAATAGGAAAGGCTAATTGAGGGTATACGAGAGTGCATGAAGGACAAGCATTTGTAGAAAGGAATAAGTTAGGAGACATTAAGATAGGAATCTGCATTGACATTTGACCCTATAATAGCGAACACCTACTTTAAAGAGAGAGAAGCATTTAATTACCATAAGAGTGGAATTAATAGGATCTAGATAGACTTTCTCCTATTAAAAAAAATCACTGACTAGCTTCTAAAGGTTGGAAGGTTACTCTGAGAGATAGTTGACCACACCACATGGGATAGTAGTTTTAGATGTATGCATTAGAAGTAAAAAGAGGGGTAGTAAATCAAGGTGCCCTTAAAAAAGGTGGAGGGGATTTGAAAGGGGAAAGGAAAATAGCATTTTAGCATATAGTGATTGAGGGAGAATGAAATTTAAAGGGAGTAAGTATGGTGATGTGGAGTCAAGTGCTTAATTGTATCAGAATGATTGCAAAAGAAGTGTTAAGAGAGTTGAAAGGAAAAGGGACACTTTGATAAAGAAACCTAGTGGTGTATTATAGAAGTTCAAGAAGTATAGTGGCTACAAAGTTTGGCAGGGACTAAGAATACAAAAAATAATAAAATGCATAGTAACGCATCTTAAGTAGATTGATTTTCCACTTCCAAACAACTCAAGCTTTTAGGATGTATTGCCTAGTCGGCTCTTAACATGGCACCAGAGCCACACTAGGTTGTGAGTTCAAACCCCAAGGAGGCGTTATTCCCCCATGTCGCGTGGGTAGGCATGTATTGCGTGGGTAGGCATGCGTTGGTCGCGAATTTGAACGGCATCCTGTTTGAGGGGGACATTATGTAGATTGGGTTTCCACTTCCTAACGGTTTAAGCTTTTAGAATGTCTTGTCCAGTCGGACTTAACAAGGCAAAGAAAGAAAAGAAAGTAGTAACTGATGCAAAGTCAAAAGCATAAGATGGCGTATATAATAAGTCAGGAAGAAAAGGAGAGAGATTGAGGGAAAGGAAAATTAATGAATTAGAGCATGTCAGATGTACAAAGAGAGATGACCAAAAGGTTTTAGTAAAGGACAATGATATTAAAGAAAGCTAGAGAGAATATTCTACAAACTTTTAAATAAAAATTCTATAGGAGGCATAGGATCTATAGAGGGTACTTCATTAACAGGACATACCTTTTACGTAGACTTAAGATAGCAAAAATGATGAAAGCATTGAAAAGAATGAAGACAAGAAATCAGAGCTAGATGACATTTCGATATAGGCTTGAAAATGCTTAAAAGAAATTCGAATGGGTTTTATGAGGACCCAAACCCAAAAATACCGAATTGCTAGGGTTTTCTTGAATTTCAATTCGAAATAGATGAATTAGGGCAGTTAGGGTTAATTACTAGGGTTTCCATAATTCTTGGTCCTAATTGCAGTTAGGTTAATAGGTTGCCTCAATTGTTAAATTTAGACTAAATTGTAATTTTACACTCGATAAATAAAATAGGAATATAGTAAATTGGTAAATTTGTAATTATTGATAATTAATTAATTTAATTAGTTAATAGTATATGTCTAGGCTCAATTTTGATAAAAATTTATATAATATTATGTATAGTTTATATGGGGCCCATGTGGGACGCACGAGAGCCAATAGCTCTGCCATGGGATGGTTTAGGCAATTACAATATCTAATTAGAGTCCTATTGTGATAATAAGTATTAATTAGAAATTAGACTTTCCTTAAAAGGTCCCATTAGGAGTTTTACGAGGGGTATAACCAAGAGAGGAAGTTTTAATAAAAGTAGGACCCATAGTTGTATAAGGAGAATTTAAACCCAACCTTTATAAACACATCAGCCGACCCCTCTCTTGCATTCTACAAACCAACTACCACTTATCTCTCACTCTCTCTCTCTCCAACGACTCTCCTTCTCTTCATCGATTCTCTCTTGCCCTCCCTCCATCAATTTTTTCTCTTTTTTCACAAACCTAATGAATCTCCCCATTCATCTCTCCACTCAACTAGAAACCCTATAAAGAAAGAAAGCAAGAAGAAGAATAGAAGAGGAAGAATATGACCTACGATTTGGCGTGGGACTTAAGAAAAACAATCCTCAACAAAGAAGAACATCTCTCTTGGCTCTTACCTAAGGCAAGTAGACAATCTAAAATTTACAATACATGCATGATCCCTTTCTTGTCTCTATGAAAGTCTCCTCTAGAAGCCCTAAACCATGTTGCCCACTAGGCATATGATGGGATTTTTTAATGGGATTTAAGCTCACTAGCATAATTCTTCATAGTTACCACTAATCCAATGCCTAAAAAGGAGTAAAAAAAACATAATGCTACCAGATAAAGGAATTTACTGCTTGCTAGTCCAGCCCAACTTGGAAACTGTCGTACAAATTATGAAGTCCAAGGTGTATCATATTGAACCCAACCCTATGCATGTTCAGGTACCTTGCTGTGAGTTAGGGTAAAAAACTAAGCATGAAATTCAAAATAGTGGACTGTATTTATATATACTTGTTAGCACCAGCTGATATGTACATCAGTTGAATGCAAAATTTAGCCAATCTCACAACATCTGTAAGGATACACAAGCAGTATTAAGGGCTAGTTCATAAGGGCCAAACCTAATATGAAATATTTGTAACAACCCGGACTGCATAAAGCCTTGACCGAATCCAAGTGACATTGGAACGGTGCAACTTACGTGGGGATTTTCATGGACTAATCATGTTCACTTGTTCATCTAGAAACTTTAGTGTAACTTGCAACTTGAACCTTAACTCTCATTGTTGTATACTTGTAAGTCAAATTGTTACAATTATAAACACTAGTCCTATTATTGTACTTGTTATTGGTGATGATCATGAACTAAGAAGTTATCTAGATCTATGGAATTGAAATAATCTAGTCCCTACCTAGAAATCCTAAATTGACACTGGTGGAATATTTGATCTAGAGACTTGAAGAATATCTTGTTTGGCCTGGACCTAAAACCTGAATGTATTTGTAACCTTAAATGAATTTTAAGAAGACTCCCTATCTGTTAAATATGGAACTAAGATCTAGACCCTTTATTAAGTTGGACACCACTAATATGTTTTGGCCTAGATATAATTACTGGTTGCAGTGTAGCCTTGTCTAAAGCAAATGGTGTAAGATACCATGTACCAATAAAAAAGCTTAAGCTGATAGGTGAAAGGCCTAAACAGGTATAGGAAGCCTCGTCAAAGGCATTACTTAGGCGATGTGGGGTGTGGGACTTTACCAAAAATCCCCCTCACGTGCAGGCACGTGGGGTATAGAAGAACAACGGGATCGGAACCCGCTTTGATACCATGTAAGAAACTATATACCAACCCAAAAGCTTTTCTACAAAAAAAAAAAAAAAAAAAAAAAAGCTTAAGCATATAGGTGGAAGGCCAAAATAGGTACACGAAGCCTTATCTAAGGCATTACTTAGGCAATGTGGGATGTGGGTTTTACCAACAAATGGTACCCCTCGGATGGCTCTTGTTCAAAACCTTGTTTATAATAACTTGGCCGATGTAGTGTGCCTTTTTGAATTATAAGCCTTAATGAATGTATGGTATAATTTATTGTCTTGCATTGATAACTGTCCTACAATCTCTACAATTCTATCTTGCACTTATAATTATTGTAGAATCTCGATAACTCTATCTAGCACAATCTTGCATTGTTATCTTAACATTGACCTCATGCAATCTTTTACGTATCATTTTTTTGTTTTCCATGATTGCATGTGGCATTTATGTAGACTTGTTTACTAGCTAGGTTTTTATGAATCTAACCCTCCCTCAGCACCTCCAGGTGAGGAAGTAATACTGGATCTTGAGGATGATGCTCACGAAGTGATAACTCGGGAATATAAAGAATGGAGCGTGGATGACGTAGTCTAGAGACGTCAAGATCAATCCAAGAGAAACATTTAGATTTGCTATAGTTTTGTTTAAATATTGAGCAGTTATACTAAGGCCCAAGATTTGGCTAATATTTTATATGGTTTTTCATTTAGTTCATACTTGGTTAGACAATTAAAGTTACTAATAAAATAGATTTATTATTACTTGTGCTCTGTTATTAAATATTTGTTATTTGATGTTTGAGAAAAGAATTCCGCCGCATTTCTATTTGACCTAATCTCACGAATGTGGAAAATTTTAGCTCACGGCTCAAAAGACGAACTTCTACATAAATCCAGATTTCAGGTAGTGACAACGGTATCAGAACAAAGGACAGCCCTATTTCTGCTGGGGGAGTGTGAGATCATACCTACTTGGGCTTGCTTGTCTTATTTGCTAGCAGCTTGGCCTTAACCCCACATGACGCATTGTGCCTAGGGCATGCTTGTTAGCTTGCTTCAAAGTGACAAACAAATCCTCCACTGTGCACTCTGATGGCAGTTGGGTAAGACAATATCATACCCTTAATCGGGATGACGCATATTAAAGCCTTGAGACTTCGGTCAAAGCGGACAATATCATTTGGATAGTGGGCTTGGGTCGTCATTGGTTTGACTAACTAGGCTCTTCAATAAAATATCAAGAATAAAGACAAGCTGATGGCATAATGGAAAGTGCTTACTCTTGTAATCTTTAGGTTATGGCTTCAAGTCATGTATGCAACCAAAGAAAAAAATAGGATGAAGGATAGAGAAAATGCCAAATGAATGGTAAGTGTTATAATATCTACATACAAGAATAAAGAAGGTATACAAAGTTGCACCAATTATCATGGCAGTAAGCTTATGAGTCACACTATGAAACCACGGGAATAGTAATAAAGAGAGAACAAGATATTTGAAATCAATTTGGTTTCATGTGGGGGAGGTTTAACTATGGAAGGCATCTTTTGACTTGGGCAATTGATGAAAAAAACTACTAAGATGAATACAAAAAATCTTCAAATGGTCTTCATCGATCTATAGAAAACCTACGGCAAATTACCTAGAGATTTGATTTGGTGGGTTTCACATAAAAAGAACGTCCCAAGATGTTACGTTGGCATCATTAAAGACAAGTTCAAGGGAGCGGAACTGTGTGACAACTACTTGTAAAGAGATAGGTGAGGTTACAGTGACCATAAGTTTGCATCAAGGTTAGCTTTAAGCCTTTATCTTTTTATACTGGTCATGGACAAGTTAACCGCTCATATTCAAGAGGTGGAATTGGGTGTATGTTGTTTGTAGATGATATAGTGTTTGTGGATGAATCAAGAAATAGCAGACTTGAGAGATAGCAAACGCTTAGAATCCAAGGGCCTTAAAATAAGTCATACAAAGACAAAATATATGAATTGCAATTTCAATTGGAAAGTGAAAAGAGCTGAAACTCTTACAAGAAATTGAAGCTCAAGAGATACCACCAAAATATTCATTACATTATCTTAGCTCAATAATTAGTAATGATGGAGAGACTAAGGAAGTTCTCAAATATAGGATTAGCGAGATGGTTGAAGTAGGGATTTGCTTTTAGAGTGCTTTGTGATCAGTGAATACCAATAAGGCTGAAGAAATTTTTTTACAAGACAATTATTAGACCAGCTATGACCTATGAGGTAGAATGTTGACGAACCAAGAAGCAAAAACTGCAAAATAAATAAATAAATAAAAGGAGAGAGTAGAGCAGAGATGTAAATGTTGACATGGAAGTGTGGTAAAACTAGGAAAGATCAAATAAAAAAATTAGCGCTTTCGCAAGTATTTAGGAGTTGCATCAATATGTGATAAATTAAGAGAAATCGTTTGAGATGGTTTGGACATGTTCAACACAGGCTAGCACTGACATGGTTAAATAAAAGTTCTTCTATGCAGTTTGATGGCCTACCAAGGAAAAGGGATAGGCCGAAGAGGACATATATGCTAATAGTAAGAATAGATCTGAAGAAGTGCAACCTATCCTATAGGTTTGGTGCTCAAGATAAATTGGAATCAAAATACATAATTCATGTAGCCGACCCCAACATAGACAAGACAAGGTTTTGATGATGACAACAATGACGACGACGACGACGATGATGATAAAGTTTAGTAGATTCAAGCCCTGGATGAGTCATGGTCGTCTTGGGCTCAAAGAATGAGCCGAGTCACCCAAACAAAGATGAAACCACATGGGTCAGTTTAACCCATGCAAGTCCCATAAAGTTCTACACATTTTGGTCAAAAGGGGTATTATGTTGCAAATTTTAAACAAATGACACTGAAAATGAGTTTCCAAAACTCCATTTAACCATTTATTCCCTTTTTTTATCATAGGAGTTGAAACTGAGAGATTTTGGGAGCTACATGGAAGATGAAAGTACCACAGACTACAGGTAACTACACAAGAACACTAAACTGAACCTGAATAAAATTAAATAAATTAGTATTATAGTGAAAAGGCTTCCATGGAATAATATTTTCTTTTTATATGGATCTATTCATAACATTTCCAAATTCATAAAAAGCTTTCAATTTGACCCTGAGAACTTGCTTGTTCTAGAGATTCATAACAGTTTGAGAACCAGGCAAGCTACCCACTGGAACAGGGATTATATTCTTGGCTTAGCCTAATTTTGACTATGGGAATGTTCTACTTTGCTACAACGGGAGAAATTTCAGGTCAGCAAAAAGCAAGAAACCAGGAGAATGAAATGACCACTTGTATTCCCTTCGAAGGACATCTATGAATTAGCTTTACCTTAATTGGAGAGAAGTCATAAAAGAAAAAAATTCCAGGAGGAAGCTGAGGATAACCATCTGCGATCCTGAAGTGCTCAGTCACAGAAAACTGCATGAAGAATGCATCTAGATTCATGTTTGATTATGTTTTCAAAGTCAACACAAAAAAACGTACGCTGTAAGCATGATACCTGGTTTGACTGAATCTTGCGGCCTGTTATGTCAGCGTAAATTGTAGGGACTACCTGAACAAGAGAAAATCAGTTCCAATCACTATTGCGCAATGGAATCCATCTAAGCTCTTAAATATTTAAACAATTACTTAAAGATAATTTATATGACATAACTTCTTATATAATAAAAGATATTTTAAGCTAAGGAGTAAATGAATTCACATATAAGGAGATAGAGAAGATAATGGTTTTGCAAAATAAAGGAAGGATCACCATACAACCAAAGTAAGAACCAGAATAGCACCTTCACTTGTTTGCAATTTAACTTATTTTTTATTTTTCTTTTTTTCCTCCTTTTTTTGTTTTTTGCACTTTAACATTTAAAAATTGAAAAGCAACTGAAGAAATTGGCACTGCTCTAAAATATTTCTTTTTCTGTTTTTACTGTCCCCTGAGATCTTTTTTCTTTCTTTTTTATTTAAAAAAACAAGTACAATAAGAAGGAATGTTGTTTCTTTTGTTATTATTCGAAATGTACAGTGTAAAACACTTACTTCCTTTTTTTTTTATTTAAGGCACTAAGGCACATCATCTACACAGAAATATTTTATGACAACCAGACTTTTCGAACTAGTCAGCTGCCCCTAAATGCTCGCTAGGAGGGTTTTGGAAATTACAAACAGACGATTAAAAGATAACCGAACAGAAAGCCCCCAAATGAATAGAATTCTAGTCATTTTGATTTTTGGGGATGACACATAGTTGCAAATAAACCCAATCCATGAAAATAAACTAAATAAAAGGTCCTAAAGGAAAAGATCCCCTAAATGGGCCCATTGGGCCTGGTCGACCCATGACTTCTCCCCGTCTTGGAGAGAACTTGACCTCAAGTTCTATGGATGTCCTCCATGAACCATGATTGAAAATCAAATGTACAAATCTTCAATTTTGTTTCTGATCTTCATTCACTCTGCACGGCTTCAAAGCTTGACAGGGTCTTTTCATCCACTTTGAAGTAAATTGGAGGTGTTGCTTCTTCTAATGCCTGAATTCAGCTTGAATGTGTGATTTGACCATTAGATGCTTCAATTGTTGAATTTTTATCATATGCACACAATCTCTTTATATCACTGGTTGATCTCCAAGGATGAAATAAATATGGGGAACCTCTATGATTTGATCTTCTTTCGCAACCTCCTGATTAATAGCTTTTTCATCCAATGATCTAATTGGGTTTTCTGGAAATGGCCTTATGATGAGATTCATCAGATGCTCAGTTTGCTTGCTAACTATATCTAAGTCTTCAATGCTCGTTTCTTCTTCTTTTGTTGCTAGTGTCAATTCCTTTGTCTCCCGATTCTTCCAAAATATGATCTTCTTCAGAAGTTGAGGTTGTATTCAGGCTCTTGTTTCTGCATCTCAGTGTAAGTCTTGGTGTCATCTGCCAACGGTTCCACAAGTTGTTTGCAAAGACTTTCCTTCTTGAGACTTAGTTTTTCACAGGCGAGACTGTTCCACCGTGTACTTAACACAGATGACTTCCCTATATGCTTCAAAAATGTCTTTGCAGGGAATTCATATTCTCCAGTATGTTCAGTCTTAAGACTCTAAGAAAGTGAACAAAATCATGTGTCTTGCTCTTCAGTTTACATAAACATTGCAACTTTGAGAATTGGTCAATATATTCATCAATGGTCAAGCCTCCTTGTCTCAAATTAAGGAATTGCTGAAAGTAGACTTTATTTTCATAATACCATTTTCCAAATTCAAGTTTATACATAATTCTTTCATGTTGATCATTCAAGTAACCGACTTGCAATTCCATATCGACTTGGATGCGAGAGGGGCATAAAATCTAATGCTCTTCAAAAATCAAACTACCCTGCTGCAAAGATCTGATTGCCAAGAGTATGTACGGGAAGACGGATCATCAATTGGAGTCCGGATGGCCAAAATATCAGCTTTGGAAAAATCAATGGCTGAAATTGAATCTGCTGGTGTCAGCGATGACTATCGGTGCCAATGTGGCTACCGTGTTAGCAACCTTATGAAGACGACTCAGACCTGACCCGAACGCAAGTTTTGGGCTCAGTACATGCCACTGCAGTGGGACCACATGTGACACAAGCCCCTTTCGGTTCTGCCTTGGGTATTATGCAGGAAGAAAGAAAGGGAAGTGACCACTTTCCCTTTGCTGCTGGACGAAAACTAATTGTGTCGCTCCTGTTTCTTTGTTGCTCTTGTAATCTTGTCGACTACTGTTTTTTTAAGATGATGGTGATGGTGAAGATGACTCTGGAGGTGATGTTGGCGACGTTGTAGTGATGTGGTTGAAGATTGGCAAACCACACCACCCCCCCCCCCCCCCCCCCCCCCAAAAAAAAAAAAAAAAAACCCAACCGGTTCAAGGGTTTTACAAACCCGCTGAGAACAGAATAGTGTTCGTGTCCAAAGGTGAACAAAGCCCTAGCTTATAGAGTTCGCTGCTTTTCCCAGGCCGGAGAAGGGCTTATACTGCTCGCCTTTGTTGGATACATTCATTCAGTACCAATACAAACTACAACTACACCAAAGCGGAAGGGCCACTATAGAAGCCAGAAGTATCCTATAGTAGAGTAGTCGGCCTAACCAAAGCGTCACGACATAATAAAAAGGTTACCCTTTTGAATCTTAAGTAGGGGGCTTAGCCCGCCCGCCCGCCTACCAATCAAAGAGGCTAAAAATAAGCGTAAGCTCACCCAGAAGCTCGAAGAGCTTTCTCTGCAAGAGAGAGTGGAGAGGGGAGAAGCCACTCGTCATAGAAGCGGTAGCTTCCAGGACGAAGCCAAGCCTAAAAGACGACTTGGTGCAGGAGGCCAAGCATTCTGGGCTGGAAGTAGGCAAGCAAATGAAGGGAGGCATTATGGGTGTCAGACTACCCTTCCTCTAAGATTTTAGTTTCGCTCGAGAAAATGCTCTTTAGGAAAAGCCATTGGAACCGAGTATAATAGCCCCCTATATATAAGGACTCAGAGCCTTTTTGAACTTCTCCCCCCTAGAAGAAAGGCTTTCTTCGTCTGCTTGATCTGCTAAGGATGCCCATTAAAAAGATTCATTCCCTGGTTGGGGTTTTGGTGGAGAGGAATGGGGTCTCCGGAATTTGTGCGAGTTAGTTTTTTTGGGGTTTCAAATGAGGGGGGATTGGGGCTGGAGGTTTCCTAGGGTTTGGATTCGATGAGGCATGGGTTCGACAGCGAGTGTTCATAGATTTTGCAGATTTTTTAAGAATTTGGGTTTAGGGATTATTCGTTTATGGTGTGGGGTTTGGAAATGTGGGGATTCAAGTGGGATCTGGTAATGGAATTTGGGGACGATGATGATTTCGTAGTTTTGGGTGCAACTGGTTGGGGAAACTGATTTCGGATTTTGATATTTTGGGGGAATTAGGGTATCAGATTCAAGATTTGGGATTGATTTTGGGATTTTGGAGTTTGAAAGTTTTGGGGATTTGGGGTTTTATGGGAATCATGGTTCTGATTGATAGGGAATTGGGAATTGGTGGAATGGGGAATATGGGTTTGGCAGTTTGGATCTAGTACATGGGTTTCGGCTGGCTAGATTTTGGGAAGAGAGATCTGCTGGATTGGAAATACGTTAGGAAATAGGGTTTTGGTCTCAGGATAATGGAGGATTTGGAGATGGTGAGGGTTCAATAGGGATGATGGAGTGCTGCTGGGATTTGAGAGGGAATTGGGATGAATTATTTGTGCCAATTTTCGAATCTGGAGAGATCAATCTACGGCTCTCATACCATTGGATGTGGAACGAGGCGGGTAGGGAAAGGAGTCCATAGGGCTTCACGCCCGGAGTTCTTAGGCTTCATGCCCAATTGCCCATGGCTTCACACCATTCCCACCGTGGGAGAGACTGCAAAATCACTCAAATTCCATTCATTTTTTTTTTCATTCATCAAAATCTGAAAGCCAAGGAGGCATTACAATGCTTACATAGGAGCATGGTTTAAAATCTCGGCTGATACCAAGTCATATCGGCTGATATGACTCGGTATCGGCCGATACCGATCCGATATCTCGCTGAGATATCGGACTCGGCAAAATATTCCCATATTATCGCTAAATATCGGTCGATACGCATTAAATATCGCGTAAACCGATATCTCGGCCAATATTTTCGAAATATTGGCCGAGATGATATAAAAATGGTCAAAACCCTATTTTTTGCTACTTTTCCCCATCTTCATCTTCTTCTCCTCTCTTCTCATTTCCTTACTACCCATAGCAGCAGCCCTACTCCCTCTTGCATATTTTCAAATCCCACATTAATTTTTTGAAGAAAATATTGTCTAAGGTAAGAGAAAATCAACCTAAAGCATTTTATTATGTGGTTTTTTTTTTTAATTTTTTAGCTGAAGTATAGAAATCATTAGGTTTGTCATTTGTGTTGTGTTCTTCATTTAGAAGTTCGATTTATATACTTTCATGCTAGATCTACTCATACACATGATTTTGAACTTTTTTTTCCAATTTTTTTTTATTTTCGGATTTTTTGATATTTGAATTATTATATATCATTTTTTGGGGATTTCATCATATCTATGTTCTTTTAATGATTCATGATCATTGTATGGTGTATAAATGATTGATTTACATACTTTTATGCTAGATCTATATATTTAGGATTTTGAAAATGATTTTATTAAAAAAAGATTTTCTTAAAAATAATTGTTGTTACTTGTTAGAATATTTGTGATACCAAAGGCTTATTAATAGTATGCAGATGATAGATCTACATCTACTCATAGTCATAAACATGATTTAGATTTTTATTTTAATTATTTTATTTTCGGATTTTTTAATATTTGAATTATAATATATCGTTTTTTGGGGATTTCATCATAAATATGTTCTTTTAATGATTCATGATCATTGTATGGTGTGTAAATGATTAATCTACATACTTTTTTGCTAGATCTATATATTTAGGATTTTGAAAATGATTTTATTAAAAAAAAAATTCCAAAAATAATTGTTGTTACTTGTTACTTGATAGAATATTTGTGATACCTCATACCAAAGGCTTATTAATAGAATGTAGATGATATATCTACATCTACTCATAGTCATAAACATGATTTAGATTTTTATTTTAATTATTTTATTTTCGAATTTTTTAATATTTGAATTATAATATATCATTTTTTAGGGATTTCATCATAAATATGTTCCTTTAATGATTCATGATCATTGTATGGTGTGTAAATGATTAATCTACATACTTTCATGCTAGATCTATATATTTAGGATTTTGAAAATGATTTTATTAAAAAAAATTTCCTAAAAATAATTGTTGTTAAGAGTATTACTATTACATGAATTTCTTATTTTATAGGAACAAGATGGTGCGTAACATAGATCCGGGATGGAGCCACGGTGAAGCAGTCGGAAGTAAAAGTAAAGTAAAATGTAATTATTGTGGACGAGTGCTCAATGGCGGGATTACTCGATTGAAACAACATTTGGCACATGTATCAGGACAGGTGACAAAATGTAATAAAGTGCCACCAAATGTGAGAGCTAAAATGCAGGAGCTCCTTAATGCATTTGCACAAAAAAAAAAGTTGTACAAGAAAGAAGAAGAACTAAGGAACTTGATGCATGCAGAGAAGAAGTATTTGGTTCCTCCGATGATGACGATGAAGACTTGGAAATGAGGAGGGCTAGGAGAGAAAGTGTGAGGTCCCTTCAGGCGGAGGAAGAGAGGAGAAGAATGCAATATGAAACAGCTGCTAGAGGTAGCCAATATAAGCAGGATGGGTCATCCGGACTAGGGGGAGCGAGTTTGCGTCAAGCATTTAGTCAAAAACAACCGCGTCAAGATCCAGACATTGAGGAGATTGAAAGACCTCCTACACATGCACCTCGTAGGCCGGATGTGGTGGGGCCAACTAACCCATTCGCTTATAGAAAACCAACATCAAAGCAGCCCAGCATTATGAAAGCATAAAGGGCAAGTTTAGTAAAGCAAGAGAACATCTAGTGAGAGCCACTGGGAAGTTTTTTTTGAATGGAGGCATTCCACCCAACAAGGCATCTTCTCCTTATTTCACCACCATGTTAGATGCAGCTGCAGAACATGGTCTAGGTATAAAGGCACCCACCTCTTATGAGATTGGGCATGTCTGTGTTGAGAAAGAGTATAAAGATTTGCAGGCTTGGATGCAAACTTTCAAATGAGCATGGAAGGAAAGAGGTTGCACACTAATGTGCGATGGGTGGACGACCATCACACATCATCTCTTGAATTTTCTAGTCTACTCGTCTGTGGGAACGGTGTTTCTCAAATCAGTTGATGCAACTGATTACATCCAAGATGCAAAATATATTAATAAGTTATTGAATGAGGTGATTGAAGAAGTTGGGGCAGATTCTGTAGTTCAGGTTGTTACTGACAATGCTGCAAACATGAAGGCCACAAGAATGATGCTTATGAAACAAAGGCCAAGGATTTTCTGGTCTCCATGTGCAGCACATTGCCTGGATTTAATGCTTGAAGATATTGGAAAAGGAAAAGTCATGCAGCAAGTGATTGGTAAGATAAAGAAGATTACCAATTTTTTTTATCAGTCATATAGACTCATTTCCATGATGAAAACGTATACAGACAACCATGAATTACTACGGCCTGGCATCACTAGATTTGCCACCCACTTCATTGCTATCGAAAGTGTTTACAAGTATAAAGAAGGACTTCTCCGATTGATAAAATCACATGAGTTCCTGAATTCCCATTACTCTTGAAGTACGTAAAATAATTGAGTCCAACAAATTTTGGCCTTATGTGAAGGGTGTTTTGAATGTTTTTGATCCCCTAATAAAGGTTCTTCGATTGGTTGATGGCGATGATAAGCCAACAATGGGCTTCTTACATGATGCCATGGAGAGATCAAAGCTGACTATTCAAGCAGATTGTAGATATTACAAAAAGTATTGGAAGATAATCGACGATCGATGGGGACGACAATTGAAACGTGATTCACACTGCTGGTAAGTGAAGGCTATTTCCTTTAATACTTGAATTGTTGTATTCAACTCTCTAGTCTCTCCTCACTATATTAATTTATCAATGACTAAAATTCATTGGTTTTACAGGATACTTCTTTAATCCCCAATTTACGGATGGACACATATCTAATGAAATCCGTGTGGGACTAAAAAATGTAATTGAAAGATTGGTAGAGAGTACAGATGAAGCAATTTGGGCTACTAATCAGGTAGGAAGTAGGATAATTAAGGAAAAAAGTATATAACATTGTAATTTCTCTAATTTATTTTTCTACATTAATGTCTTCAGATTGACATATACAACGTACGTGCTAGAAGCTTTGGAACGACGACTGCGCGGAGAGCTATCACACAGACCTATCCTGGCATTGATTGTAATGTCATCTCTATATTATTCAAGGACTTATTATTATTTTATTAACTCTAATATCATTTCTATTTTTTTTTCAGCAGAATGGTGGTTGAATTATGGAGTGTTCCTGCACTAAGGACGATTGCTATTAAAGTCCTTAGTCAAACTACGTCGTCTTCCAATTGTGAAAGAAACTGGAGCACCTTCTCATTTATCCACATTAGACCAAGAAATAGATTGACAATGCAGAAGCTAAATAAATTGGTCTACATCCACTACAACCTCAAGCTCCGGAGTAGAAATAGAAGGAGAAGACAGTTTGAGGATCATCGAGATTATTTCTGTCCAATTAATTTGGACTATATCTTTTCAAAAGAGGATACTATGTTAGGTCAATGGCTGGAGGAACAAGAAGAACTGCTGTTAGACCAAGACCCAGAGTTTGAGGAGTTGATGGAGGATTTGACTGGGGATAGGCCTGAGCCAGTGAGGGCCGCAGAAAGGATAGAAGAAATAAACTTGACAATGCAACAGGGGCGCGCACCTGATACGAGTGAGCCAAGGGGAAAGGAGGTGAACAAGGAGAGTGAGTCAAGCATTTCTACTTCTTCATCATCAGCAGGAATTCCACCTGACTCTCCCGGGGATAAGGGTCATTATAGAGATGATGAGCCTGTCACTTACGAGACAGTTGAGCATTTTCCTGATGCTACTGAGTTAGATCCTCGCCGTGGCTATGTCAGACATGTTGGACAAACTGAGGCGGGGGTAGTAGTAGCGCCGCTACTCATAGTCATCATGGGAATTATGTTGGCCAAGGTGCCATGTATGGACAGCATGGGGGTTATGTTGGCCAACAAGGTGCCATGTATGGACAGCATGAGGGTTATTCATATGACCCTAATTGGGTACCCCCTTAACCAACACCGATTATTTCTATTGAACAGATGTTTAATTGAGCAAGGGAGGCTTAACCCACCAGTTAGCCAACGACCTTTATATGCCCTTCATGCCTATTTCATGCCATTTGACTACAATCAGCCATCTCAATCCACAGGGGATCAAGATAGTTCATCATCCTATCAAGAACAATCTGAATATAGTCATGGCCATGGTAGTGCTGCGCAACAGTATGGAGCATATCTTTTTAGCCAATACCGAAGAAATGATGATGATGATATCGAGCCAGGGCAACACTCCACTTGGAATTAGGTTGTCAATCTGTCATACACTCATACTCATCAATGTCTCCCTAGTCTCTACTCTCTACTAGTCCCCTCTAATTTCAGATGAACCATGAACCTTTGATGCCCAAGTGCTTTATGATTTATCTATCTCACTATTATGTTTCTGATTTTAATGTGTCATCTTCAGGGTCTTGAATTTCACAACTTATTTGATGATTGAGTTAGTATTAAATGATGATTGATATGTTATCTTTATTTTCTTATACTTTACACTAATAAATTGATCATGAGCATCAATAATGGTTGCATTATATAAAATACTAAAGAAGACAGTGAACTGCGATACAGACAGGACTCATAACTTAAGGTGACCGAGATTTTGATTTATTGTTGTTACTAATGGAAAAAAAATATTGCATTCCATCATTTTCTAATATTCTAGATTTTTTGGATATTTTTGCAAATTTTTTTGGATTAAAAAAAAAAATTCACACCGCGACGACCGCGACGGACCGATATCTGCGACCGATACCGATATCATATCGGTTTTTCGGCTCGGGCGATACCGCGACCGAGACCGAGATTTTAAACCATGCATAGGAGAGAAAATTAACCCTAGATCTAATCTCAGCCGCTAAAAGTAATCTACGGCTAAGATTAAAACAAACACTTAATTAAATATTCCCTAATTGCAAATAAAACCAATACATGAAAATAGATTAAATAAAAGATCCTAAAGGACAAGATCCCCTAAATTGGGCTCACTGCGCCTGGTCAACACATGGATATGGGTCTGTACTACGTCGTAATATACCATGCCGTTCTACTCTAACCCCCTTTATGTTAACTTTATTCATGATTTGAAACCCATGTGAAAAGTGCTTTTTACTTAAACCCCATTTTTTTTTTACTTTATTCATAGTGTGACCCCTACTTGATTTTCACTCTTCCACACATGTAAACAAACAGGACCAAGGGACCCTTTGTTTGCAGTCATTTGCATATATAAATGATTCAATGCATAAGGATTACGCACCATCACGTTTGTTTGTGATCATTTACATGTGATGTGTAAATGAGGGGTGAAAATGGTATGTAAATGAGGCCATTGACACACTAAAATTTTCACACTAGAAGAGCCTCTTGCAAAAATGGTGCAAGTAGACTCCTTACACGGAAATTGTATTCTTTTTGAAAAAAAGTGACTTCATTAAAAAAGAGAAGGCTATACAGTATAGGAGAGGTATACTGCAAGAAAACAAGGCCCAGAAAAAAAGCTATGGACCCAGGTCCCACCCAAAAGGAAAAGGACAAAATTACAAACGATACAAAATAACCCTCAAATCGTGACAAGAAGCACCCTCCTTGGCTAGGCGATCAGCTTCCGTGTTGGCACTTCAATCGATATGGGAGAATGAGACTTGAATGCCCTTCACAAGATAAAAAATCTCCCCAATCACACCAGCCTCTATTTCTTCTCATTCCTATCTGCCTCCTAGTTATAATCCAAACCATTAACTTAGTTTATTGAACTAACAAACTCCAAGATAATTGAGCTGATTATCTTAAATCTTATTAGATTTTAAGTGATTTGTGAAAATACCCCAATCTATAGAACTAATTTTCTGCACTGCTATGGGTCCCCAACCATGATCCGAACCATTCAATATTCTTGTATGAATAGTAAATATCAGGAGTTTAGTTTCATATTTTAATTCTTCATGGATTTTGAGAAATTTGTGGCAAACATCCAAAAATCTAAATAAATCTAAAACTGTTGAATGTACTCATTTACTCATGAAAATGGTGATTTTGGCAAGCATGGTTATGCGTTTCACATGTGTAACATATGCACATGCAACATTTGCATATGTAGCATTCACATACGTAAATCTCATTTTCCTATCATGTGTAAAGGCAAACGACCCCTTAGCAAGAGCTATGTTTAATTTTTATGCTACACCTGGAATGATTCATAGGGAGTATGGATTCACAGATCTTAGAGATGAAGAAATAAATGTCCAGGATATTTTTTATTTTCGGAGAGTTCTTCTTTGGTAAGATGAATAGCATGCACCCAAAGATGTTCTGGGATCCACCAAAGTCGCATTGAATACTGAGAATGTCATCCATTCAACCAAAAAGGAGGTCCATCCATTTGACTTCTGTGTTTTAAAGAAACATGGTCTATACTCTATAGTACCTACTGACTACAAAGCAGGAGAACTGCTCAGTTCCAGGCATCAAAGATGAGATAATGAAATACCCAATGTTGTCCATGTTACATTGTATAGACTCAATCCATCAGATGATGTGATAAATTGATTAATTTCTTTATTTATCAATAAAATCATGCTTTACTTTCATGAGATGAATGTTATTTCATTACTTCATGCACATGACCAACACATATGACATAATGGTTCATGAGTTGAACCGGGTCCCATTAGTATATTAGATGTGATATATGTGTGTGGATGAGATCCACACACGGGAGACATATGTCACAAATCTTATACTTAAATAGCTTCACAACCAGTGATGAGACTGGGCATCTCATTTGATAAGGTTGCAGCACTTTGATCACTATGAGATAGTGTGATTTGTCTCGATCATCAGAATGGAAGATTCTGGATCATGGTGCTGGTACATTGGATATATTGAAGGACCATGAGAAGCACCTTATGGAATTCAGTCTCAATAATAAGGTATGCTTTCATAATTCCCTAACAATAGGCTCTCAATCCTGAGACATTGATGAATTCAAGTTTCTATCTATTCATTTGCTTTGAGTCACCAATGAGTGAGGCCAACTGTAGGTCAACACCTCGGTGTCTTGGGTATGTGGTAGTAGGACTATGGGAACATTGAATGTTCAAGATGGAATCTATCTCTATTAGAGATGGCATTTTTAACCCGCCCCGCCCCAACCCGGAGTGCCCGCCCCGCCCCGTACGGGTTTTCCCCGCCCCGAATCTTAGACAGGGCAAAAAAACATACCCCGAAGCCAAGGCGGGGCGGGGATGGGTCTGCCTCATGCCCCGCCCCGCCCCGTTACCACGCCCCGTTGACCCGCCCCGTTGCCCCGCCCCATGCCCCGCCTCGTTGACCCGCCCCATGCCCCACCCCGTAACCCGCCCCGAAATTAATAATCCTCTAAAAAAATATATATTTTTTAGATTTCTTTTATAATAAATAAACATATTTATATGTAAATGTATATATTGATTTTATATTGTTATTAAGGGTTAAGTAGATTGATTGAAGACTTTTTTTAAAGTTAAACATGTAATTGATTAAACCCTAGATATTATAAAAGCATATAATATGATCCCATTCCCTCTAATTCAAATTTAATGAAATTAAAGTTGTTAAAAATCTATCTAAGCTTATTTGACTTTAATCATATATAATGTTAAATTGCGACATGATAAATCATATTAAATAAAACGAATATAATAGAATGATAGATCATGCTTTAAGCTTATAATAACATATATGATTAGAGATAGCAAGGTAAATTATAATTGGTATGATTCTAATCATACTAATAACAATATAAATTATACTAATTTGATATAGCATTACAAGATATATCATGCTATACGCTTATAATAACTCATACGATTAGAAATAACAAGGTCAATTATAGTTAGCTACTTAATATGATTCTAATCATACTAACAACACTATACAATATACTAATTTTAATTATATGTGTAATTAACCTCTTTATTAGTGAGTGGAGTTCAATACCAGAAATGAAGTGAAACCATGTATTGATGGAGTTCATGATATTTTAGAGAGATATTATCTTTTTTATAAAAAATGTCTCAAAGCATATATGATATTTTCAAGTGTATGTTATTGGCCTTCAAGGGTTTAGAGAAAATCTTATAAGAATAAATCTCACTTTAAATAGGTAAAATTTTAGGAAAAGGAAAATTTATAATATTAATATTAGATAATTTAAAATTTTTTAAACAATCTAATAGTGCTCCACACTTATAAAATATTTATGCTGTGAGATCTTTTTATTCTATTTTGGGAAAAATGTCATGGTCCCTAGGAAGACTGATGTTTTGAGAGAGGCCTGAGTTTCGGGCAAATGAGTCAGCATGGTTTAGGGTTTTTTTTTTATTAATATTATTAAAGGCATTGAGACAATATAGATGAATCATTCATGTGCTTTTTACCATATAAAATAAATGAATTTACCTTTTTCTTTGTAGTCAATCTAAAATTTAATTTATTTTGCCTTGAAAGAAATATTATGAAGTTAAGAAAATTTTTGTTATTTGGGTCTTAATTTAGAATGGAGAAAAAGAATACATGTAGCCAACACCATCACAGCTGGAAGCCTGGGACAAGGCTTTGATAATGAGGGTTTCAAAATAGTATGTACTTTCAATATAGCCGGGCCCGCTATAGGAGGTTCATGAATTCAGAGCTATACAATAAATAATGATTTAATATTCATATGACAATACTTGAAGTTCATATATAAATTCTATTTTTTTAAACAAAATAACTGGTATGTTTTTAGAATTTTTTCTACATTTCAAGACTTTTATAAATTTGAATTGCAAATTGTGTAATTTTCCTTTTGGTGGGTGCTTATCATGTTTTCATCTTAAACAGGCAGGGCATATTATGATTGCACTCCTAATTCATGTGATAAAGATTTCGAAGCTTTTATTGAGAAACACAAGAAGAAATAATTAGGCCCAATCCCAATTGATGTCCAAAAAAATATTTCATAATTTCAAAGGATTCTAGAATTTCCAAGCCATGAGTCCAATAGATATCCAAACAAAATGTTTGATCAGCGAAATTATTATTTTTAAAATAAAGTTCTATTCATTTCACAAGACCAAAAGATTTCAAAATCCAAGAGATGGAAACGAGCTCAATGTAGCTTTAAGGTTTCCAATCAGATTCCTTAGTTGTCTACATTTAACATTTTCCTTTTAAATAAATGATAAATAATATATAAGTCATAATATATATAGTAAGTGAAGTATGTATATGTGTGTAACAATCTTGAATATATTATTATATTTTAAATAATGTAAAACATTACAAGAAATGAAATTTGGTCTAGTGGCAAGGCAAAGCTCTGGTTGCTCTCCCACCCAAGTTCGAATCCCAAGTCTTGCACATTTAAAATTTTTACAATTGAGGAGCGGGGCGGGGCGGGGTACCCGCGGGGCATAGCAGGGCGGGGACGGGGAATATAAATTACCCCGAAGGGCGGGGCGGGCCAAGTTCGGGGCGGGGGCGGGGAACCCCAATTCGTCCCCGATCCGCCCCGTTGCCATCCCTAATCTCTATTATCCCCTTGTGCCAATTAATGGATTTATCATTAATAAGTGCGCACCTATCTTGATTAAGAGTTAATTGGATGGTACTGATGATCACTGTGATTAATTGGGGCTCAAGGATAATAAGATGTGGAACTAAGATTGGAAGAGACAGATTTATTCCAATTGATTCATGGATACTGATAGAGGGGCCTACTTGTAGTAATTGGGAAGTTTAGGGTCTTCTATGTAATTTATTCCTAAGACGAGTGCAATTGCATTTATATAGTGGTGTTATTTGTAATTAACTATAGGCCCGGATTGCACATGAGATGTGGGGTCGCGTGTCCCAGTCAAAGTTGTCAAATTCGTTTCGGACCCAGTTTCGGTTTGGTTCCAAAATGAAACATCTCGGGTTATTCGGACAATTCGATTTCCAATTTGGAAATTTGTTTCGGAAAATATAACAAAATTACATATATATATATATATTAAAAATATATAGAAATTTTCATTCTACCAAGCATCACAAATATAATTTGCAAAAGATAAGGTTCAAATACATCCCCTCAAATATCACAAAATAAAGCAAAAAGTCAGCTAACTATGCATCACTGTAATAATGATTATCATCTTCATTCACTCCCAAATCCTCTCCTATAGGGCCACCTATTTCATCACCCCCATCAAAATCAGGGAGACCCTCTTGCACTTGTGCCGGTTGCTCCATAGTCGTCCAACCGTCGACATCCTCTATGGTTAAGAGAGGTGCTTCTTCAGCAACCCAGTCCGCCAAAATATTAATATTCTCCAAACTAATTGGGTCGGAAGCAGCATTCCCAGTCCTTTTGAGCATATCCCTACAATTTACATAAGTTAATATTTTGCTATGACAATTAATAATTTGCAAAAGAATCACGTATGATTAACATTTGATATACCTTTCACGGAGCTTCAAATTATAATGCACAAAAACTAAATCATTCAGCCTCTGATGTTCTAGCCTATTTCTCTTCGGAGAATGAATATGTTCAAAGATACTCCAATTTCTTTCACAACCACTAGCACTTATGCATTGACTCAAAATTCGAATTGCCAATTTTTTCAACTCAGGGGTACCATTTCCAAACCGATCCCACCATTTATCTGTAAAAATATATATGAAATATTAAATTATATTTTATGAACTGCAGTTATATAATAAGTTAATGAAAAATAAAAAATTTCATTTACCTGGAGACATTTTCTCTCTATTTCGTATTGCTGCTGCAGAACCGAAGTCAAAACGGGAATCTTTATAGGCATCACATTGTTTGAAAATCATGTCCTGAGTATCAAAATCAGGAACTAATTTCTCTATGACATTATTCAAGCCCCTCATGACTTCACTATGCTTAGAAAAAGTAGGACTAAAGAAAAATGCTGGATTCAAATAGTATGCTGCAGCATGTAGTGCACTGTGAAGTTGATTTTCCCACCTGCGATCGATAATCTTCCAGTATAGCAGGTACTCCTTCTTATTTTTTAACCTCTTTTGAATCACCTCTTTTGCTCTATCCATTGCCTCATACACATAACCCATTGCAGGCTTCTCTTCACTGTCGGCTAGACGTAGAACTACCACCAAAGCTTCACTAACCTTCAATATATGCTCAACATCCTTCCAAAATGTGTTATTGAGTATGATTTCAGTGATCTCTATGCCAACAGGGGTGCTTGAAGCATTGGATTCAACCCAAGCGGTACTTGTAAACATTTGCCTAAGTTCTTTTCTGTATTTAAAAAGGCACTGCAAGCTAATAAAATTCGTAGCAAATCTTGTGATGGCTGGTCGGATTAATTCTCTCCCATTTGTATATTCTCTTCTCATTAAATTCAACACTGATGAATGATTGTAAATGCACTTTGTGATTTTCTTTGCTGTCTCAATTGTGGATGCGTTTACTGGAAACAAGTGGGCCTTTGCCATGTCCTCCAACATCAGATCTATGCAATGGGCAGCACAAGCTGTCCAATAAAAAGTCCCATATTTTTCAGCCACTCTTTTTCCCGCTGCTTTGTATGTGGCATCATTGTCGGTGATAAATTGGACAATATTGTTAGGCCCAACAAGTAAAACAATTTCATCAAAAATTTTAAAGAGTGCATCTGAATTTTTAATAATTGGACTTGCATCAACCGACTTTAGGAACATTACCCCTTTTGGGCAATACACAAGAAAGTTAATCAATGTTCTTTGCCTTTCATCTGTCCACCCATCAGCCATGACAGAGCATCCAGTTTCACTCCAACATGATTCATAATGCTCCATGAAACCATTAACTTCTTGAACAATTTTTCCCAAAATCTTTCCACAAAGATCATGATATGATGGCATCTTGTAACCTGGCCCCACTGCAGCGATTCCATCAGCCATTGATTGACAAAATTTTGATCTTGCAGCATTAAATGGGAGATTTGCATCAAACCAAAAACGGCCAACAGCCAAATCAGCTGCATCCTTCAGTTCCTTTGTTGCCAATGCTGATTTGATGCCTGGCTGAGATCCAGGACTAGTTCGTGGTGCAAAGAAATTCGACATTGGAGGTTGGGAAGTATTTGACACACCCCTTCTTTTGTTTTGGGTAAATATTTGAGAGACCTTCTCTTTACCCTTTCTACTTGTTGTGGTGGGGTTAATTGGATTTGTAAATGGTTCTACTTCTTCTACCTCAACATCATCTTCATCTGCATCACCCCGTGGAGTTCCATAAGGGTTTCCAATCTCCTCATTTAATTGCCTTTTCTTTGCTCTATCCTTTTTACCTTCTAAAACAAGTCTTTCCATTTGCCATTTGACATCACCTGGCACATTTTTACAAGGTGCAATATCTCCTTTCACCCCCCCAAGGTGTTCTTTAAGTCTAGTGATCCTACCGCCTTTTATGACTTTCTTACAAAAACAACAAATTACATGTTTGTTGTTGGTTGGATCCACATAGCCATAAGCCCATGCAGGGTCATCAGATCTAATAATGGCAGCAGCAGAAGATAGGGGTGTGCCATCACTCATTTTCAAATAAAAAAAATCAATCTTCCACAAATCTGATGCAATAGCAACACACAAATGATAGACAAGTACAATAGTAAGTTTCCCTCTTTAAGCTATTAATAGGAATTTTTTTTAAATTATATAAGTTATAAAAATTATCAATACACATTTCAGTGATCAAATGGTTTCAGTGAATAAAATAATGATCACTGCACATTTCGATGATCAAATGGGTGTGCATATTAAGATTTTATAAATTTAAAATTGGTGGTGAGAAATTGCAATATTAAAAAATAATCACTGCACATTTCAGTGATCAAATGGTTTCAGCAAATAAAAGGGATGGTGGGCCTCACTTCCCGTGATCAAATAAAATGAGTTTTAGTGAATAAATGTCCACCGTGGGCCACACTTCCCGTAAGGGCCGTAACTCATCAGGACCATTCTATGAAACATGTGTAGTGGACTACTGGTTGTATTTGAACATGTGCCCACTGCCACTTTGTATATGAAACACGTGCAGGGGTACCATTTCCCTTTGTAGTCCCGTAGTCCTCCAAGGCACCATTTTTCTCATAAGACCCTTATAAACAGAGAGTCGTCCCCAAATGGAACCCCATCCCTATCGATGACTTGGAGTTGGAAATGGCGAAGCTGAAATGGAAGGAGAGGGAGAGATCGATGAATACCTGTGGATCTGCAATATTTTGTTGCAAAGAAATCAGGGAAAGCTCGCGAGGAGAAATCAGGAGAAGCTCTTCGCAAAGAAATCCAATCGACGGCCTCGGCAAGGAGAAGAAATCCAATCGACAGTTCGGCGAGGGAGAAATCCAATATTTGAGCCTTCAATGGAGAGATGCTCTCAGGAGATTGAAAGGGGAATAGGGAAGATCTTGTGGCTGATACCAATTTATAGATCCTTACATGCATATTTGAGCCCATTTTATAGATCGAAGGGGATTTTGCATGCTGCATGTCGGCGAACGAGAGGAAGACGAGGTGTTTCTACTCAATAACAGGTATTTCGAATTTTATTTCGTTTAGATTCGCTCAAATGCTCAACTACATTGATTTTAATTTTTTTTCCTGTAACGGTCTTCCTATGATTCGTCCGAATCTGTTGATTCGGGTAATGTTCGTCCGAATTTTAGGATCTTCTCCACGAAACACAATATTTCGGCGAATATTAACGAAATATGGATCGAACATCTCAAGGCGAGATGTTCGGTTCGGTAAGGGTGTCGAAACGAAAGAAATCGGATGTTTCGTCCGAATCGAAACGAATTTGACAACTATGGTCCCAGTTGGAGCCAGCTTTCTATGGAATCCTTAGTGGTCCCCACGCTAGCCCAAGTTATTAGAAAGATATTAATCCTACTTGAACTCTAAAAGGAAGGAATTACAAAGTTACTATTTCTATTTGAAGTAGGACTTCTAATAGTGGTAATAGTATACTTACTAATTGTTGTGGAAGTGAGACTTCTATTTCAATTAAGAAAAGAGAATGTTGCTAATTTGTAATGGGTGTTAAACTTCTATTTCAAATAGGAAAAGAGGAAGCTTAAAGTGCTATAAAAGGGGAATTCTCCCCTCTTGGACGTCCAACAATAGGAGTGCACGCCCAGCCCCAAATTGTGCAAGTTGTTGCACAGTTTCCTCTCCTCTCTCTCTTCTAGTTCCTTGGAGTTTCCAGTTGGGTTTTTTCTTGAAGATTCCACCAATCTTCTTGAGAAAAGAGATCTAATTCGGGTCATAGCGTGGAAGGCTAAGAGGTGTTGGAGATTCTGATTTTACTTTGTAGAAGAGTTCTACATCAACGAAAATCATCAACTTCTCCATTAGAGCACAACCAAGCTCCAAAGGTATTATCTACTTCGTTGCATGTTGTAGATTTTTATGGATGCTTGTTGGCTGCTTGTTTCTATCTTTTAGATAGTTTTATTTACTGTATATGACCATGAGATTGAGGGTTATGCATCCTGGATTTGGTTTATGGCCTTATGGGTACTTGATCCCTGTATCAAGTGGGTAGAAAGTTTTGAAAATCAATCCACGAGGCCCACCTACTTCCAACAGTCCAAGCAGCAGAACTCTGAACACTCAGGAATCTGATTCCGAGGTCCCAAGATATCAAATGTCCCCACAAGAAATATATCTGTTCTAGAGTTCAAGAGACCAAAACAGAATGCAATAAAGAGAAACTACAGAAAAAGAGCATAAATTATTGAATAATTTTGATCAGACTGAAAATGGATTCCTCTTAGCATACATAATTTGTCTTCATCATGTTAACAAACAATCATTAGTTTTCATGTCTGAGAATAACACATTCGATATTTTGAAATATGAACACAGAGAGATACAAATTGCTCACCTTTATGAAATATTGGTAAATTCCAGAATATGTTTGCTGTGTCCACTGCACACTAAATATTTTTTATCAAAGCCAAACAGATTAGAACATGTGATTGACCTTAGCACACCACCAAAGGATATATGACGAGAATTGATTTAGTTTCCTGGTTAAATGGAATATGGAAGTAGTTTGAAAATCTTACCCATCAAGTGGATTGACGGCACCAGGGAAGTCTCGTCCAAAGGTTAGCTTGTTTATTTTATGGCTTATCTGTCGTTTTAAAAGGATAAGAGAAAATTAGAAATGGTGAAGGTGCAAAATTTAAAAGTTTAAGGTTACACTTAAGTGGAAGGCTGAATTATTGCAACATCATTGCCTTTGGAGGAAATAAACACCAAAACAAGCAATATATAATGCATTAGCATTTTGGTGTACGCACAATCTGTCCAAAGGCACCCTTATATATGTTTTAGGCTACAATGAGAGAGGCTGAATATTGCAAATTTTTTTTTTTTTTTTGAATAGTAGCTGAATATTGCAATTATAATGCCTTGGGAGAAAATCAACACCAAATCGGGTAAGATATCTGCCTTGGCATTCTGATAGCCATAAAAAAAAAACATGCAGCAATATAAGATTTATCCACATGCACCCAAAATGTGGAAGAAACCTTTCCCATAAATTTAACCAAATTCAGATAAAAAAAAATTGAAGGACATTTTTTTTCTCTATTTAGAATGCGAAAGTGGTCTGACAGTCCTTGCAGAGAACTGCTACTCACATTAAAACTCCCTGTTTGAATCCCAAGAATATCATGCACAAGAATGTTGGATTGTAGAAAACTTTTTCCAGGAGCAAAATGAATACTTCCAGCCACTTTACTGACTTCCAAAAAACCGTGGATGTTGCATCCTTCGCCATCTTCGTCTCGAATCCTTTTAACGAAGCCCTCTCTCTTGCACTGTAATAGGAAGTTCAGTTAATACCAGTAAAACTCAGGAAGACAAGAAAAGTTAATTCCCATGTGTTTGCAGCAAATCAACAGTGACTTCTGAAAAGAGATGAAGACACATGCCCACAAATAAGTTATCAGTAGATAACGAATACCAAAGCCAACCAAGATCCTAGAAGGAACAATGATAACAAACCTGTCAGAATATGCATGATCTCTTAACTAATCAAAATAGAGATTGGTTGGTCACAAGCAAGGAGCCAAGCTATGTGGCAAAGCATGCTCATAAAATGACGCGGCACCATCAAGTTGGCTTCAAGGTTAAACATCAATGGGAATTCTATAGAAATCCTGGAACACTTTATAATTTCCTACTTATCACGCCTGATACAATGGTAAGCTATGATACCCGGATACTTGTACAAGTCCAGCGTATCCGTATCTGACCGATAAAATACTTGTATTAGTACCTGATACTGCACTGATACTTCTAGGGTATAAGCTTAGCATATCCTACCTAGCAAGTCCATTATTTCATATAGTTTTTTAAATTTTCCTAATCCTCAATGTAGAAAATGTTAAAAAGGAACATAAACAATGATAATTTCATTAATTCAAACGTGATTTAAAGAAAAAATTACGACACTCGTATCCGTATCCCTGTCCGTGATTTCCAAAAGTGCAGAGTCATGTCCGTAATCGTATTAGTATTTGGGCATCATAGACGGTAAGACGCATCCTAATCCATGACAGGATTCCCTGGTACAGTCATAATCACATCCCCTTGCTGCTGTAAGCCTGTAACAGCAGTTACGGTGCACTGGGAAAGGAAGAAAAAGGAAAAGAAAAAATTTTCCATGTATCTTAAGTTGCTTATCCATTACCTTAACGGTTTAGTGTTGCTACCCATGCATTCTCTCCTCAGCATTGATCTATTTACCATTCCTTATAAAAAAATTGTAATTTCAACACAATTAATGGAACTCCAAGGAGATTAACTGCCCAGGTTCCATAGTTGCATGGTGGCTGGCTGCAATTCTTTGTCGCATCATTATTATTCTTGAAGGTGAAACAATGCAGTTTCTCAGTTTGACAAGCAACAAGAGAATTGGCTGAAATGATTTCACATAAACAAATTAAAGAGACATGACTTCTGATAAATTACCTACACATGAGATAGATGCAATACATGTCACGACTTCCTTGGGGCCGTCCAAATGACTGGATCAAGTTTATATTTCATTCTGCAGGAAAACCCCGCGGCCCAGGTTTGGGAGGTTTTTATGTAAACAACCCAGATTCGGTATGGCTGTCAACGGTGGCTCTACCCTGGATCCACCTGAGCGGAGATCAGTTAACAGTTGATTCTGTCTGCTTGCCAGGAGTAAGTTCTGGGTCTGAAACTCTCATTTTTTTACTTTTTTTCTTTCGTTCTTTCTTTTTTTTCAGTGGGGTCTAAAACTCTATATCTGGTGATGTAGTACATTGATGGAAACAATCCAAAAATTGAAACCCAAACCAGAATTGTTGGAGAACAAGGAATCACCATAATATTATACATATGCACTCACAAGCATGGTTAAAAATAGCAGGGTACCAGCCTATTCGGTATTTAGCGCTGCTCACAATAGTATCGGTCTTTTCTATGAATCACTTGAAAATGTCTTGTAACTTGTAGATTCCCATAGATCAATCCCAAATGATTTGAGTTTTCTCTTTTTTGCTATACATTTTTTTTATTTTTAGGGATTTTAAAAAAATAATAATTATTATACTCAAAGTAGGTGCCAACCAAATCGCATTCAAATGCTAACTTGTAGATTGATGTTTCCAAGCCTCAACAAAAATACATTGTTCCATCGATGAAAGATGTTTTATCATTTATGTTTGAACTTTGAACTTTACTTTGTTTAAACATTACTTTATATATCTTGTTCCATGCAACTATGCTAAATTGCTTAGTTGAATTTAGAATTTAGAAAAATGAATAATAGTGATGAAATTTTAATGACATTGTTTGATTATTAGCATTTTATTATTTTCTAATTTAATATAGCTAACCAACATGAATATGTGTAAACAAATAGATCAAAACTGTTATTCTATCATCATGCAGTGATACAGGACCTCTATGCAATGAGGGGTCCATTACATCCCCTATCTTAGTTACGAATGAATAAATAAATAAATTTTAACATTTTCCAATATTCTGAGTTTTTTGGATACCTTTTCAGATTTTTTACCTCATTTTTCATTTACACTTATACGTATTGTTGTAACCGCTACGCATCGCATGCTACCCTATCATTTTGGCCACCAGCCAATATAACCACTGCTACCACTATTTTGAACCTTGCTCAAAAGTAAGAAAGAACTGTGAGAAGTTTTATTAATATTTGAATGAATGACTAAAATAGAGACTATACGCCATTTTATAGTTGAGTGGTGGTTGACCAGCCTAATATGTTAAGTCATCCAACCCTGGACAACACTTAGGACTAATACTTTAAGCTAGTTTCCATAATGGAACTAGTTAAAACTCTTTCCAGATAATTTTTTTAATCATTTCTCTCCAAGCAAAAAATAAAAATAAACTTTATAAACTATATTTGGCTTCCTGAAAAACCAATACATAATTTCCTAACTTCATAACACCTCAATACAAGTGGTCCCTTTTACAACATGCACCCAAAAAAAGTATTGAAGTGGTAAGGCCCCATGCCTTAATTAGAGGGGTTAGTCACTAATCACTGGGATTAGGGTGCTTAATTGCATTTAGTGGCCTAAGTATTAGGATTAGTGGTGTGTGCGATGCATTGGGTAGTGGGTCATGCATGTGATCCTTAGTTGGACCCATCTTGGCCCGGTGGCCCAAGACACACTCCTTATGAGCCCACACACATTTGCCAAGGACTTTATTGTAAATCCCCTAACAACTTGGCCTTAAGTGAAAATTCCTAAAAATCCCCTTTTAAACCCTAAAGCCCCATTTCCCCATTTCATTTCATTCCTTCTCTTCTCTACAACCTTGCTACTCCTCCTCCTCCTTCCACCACCCAAGCTAGGCTCTTGCAAGGATTTCCAAGCCTTCCCCAAGGCTCAAAGGCTTCCCCATCATCTTCTTCATCCTCCTCTTTCCTCATTCTCACCAATAGGTAAGCCTAACCTTTCCCCAAAACTCATGTAGCTTTGGTGATTTAGTGGGTTTTTCCTGTTATTTTGGCATGTAGGAGGTGTGTTCTTTGCTTGGTTTGAAGAGGGGAGGTGTGGAAGGTAAAGATTGTGGTAACCCTAGGCTCTAAGAAGGGTTTTTTGGTTCAAACAAGCAAAGGCAAGTATATAGACATGATTAATGGTGTATGCAAGACTATTTGGTTGCTTCTAATGCTTTAAATGAGCTAAACTTCTCTATCATATGCATGTATGATATTTGGGTTGATGGGTGTGAATTTAAAATGCATTAATGGTGGATATTTAAACATAATAAAATTGATAGAAATATTTGATTTATGTCATTGTAGTTATATTCCTCTCTTGTTAAGTTTCATTGGCTGACTCATTAGTTTATCACTAGTTGTGATGGTGTAGCCTGGAGGCCACGATGAAGATCTACACCTCTGACGGTGAGATCGAGCCCTAAGAATCAAAACACTAAGATCACTTAGGGGAAATACCCCAAAGGGGAACTCACAAGAATAATTATGAACTTCATTAAAAATATAGCATAACTTACAATCAAACATCCATCTCTATTTATAATAGAGGAATGGTCTAAATAAAGAAACTACCATTATTCAGTGATTCCTAAAATCACTCCCTAAAATCTCTCACTAAAATCTCTAAGTAAATCAAATCACTAAAATCTCAAATTACTAAAATTACTAAAATATTTAAAGAAAGTAAATCATTCTTGGCAGGGCCCATTAGTGGGTCCTTTTCTTCTTGGATCTCACTGCATCATTGATGGCGTAGCCTGAAGGCCACGATGAAGATCTACACCTCCGACGGTGAAATCGAGCTCTAAAACTCGAAACCCCAAGATCACTCAGGGGAAATACCCCAAAAGGGAACTCACAAGAATAATTCTGAACTTTATTAAAAATATAGCATAACTTACAATCAAGCATCCATCTCTATTTATAATAGAGGAATGATCTAAATAAAGAAACTACCATTATTCAGTGCGTCCTTTTCTTTTTGGATCTCACTGCATCAACTCTCCCCCTCTTGGAAAAACTCGACTCCGACGAGTTGAAAGGTTGATAACACAGGAGAGAATCCGCCACAAGTTCAGAAAATGTCCGCCTAGGTCGAAAATCAAGCGCACAAATGTCCGCCTCTTCTGTTAATCTGCATCTGCATGGCATGGCGTGGGAGTTTGACGCAATGTGTTCAGCCATCTAAAAGTAGATTGGAAGCATCGCTTCTTCTAATGTCTGTAACGTGCAGAGCATGAGAAACTAAAACTATAAAATCTGCCATATCTAAATGCAATCTTCAAGCTTCCATTATTGATCATCCCCGAAGATGAAGTCAATGTGAGGAATTTTAATAACTTGATCTTCTTGTGAAATGACTGGGACAATTGATTTGAGTTTTGATGAGGCAATGGGATTTTCTGGAAGTGATATGACAATGAGATCTACTGGATGTTCAATCTTTTTGCTAACTTGGTCAGAGTCTTCAATATTTTCTCGACCTTGTACATTCTCAACCCGTTGCAGCTCCTGAGTGGCACAACCTTGATCAATATTGCTTGTACCCACAAAAATCAGCGCTGTAATCTATGATACCCTGATACGGCAACTCACCCATAGTACCCGTGCAGACACGGTACGATACGGATATGGGTACGGAATACCGCAAGATACGGTAGGGATACGGTGCATAAAAATAGGGATACGGTTGGTTGTATTTTATAAAAAAAAAAATCGAAAATAACAGAAATCACCCACAACCCACCCCCTTTCTACTGAACCCCTTCCCCTTCACCTCCACCACCCAGACACAGAGAAGAAGAGAAAAAAAAAAAGAGAAGAGAAGAGGAACAGGAGAGAAAAAAAAAAAAGAAAAGCCAGAGAGAAGAGAAGAGGAACAGGGGGAAAAAAAAAAGGGGCGTACCTGCACCGATGTCGCCACAGCATCATCGTCGTCGCCATCTCCACCATCGTCGTTGCCGGCTGCTGCTGTCTTCTCTCTCCCCTCATCAGCCGTCTCTCTTATCGTTAGGGCAGAGAGAAAAGAGAAAAGAGAAGAGAAACAAGAAAAGAGACTTGCTTTTTTTTTTCATCTTACCTCTCATCTCATCTCTCTGTCACGTGGGTGTCACATGGGTCTTTAAAGTGTCTTCCATTACTATGTGAAACTGTGTCTCCCACTCTTATTTAAAAGTGAGCCAAGGCCCATGTATTACCCACTCCAATTTCAAGTGAGGGCCTATCTTGTGGGCTTCAAATTGAGTCAAGCTCAGCCCAGCTATAATAATAATAAAAAAAAAAACAGCAGCAAAATAAAGAGATTGACAGCTCCAGCAAAAAAAATATATATTTCATTTAAAATAAAATCCAAATTAAATATTTATATTTAGATATTTCTAAAAATGTCGTACCCGTATCCGTATCCTAAAATTTTGAAGTTGAAGTATCGGACGCTCGTTCCCGTGTCCCGTATCCGTACCCGTGTCCGTATCCGGGCATCATAGGCTGTAATGAACTTGTATTTCAATGTCATCTTTGTTGTGCGAAGTCAGCTCTTTTGGTGCAATCATGACTACATTTTCAAGTTTTTGCTCCTTTTGTGGTGCTTTTATGGAAGGTGCAGACGACGACTGAGATATTGATGTCATTGGCATGAGTCTACTCCATCTTCCGTTCCTGAAAAGGGTATATGCGTTTGCCTCTGTATCATGATGCACTTTCCGATCAAAAAGCCATGGACGTCCAAAAAGGATATGAGCAATATTCACATGGATCACATTACACCAAATCTGATCTTCATAGCTGCCAATCTTGAAAGATACCAAACATCTGTGAGTCACAGGAATGACATGACCATTAGACCAGGTGACTTGATAGGGCTTAGGAAACTTCTCAGTTGGTAAATGAAGCTTGTCAATAACCTCTTGTGCGACAAAATTAATTGCACTACCATTGTCAATAACCACATTAGCAGCTTTGTCAATGACCATCACCCGCATGTGAAATTTCTTAGCATGTTTCCATTCTTCTTCGTCTTCTTCATTGGTATTGAGGAGTCTGCGAATGACAAGAGTGGGATTTCTTCTCCAACAAAAAGTCTTTCCAAAATATGAGCTCTTTGTCTACATTGTTGCCAACGAGACTTTCGAAGCATGCGCTCAACACAAATGGCTTCTAAATATGCATCTTGACCGGTTTTGCAATAATTCATATTTTCCAATATATCAGGTCTCAAGCCTTGAACATAACGAGCTAAATCATGTCTCTCATTTTCCTCCAATTCACATATCTCATGCAACTCTCGAAAGTGGCGGGTATATTCATCAACCTTCCAATTTTCTTGCGTCAAGTTGAGAAATTCTTCAAAATAGAATTCATTTGCAAAATACCAATTGCCATATTTGCGCTTATACAGAATTCTTTGAATTTTAATGGGGCTCCCAAAAAGTTTCATATTGACTTGAATCAATGATTCAAATATACTGCTTTGCAAATTTCTGCACTTCTTTTTTTTTTGTGAGAGGTACATGGGAGAGAGACTTTTTTTTTTGGCTTGGGCTTGGGCTTAGGTTGGGCCCAAATTTAGACCCAAAAGGCACTGTTGGGAGAAGACAGGTGGGAGAAGTCCCTTACTTGACTTGCTTTCTCTTGGGTTCTGTGCACAAGATAGAATAAAAAATCTCAACAAGGAGCCCGTTACTTGCAGTGATGAAAAGGAAACCGAGAGTGCTCTCTCGGCGATTTCTACAAGGACTTTGACGATGGAAGGGCTAGGTTGGCTGCTGGTAGGGTTGAGGTGACCTTGGATGTTTCCGGCAATGACATGCCCGCAAGCGATGGAGATGATGGATGGCTGCGGGTTGGCGCCTTCCTCCCAAGACTCCTTCCTGTTTCTGTACTCTCTTTCCCCTTGGGTCTTTCTTCTACCTTTTTTTTTTTTTTTTTGGTTTCTTTTTTCTTTGTTTCTGTTTTGTTCTTCTCCTTTCTTTATTTATTCTGCACTCTGGCTTCTTTTCTGATCTTTCTTCTTTATTTATTTATTTATTTTATATGTGGGGTGAGGGAAGGCAGGTTGTGGTTGGGTTTTGGGCGTGAGCTGGGTGTTTTTAGATTGGATGAGGGGTTTTGGTTTTGGATTCAGGATGAGGTCTTTGTGACATGTGACAGGTACGGTGGGTTGGTGAGGACATAATTGGGTTTGGGTTCGATTGGACTTGGGAGATGGGATTAGGGCTTCGAAATTGGTTTGGAGATTCGGTCCGATGAGGGGGAGGGGCTGTGGGGTTCAGTTTGCATGTAGGGGAAGGGGTCTGGGTAGATGGCGGAGATGGTGAGTGGGTTTCGGTGAGATGGAATATAGGGGACGGCTCCGTGGTGGTGGAAGGGAGTAAGATGATGATGGAAGATCGATGGGGATGATAATGGATGGACAAAAAATAGAAAGATGGGATACGGGCGTACCTCGGATCGGCGACCTCAGCAGGCGATCTGAGATGGATCGTCGGCTTTGATACCAATCGATGGCGTAGCCCGAAGGCCACGATGAAGATCTACAGCTCCAACGGTGAGATCAAGCCCTAAGACTCAAAACCCTAAGATCACTTAGGAGAAATACCCCAAAGGGGAACTCACAAGAATAATTCTGAACTTCATTAAAAATATAGCATAACTTACAATCAAACATCCATCTCTATTTATAATAGAGGAATGGTCTAAATAAAGAAACTACCATTATTCAGTGATTCCTAAAATCACTCCCTAAAATCTCTCACTAAAATCTCTAAGTAAATCAAATCACTAAAATCTCAAATTACTAAAATTACTAAAATATTTAAAGAAAGTAAATCATTCTTGGCAGGGCCCATTAGTGGGTCCTTTTCTTCTTGGATCTCACTGCATCATTGATGGCGTAGCCTGAAGGCCACGATGAAGATCTACACCTCCGACGGTGAAATCGAGCTCTAAAACTCGAAACCCCAAGATCACTCAGGGGAAATACCCCAAAAGGGAACTCACAAGAATAATTCTGAACTTTATTAAAAATATAGCATAACTTACAATCAAGCATCCATCTCTATTTATAATAGAGGAATGATCTAAATAAAGAAACTACCATTATTCAGTGATTCCTAAAATCACTCCCTAAAATCTCTCACTAAAATCTCTAAGTAAATCAAATTACTAAAATCTCAAATTACTAAACTATTTAAAGAATGTAAATCATTCTTGGCGGGGCCCAATAGTGGGTCCTTTTCTTCTTGGATCTCACTACATCAAGTTGGTAGATATGTAGTTTGCATAAATTTGGATTTCATCTTATCATCATTATATCAAGGTATAAACAATTTATGAAGAAGAATGAATTTGCATAAAACTGGACAACATCCTTTGGTCCAATCCTCTCTATTTAGAAAACCACTATGGCTGATTACAATGAGATATCCCCTTGATTGGGTCATTACATGTCAATCCAATATAATTACATATGTCGGTCCTAATCCTATCAGTTAGCATCATTTGGACACAAGTTCATCAAGATGAATCAGCATTATTTGGTGGACCCCAGATCCTAGTGCACACAACGTTACATCATTATTATACATTTAAAGCCTTACCCTATCCATTTAGAGTTGGCTTGTTTGTTCTATTAGATCTATGACCTGGTGGCATTCCTAGTTTAATTCATTCTAGGTCTCTATTGGCTTTTTGTTTCCTTGGTTCCTTAAACTCATGCACTTTAATACCTAATAAGGGCCCATTTCTAACCTTCAATGTGTGTGCCCAAAACAGATTTCCTCCCCTGTAATAATTTTTAAAAGAAATTATATCCTCTCTTTTAACTCCACCATTTGAGTTACACATCTCCAATGACATGTACCATACACACACTACCAGAATTTTGAATTCCAGAAAAATGGGAACCTTTACCCCTGAAACTTGGACCCTAGCCCCACTTGGCCTATGAATATGAATTGGACCTTTAGCTAGGGGGTATGTAGGCTTAGCATCTCCTTGTGGGTTGTGAAATAGCACATGTGGGGCCCATATTGGGCTATGTTATCAAAAAATATATATATTGGGCTATGTGGGTGGCGAAGCGGACCGCTGGAGCACCAACAACTTCAGAAGCACCAAATGAATAACGAAGGCATTCTGGATTCCGTGTACCCAACATGATGGATGGTATGGACCATATGTGTGGAGGATGACCTTCACCCTAGGATGGTTAGTAATACTCCCCTTGACCCTTATCCATATATCATGGATAAGTTGTGGTTAGCTAGAATTTCCCCATTCCGCCAATGTACTCGCGGGGCATTTTCCCCTTCGTGACTCTGCCGACAAATTGGCAGGGGTAATTCCCAATGTGAGGTTACCCATACATCTTGTGTGAGTTGGGTGGTGTACATCTTGTGTGAGTTGGGTGTGTGTGCGTATGTGTAGGTTTGTGTGCGTACGGTTTGTACTTACCGTCTGCAGATCAGGGGTGGACATACCCCACCATACCGGGTTCGCCTGGGTTGCATTTGTTTGACCAACTTGTCAAGGTTTATCAGGTTCACCTAGGATACATTCATTCTCCCAGCTAATCTGGGTACGAGGTTCCCCTGGGCGCATTCATTCTGATGGCATATGATGGTCTGATTACTTTGTCGGTTACTTATATTTCGTTTATTTACTATTATGTACCTTTTGATATATTGGTTCCGGATGGCATATGTTATACCGTTACTCATATCTATTTACTTTTTACATTATTGATGGTGCTACATTTGGTGCTTAGGTACCGATCCCCCCATCAAGCCAGAGGGTGAGGCAGGGCAGGAGGTTCTACCGGATATCAGATATGCTAAGTGGAGCACTAACGACGTAATCTGAGTTGTTGTCTGGTGCAGGAGAGTCGTTCACACTCTTAGACTTTTGGACTACCGCATTTGGGTCTAAAGGCCCTTTTATTTTGATGGCCTAGTTGTGTTAGGCCTTGACTTAATTTTAAGACATTGTAAACTTATTTAAACTTATGCACTTCTATTCCACTTCTGCTAAGTTATATGTATGGTTATGTTTTTACCACCTGAGCAGATTACATGTTGTTGCTTGCGCGATTAGATTATGGTGATTGATCATCATACATAACCTCACCACGGGCTTCGATCCACCCAAAATTGGTGTCTCAAGAATGATTGGTATGAAAATTTTTAATTGGCCCCAATTCTCACACCCTTGGAATCGGGTTGGGCCCAACCTAATCTTGCGGGCGTGACAAAAGTGGACTTCACTTGTATGAGACGCAAATGCCCATGTGGTTTCATAAAGGATCTAGGCCTTTTGTGCCTTCCTCATCATATTGTATACTTGGGTCCAAGCAGGCCATGGGACTAGTGGCCTTGCTTGGACTGAGTGCCAATGGGATTATAGACCAGCTCATTCATGTTGTGATCCTAGCCTTCATCAATTGTAAATGGCCTGGAGAGAAATCTCTCTCAAGTTCTTTTGATATCCTCTGGAATTGAAGATCCTTTGTACAAACTTCTGATTTGATGGTTGATCTTATCCTCTTTGCATGCCCAGATGCTTGATTTCTTCCTCCAACTAAAAGTAGCTTTTCATAACTGTCTCCTTTGAAGCACATAAAAAGAAATACATGAAATAAGTTGGTGTACAGTGTACTCAATCACCATCGAGTTCCTTGCTTTAAGGTAATGGGCTTCTCAAAATAAAACTCATTTTCATAATACCACTCTCTACATTTTAAGGGATGCCAAGAGTAGTCACTTATAAAATCACATGAAACACATTGTAAGTTTATGATCGGGATGGAGACTGTTGGAGAGTTTGACAGGATGCGAACTGTTAGGAAGAAGTAATGATCACAATGGAGAGAAGACTTGGTCTTAGAAAACTGTCTCTCTTGCAGTCACTTTCAAGAATTAGTTTTGGAGACCAACTTCGTTGAAATTCAACATGTTAGGGTCGTGGTTTTGGAAGACCACGACCATTCATGAAGTGTCATCAAGAAGCACATGGGTACAGTTTTGGAAAACCACCTCCCTTATAACAATTCCATAATCCATGAAAGAGTTGGGCATGCTTAACATTAGGGGCTAGTATTCACCAATATCGGGGTCCTAAAATCTCAGTGCTCTAAACTGAAGTAAAAGAGCTAGATTATGGTCTGGATTTTAGGGTTTACTTTGAAAGCCTAGAGTATGGATGGAGCTTGAGCTAAGTTGGGTCTGATTTAACTAGGTTTCTAGAACCATTTAAAATCCAATAGCTTGATGGTCCATGCTGGTCTGTAAATTGTATAAAAATAGGAAAGATTCAGAAGGTTTGTAGGGTTGTGAATGGGAGAGGATTGAAGGTCGATGTAAGAGATTGTGGTTATTACATAGAGAGGATAGGCTAGGGTTTTGGGCTCTGGATACAGATCTTAGGATGGATGAAATGCAACCTATCTGAGGAGTTGGCCCTGGAATGGAAAAACATAACATGTATCTGACCCCGATATAGTTGGACAAGGCTTTAACGATGATGGTATGGATCCAAAGGGGATTGAATAGGAACTGCAGGAGAACCTGGGCTAGCTAGAGGGGGGGTTTTGGGAGAGTTTTCGTTTCAAAAGTGATATAAAAGCCCCACTCACACACTCTACCCACCTCCCTAACCATCAACACTAAAGCCTAACGAAATCCTAGCCAACCATCAAGAGTTTAAGAATAATGAAGATCCTAGAAAATAGAGTCCTATTACATTCAAATTAGAAAAGACTAAAAAAATAAAGAAACAAAGAAAGAAAAAGGTTTGCACTTGACGTCCTTGTTTGGATGGGCATGGAACCCACTTAAGAGTCAACATGCAATCTTAATGAGAATAACTGAGGGAAACCTCTGAAAGATATTCTTGCACATTTGTAGGGCTAAAGATTATCCTTTATAATCTAGCTATCTATCCTCCTTATTCGTAGCAACTTCCCATTTAAAAGAGATGCCTTTTAATCTTAACAACCTCTTACCATCTCAGGCAGCTAAAATGTAGGCAAATATTGAGAAACAGAAACCGAATCATGCACAAAGTTGTGCGCGGATTTATTGCACGAGCTGTGCTTTTGAGGTCGTGTGCCCACATGGTAGGCATGTAGGAACTGCCACTTGCTGATATCTGGCCCCCAAATCTAGGTGACTTGCTAGCTTGATGCCTTCTGTGGCTTGGGCCTTGTCTGGACCCCAATTTAATGAGATCCATGATCCATCACACGATCCGTCGGATCTAAGCCATACTCTCCTGCATCAGTTTTTCAATTAACATGGCACAAATTACACACACACACACACAGAGAAGCAAAAGTTTTCAAAGACCTGGTCAATCAATTCAGGATTCATCAACCCCCATCCTTTCTTTTGATAAGCTTCACGAACTTCTTCGCATGTATTACAGCAATGATCATCCGACTGCAACACATAAGCAACACTTAAAAATTGATAACTTCATAAGAAAGCAACATGGAAGAGGTACCATTTGTTGTTATCTTCCACTAAGAATATATGTGAACCTTTGTGTGTGCATTTGCATATATACCCATAAGCACCAAGGATTAAAAAATGGCTTTATGACATGACTTGGTTCCCATTGAGTTGGGCCAAGCCGACCTGAGTCGATTCTGGATTTGGCCCATTTTTTCCCCTAAAAATCTTTAAAAATAAAAATGAAAAAGGGCATCCCTGGAAGTGGTTGGGAATTGAAGGGTTTTTAAATATAGAGGTTGAGAAGTGGAAGGGGTTGAACGAGATGGGATTTGAGAAAAGAAGTTGAGTTCGACTTGAAACTGGAAGAGGTTGGAAAGTAAAGGGGGTTTTAAATATAGAGCTTGGGAAGTGAAGGGAGTTTTAAATAAGAAGGATTGAAAGTGAATGGGGTTTTAAATATAGAAGTGAAGGGGGTTTTGGATTTTAAATATAAAGGTTGGGATGTGGAAGGGGGTTTCAGATATAGAGGTTGGGAACTGAAATGAGGTCTGAACTTCTAAATATAGAGGTTGGGAAGGGGAAGGATGTTTTAAATATAGAGGATGTGAAGTGGAAGAAGTTTTAAATATAGCCAAACAACCACTTTAAATAGGACTCAGCCAAGTCTGAGTTGGTACTGACCCGTCTTACTAGTGTGAATCCAAGCTTTCAACCTTGAAGAGCATAAAGCCAAGACCTATTTGTAAACATAATTTGCGTAGGAAACAAGATGATTTACAACAGTAAACTGGAATGTAATGTATGTAATGGCAAGGCATCTCATTATAGTTTGCATTTTTGGATTTTGTATGTGCGCGTGCTTGTGTGTGTGTGTAGAGCAAGGCTCTCCTATGCTTGCAACTTATGTTATCCTAAGCTGAAACAATGCTGGTCCCACGAATCAAAGTTGATTATCTCTATTTTTGACATGATGGAACTGGAAAATCCAGTTCTGATTGGATTTATCTTGATTTTTGAGACGATGATTTAAGGCAGTTTACGATGGAGATGATTTTGCAGACCGTTTTAGCTTAGGATAACATAAGCTGTAGATTAGAAGAGCCATATATATATATATATATATATATATAGGATTAGAGAGAGGGGAACCTCTATGGTGAAAAAAAATATGCAGGCCATTTAAACATTACAGCCTTTTTTGTATGGTTATAGAAAGCAAGCATTAAAGGACTAGAATAAACTTTTCTGATAGTTATGAAATGTATAAGAAAGCATTGAACAAGTTGAGAAAGTAGTACATGTTCAAAGTCTATAGCATATGATGACTTATAATAATAAATTGGGAACAAAAGAAGGAGACATATTTTCAAGCTTGCAAAACAAAATTAAGAGGAGAGAAGTAAAGACTGCATGTCAGATGTAAAAAAAAGCAATGACCAAAAGATTTCATTGAAGGGCAATAATATTAAATAAAGGAGGAGAGAATATTTTAACAAACTTTTAAATGAAGATCCTATAGGAGGCATAGGACCAATAGAAGATACTCAGTTAGCAGGACATACCTTTTTATTGAAAAATTAAGGTAGCATAAGTGAAGAAAGTATTGACAAAAGTGAAAACAGGAAATGCTACAAGGTCAAAAGGCATTCTGATAGAGACTTGAAAATGCTTAGGATAACTTGGATGGGTTTGGTTAACTAGGCTCTTCAATAAGTTATTAAGGACAGAGAAAATGCCTATGAAAGAAGTATTTACTACCTATATACAAGAACAAAAGGAGATATGCAAAGTTGCACCAATTATCATGGGATTAAACTTAAAAGTCGCACTATGAAATTTTGGTAATAGTAATGGAGGAAAGACTATAGACAAGAGGCCAAGATAACTGAGTATCAATTGGGTTTCATGAGGGGCAGCAATTATGGAAGTCATCTTCTCACTTAGGCAATTAGTGATAAAAACCAAGAGAAATAAATAAAAAAAAGTCTTCGTATGGTCTTCATTGATTAGAGAAAGCCTAATAAAAGCACCTAGGGATTTGATTCGATGGGTTTTAGATAAAATGGATGTCCCAAGATGTTAAATTGACATCATTAAAGACATGGACATTAAAGACATGGACAAGGAAGCAGTAGCGAGTGTGAGAACTACTTCTAGAGATGGGTGAATTTCCAGTGACCATAAGTTTGCATCAAGATCAGCTTTAAGCCCTTATCTCTATACTTATTATGGATAAGTTAATTAGTCATATTCAAGAGAAGGTACCTTGGTGTATATTGTTTGTAAATGGTTTAGTACCGGTAGAAAAATAACAAGATAGCGTGAATGCAAAACTTGAGAGACGGTGAGAGGCATAGAAATTAAGGGCTTTAAAATAAGTCATACAAAGACAGAATATGAATTGAAACTTCATTGTAGATGTGCAAAAAGTTGAAACTCCTATGGAAATTGAAGCTCAAGAGATACCACAAAAGAGATTCATCTTATATCTTGGCTCGATAATTCGTGAGGATGGAGATATAGAGCATTGTGCCGAACATAGGATAAGAATAGGATGGTTGACGTTGAGGGTTGAGGCTCATCTTATATCTCGGCTCAATAATTAGTGAGGATGGAGATATAGAGCATTATGCCAAACATAGGATAAGATCAAGATGGTTGATGTTGAGACTTCCTTCTAGAGTGCTTTATGATGGTGTATACCAACAAGAATGAAGGGACAAGTTTACAAGACACCATCTATGATGGAGCAGAATGTTGGCCAATCAAGAAAACAACAAATGCACAAAATGAATGTAGTAAAGATGAGAATGTTGAGATGGATTTGTGATAAAAATAAGAAAGATAGATTCAGATGAGCGCTTTTGGGAGAATTTCAGGGTCAATAGTCGATAAATTAAAACAAACTCATTTGAGTTGACTTTGTTTAGACATGTTCATACAAGCCAGCGACGACGCCATTGAGGAAAAGTTTTCCCATGTAAGTTAATGGCCCACCAAGGAAAAAGGGTAGGTCGAAAGAGAATATAGATCAAAGTAGTAAGGACATATTTAAAGAAGTGCAACCTATCTAAGGATTTGTCTGAGGATAGACTCCAATGGAGAAACAGAATTCATATAACCGACCCCAACACAGTTGTGACAAGACTTTAATGATGATGTTGATGATGATGAATCTTTTTGGGTCGAACAATGGATATCCTTAACTAAACCTAATGTAAGAGACAGCATACCGTTTCTGCTCCATAACAAGAACCACAGTATGTCTCATTGTGATCAAGTCTTCCACCATGCTTTTGCAAAGGCCTTTCAATCTGAAATTAATATAGATGAGCTCAACAAGCAAATCTGAGAAGATAACCAGTTCTATCAGATGCAAAACGAATGGGAATTCATGCAAATATGCAAATTTAAAACTAAAAGGAAAAACAATTCATAATGCAGGCGCTATGGAACAGCAATAAGAAGTTGTCTGAAGTTTGAAAGACAGCATAACGTCAGATGGCATAGCCTGCTACTGCTACATGTCCTATTTTCACCAAGCAATATCGGATAACAATGTAGAAAATGTTTTCAATTATCAGGGTTTTTTTTATAAAATATATATATATATATATACACAATGTTCACAATGAAGTTAGTGGAACCTACATGCATGTCAAATCATCAAAACCAAAGAAAGTTACAGACCTTGGGTGCACCAATTCCATCTTGTCTTGACTCAATCACATTATCATGTTGATCTATTCTTTTCTTTATAATATCATGTCTCTGCAAGAAAACAGAACTTAGGTACGAGGGCCAATGGCACGTTCAAAGCACTTAAAGAGCTGGAGTTATAAAAAAGAAAAGAAAATATTGCCCTCTTGCAATCAAATTCATTTTAAAAAGTAAGTTTGATGTAATTTGGAGATCAAAAAATAAAAATTCATATCATTAATGAACTCAACTATAAAGTCAAAATGTAACAATCATACTATGTCATAATGTTGCTCCCCACTGATATCCATTGCATCAACACTAAGCAGTGAGCATGCAAGTGCCGGAAAAGTAACATCAAACTGCACAGCCACAAAAATATAAAGCTTCAGTTCATATATTCAAAACCACAGGCGGAACCAAAACAATATGCATTGCCTCTTACAGAACTGAAATAGAATAGGAGCTTAATTTTAGAGGACATTTTACAAATCCAGTTGGAAAATGCAATTAAAATTCTTTAACTGATACACTCCCATCAGTTTCAACAAGTCTTTGCATTGTGCTTCAAAAATTTTACTCTGTTTTTATCTATGATACACGGATACTTTAAAATGGGCAACCTATCGTGTCGTATCGTATCCGCTACTTCACTTTTTACATGTAAAATCCGTGTCCTTGTTGTGTCTATGGCGTGTCTGTGCCGTATCTAGGCATCATAGTTTTTTATCAGTATGTAATACTTTCATTCCAAATAAGGTAGAAAGTGTAACATCAAATATCAGAGAGAGAGAGAGAGAGAGAGAGAGAGAGAGGTTGGGCATGGACCTTATAATCAGAACTGTTTCCACAACAAATCACAGGATATCAGTATTACCACACTATTTTAACTGTAGGCTATGCATCTTTTAACATCATCTGAATGAAATGTGGAACAATGAATTCTATCTAATATGCATCTTTTAACATCATCTGAATGAAATGTGGAACAGTGAATTCTATCTACTAAACAGATTTTGCAAATATTATATATATATATATATAGAGAGAGAGAATAGTGAGGTGAAGCCCACATACTTACATTGACACGAAGAGTTTCTCCTCTTGATGTATCTACGGTCAGTTTAGACTCAGTGAATGCATTTAGATATAATTCTGCAGCAATGAAATAAATATCCGTGTCATCAAGAACAATATATAGATGCAAGGGCTTGAACTTAGTAGCAGTTGAAATATAAACTTCAACAAGAAATTCACAAACTCCTAAGCAAATATAAGTTTTTTACTTTTTATTTTTTGAATGGTAACTTTCATTAAAAGAAGCGAGCAGTACAAGAGAGCTATACTGGCAGGCTGAAAAATCAAAAATCACCAAAACAGGAACTATAAGCTTCTCCACTGTTTTCTTGTTGTGTTTATTGAAAGCAACTTTGTTTCTTTTTGACGGTGGTTTTTTTTTTTTTTGGAATTTTGTTGCCTTCTTGTCATTACATAACCTTTTCATTGATTTTCATCTTTTTTCTTTTTTTTTTTTAAATTGGATTAAGTAATATATATTTCTTACAAAAGATATATTTGCCTTGATGAATTGTGTACTATTGGTGCATCACATGACTCTTTAAGTTTTATGGGATCAACAATTTTTTAAGTATGTTGTATAAAAAAATAAATTTTGGTGGCCTATATTTAATGGCATTTTTTCAGGTAAGATTGCTTAAGGTGTCTTATATCTGATGGTAAATTCTACTCATCTACTATTTTTAATGGAGTTGATTGCTCGCCTATATAATGGTAAATTATATCATTTATTTCATTAATTTTAAAGATAGTTATTTCTGTCCTCTTCTTATTTTATTCTTCCCATTGGTATTTCATGGTTTTTTTTTTCTTTTTTCTAATCCTAATCCTATTCTCCTCATCAAAACAACTTTATAAACTTAATTACTTTCTTTACTTACCAAAAAAAAAAAAATTTCATTGCTCTACTATTTTCAGATAATCTGAATATTAAGTTTTAGCCATATATATAGTTGCTCCTTGTTCAAATTCATTATAGAATAATTTTGTTTAGTGATAAAGTCGCCAATCTTTTTCCTTCTTTCTCATTAAAATTATATATATAATTTCAATATTTATCATAACTATATATTTTGTAAAAAAAAAATTGACACTCCACATTACACCATCCACCTTATATTCTTTAAGTTCACTTATCATTTAAATGACTATTTTTAATTACTCAATTAATAATTTTTAAAATCTCACAGAGATGAGTTTTACACTTTAATTTTCTTAAAATACATGAAAATGTAATATTAAATTCCAAATATTATGCATTTTAAAAAAATTTGTTGTTTCCTTATGTCTTTTCTAGTGTTTCATTTTTATGTTTTTGAAGAAGATGAGGGTGGTACTAGGGGTGAAAATCTGGCACGGCACGGCCCACTGAAGATGGGCCCGGCTCAGGCCCGGGCTGGGCCGGCACGGACCATGTAATTAAGCGGGCCGTGCTGTACCTGGCCCAAGGGCTCTGGGGTCAGCCCAGCACGGCCCAGCGCACGACTCTGGTCGTGCCGTGCTGGGCCGGGCCCCAGTCGGGCCTGGGCCGTGCAGCCCGTGGGCGGCCCACATATCCCCTCTCCTTTTTTTAAATATTTTTTTTCTTTTTTTAGGTTCTTTCAGTCTTAGAGACTTAGACAATTAGACTCTTCACTCTTGGTCTCGGAGACTTGGACCAATTTCATTAAAATAAAGAAATTAAGAGAAATAACAAGTATAATAACACTAATGATATTTTGAAAAAATACATCAAATGAATTGTATTTCCTTGAAATAATAACACTAATACCCCCCCCCCCCCCCCCCCCCCCCCCCCCCATTTGACCATTTATAGCTACTGGAGGGGTTAAAAATGTAAAAAAAAAAAAAAAAAACCCATTTGACCCTTTTTTGAGTTGGGGGGGTGCAATTTTAAAAAAAAAATAGCTGTTGGGCACTCTGCGGGCCGGGCCCAGCCGTGCCGGGCCGCCCGCGGGCTTTGGGGCACTGGCCCAGCCCGGCATGGATTTTAACCGTGCCGTGCCGGGCCGTGCCTCGGGCCTGGCAGCCCTGGCCCAGCACGGTCCAGTGGGACTGTCGGGCCGGGCCGAGCCAGGCCATGCCTGTTGACCAAGTCAAGGGCCCAGGCACAGCCCAAGCACGATTTTTTCGTGCCGGGCCAGTGCTGGGCTTGGGCCGCCCGCCCAGACTTTCACCTCTAGGTGGTACCAATCCTTCAACCATTGACCTCTTATATGTACACCTAATCATGCAACCAGTGATACACAAGGAAGATTGGTTATGTTTCTTTTTCTTTTTATTTTTGAATGGTAATTTTCATGTTTCAATTTTAAATATAACAATTAAAGAAAACCCATTTTCTCATTCTATAATCAAACTTGTAACATAAAAAAACTTGTAACATAAAAAAACAAAATAAAAAATCTGAATGCTTCAAATTAGTTATTCTTCCTATTTGCAACCCCTCCGTTGTCGGTCGTTGTGCACTGCGATGTGTTTATTGCTAGTAATTTCACCAATCTCATGGGAACTTATACACAGTGCCTTTACCAAACAATAAGACATGGCTATCATCATATCATGATTAAAGGGGACGGCACAATGATCATGGAAACATTAGCAAATAGAGGTTGGAGATTATACACATTTGGAAGGGAAAAAAAGATTCAGGGACTGCTATCTCAAATTTCTAACTAGGACCCAACTTATGCACCCGTTCCACCAATAGAGTGGCTCATTTACCAGCACATTTGCTCTTCCCACTCATCACCATTTTCACCACTTTTTTCCTGCTAGATTGGCCTATTGGCTAGGAGTGATACTATCAACCTGAAGACCCAGGGATCGATCCTTAAACATGTGCTTTTGTGATACCAAGGTTCTAACACCAGTCACCCATAAGTGTGTTGGCATTTTCACCACTCATTTACCTTTCCCCATACATGCAGTTCTGTCACAGACTTCCCTTTTATAGATGCATCAGCGCTTTTAGCCCCAAAAAATAGCAATCAAGATAGGAAGCGAAATAAAAATGTCTAAGCAAATCAAATGGAAAAAGTCCAACAAATCTCTATCTACACATTGTCGTCTGTACAAGGATAATTCAAAATCAAATCTAGCTATGCGGAACATACACCCACATATTTTTTCCATGTAAGGACCTGTTCCAAATCAAGTTCTAACACACTCGCTCCAAATCAAGTTCCAAAAACCCTAATTGAACTCCGAATCAGACAAAAGATCCAATCTTTCCCCTCAAAATGCGGCAAATAACGCCCAAATCAGTGAAAACCGGCCATGAGAAGGAATTACAGCAGAATCTCAGGTACAACGATGAGAGAAAGAAAAAAAAAACAACTTTACCGAGTTCGGAGAGAAAGAGGAAGAGCATGACGATCGAGGATACGAGGGTGATTAGGCCACCCGAGAGGGTTCTGCTGTAGAAATCCTCGTTGATTTTTGGATAGGCGTCGAAATTCCGAACCTTGTTGAGGATTTCCATCTCTATCGTCTTCGCAAAACAAAAACCCTAGAAATGGAAGGGATTCGTCGGGGGTTTTCTCAATCTCTACTGTGCGCCATTTCACACGGATTTTCGCGGATAGCTCGACTTTGCATGTTACTGTACGCTTTGGCGTCCGGATCCCGTACCGTGCTGTAACAAATGCGTGGAAGTTGGAACTCCATCGTAGCCCCACGTAGAGGTAATCCGAACCATTGGGGTAATCCCAACCGTTTAATATGAAATATCATCGGCTCTAATCACATATTTTTATATTTCACTTTGATAAGAGTGTGTCCCACCATCAGATCGAGCATATGATTGAAAAATGTGACTCCATCTATGCATGGCATCACATGATTTTAATTCTCAATCGAATGGTGGGACCTGCTTATTAATATAAATTTTTAGGATGTATTATTGGGGGAAATGACCTTCATTTTGAAGGAAATGAAAATCTTCCTTCTAGAATATGGACTTTTGTTGACAATGCATGGACTTATAGAGATAGAAGAAATTACTATAACGACTATAAGGGCCTGTTTTTTACTGGAATTCTAGTAGTTGGGGTTTTCGAGACATGATATAACATCGTGTCCCCTTGTATTTTCAACTCCCCTATTTCTTTAAAAGAATTTATGAATTTCAATACATGATAAGTCCTAGTTGGCCTTTAGGAATTTCTCGATTTTGGAATTCCACCTTATCTAGGAATTCAAGAATTTCGCAGACAAAAATTTCTGGAATTTTAATAAATGAACAAACCCTAAATAACATGTTTTTTGACCTTTTTGATGAGGGTATGCCTGACACCTTTGACCCAACTAATAGAATTAATACCCGATGGCGCCCATTAAAACTACACAAATACACACCAGGGCAAATCAACGGCGGAGTCTGAACACAAGACATGGGAGAGCAAAGTCATGCCTCATGTAACTTCACCAACTCCCAAGTGGGTGACCAGATTACTTATCAGGCCCTAATATTAAAGCTTGGATTCGTACATTTGTCTGGAATTTAGGTCTGGCCCAATCTCATTGAAAAATTATAAATATATACTCCTTTGTGCCAATATGTCAGGCCTTTATCTATAAATAAGGCCCAGTCCTGGCCGCCGAAAATGCCCAGCACAACAACTGCCAAAATTCATACCAATGTTGGTGAGGCTTGGGCTGGTCCCAGGCTAGTGCAGTCCATGTGCACTTCTGCGGCTCTGCCAGATTCCAAACACCATGTCCTCATGGATTGGAACGTAGAACTGTCAATGATCCGAAATGCATCTAAACTCACAGGGCACTGTTCTGGGTGCAGTAAGGGTGCCAAGCATAGTTGTAAATTTCGTTTCGGACCCCATTTCGGTGTATCCTCAATAATGAAATATTTCGGTCATTTCGGAATTTCGGCTAAATATTTCGGAATTCTATTTATGAAAATAAAAAAAAATAAAGCACCAGGCCCAGGCTTCAACCCTTTCATAAAACCTGCCCCAAAGCAGGCCCAGCCTTATAACTAGCCCCATCCCCCAACCCCATGCACTAGTCCAAACCCAATCCCAGGCCCAGCCTCATGCACAGCCCAAACCCACCCCCAGGCCCGCCTCATGCACAACCCACACTCATCAAGAAGTGTACAGCTGTCCCACACTTTTCTACACTTATCTAGAAGTGTACAGCTGTCCCACACTCATCGATCACTTCCTCTTCCCAACCCAAATCTCGATGCAGACTTGCAGAGAGCCAAAAGCAAACATGAAAGGAGGGAAAAAAAGGAAGAAAGTAAGAAGAGAAAGAGACAGAAGGAAGAAGAAGCTAAGATAAGGATGAGTCGATGAGATAAAGAGAAGATGAGATAATGTACATGGGATGGCGACGGCGAGGCAGGGTCGTCTGCGAGAGAGGACATCGAGCAGACGATTTTCAGCCCTCTTCCTTTCTCTTTTTTTCTTTCCAGCAACCTCCCATCTCTTGCCCTTCTTCCTATTTTTTTTTTTTATTATTATTATTATTATTATTATGCTAGGGCCGCGTTTTTCTTAAAAGAAAAATGGAAAAACAAAAAATCCAGACCATTTCGGGAGAAATCTGTGATTTTTGGCCGAAAAATCCGATATAGTCCGAGATCCAGGCCGAAAAGTTTTAGCATGTGTATCGTTTCGGTTGCATGGCCGAAATGAAATTTTTCGGCCATTTCGGCCGAAACGAAACGGTATTAATAACTATGGTGCCAAGCCTTAATCAAAGTCAAAGGCCCAACACGGGCCTTAGTACCCTGATTCTAGCTCACCAATATGTGTCATGAGAAAATAGGACTCATGGCGTATCTGTAATTAGAGGTGCACAAAAAATCTGTTGATCCGTAATATTAATCCAATCCGATCTGGTCCGTGGATTTTTAACCGAACCAAAAGTAAACGTATTGGTAACGGATTGAAAATCTTTTAATCAGTTAGCAACGGATCGGTGACATATTTCACCCTCAATCCGATCCCATCCGTTGATATTACATATAAATAAAAAAAACTTAAGATGTCTAAATATAACTTAAGAGGTATAAATATAAAAGAAGAAAAAACTTCAGGGGTCAAAATATAATTCACTTTTATATATAAGTATAACAAATGAAGGCCTAAACCAAATTTCACCCCAGTCTTGAGAGCATACTCTTCAAATTTTCTTTAACATTAGATTCAACGGATTTAACGGATTAATCCGATCTGATCCGGTCCTCCACAGATCAGATCGGATCGGTTTTTAACAGCCACGGATTGGTGACGGATTTCAAATCCATCAATCCGTAGGTAACGAATTGGTGATGGGTGTGGCCTAATCTGCACCAACCCAATCTGTGTACACCCCTACCTGTGATGTCCATCAGTCCCATATAGCTTGATCATATATGGATTTAGCCCTCTACTTGAAATTCAGATCCACCACAGTGATTCCGACGGGAGCAGAGTTTGGGCCCTTACTATGTACACAGAGAGATGTGATACAAAGGGTTGGGAGTTGGGACCAAGCAAATATGGGCCCTGACAAGAATCAGCAGAAGGAGGTCTGCATGAAACTAATTCTGACATCAGCAAAGGAGCATCTCTCTGGTTACAAAAGGCAAGCAAGGGAGAGTGATGAATGCACAGAAATGAAAGAACTGCAATGTTTTATTGCTACCAGATCCTTTAAAAGTAGAGTGAAAAACCACATAACCAAAGTAATAAAATAATAATGTTTCACAAACAGTAGCCAACCAACAGACCCATATCTAGCTCCCAGATTCATTTGTTAAGAATAACATTGTTTTTCATGGTGTATTTATTTGAGCTCTGCATTCACCATATGAGGAACCTCAAAAAGACCATTTATTATTCCTCTCCAAATTTACAACATAAATGGTGAGTTTAATTCCCCTAAATGCTTCATGGTTCTTACTCTAAACCTTTGAAAAACAAATTAAAGCCAAGCTAAAAAAAAGGGGGAAGGGGGAAGGTGGGGGGCGGGGAGGGGCGCGGGTTTGGATTTAACTCAAAATTTCGAGTGGTAAAATATTCTAGAAGAAGGATGATCGTCCATTCTCTTAATTTTTAACAGCATAGAAGTTGGAACTTGGAAGGCACACTAAAAGTTGACCTTCTTTCCCCTGCCATTTCCGACGATCAGTATCAGCATGATTTGAAGAGATTGAAGCAATTGCACCAAATGCCGATTCCAATTTCAAAGCCTTTAAAAAATGTAGAGGAATAATTGACAGAGTCATCCATGAAAATATTCATACCAATCGCAATTTGAGGTAACATGCAAAGAAGAGCCTTTTGCGGATTCAACAGAACCATCCTGCTCAGTCTTTATGGTTAAGAAAATTGCCGATTACTGTGACATTTGATCATATCTCTGATGTGCCTCCTTGATCGACTGCTGAAGATCTGCATACATCTTTGTGGATGCATCAGCAAAGTCGGTCAAATGACTGAAGAATCCTACCAAACTCGACTGTAGACCTTGGAAACCGGAATTCCAATCCACTGTTGCTTCGTTTCTGTCAATTTGAACTGTTTTATTACCGTCATTGACTTCCCATGACCTTGATGAGAAGGTCAAAGTCGGTTTCTTTCTGTGTGTTCTCGCTGGCAGTGGTAAGAAAAGAGTAGTTACCATTATAAGCTCTGTTATAGAATCTGCTACTGCCACTTCCTTCTCCAAATTCTCGAGTCCCTTTAGCCAATCACGGCAAGTGACGAATACCGGAGGTGCAACAAATCGCCTGGGTGAGAATGGCATTTGTCTTCCCCTTGAAGACTTTTGCTGTAGAGGAAAGACGCATGAGAGAAGCCAACTGTTTATAGCATGCAAGTAGGACTTATGTACACTGATCAATTTTGTAAAGCTTGAGCAAAGAGAGTACAGAACATCCTCAAGATGGATGGCTGCCTGCCGATGGGATTCTGATTGGATGGAGATCTTGGTGCTTCCATTGATATACGCTATCGAAATGATGTTCAACTGAAGCTTGTGGCTTTCAAGCATCATCTCCCACATTTGACTTAAACTGCAGTTGGCAAGGGTTAGAAGCGATATATTTCAAAATCAAATGTGAAACATTGGATGCATTAAAATTTTCACTATTGCTATATTATATCTGTTGATGCATGCATGCTATAACTTGATTTTTCAGCAAGTGGTTCATGGATCAGTTATCCAAACATTGATATGACCATCCATGCACCAAAAATCTCCAAGATGAAGTACGTCCAACTCTATAAATCTTCAATTGTTGGTTACCAAATAGAGTTCAAGAGCATTGAAACTAAAACAGATAAATAGGGATATTCCAAGATACAAGATTTTTCTGAGCAGAGCAACCTACATAGCAAGAAACCACAAAACGTCTAAATTACGAAAAACATCTTAATCCATTTTCCTTCTATTTCTTTTTTTTAAATGCTATTTGTATTCAATCCAATTATAATAATGTGGATAAGTTTTCTCGGTCTTGGTTATTACTTTAGCACAAAATCATATCCAGGTTTCTTTTTCTTTTCAAGATAATACGTATATTACTTCTGTTCTTCTCAATAAGCTTTCCAAGTCTTCACAGCTGTAATGCTGTCTATTTCTGGTGGCATGAAAATTTGAAGTCACATTACGTGGAATGTTGTTGCTGCAGCAGATCATGTCTGGCAATAGTATTGATGCTGATTTGGGATGGCAAAGGCAGAAAAGCAGTATCGCTCTCATCTAAATGTGGATTCCTATCTATTCTCATGAGACCCAGGTTTACATGGAACAGACTACAGATAATTATTTATTCTGCCATAATATGCAACTTTACATCCAAACATGGCCTTAGTTAATACTTGTAAACTATGCATCAATTTATCATATGACGACAGTATAAACTTGCCAGCATGCTGGGTTTTGCTTTGTTAGATACCCAGTGTCTACCTTGCCACACAAACTGCATACATATCTTAAAGAGGTCAAAAAAGATAAGGGTGCTCCACAGTGAGCAAGTTTCTATTCTAGTCATTTGTGAGTAACACGCACTTCGAATAAGCAGTCCCTTATAATCCTCACTTGTGATGGACTATAATTATAAGTTTTTTTCTTTTCTTTTTTTGACTGGTAATCCAATTTCATGTATGGTTAATTAATATATGTGAAATCATATTAAATTAATATATCTGAAATCATATTAAACAGAGAAACACAAGATGGCCAAGTGGAAAGGGCCATCTCATCTCACAAAGGCACCCAGGGATCGATCCCTGGGTGTGTAGGTTGCTTCACAAGTTCTGTACCACTGTCCCATCTTAGCCAAAAAAAAAGTCATAATAAACAAGATGCCTTTCTAATCACTCCAAAATTAATACCACTATGCTCACTAACATCCGTTGTAGAATCTACAACAAACATGTGAATGCAACTTTCACTGCCATAGGCGTTGTCATTGGTTCATGTTATGTAAACCGGGAGGATAAAGGCTCGTTTCCCTAAACTGTAGTGTGCAACCCACTCAAGTACAGAGAAAAACAGTCACAATCTACTGGGTATAAACATAAGGGTTCTAGTAATTCTCTCTCTTTTTTTTTTCTTTTTTTTGCTGAAGGGTTATAGTAATTCTTGTATTCAACCTTTTTTTACTTTTTCACTTCTGTACTCATATGTACAGATGGGGCATTCAATTTCGTCTTTATTGTATGTATTATACTATTATTTATAAACCATGAGGCTCTGTAATGAGTTACCACGATGATTTCAATCCGGAGCCTCAGATTTCTATTCCTTAGGAGTTCTTTGAGATTTGAGTTTATTTCTAGCATTAACATTGAGCAGACACAGACTAACCCAAAGACAACATTCAGTGCATTCAGGTCAGTTAGACACACCAAGTATTTGGTTTTGGTCACAAAACATGGAATAACATGTCAACTAATATGGTTCTATATGGGTCTACTTTCTGCCCCTTCCCAAATGCAATGTGAAACAAAGATTAAAAATCACTAACATCCATATGAAATAAATCTTAAGAGTACTAGATTTTGAGGTTGACATACACAAGTTAAAAGTTAAAACAATGTAAGCAATAAAAAATGAAAAAAATACATACATACATATATCTCAAGTTCTTTAGATAGAAAGAAGCAAATGGGAAATGGTCATGGTAAAAAATGTCACACTTTAAATTCATATTTGATGATATAAGAAATGGTTCAAATTTATGCTCTGTGACCCACCGCCTTTCCCCTACTTCCACCCTATGGAAGACCCAAAACGAAACGGCAAATAAGAAAACATACCCTCCAATCAATTCCTCAAGTTGTGGTTGAAGCTCTTTGTCCCTTAACTCCTCAATTTTCTTTGATATTGAGTTGATACGGTAAATTGCAACTGTGATCCTTGAGTGCAGATCCTTGACAATGGCACGGGTTTTATCAATCTTGTATGGGCTTTCTCCTTTTGAATCTTGATGTCTTAACAGTTTACACTTTCTGTCATACTGCCTTCTGATGATGCCACTTGCCTGAAAGTAGAAGGGGGTTGCAAAGTATTAGGATTTCCAAATACGTTGCTATGTGTTTGATCTCAGTAGGTGAGCATTTTGGAGAAATTGCAAGACTATAATGAAAAATAGGATTTCCCACCCATTTCTTGGGGTTGTTAATATTACATACAAACCTCCATTATAACAAGAAACTAGGGTCACTTATTTATAGGATCTTAACACTTGGATTTAGTTCACAGTCAGAGGATCTTATCACTTAAAATTTAATTTATGAAAGAATATCAAGAAGGAAACTTGGGCATAAGCATTGTAAAGGTCTGGAGCTTGGAGGTCTGTTTGAGGAGGGAAAACCCTCCCTCAAAGTTTCTCCTTGCTTTTCCCTTGGTGAACACCTCGTCCTGGTAGTGAGGCCTAAACAATCTAGCCTTGCCTCGAGATCTATATGTTGATGTGGAACTCCCACTTATGTGATACGCCAAACAATGCATCAAATATCATATCAAGAATAACCTGATCTTAGCAATGCAAGGTGGGTCGAGTGCTACTTTTATACAAATCTAAACTTTGTTCGTCAAACCTTCATGGCCAACTGCCTCTATGACACCAACCCTCCTTTCTTTTATGCTTGGAATTGGCAAAATGCCCAGAACGGCATGTTGTGAACTTTATTTCTAGCAGGATATTCAGAAATGAAATCAAGAAGAGGCATGCAAGGGACCAACACAATGCTCACAAAACATTTGCTTGGAGAAAGGGACTGTCAAAGGAAAGGCTGGCAATCAAATCAATGGATTAAACCCATCCAAAGAGGCAATCAAATGGACCTCGAAGGGTCCTGAGGTCACAGATCCATATTGTTGACTTGCATTAATTCCTGTCACTAACTAAAGGCATTTGGCTACCTTAAAAGCATCATAGATAGTTTTCAAGGAACACTTCGTTGGATATGTAGTATTTCATAAGAGAACCAACAATAAAATAATAATAATAATAGTTACAAAACTACATCTAACAGAGAGAACACATATAACTTAAATACTTGATAAAAATCTAAATTCAATCAAGAGAGATAGAAGCCACATTTCGCTAAACATTGCATACATCATTGAAAAATTCAGTTACCTTGATTTCATCATAAAGCTTTCTTTCCCATGCATACAATCTTTCTAGTGTTGAGGCATGACTGCCCGAATTCATGCAGAAGTTGTTGAAAAGGTTATCGCTGCTACCATCAACATTGTCTTTTAAAGTGGAGACAAGAGGATTCCTAAATGATGAAGAACGTGATGATGCTGACCTATGCCAAGTTAAGTACTTTACAGCATTTTTGGCAGGCTCTATGTAAACAATAAAGAAATTAGATGTATAACAGAAGGTCCACAACACTAAAATAACAAATAACTTGACATGGTCATGTTGCTATAAAACACTGGAATGAGGTAAACAGAAATGCTAACATATCTTGCAGTTCTTGATAAATCGTGAAGGATGCATTTATCGTAAAAGTATTAGTTCAGTAAAATACATAGAAAGTAGAAACTATATCTGGACAAGAGGGTGCAAATGATCATTGACCCAAGGAAAAGCATAGTATCCTTGGGCTTAAGTTTATACAAGTGGGCCCCTGGTGCTGATGATGGAGATCGTCATTTTGATGGGTTCTACCATGGATAGACCATGAACCCATAATAACCCAGCCATACAAATGTTGTCCTTTTTCCCATCACACGTAAAATGTCTTGTCCATTATCTAAAGACAGGGCACGGAGACAGTGAGAATGGCCAAATTGTAGGCCCTATGTGGAGAAACTCAGGTTTGAGGACACTGCACATAATCTAGGATTGAGGTATGAATCATCCTTGATAAATACATAGAGGGATAGTATTAAAAAAAAGACACTATAGAAAGATATGAATGGATAGTCGTTAAAAAATAAAATAATATTATAAAACACTTGTCATTATTGATAAAAAAAAAAAAAATAAAGATATAAGAGCAAGAAAGAACTAGGACTGTCCTAATAAGCATGTTAGTCTGAGTCAGCGATATATATGTGAATCCTAAATGGTTGGATCGGAAAGATCCAATGATGATAGTTGATTACATATAACCTAAATTTTAAATCAATTTGACAATCATAACCATTGAATCAAGGGCATTCCAAGTGGCCATTTGGGCCATATTGTTCAAGGCATCTATTTTGAAGACCTATAATGAGATAATTCATGTTGAATGACAGCAAAATGGAGGTATCATTTGAGCCATATACTTTTATTACATAGAACATGCAGAGAGTCTTGATCAGATACAGTGAACCCATTCGTGCAATGAAGGTGAAAAGGCTGAAGATGGCCCACCTCACTATGGGGGGGTGGGGGTGGGGGAGGGGCGCATGTGTAGGGGTGTCATGTGAATGGGTGGCATGCATGAAAAATCACCCCCACTCAAGATCCCTAGCCTTGTAATCTGGGCCCCACTTGTTTCAGCCACTTAAAATCTTTGAAGTTGGATCACAAGGTACTCAGTGTAGGGGATGAAACTTTACCCACCTCCCATCCAAGTGGTCCCTTACACTATTACACATCCCACCCAACCCAAGAATTGTCACTTACCATTGCACGGATGAGCTCCTCACCCCACATCATCCCACATCAACATACCAAACACGCTACTTGTACTATGGTGCGATGTGCAATGGATGGTTTGACCTTAGAAATCAAGGTGCAGTGTAAAATGGATGGTTAGAAATCAAGGGGATTCCATGGATTAAACATGGAACTATCTTTTTAGTTTCCTTTGATGATAATAACAATTGAATCAAAGGTCTTGCAAATGAACAATGGGTCCAAATCCTTCAAGACATCTATTTTGGATTCCTGATGGTTATGGGCATTGAATCAAGACAATACTTGAACCATATGCAATTAATTGAATGGCTTCCCATTCCAACCATCCAACATATATTAATTAATGTGCACTGAAGTGGGCCACACAATGTGGTTTGTACTACAGCAGAGTACAACAGTACAACTTGATGGATTTGATAATTTCTCTTTATAGAAACAAAAGGGACCGGCTGAAACATGAAATGAGCCAGAAGGTAGAGAAATGTGTGAAGAACATTTGTTTTATCATCGTAAATAAATGAACAATAACTTATAACAAAAGACCAATTCAACTATCATATAAAATATCACTAGGAACCAGTTATCAACTCTCCCATATTTGATCAGTAGAGGAAGCTACAGTGCCCAATTTTATACAGAGGAAATAACCATAGAAAGAGAGGGGGGGGGGGGGGGGGGGGGTGGGGGGGTGGTGTGTGTGGGTGGTGGGGTGTACAAACTATAGGTAAAGAGAGAAAAAGAACCCTTTCTAGAAAGATTGACATGATTGTTGACTCAACAAAAACATGTAAATCAAGGTTCTATTGACTGCTAACCATGCTCAACATGATTAATTCCAAAGCACAAAAACATAGTCAACTAATCAAGTCATGACTCATGACCTTGAATCACTTTAGCATCAATCGCTTTACAAAGAGGAAAATATGGACATTTCTGTGTCACTATTTCAAGGGCACCATGTTTAAAACCTCATATTTGTGCCATATCTGAGTTGCATGGATGAAAGTAGTCACCTGTCACAACTAGAACCTGGATAAAGAAACTTACCTTGAGGAATTTGTTCTGGATCTTCAAGACAAACAAGACAGGTTCTAAAAAGAATAGAAGCACTTGATGTCCGAGCTGCCAAATATAATTGTCATTACAAGCTCCCACACAAACTTCAAATAAAAATTCAATGAGAAAAGAGACTACAGTAACAAGAATGGTAGCAGGAATGAAAAAATCTGAAGTCTTCAAATTGGCTAATTAGATTTATAGGAAAATCTGACGTGTGGTGAATGGGGTACTATAAAAGGCCATATCAAGAGAAGCCAAGGTTTTTTTTATTCTACAGCAATTGTGCAGTGGCAAGTGGCATCCACCATTCAGAAAAACCAACCCGAGCAACTGGTGGGCATCATCATGGGATGAGTCATATATTATAGTGTCTTCCTTATTTGATGATCCTAGGATTCCATCTGGTGTCCTTAAAATAAACCATCATGCCAATGTCCCCCAGTTGATGAGGCCAGAATTTGATAGTTAAGGTAATATGGTGGGGGAGACTTTTTAGAACCAAACACAATAGGGTTATATCACAAAAATTGGGATGCATGTGTACAGCTAGTAGGCTCAGTAAACAATTCAACTGTATATTTGCTCGAGAATGAGAGCTTCCTACAAGACCAGATGAATACTAGAAACAAGAAAGATGACTGACCTTTTGTTTCAGGGAATATTGGACGGTGGTGGTTTACCTTGTTTGCCTCAAGCATCCTTGGAACCACATTGCCAGATTCAGAAGCCTTGATGAAAAGATACTCAATTTCTTTTACGCTTGATAAGAAATCTTTTGGTGCAAGTTTATTCTGAGAAGCGGGTTCTTTCTCCATTCCTCTGTAATCATTATCAGGATGGGAAACTAGATGTGTTCTTCTCATAGGTGTAATATCAGGAGTTTCACTTTCCCCACCAGCATCATCCATGCTTCCCTTAGCCATCTTGTTTTTTATATCTAAATGATCAGTTTTTTCAGTTATACTTCTGAGTGATTGCAATATAGGAGATACATTTGACGAATAAGAATCCAACCCGTCATTCCGATTGTTGGAGCTTTGAAATGGCAGCTCGTCAGAAGGCTCAACATATTCATCATCAGAGACCTCAGGCTTATATACTGCTGCCCTTCGAATAAAGGCAACCCTTTCCCCTTCCTCTTCTGTATCAGGAATATCCTCCTCTTCCAAATCAGGAATGCCCTCCTCTTCTCTAAGTCGTTGGATATCATCAGTATTCTCAAATTCATGGTTCAATTCTCTCCCATGACTAAAAGAGAATTGGTCATCAGTTGGATGAAAAAGGCCAAAAAAATCCCATCCAGGAGTTCGTGGGTGCGGGGATGGAACTTCAAATGAAGGTCGTTTTTCAGCAGATCTAGGCATATGATTCTGAGGAGTACCCGAAGAAGACACTAAAGTTGCTGTTGCTGCTACAGGTGGTCTCTCCTCAACCGTTGCCAAAGAATTCCCACCAGTTCTCACGTAATTCACATGAAAGTGGCCAGAGGGAGAAGAAGCTGCTGGTGAATGGGATTCATCCTGTTCCACATGCTGTGACAAGGATGAAGTTGAGTATGAGAATTGCGAAAGTGACTTGTCTGTTGAAGCAAGCGGCCCAGTATTTGCCGAGGTGGAAGTGTACAAAGAAGATTCCACTGGAGGATCAGGTTCCACAAACTTTCTTAGTGCAGTTCCTGTGTTTTTTAGGGACCGGATATAGGCAATGTGAGCTGCTGCTAGCGAGCACCTTCCATCAAGTGCTTGTCTAACAAAGCGTTTTCTTCCTCTACATAATAGTAGAGCCTTGTCATCTTCTAATTTAGAGATTGCAACCCCCATTGTCTGAAAGAGAAATGCTCTCAATGAGCTTCCTAGACTGAGAACAGTTAAGCTTGCTTTGTATAACTGAGATGTATTTCCGAAAAACTAAAGAGTCCCTCATATGTTGAAAAAGGAATAGCAGATTAAACTGGAGGAAAAAAATGCCACTAAAAGTTCAACAGGGAAGGGAAAAATAAAAACAACTCACAACTAGACATGAAAATTGCAGAATTATCATGTTAGACAATGTTCCTGCATCTGATTTCACTCAAATTGCAGGAATTTCATAAAATTTGCCTTCCTATACAAAAATTAAGGCTATAATTAGAAGAAAAAAAAAAAAAGATTCCCATCACTTCCAGTCTTGCGACATACAAGCCGGTAAAATTCATAAATCACTCCTTAAACATCTATATTTCATCAGATTAATCTCTGAAATAGAAGATTTAAAAATATTAGTACCAAATTTTCACATGTTACTTTCTTCAAATACTCCCAAACCTTATAAATTAAAAAGATCCATTTCATAACACCAGATTTTTACTACCATGTAGGAGAATGCTTACACTATCAAATCTCTCTCAGAAGTAATAACTTTTTGAGTAAATTCAAAAATAAATAAATAAATGTCCAAAAAAAAATCAATACCCTTCCTCTGCCTTCCAACAAGGAAAGTGGAAAAAAAGAATGAATAAATGAGCACACATCCCAAAAATCAAACAAGAATGAAACTATACTACATATAAACAGAGTCGATAAAACAAAGAATGACATATATCTCAGAATCTGCACATAAAAATTTTAAGCAACCAAAAAGAAGTCCATAAGTTAAATTTACAGAACTTAAAAGCAAACAACTGCAGCATTGTAAGAAAATCACATATCACATAAGCATGTTTAAAACCTTAATCTCATATCTGTTCCCACATATCCACCACATAAACAGTCGGTGGTCAAATCTCAAATTTCAATATGATCAGAAGAACAACAGTGAAAAAACAGATGCAAATCTAATTCACAGAGGTCTGAAAGCAAGATACTAAAACCCATATGCAATTTCAAAATAATAATTGAAAGGTTCAGTTTCGAAAAATTAGAAGAAAAAAAAGTAACCACCTCACTTTCAAGTTTAAAGGAAAAAAATAAAATAAAAAATATGCTTATGGTAATAGTTTAGAGATTAAATTTGGCCAACCAACTGAAGAACCAAATTTACAAAAAAAAAAAAACTGAGAAACATAAAGGAGAAATTAATTTTAAAAAAAGGAAACATGCTGAAAAGCCTCATTCTATATGTACATATGGATTAAAAAAGTAGGAAAGGAGTAAAAGACCAATTCATTAAAAAATAAAATAGGATACAAAAATTCAAAATTCTATGTATCTACTTCACAGAGAATAAAGAAAATGACAAACAAAAAATTAAATTGAAGAACCCCTAAGACTAAAAAGAAGAAGATAAAAACAAATTGATGATGAATAGCATAACTCATAGATTTCCATACCATATAAACCCACCATTCCAGAACCCCAGTAAAAGCAGACCCAGCTCAAAGAGATGCTAAAGAAACAAACCAGCAAACAATGATCTAATACTAAAAGATTAACCAACTTCTGAAAAAAATTGGCATCATCTGTGAATCTAATTACTAAAAATTAATATGAAAGACTTTTAAAATTAAAATATCCCATCAGTTTCAAGCCATCCAGAAGAAAAAAATGAAAAAAATTCAGATGACAAAATCTAATTAAAAATTGAATTAAATCAGACTTTTCACTATAAATCCTGATACTCCATAATGAATCCACTTCACAAACTTTGGAGGAAACACAAAGTCAAATTCAAGCCACCCAATAGATAAACACAAATTTCTAATGATCCGAAGCAACAGGTACTGGAATCAAATCAATCCAAGCATCTGACAAACACGCTCTGCAACTTTAGTTTCCAACTCTCCTTTTGTCTATTTTCATAAATCAACCAAACCAAACCAAACCACCAAATGACAAGAACCCAACACTTAGAAATTCCAATCTGTTCAAAAGCGCAATCACATACAGATACAGCTACAAAAACTAAATTCACAATCAAAACATAAAACCTGATCAAACTAAAAGCTCAAGCTACCCAAAGGAAAACCCAAAATGAATTCAATCAACATAAACTTAATCAAACCAAACCCACTCAACAGAAACAACACGTATCTCACAACATGAACAAGTCAAATGAAGAAAGCTTTCGATTCTGTTTTCCACCTTGTACTAAAGCGGTAACGATATGGTTCGTGCAAGGAAAATCATACCACCCAAGAACAGTTTGTGACTTTCAGAGAAGACCCAGATAAAAGAATCATGAGAACGGCACCTTTTACAGTTCACATGGCCATTTGGTCTTAGTTTTCATGCAAAAATAAGCAATAGGGAGGGAGAGAGAGAGAGAGAGAGAGAGGAGCCCACCCAGAGGTTTGAAGACTGAAAGGCAAAGGCCCTCGGTTTGGGTGTGGAGTAAGAGAAAAAGCTGACATTTGTAGAAGATCTTTAAAACAGTGAAGAAATGACCTTTGACAGTGAAATATCCCAAATTGCCCTTGGTTAAAAATATAAAATAGTGAAAGGCTCTCTGTCAATGAATCCACAACCTGCATGCTTCAACTTCTAAATTGATTCTCATTTCCATGCTTAAATCAACAACCATCATGCACATATCTAATGAAATCTTCAAGAATGTCTGCTTTTTGCCTATATTAAAATGATTAAAATTGCCCACTTGTATGTAATTTTATTTTATTTTTCACTCGAAAGGACTCAAAATCCATGCACTCTTTCTCGAACGGCTGGACCTACGGCGCAAATTATTTATCTCTTTATTTTGTATACTAATAATCGCGGCAGTTGTAAAGTAATAAAACATTTTAGAACTTAGAATTATAAGTTAGAATAGCATGATTAGAGTGATAATTCTCCTATACTACTCCTTATTATGCATTATGTGAAACCCCGGGGGGAGCTTACTTGGCCTAGGACGACGGCTTGCATTCGGTGATTGTAGGTTCGAACTGCACTATCATACTGGGGCTACATGGGAGTTTACCCGGCTTCCCTCTGGGCCCGGAGGGATTAGTCCAGCCCAAAAGATTGAAAACCCTTCGTAGCAAAAAAAATTATGCATTGTATGTTTTCAAATGGTTATATATAAAAAGATGTAATTTTAGAGCAAAACAAATAGAGTAAAAGAGTCTTCTTCTTCATTAATATATTAAAAGTGGGCCTATCTTTCTAATGAAGGAAGAGATAGACTAAGAGTCTTCTTCAATATTAATAATATATTAAAAAGTGAACTTTCAGGGAAGGTTCTTGCTTGTTTTATTTATTTATTTTTTTCCTTTAACCTCCTTACATATTTTATATAATTTTAAAAACTGCCGCCTATATATGTCTACTTTTTAAAGGGTCTTTTTACAAGGAAAACAACTTTAGTTGCAACCATGTAACAAATGGCATTATAGACACTATAGACATTAACAGTTGGCGTCCTTGTTATGCCGGCACACTTTACTTGCTCTGGTGTCCTTCCCATGCTAACCACTTTGCTTGCTCCTCCCTCCCCTCTCATTTTTCTTCATGAAGCACCATCCAAGGGCAACTCATGCTCCCTTCCTTTCTGGGTCGCCTGGCGGCTGTCACTTATTATTGGATTGAATGTTGAAAAAAAAAAAAAAAAAGATCACTTCTAACATCATTAAATTCGAGGGTCATGGATGAAAGAGTTAGAGTGTTTCAATAGAGTTAAAGTTTTGCACACAAATCTTTTGATTCCCCACCTCCCCATGCACCCCAAATCCCCACGTCCCTATTTTGGCTAATTTGATCTTCAAGCACTCAAATTTTTCCTATTCAGCGAGGTTCAATACGACCACTATTTCCCCTCGCACTATAGTTCAAAACTTTCCTTCTTTGACACTCAGTGTTTAAGGAACATCAAGTTAGATTGATTATGAGCCCAAGTTATCTCCATCTTCAATCAATCAATAGTAAATCAATCATAAACAAGGAGAGAGACAATAATCTTCTCATCAATATCGGTCACTGGATCCACAACCAATTCCTTCAATCCAATGGAAGATTTCTTGCAATGGATATGAGTAAAAGCCCTTGAAAACAATCATAACCATTGATCAAGTTTCATTGGAATCATCAAGTTTAAGAATCCAATACATCCATCATTTGAAAGAAGTTTCTGGAATGATTGAAAGAAACAAGAGGAAAATAATCAAGGATGTCCAATGACGTCTTAGAATTGAGGTTTTCTAAGAAGCTTCCAACCTTATCCTTGACCTTAACTGAGCGTCAAAATAAAAGTTCCATTACAATTCAAAGTAAAGAACCTACTAAAAGGAAGGATCCAAATAAGGGTGAATCACATGGTGGTGGTTGTCGTGGATAGCACGGGCAAATGCGGTGACGCGACTTGTGTAGCGAGGGACTCTCCTCAGTGGAACCTGTTGACGTTGGGTCTCTATTGTCAACGATGGATTGATACCTGGGAGGGCTGGTTTCCTTACCTTTTCCTTGGACCATTAGGCCACTTGACCAAAAAATAAAAATAAAAATACAAATAGGAAGACCAAAATCGAGTGGACTTGTAATATCTTGATCCCACTCTAATTATGTTTAGTATCTAATTAATCTTAATTAGATGCATAATGTATGTTTTGAATGTATTTGGGCTTGATTAGGTAGATTAGAATAGGGTTTGACCATTGACTAGCTAGCATTATGACTATCGGGTATTTTGAGTTTATTGGGTCTTGCGTGTGTGTTTTCTATTTTTACAAGGATTTTGGGTGCATCTCATAGTTCATGAGTCATTTTTTAATTTCTATATTTTGACCCAACTCATTTGAGCTCATTTAAACCCATTTAGAAGCCAAAGCCCTATATTATAAATATTCATTATATTTTTGGACTTTCCTTTAAATATTAAAACTTTATGATATTAAAAGCTGGCTAAAAACCTAAACCTCATCTCTTTCATTTCATTCCATCTCCATTAACAAGAGGCACCTAAGGTTCCATTTCCTACCCATTCTTCATCATTTTCCTTGCTACCAAACACCAAATAGAAAGGTTTGAGAGTGTTTTCCTTCATCTTCCTCGAGCAAGAACCCATTTTCTACAAGTTTCATCATCTTCAAGCTCTCATTTGTACTTCTTGTTCCATTCCACTCTATAGGTAAGCAAAAATTTTCCCAAATCACTCCTTATTGTTCGAAGCAATGATTAAAAGTTTTTAGTAATGAATACTTGTTGATTTTGTAGCTCCTTCTTCAATTTTCACCATTGTAGGAGCTTGGTTGAGGTTCCATTTTGGGGGGTTTTTGCTTAAAACTTGGTTTTGAGTGAGTATAGCTTAGATTTCTATAAATTTGTGTCACAAGCACCTAAGGCAAGTAAACATTTATAAAATGTGCATGTTTTTCTCTATTCATGATTCTTGTAATGGATCTTATGTTAGATTACCTAATTTCAGCTCATGTTGTCTATTGTCCTAATTTTATTTAAATTTGTAAATGGGTGTAGTAATAACTTGATATTTCTTTTGGACTTTATTTTGATTGGGAATGTGTTTGATGGTTTGGAGTGGGTATTGGAGACTCCTTTTGTGCTTATGAAATGGGTTTGAAAGGTTGTAAGAAGTTGGGGAAGGAGCCCACTCCAAAGATTAAGTTTCAAGCATAGAATTCATGGTTTATACCAAATTTCAGGTTATAAATTCAGTCAAGAATTTGGCCATTCGAATTTGGACAGATTTTTCACCGAATTTACAAATTTTCAAAAGGCCATAACTTTTGATCCGTATGTCCAATTTTGGAGTTCTACATATCGTTAAAAAGCTCTTGGAATGTAGAATTCATTGGTCCATACAACTTTATAATCAGAGGTAGTTAGGGGAGATTTAAACTAACGAATTTAGCCCCATAACTCATGCTACCCATATTGTACTTAGGTGAACTAAGTGTGGTTAAGTTGGAATCCACTTAATAAGATTTTTAGGTGGTCATGGACCTAGTTTTGGACCTTAGTATTGGATCCTTTAACTTTAATTTAATCCCAATGGATTTCTAATGTTAGAGGGTGTTGTTTGAGCACACATACACTCTCATAGAGACTCGTTTTTTGTCTTCTTTTATCCCGAACCAAAGGTGTTATCTCAAGGTATTTGGCATCCCAAATTATGTAACGCCAAGGGTTCTTTTGTAGCCCAATGATGTCGGAAATCTTAAGCCTACACATTGTTGGACGGTGAAGTCCACGAGTATTTCAAAACCTTAGGATTGGTTTGTCATGCTTCCTTGATTCTATATATAATCCTTATGCATGCATTTCATTTCCGTTTCTAGTACTCTTGCATTATATGCACATGATATCTTGTGTCTATTTGCTTAGCTCATGTGCCCTTATTGTTTTACGTCATATGTTTCCTTATGTATTATGTATCTATATATGTTCATATGATATGTCATGTTACGTATTTATGATTATCGTCATGTACTTGTCCATGTTTACATTTGTATATGTTTATGCTTATGGTATGTTACACCATGATATTTGATGTACACTCTATCCCTTGAGTCGGCACTACTTAGCTTCGACCTTAGCCCAGTTGGATCCGGCTAGGTGTGGGTTTAGTTAATTTTTATGGACCTATGCAGATGGTATTTCTATGGGGGGTTGGTCGGTACCTCAGGTCTACGATGGAGTATCCGGGCCTTATGCCTCCTAGTGGTACCTCATGTTTATATTATGTTACGCCATGCTCTCATGTAACTATGTTTACATGATTATGTGGAAGAATATAGCTCATGTGGTTTTGCCATCTAGTTATGATATGTATGTCTATACACTTGTCATCTTTGATTCTTTACGTATCATGCTTACTCACGCATCATGTATGCCTAAATTTCCTTATTTGACATCATATGATCTATCTCGTTAATCTTACTCATTTGATATGCATGTTATACTTTATTCTTATTTACTTTGCCTAGCGTAGTCTAACGGTGCTACACTTGGTGTTACAGGGGAGGACCACATCAACACCATTGCCCAAGTGATCTCAGAGGTTGGGGAGGAGACTCCTCAACAGCTAGCAGAGTGGGCCCCAGAGGATATCTTTTAAACATCTATGCGTTGAGTGTTCATGCGTCACCATTTCCCTTGACCATGGCATGGATTGCCATAGATTTAGACTTGATTTAGACTTTTATTTGAGATTATAAATCTAATTAATACTTGCTTCCGCTATACTTAAGTATTTCTTTCTTATTTGCTAACTTTGAAAGTTAAACTCTTAATTATGTTTGTGGACTAGATTATGCTCTATTACCATGATTACATATTTGATGGATGCTATATGTATGGACAAGTTATGATTGAACTATATAGGTTAAGGAAATTTTTATCTCACACATGATATCCCGTGGGAAAACCCGTTCTTGGAATTCATGTTGGTTGAATTTCCACGCGAGCGTACGTTATGCTTCGAGATGAGCTTAATCTCGGGCTCGGGGCGTGACAGGACTTGTCATATGTGGTTTGAGAGGCTTATTTTTTTTATATATATAAATTGTAATGTGAGAATAAGGAAAATAGCTCCTATGGGAATAGCTCTCACACTACTATGAGTAAGGAGGGGGGCCTCATTTAGTCGGTTGGCATTGGATTTGTATTCAAGGGGCCCCTACTCTTATAGTAGTATAAAAGTTACTCGTATGAGTATTTTTATATATATATACACACACACACACACATGTGGCCGTGGCACGGCCTGCCATGGGCCGGGCTAGAGCGGGTTGGGCCGTGCCGGGCCTCCGTGCCGAGCGTGCCTCTTTAATCTTTTTTTTTTCCAATTTTTTTTCTTTTCAGTATTAAAATTAAAAATTAGAACACAACCACGGAGAATGACAAAGATATATAGTGGTTTGGTCAAACTCGACCTGCTCATGTTCAAATAATTAATATTAATGCAACAGAAAATCTTTTTAATAAGCATTATTCTCTCACCTAAATTTATATTTATTATGGCTAAGGCTATATATATATATATATATGGGTTGGTTGGGACCTAATATCTGATTGGACACATTCCAAAGAAACACCTGTGAGTCCAAGACGAGATTCAAGGTCCGAGGCATAAGTGAAGAGACCAAACTATACTTAAAGTTGATTATGTTTTAATGGGATAATATAATTATAATAAAAGTAAAAGTAACATTATATATATATATATTTGGATTACTATTATAAGTTTATAACTATTGACCGGGCCAGAGAAGATTATTAGAAAGGGATGTAATTTGGATCAATAAATTTACGTTTGGTTTTAATTAGACCCAAGTTCCCAACCTATTTCCAAACTTACCTGGCCAAACAAAGCCATCTAGTGATGTTTGGTAGGTGCCAAAATAATAATAAAAAAAATGTACAGAAAAAGTTTGTGTTCTATTTGGGCCCAATTTCCACAATGATTTTGTCACAATGGGCCCACCTGTTATATAATGATTGACATCCTTTGTATATATATTTTTTTGGTAAATAAAACTTTGATTAAAAGAAAAAGAATAGGAGGGTTAGAGTATTTATAGACTTTATAAAATTGAAAATGATACAAAATACCCATTATATGACCGTTTTATGGTTATTGGGGGGGGGGGGGGGGGTTAAAATGAATAATTTTTTTTTAAAAATAACCATTTTTGGGCGGGCCATGCTTAGCGGGACAGGCCTGTTGGGTCGGGCAGGCAGCATGGGCCAGCCCACGTGCCTAACGGGTTGTGCCAAGTGGGCCAGCGGGCCCAGGCACCTCGGCCCAACACGGCCCATGTCACGGGCCGGGCCGGGCCGGGCCGGTTCATTTGATACAAATATATAATGGGCAACATCTTTATAGACCCACTGGATCACCAAATGAAAAGGATAGTTAGTTGATTATTAGCTGTTTATGAACAATAAAATTCAATGGATATTGCTATGCATGATCAAATGTACAGTCAAAATAAAAACTTTCACCCTTTTTTATGATGATTGATTTCATGGCTTTAGCATGGATTAAAAGCAACATCCAACTAATCTGATTTCTTGCGGTTATCATGTCCTTTAGGGCAAGTATTTGAAAACAAATTACTCATGGTAAAATGTCAATTAGGAATGAGTAATTAAAATGGGTGCTACTAAACGGAGTTTTCTGTTATTAGAAAACACAAAATGGGGATTCCTGTTGATGGATTGAATCTAATCACAACACAAATGCTTTCTTCAAACCTGTGGAAGAACATGCCAACAAACCATGGGACCCACCAATGTAAATGTGTTTCAATTATCGAGTCACTTATAAGTTCTTTAGCTGCTGAAGCTTTATGTAAGAAGAAAACTACAAATGATACAAATTTCTATTGCATGTGGGTGTTGGAGGTGTCCCAATTTCACTAGACTCATTTGATAGCCACTTCATTTTTCACAAATGAAGAGGTATGCAGCTTCCGTCCATGTATGAATTCTTTCATTCAGCTTGGATGTTGCTTGTTTTGTTCCCTCCCAAGTCCTAGCTTTGTCCTTATAAGAGTTTCATTGTGGGCCAATATTACCTTTTCTATGATATATATCTTATGGCATGGAGGACATAACGAGAAAAACTTTGAAACAATTGAAAATTAGTGCCTAAAGACTTTCTGGATTTAGATTATGTAGTAAATGCGTATTGTTTATTTTATTGCGAGCTAAACCGTAAATGCATATTGTTGAAAGTAAATAATATAGTCCCACATTGGTAACTAATTAAACAATAAATAATATAGTATGACATTAACTTAACTATGAAGTATCTGATTTCAAATAAAGCAGGTATAAAACTTATTCTGAATCCGAGATAAACTTAAATCTTAATTCAAAATGGGATCCTTCTATGTTCTTACTTGAGGATTCAGATAGAGGATGCAACATAAATAGGTTTTAACGGGTCTAAATAGACTAAGTTATATCCACATTTGATAGTTTATTTAAGTTAACCATTTAATCATCTAACGGTCCTAATTATATATATATATATATTCTTGAAGCTCTTTTTTTTTTTTTTTTTTTTTCAGTTATACCAATCATTAAATTATAGTTTAGATCTAGATTAGAAATCAAATCCATCCTTATAAGTTGATGCAAGAGAAGTTTCTTATGCAATGTAATAAATGTGTAGGTTTTGTAGTTTAGTTGGCCTAGGACCACGGTTTGTACTTGGAGGTTGTAGGTTCGAAACTGCACTACCACACTCGGACAATAAAGGAGTTTACCCAGCTTTCCTCTAGGCCAGAAGGGATTTGTCCAGCCCAAAGGGTTGAAAACCCTTCGATAGAAAAAAAGAAAAAAAAAAGAAGGTTTCGTGTCGCTCCTGGATCTAGATCTATGACAAATCTGGGTCCGGATCCATGGTTCTGCACTGGATCCGACCATTTTTTTAACCTAACTATGTTGGGCTACTGGTCCAGGGGAGGGCCATAGGATAGGGAATATGGACCGAGCCCTGGGCATGTGTATTTGCCGATCCGAGCCATTTTTGCATAGATGGGCTTTTGCTGCACGAAACACACACGGGCTTTACCAAAACTTCATTGTAGGCATTTCGACAAATTGCAAGGGCAATTTGGTCATAGGGCTCCCTATTTAGCGAAATCATCTTGCAGGTGCGTAGGGTTTCTCCGCTGCATTTGCATCTAGGGTTTTCGCCTTCTTCTTCTTCGTGTTCGGAGAGAGAGAGATTAGCAGATCAAGCAGCCATGGTGGCAGTCAAGAAGAGCGTAAATCTTTCTATCTCTATCTTCTCATCTATCTCTCTTGTTATGTGATGATGTACGTTTTTGATTGTATATTTTGTTTGCAGAAGAAGACGCACGAGAGCATCAACAATCGTCTAGCTCTCGTGATGAAGAGTGGGAAATACACCCTTGGTTACAAGACCGTGCTCAAATCCCTCAGGAGCTCCAAAGGTTTTGCCCCATTTCTCATTTCACCACCTGCTACTGCTCATGCTGATTTCCTTCCACATTTAGAGTGCTGCAATGTGTTGTTGTTTTTCAATGAGATCCGTTTGATTTTCCCCAGAAACTGTTTCTCAATTAGGTTGAACAAGCGGCCATGCCCAAAACTTGACCTGACAGATCATTGGGTTTTTATTTACACCATTGATTGTGGGTATATGATTGTGGTTGTGTCATGTGTGAGGGATGAGATGTGTTGATGGTTTTTTCTAGTCTTTAACGGGGTGTTGTTCAGGGGAAAGCTGGAATCCCCTGTTGAATAACTAATTGTATGGACTGGAAATTGCCTGGTTTCACTGGTTTAGATTTGAAGAAAGAAATGGAAATAGAAGATAAGTGCAATGTACAATATGAAAGTTGTGAGTTTGTGCTGGCCTTTGGTCAAACATTATACATTCTGATGGACTTGTGATAAAATGTGAGATAATGGTTAATGTCTCAAATGGAAAAGAAGGGTTGGAGTAGATCAGGATTTGGACTTTTTTTAACCCTGCAAAAGGTGCCTGATGCCATTGACTTATGAATTGGTTCTTTCTTTCAATATTCAGCAACTCTCTTCATCTTTCTCAATCCGATAAACTAAACTGATTTAGCCCATCCAAGTACTGGTTTGTATAATTTGGTTGTTTTTCTTATTGAATTGCTAATTTGGTAACAATGGAGGTTGTATTGTTTTCTACGTGGCGTATTTGTGGGCAGTCACTGCTTACTTTTGGTCAAACTCAATGATTTGTGCAGGTAAGTTGATCATTATTGCAAACAACTGTCCGCCACTTAGGAAATCTGAGATAGAGTACTATGCTATGTTGTCAAAGGTTGGAGTTCATCATTTTAATGGAAGTAAGTGGCATATCTTATTTATTTTCTCTAGAGACTGTGTATATTATCATCTATTTAGATTAGTTGCATTTCTGAGGACTTCCCTGTGATCATGGTATATGTTTATTGGGTATAATTAATGTTTCTCATGTTTATGACAATTCAAAGGCTATTTTTCATTTCACGTCTCAGCAAAAACTCTCTATTATTTAGCTTCCAGTAGTGCCATGCGTCCCTTAGATTATGTTTGTATGTTTTGTGACCTTGACCTTGTATTAAAATGCCCTCTGTAAATGCAAAAGCTCATGTACAAGGATTGAAAAAGTAGTTGCAGAGGCCAGAGGATGTATTTTGGCTGCCCCATAAATAATATATATCAGGCAATACATATCAGGATTGATGTGTATCTTATTTCAGATAAAAAACAAACTGAAAGAATCCAAAAAAATCAGAAAAGTTGAAAAATGTTTGATTTTGATGTTCATTTCATTATCTTCATTAGTAACTAAATTAAATACTTGCATGGGACCCTTCATTGTCATATATGAATGTTTTGCAATATGATTTTAAAGAGTAATAATGAAGTATCTGTTCACTTATATTCATGTTACTGAGGCATTTGAAATTAAAACCTAATAAAATGTTAATGAACAAACAGTCGAAACAAAACTTGATCAGTATTGAGTATTTTACTAGGTATTCAGTATCATCAGTCATATACTTTGTAATATGTAAGTTTGGCAGTACTTGCTTTTTAACTATTACTCCCTTAACTCTAAAGGATTCATGTCTAAACTACATACGCCTATTACTAGGAAACAATAAGGAAGTGTTTTTGGTGAGCAATTTGATTAAAGGTCGATTACGTAAATAAATCAAATATTGAAAAATAAATATGTGGAAATAAAGAAATGGATATTTATGAAAAAAATAAACTCTTAATCCATGATGTAGTAAAGAAGTTTTGGAAATCGATAACAAAATGCTTCGTATATGATGTCAATATATATATTTTTTATAACAAAAATGTCCTTAGTGGCAATATCGCCGGTTCAGTGTGGCGATATTGTTAGCCCCTTCTCCTTTCTTATAAAAGCTACAACTTGATTTCTTTGATCAAGCATTAAAAGTCTATTCACATTGTCTTTTATGAAAGTAGGTCATCATCCAAACCGCACCCATAAGAAGATGAAGAGATGGGAATGTTGGACCTATACCCATTTTCTCCTCCTCATTCTTCATTGACAAATCGACTCATATCAAACTAAAGATCAAAGCCACTCGCACGAAAAGACCAAGTACCACTCAACCCATACCCGTTTGAAGAAGGTGATGAGGGAACAAATCCATACTTACATACCTCCTTTCTCAGCAGCAGCATCAAACTCACATCCATTCAATTCTTGCATTCCTCATTTAGAACTTCACCTGCATCAAAGTCATCAAGCATCACTGCACCCATACCCATAAGAAGATGAAGAGATGTCATGGGAGTGGACCTATGCACATCCTGTTATCCTCCTCCTTGTTCATTTAAATATCATCTCATCAAACAAGGATCAAAACCCACTCATTTCAAGGGATGAAGTACCATGAAACTCATACCCATTTGAAGAAAGTGCGAGAGGTTGCAAACTGTCGACTGAGGGCGAGGTAACAAACCCAACTCCTCGGTAAATTGTATTGGAGTCCTTTCGTTAAGTTAACTTTATATTTTGACAAAAAGGGTTGGGCACTCTTTCTTCATTCCTTTGCATGGTCGCGTATTTACTTTGAATTTTTTTTCCTGAAAGAGGAAAGGGAAGAAGTTGGGTCCCTTCTGGTGTAAAGAAATCAAGTTACAGGTTTTGTAAGTAAAGGGTAAGGGGATGACGGTATCACCACCACACTGGCGATATCTCTACTAACGGCATTTTCATCAACAAAAAAAAAAAAAAAAAAAAAAAAAAAAAAGACTGACATCACATACAAAGCATGCTGTCGATAAATTTTAAAATTTCTTTAATGTTCTGTGGAGTAAGAGTTTAAGCTTATTTTTTTCATAAAAATCCCCAAAGAAATTAACTCAAATACTTAGATCTATGGGATTAATGTCCACACATAGCTACCACTATGATTTTTGCATGTTTAGTTCCTTTTTTTTCCCCCTATCTTTTGCTCTATTGGAGTTGGTGGTTTTCAGTGTGGTAGATTTTCAGTACATCTCCAGCTGCTCCTAATAAAATTTGGTTACCATTAAACAGAGTTTCGTTAGCAACTTATTAAGAAAATGATTTCTTAAATCCCTAATATCCAAAAATAAATATATGAGAGCTAAAAGTAACACAAAGCACTTAGATTTAAGGGATTGATATATGGAACACATAAATCTAGTCTGAGGAAGCATTTATGAAAAGATCTATGAGAGCAAGGTTTTAAAGTATTTCTTGGCATTTTTGTAAATTTTAAAAAATCCATTTGTAATTATGAGAAAAATCCTAAAATACCTTTGAAATGGCCTAGATAATTCGTGTTTGAGAAAATCTATTCTCTGAGCATGCATTATGATAGATTTTGAGCTTATTCATACCCAAACAAATGGAAAAAAACTTTGCTCGAGCTATGGTCGTGTATTGGTATCAATTCTTTGTTTAGAAGCATTTTCCGTGGCTTTTTTTTGGAGATGCTTCCAAAAGCTGTCTCATTGTAGAGGATAATGAAAAAAGTATGTTTTAGGGCCGTGAAGGCAAATTAGGACAACCAATACACTGTGATATGTATCAGAGTGTACACCTTGATATGTATTGAATGGCGGTAATTCCATATATTGATTTGCTTTGGCCCATACTCATTTCTATACTCATTTCTTTTAATCCCTACTTATATATGCATATGGATTAGTTTCTTGAATCCTAGTCTGCGGCACTGTTTTATCCTTGATTTTGATGCAATCTGTTCACTTCAGTAGATTCAATGTTGTTTTCCATTCTCTCTATTTCTTCGTCCAACTTTTACCCTTTCTTTTGTTGGCATGGGTTAGGCTTGGTCAAAAGTTGAATTTGTAATGGGTTGATTGGGGCAACATTGACATTGAATTGATGTGTACAACTTTTGTCTGTTCATCCTGGTGTGTATGCAGTTGTTGGGAATTTTTTTTAAGACCTGTGCCTAACCTATGATTCAACTTGATGTCCTCTTTAGTGGATGACTTATGTCTGTCTGTCACCTCAAAAGGGAGAAGCTGTGGGTCAACCTGATCATTTTGTTTTATTATCTTTTGAGTTTTTGATCAATTGTTTTGGATTTTAGCTGGTTAGTTTTTTCCCCAAGTCTTCCTCAAGCCTCTATATACTTGTTAGAGTTACGCCTTTACGAATTGAAAAGTCAAATCGCAAACCAGGCAAGCCAAGTTGTAGAGACAACTGGTTTCATGATCAAGTCAATTGAGTAAAGTTGATTTTGATTCGATTTGTTTGGGTGAGTTTGCTATGTTAGCAAATGAAGGCAACATTGAGTTTGTAATTTGCCCCTCTGCATGTGACCATGTATGTTTCAGTTTTCCCATTTTTTAATTGTTTGACACTACAATGATTCATGATTCATGACAAATTCTTTGCTGAATGTTAGTAGTACCATTGGGTTTTGAATTCATACTGGTGCAGCTCATGTGGGAATTGAGACTGCCAATGTGTTATGGACAGTCATTATTCCAATGACTTCCTCATCCAATGGGATATTCCTAATCCATTGGATCATGATCTGCTTGTAGATAGTTGAGTTGGTATAACTTTTTTGTCAAGAGCTTTGAGGCAGAAGAGTGTCCACATCCTTTTGTTATTGGGTGGTAGTCTAAGCTTTGAAGCTGGAGGATCCTGTCCACATCCTTGGGTGGAGGATGGTGCAATTCTGTGCTAGTCACTGAGTCGTGCTCTTCATTGGCCTCCAGCTATTAAAACATTTCATCACTTGTCCATCTGTGTCTTTTCAGTTATATCAGAGGATGGTGCAATTCTGTGCTAGTCACTGAGTTGTACTCTTCATTGGCTTTTAGCTATTAGTCACCTGTCCATCTCTTATCTTTTCAGTTATCTTCCTTTGCCCAACTACTGCATTCGGAAAGGATGAATTTATTTTTTACCACTAATTCATTCTGTCCTTTGATGAGCTTGAACTCAAGGGATTTATTCTTATTTTACTCGTCAGATAACGTGGATTTGGGCACTGCTTGTGGCAAGTATTTTCGGGTTTGCTGCCTAAGCATTATTGATCCAGGTAATGCATGTTATCCATTATCTGGGTTTATATATTCCCTCTTTAGTTTCATAATGCAATTGTTGCATCCTGTTCCAACTCTTAACAAGTGCTATGCCTGTTTCAGGTGATTCGGATATCATTAAGAGTGTCCCTGGTGATCAGTGAGGCCATGAGTTGTGTTTATTGTCTTTATTAGATTTTACTGGTGGTTTTAAAGGGTTTTTGTATGTTAGATGCCACTCCATGCAAAATTATGTTGAGCCCATGCAAGAGCAGTAGTTAAGAAAAGTTTTGTTGAATGATTTTCCATCTTGTTTGCTTTTCCTGTTGTGGGCATATTGTGTATTAGTGTGTTTCTTTCCATTAGGCAGAGAAATCGTGGGTCCGTCTTATCCTCTCAATGTCTTATCCTCTTGTTGAGAGGGTCTTGATTATCATGGGCGAGTAATCCTCTTATGGTAGCTTGGGAGTCGTGGCCTGGCGAGGAGGTGGGGCCATTTGGCCCGGGCCCGCTGGCACGTGGGCTGGAGGCACCAGCCCGCCAGGCCCGCTGGGATAGGCCCGCTAGGCCCGCTCAAGTCCCTTTTTTTTTTTAAATTCCATTTTACCCCTCCCAACAGCTATAAAACAATAAATGTGATAGGCAATTCTCAATAAATGCCACATGCTCTGTTGATAAGTCTCCATCATGTGAAATGAAATACTAACGTTAGATTATAGTGTTCATGAACAAAGCTTAATGATGGCTTGATTAGTAAGGTCCTATTTGTTTGATCCATGATGTGAGGTCTAAAGAAAAGTTTAAAAAGGTATAAAGAAAAGATATAAATATGCGAACCTCACTTTCATATGATTTGAGTTTCTAGGATGATAGCTAGGTAATCTATTTCCATTCAAGGGTAGATATTTGATGGTTATTCCTAAATCTTCACTTAGGGAACGCTTGTTTGTAAAGAATAATACAAAAGAATTGAGAAAAGACAAGGTGAATATGCAAAAATACTATCAAATAACCTCTCCTTTAATTGAAATTGAATAACCAGTCATCACATTAATAATTCAAATCTTAGAAAAGTCAGATGTGTCATCACTTCTCCACCATAAATCCTTAACCGCTCAACTCATATCATTTACACAATCACCTATGTAATAATCATTCTATGGAGCTCATTTGATCATGAATTTTTGTTGAATATAAATTTAGGTGAGAGAATAAGGTTTTTTAAAAGGATTTTTTGTTGAATTAATAGTAATTATTTGAACATGAGTAGGTCGAGTTAGTTGCACATGATAGTAAATGGAAATTCATGGTCAAATGAGCTCCATGAAGTATTATTAAAGAGGTGAAGGGTGATAGATATCAGGTGCAGGGTCGAGGATAGAAGATGAAGTGTAGATAAGACCTTGGCTTTTATGATATTTGAATTATGGTTATCCATTTCCCATCTTTCCTTACTATATTTTCATTGAAGAAAATGTTGTTTGATGGTCATTTTTGGATATTCACATTTGATTCGTCGCATTTAAGAAATACAATGTCTTAGGATTTTCCTAGGAATTCAATTGCATCAAACCAATCAGCCCAAAGCATATTTATCAAGCATACAAGTAGAGCTCTCGTAATGAGAGTATGATCGACGTTTTCTAATCTGAATTATTAGTCTAAGACACGCCAAACAGCCCCCTTATTTGTAATTTTTTGTCAACGCTACTATCAAGGTTGTTTGTAGCAAATGAAACAAACATGTAGGCTTATCTGATTAACTGAGATCGGCTTTAAGAGTTCTATTATTAGACGGTCCCAACATTGATTGCTCAAAGCATAAAATAAATGATCACGAGCCATAGAGAAATGTGGACCCAATTTATCTTTTCCTGTGCAGATGGTGACATAGAAGACGACATATAATATGATACCTATTATGGATGGTAGAAACTTCAATCGATGCAACCTGTTTTACTCTTTTTCTATTTTAACCTATAGCAAACAAAAAGGCTATTGATTTGCTATAATGATTTTGTTTTTTACCTCAGCTTACGGGATGTAATCCCAACAGTCCTTTTGATCTTACATACAAAGTTAGATAAGCCATTGCTTAGTGAATAACTTGTCACTGTTGGAACTAGTTGTGAATATTTATTTTTAAAGTATTATAATGAAACAAGTAGGCGCTTGATAAGGGCTACATTTAGACCATAAGATTTAAAAAAAGAAAAAAAGAAAAAAAATCGCAAGAGGCCCTCCTGGCCTGCTCCAGCCCGGCCCATGAAGGGCGGGCCAAGGCTGGAGCGGGCCGGGCCGGGCGTTTGACATCCCTACTTGGGAGACCACCAATTTGCATAGAAGACAGCTTCTTCTTTTTCTTTTTGTTCTCTGGGATGAAATTGGGTCCCTTGAAGCACACGGTGGAACTGGATTTATGTTATAGATAGCCCCTATTACTGTTTGTCAGATTATACCTGGTCGATCAGTTGGTGCCATATCGACCTTATGTGGTGACCTTGTGACCGGTTGAGCACAATTGTGATTTTTGAGGTAGTACTGTAAATAGATTGGAAGTTTTTGTGAGGGCACTGTTGGTTTGTATATCATATGAACTAGCCTGAAAAACTGGTAATAACAATAACTTGTATTTCTTATGAACTAGCCTGAAAAAATGGTCTAAAAAAGTTATTGTTAGTACCACTACTATTGAGACCCCAAACCTATCAATCCTATCACAGGCACACACACGGTGGCTGAGGGTGGGATACAATTGAGAGCCCGCGCACACACGGGAAGACAGCCTACTCAAGTGGTAATGGAGCCTGCACACATGAGAAGAAAGTCTATACAAGTGGGAAGGAAGTCCGCACACTCGGAAAGGGGTAGCGTATTTAGGGTTTGATCCTTCTTATCACTTGGGTAAGGGGCTGTTTTACGCAGAATGCACTAGAATGGTACAACAAAGGCATATAGTGGCGACTGACTCAGATTCCGTGGCCTCACTATAATTCCACTACGGTGATGGATTCCTGTCGTGGTTCCTTACACCCCATGGGATCATGCTAAGTGTCACCGGTGAGATTACACCATCCTTAAGTACCTTTTGACAAGTCATAATCTAAAGTTACAGCCATTATAATCTACATTAAAATCAATTGTATGATGGTTAGGGACATCTGATCAATATGACTATGCTGCAATAAGTCTTTGATGGATTGGACTATTTTTTTTCCCGATCCAATGAAGCAATATTTTATAACATCCAGTGGTTTTAAACAAGATGAGAAGAAAAATAACTGCATCATCATCTGACTGAAATCTCTGTAAAGGGTTAACAGAAGAAGTTGAAAGATAACTAGAGTGGACGCAGAGTAGAGAGAACTACATCTTTAAGGGAGCTGTCTCTTTGCATGGCCGCTTTGAACTCATCAAATGTCACCTTTCCATCACTGTTGGCATCCATCCGGTCAAAAATCTCATCGAGCTTTCCAGGTTCCATTATGTCAGCTGGGAGACATTCCTCCGGCAATGCCTGCACAATTCAGTCACCATTGATCTTACATGGACAGGAAATTTTACATTGTACATTACAAGAAGGATAAAAATGGTAAGAGAGGTTTACTCTAAGCATAGATGCTACTTCTTCCTTGGTGATGCATCCTGATCTGTCTGTATCATACATCTGCAGCCACCAAATCTAATATTAAGGACTGTTCTTCGTTATGAAGAAATCTGAAGAGCTTGTAACATTGGAAACTGACAATATTTTGGTTGAAGGCATACACCATTGTTATTCTTATAGATATGGTCGCGCAAAGAACAGATGGGTATTCATTCCTTTTGAGGTAATAACATCTAGCAGTAGTTAAAGCTTAAAATAGTCATTGATGATGATCCAAACAAACATCCTTTGTCTGCCAGAGCATTAAAATCAATAGGTATTTTTTGGGACATCCAAACAAATCCAATGATGATACCTCCAATCAGTAAATTGTGAAAAGTACTTTGAATACTGATTTCAGCTATATAGAAGAAATAAGCTGTATTTTGAAATCATCGTGTAGATTCTGAGATGAGTCCAAATGATGGAATCCTGTTTGACAGTTCCCCAAGTAATACACATTTAGTTGAATTCGTTCCTAAATGTATGCATCTTTGGAAATTGCAAAGTAAAGAGAAAATAACAGGGTAGTAATGAAGTTACTTGAAAGCAGAGCTGGAGAGCATCATCTCCTTGTGAATTCCTGAGGCTTGAGAAGCCGCACAGAATCTCTCTCATGTCCACAGTGCCATCGCGGTTGTTGTCAAATAGATCAAAGATGCGTGGAGCCAGGGGAAGCAGCGAGCCCATGTTCATTGCTTTCAGTACCTCTTCAAACTCGGAGAGAGTGGCATTATCACCATTTGCACATCTGTGTTAAAATTTGCTTATAGTCAACTAAGCAAGAAAAAGTCATATGCTCTCTTATAAAATTTTATGAATCATTCTGTTCATGTGGGGTACATGTTTACAGTAATTTAGTTTGCTTATTTGTTGAGACCCTGAGATCATCATGGATTAGCAATGTAATGAAAACTTCTTCCATTGCACAATCCCAATCATATTGGTATTGATCCTAGCTTCATTTTTTTTCCAACCATCAAGCCAAGTTTCAGATGGATGAGTTTGTCTATCTGGTAAGGGAGTTTTTTGCAGCGTTACCCAGCCACACTGCGACCTACCAGCGAACAACTTCGATCACTTGTGGGGTAAAACCATGAAAATGAAGTGTTCATTGAAGGAGATCTATGTATAGTTTTCCCTTACATAGGATTCAATCCGGGAACCATGTAATGGAAATGAAAGGAAATGTAGAATTCACATTTTCTTGAAGTTCTTTCTTAGATTTTCCAGTTCATCAGGAGAGAGGTCATGGGACCCTAACAGAGTCCTCAACTTCTTTGTTCTCAAGAACATTGTGGCGCTCCACACACTTGCTATAGCAGCAGCGCGGAACTTGCGCCGAGCATTGAAACTTTGCAGCCGAGAAACAACCTCCGAGTCCATGAGGTCCTGCTTTGCCGAATCACCGATCACCCAGGGGTGCGAAAGAATCTGTGGACAGACTGCACTGTTATTATATTCATGGTTTAAAATTTTGAACATCTAACATGTACTTCATGAGGACCTGACTTCTTGTTGACTTGAAACTTCAGAAGAACTTCATTATATTTTCTAGATCAGAAAGCTTGTGTTTCACTTTGATTTTTCCCCATTGAAAATTATGAGGTCTCAGATTGGATTTTTTATTTATTTACAGAAACTTAGTCACTCTCCATAGTTTGGCCCCTGTTTTGATATAGAATGAGCTTATCAAATTTGACAAGAATTTGATGAATGCTCACACATAGGTGCTGCCTAATGACTAGCAGTTTAAAAGGTCACATCTACGTCGGATCATAGTTAATTGGATCCAATCAGGTTATTAATTTGGTGTTAGGACCTGGGCCTTGATTAACCTAGTGGATAATGCAGATTTAAATCTGAACCAGATAAGGTCCACCTGGGTCATTTGGTCAACTCAGCAGAACTCGATCCTCCTTGCTGTGAATAAATTGTAGAGTTGTAAATGGCTCTGACCAAGGTCATCTTAAATCTGGCTTGATGGAAATCTATCTGGGTCCACAGGTTTCACTGGCATCCATAAGAGTGAATGGAATGATGAACATACTATACCTCCTGAGCAGTGGGTCTCCTATGAGGATCAACCGTCAATAGACTTGAAATCAGTTGCTTTGCTGATGAAGAAATGCTCTTCCAACTATATTCATAAAAGCTGAATTCACCCTACAGAGAAGTCAATTTCCATAAGCGATAGCAGCACTGGATTGCCGATTTAATAACATATTGTGTATTATTAGCAGATAGATAAGCAAATCAAATTGCTAAGATCAATCACTTCTAACACAAATTTGCAAGTTCCGGTGTAGATGAACTTACAGCTAAAATCAGTTTCTGCTTTTCACGATTAGATGTTGCATGGAAAGGTGGATACCTGAAACATTGGACAGCCCGAGAATTCAATCAATTCATGCCACTATCTACTTCTGAACAGAAAATTGAAACATCAAAACTGTGGTTGGCATACCCAGAAAGGAGGATATACATAATCACCCCCAAAGACCACATATCGCTGGCTGAAGATATTCTTCCCCGAGATAAAGCTTCTGGCGAGACATAATCTATGGAACCGAATAACCCAACAATTGGATCAGTAAAATCTTCCACAGAACTCAGTCCAAAGTCCATAATCTTCAGAGGTGAACTGCTACTGCTATTCAAGAATAGGCAATTCTCTGGCTTCAAATCGCGATGAACAATGTTCGCTTTATGAAGGGCTCCTAAAGCACTGGCAATTTGCCGAACAACGGCTGCTGCTTCAGCCTCTGAATAACGTGCCTGGGCTACTATCCTGTCAAAGAGCTCACCACCAGAGCAGAGCTCTAGAATTAGGTGAACCCCATTTGAGTCCTCATAAACATCATAAAGATGGATTACATTGGGATGAGGGGAAACATCTTCAACTATCTTTCTCATTACTATAATTTCATTTGTCAGCAATGCATCTGAGATTGTAACTTGTTTCCACATTGGCAATCCCATTGAGGCAAAACCTCCCTCCCCCAAGCGTGTCCGCGGCATTCCTGGTGGCGTGTAACCAAATCTCTTCAGAGTTTTGATGGCAACTTGGTTCTTGTTTCCATCTAATTTGCTTATTCCCCTTCTGACAACTGAGAATCCCCCTCTGCCCAGAACATCGTCGACTTCATAATCATCGGACAGTCTTCTGCTTTCTTGACTCGACATTGACTTGGAATTCCTACTATGAGGAAAGTGGGACTGATTTAAATCTCACGTAATTGACCCAAAATAGAGAAGTGGTCTGATTAATAAAAGAATCCGGGTTATTTTGAAACAGAAATTGATATCAGAAGAACTGAAATTGCTTGTTCAAATCCCTAAACTGCAAATATGCTGTCACTCAGATGAAGATGGTGGAAAAGGAAGGGAAAAAGAAAGATTCAAGACCCAGAATATAACTTGAAAACTCTGAGAACACCCAAAATCCAACAAAATTCAAGCTGGGTATTCCTAGGAAAGAGGGGGAAAAGGTAATTAAAAATACCAAAGAAAATCAAAGACCCAAGAAACAAGACTATTTCTAATCGAAGGTCAGGTATAGGGAGGAAGCAAAATTGATCATCAAGGCTGGAACACAGCAATGATAGTTCAAAAACTCCTAAAAATCTCAAAAAAATCGTAAAACATCCAAGAGGGGTGTTCTTAAAAGGCGATGACTGATCAAGGAACAATAGCAACCAAGAAACCCACAACCTGAAAATTCCAAAGGCCAAATCAGAGATGCAATAAAACCCAACTCTCTCAAACCCAAAACTAGCAAACAGAGCAAACGATATAGACTTCTCTAGAGAACGCAATGACGCGTAGAAGTTTGAAAATAAACCATTTCTCGAACAAATTGGTGGAAGAAGACAGCAACCGATGTCGACCCATGAACTGTTCCCATTAAATTACAGCTTAGAATAGGAATAGATGAGCTTAGCATATTAAAAAAATGCATAGATGGAATAAAACCTGTGGGGCTAACAGACGAGCATATAGAGACAAGAGAGAGAGTCAACAACCTTGAAATGCAGATGCAACACTTTAGTGTTGCATCTTCTTCAGTATACTAGATAAAAGAGTGTTGCATGTTCTTCTGTATACTAGATCAAAGCTTTCTCTCTGTTTTTTTTTTTTCCTTGCTCATGTTCTACCCATCTCTTCTTCTTTTAGAAGAATTCATTTGAGAAGTCTGAAAAGTGAAATACAGTTAGAAATCCAGGAAAGTAGTTGATGGGGGTATTCTTGGCATTTTGAAAGTTGAGTTAGTTAAAAAAAAATGGAGACTTCAAGTTAGCCAAACCGGTGTCGACCTGCCAACTGCCACCAAAACATCGTCAAAAATTTTGTGAAAATATTTTGGGGAATATAATTTTTTAAATAATTAAAATATTAAAAAGTAAAAAATAGATGTAGGTTGATGATAAAAATGTTTTTTATTTCACTTTGCTATTTTTTATTTTCAGTTTATCATGTTTTTCTAAAGACATTCTCAATTTTACAATATTTTGAAAACATTATACGAGTACCCGGCGCCGGTTTGTTTCTCACGCCTTTATTTCAAAATCCGCCTTAGAATTGTCTGGGGTGCATTTGTATGTGTTTAGCGATGCCACTCGGGAAAATAATCTTGTTGGTTCAACGACCTCAGGCATACCCATGTCATAAAAAATCAGAAAACTAATGTTTATGATAATATTTTTTTATTTAAAAAAAACTGCAAATATTTGTGGCACTGCAGCAAAATAGGGTGAGTGGGCCCGGACCATTCAACTGGTGGTTTGTGTGGCCGATGGGCTTTTATGGGTAAATTGCAGCAAGCAGGCAATCCTGACTGTCTGTTAATTGGATAGCTGAGATTTCTCCATTTGTGCAGCTTCTGTACAATATATAAATTTTAAAAGAGGCACCCCCACACCACAGAGAGAATGGTCCAGATTAACTTGTGTTCTGCATTATTTAGAGTGAGTTTCAACAAAGCAGAGTCCATTTAAAAATTCAAAATATTTTGAGAGAGAACCAGTTGACCAGTTTGATCTATTTGATAATCAAGCACAGGTAGGTATGGGTTAGGAATGGGTTATTATATACCCTAATTCTTATTTGAAATAATTGAGGTGGAGCATCCTAATCCTACTTGAATCCGAATCTTATTAGCTCCATGTTAAAAGAACTCTGAGTTCGGCCCAATAAATCTGCGGGTCGGGCTCACTTTAAAAAAAAGAAAAAAAAATCCAAGCAGATTAAAATCATTGTCGACTTATGTATTGGATCTGGACCGTATTTTAGTCTGGTTGCAGTTAGGTCCATCTCATTTTGATCATGTGTAAATCAGGTAATTGAAATAATAATAATAATATCAACAACAACAACTACTACCAAATCATTCTTTCTATGGTAATTCTGGAGGCCTTAAAACCCACACCTTCAAAGATCTCATTAAAACCCACAATCATTCTCTCTAGGGATGGTCCTGTTCAGCGCCAAGTTAGACCAAATCCAAGCAGGCCCATTTAGCTACTAGGCCTAATACTAAGGCCTAGTTCCATTGAAATTCAGATCCAAACGTAGGATAATAGGGAGATATACACCTTTTGTGTAAAAAATATATTGGGCTGAGCCAGGATAATAAAGATAGGCATAGGTCATTTTTAAATTAGGCTTAAAACAAAGCCCAAGTTAGCCTAATACAGACTCGGCTTGGGTTAGTTCAACACATGAGCTTCTTTCTCTTGTTCTTTTGTAAATGGGCCTAACATAGTGATTTTTTTTATTTCGTTTCATTGTGTCCATAAGAGAGTGCCAGCGAAAAGATTTCTCTTTTGATGCATGCGAACTTTTGCTCCTTTCAAAAGATTGAGACCTTTTTGAATTAAAGGCGCTCATCATGTCAGGGCGGAAAAAATATTCTCAGTAAAATTAGACTTGATCATATTCGTTGTTTAAATCTTTAGTTGAAGGGGTGAAACCCTACAGCGGGGGTCCAACCTATAAAAAATTCATGCTACTCAAAAATCAAAATGAATGCCCCTTCCCATATACTGGTGTTTTCTTAAATTTCAATACAATAAGAGTTTGTACAACTATACAATACAATTAATGATCACGTCATTAATCACATTCACTAAGTAATGCCAAGGCCAAGTTTTTTGTTCAAACTATAACTGAAAAGAGAGAGATCATCGGATACGAAGTACACTGAGCAGGTAAAAAAAAGATTCTTCATTTCCTGTTTCTCTTTTCCCCAAACGTCTTATAAGAATTGAGAATCCTTCTTTTTAGTCATTTCATTTCTACTTCTGATACAATTGTTAAGGGTTCGTTTGAACTCCCAACATTTGTTTCTCCCATTCCAAGCAGATCCTCTCTTATTCTTCTTCTACAACTTGATGCTGATGTTTTCATGGGCATCCTGTTTTCATGGTCAATGCCAACCAAGTGTTTGATGGAATGCCCCGTTGATTTTCAGTTCCCTTTTCTTCTTCTTTTTTTTTCCTGTTATCGTTTGCAAGGAAGATGTTTGCGCTAAATCTTCTCAGTGTGATCAGTGATCCTTCTGAAGACTTTCTGTTTTTTCTGGACATAAAAATTGATTGAATACTGATTTGCAACTTTATTGCCTTTGTAAATGATGTGAATTTGACACGGACATGTGGGGGCAATGTTGCTGCATCCATTTTAAAAACCCAACACAATGGCGCCTCCATACATCTGTAGGGTATCATTTTTTTGGGGGAGTGCTTACATGGGGGAAGAGGGAAGGGAATGCCAGATAAAGGTGCTGTGGGGACTATTTTGTAAGTCTGTTAACACTCAATCCATTGGTAAAAAACTTTATCCTCCATTGGAATTTAACACCATATGGTGTGAATAGTAATCAAATCATGTAATGTGGGTCATGTCTGTCAATTAAGTTCAAGCTCACCAATGTTGTTTCGCCCCCACCCTCTCTCTCTCATGGTCATCATCATCATCTTCTTTGTCCTCTTCTACCTACTAATTTAAGTTAATTTTTTTGGGTACTGTTGTCTCAGAGAAGCCCAGAGTTGAATGGAGCAAAGATCAGCTAACAGCTATCGAATGACCATCAATGAGAGGAAATTCATTGAGAAAGCATTGCTTTCAGAACTTAGAGTTGATGGCCGCCGTCCCTTTGACTATCGTCAATTAACTATCAAGTTTGGGAGGCACGTACTCTCTCTCTCTCTCTCTCTCTCTCTCTCTCATAATCCATTATGATCTGTCAAGTGGACAATGCCACAGGTGTATGTCTACTAGGTTAACCTTCTTGCATAACCATCTTCTCTAATGACTTGATTGAAGTAGTCAAATTTCATCTTCCGTAATTGCTGTATCTAGCACATATGATGTGGTTCTTTTGTCTTTTCTTGACATTGTAACAGCTAAAAAAGAAAGAATAATAGTATAATTAGCTGAAATTTTAGTGTGACGTGTGCAGTCAAGAGGGTTCATCGGAGGTGCAGCTTGGCCAAACTCATGTCATGGCCTTTGTGACTTCTCAATTGGTGCAGCCTTATCGAGATCGGCCAAATGAAGGGACTCTTTCTATATTCACTGAGTTCTCACCCATGGCTGATCCTTCGTTTGAGCCAGGGCGTCCTGGAGAATATGCTGTGGAGCTAGGACGTGTAGTTGATCGTGGCCTACGGTGGGAACAATTTATTTTTTTGCCTGACCACCTTTACTTAGAGGTTTACTTTGTGCCACAAATAAAATTCCATTCTTATTAAGATTTATTCTGCAATAAACAAATTTTTTAAAATTTTTCTTCGTCGCCTTTATTTGTAGATTTAATTTATGTCATGGATCATCTACACATGACATATTTATGTATCTATCGCTCATTTACACTGGGCTGATGAAAAAGTTACTTATTATGTAAGCATATATGGTAATGTCTAATTAAGTAATTATGCCATAGTCCTTTATTTGATCGGCAAAGACTGTTCTATTAAAGGAATTGTTATTAGTTTCTTAGATTTTATGAGTTGAATCTTATGATTTAAATTGAATATTATGTATCTATTGTTCGTTTACAATAGGCTGATAAAAAGTTTCTTATTATGTAATTATTATGCAATAGTCCTTTATTTGACTCACAAGATTGCTCTATTAAAGGAATTGTTATTAGTTTTTTAGACTTTATTAATTGAATCTTATGATTTAGATTGAATCTTATGGAAAACAATTTGAATCTTTTTGTTTTTCAGATTTTTTCCAAGAGTCTTACAATTTACAATTTTGCTTTTATGACTTACGAATCCTTGTATAAGGTCATAGTTTTATTCAACACTGTAACCAATATGGCCGATTTCTATCTTTTCCTTCTTTTTTTTTTTTTTTTTTAAATTCCAAGGGCCTTTTGATCTCCATACTATCTTCTTATACTTATGTAATGGAACCATGAAATGGTTTAATATGTAATGTATTTTTTTCCACTTTCTTAGTTATATTTTCTTGTTTTCCTTCATTTTTTTGGTGAATTTCTTATGTTCCTTCAATTTAATCTTCTTTTATGTAGTTATTTATTTCTTCTAACAAGAGTGCACAACCATTCCTGTAGTGATGCAATACCATTTACTATGTGTCATTTCAAAGCATAAACAGACACTAGATACACCACAGAATTGGAGCTAGGCCTTGTTTTTTTTTATCAATACCATTTACTCTTATGTTCTAACAAGGCCTTTTAAAAAAAAAAATTCAATAAGCACCACAGAATCGGATCTAGGCCTTTTTGACAGTGCAGAAGTGGTATTGCAGGGAAAGCAGGGCAGTAGATACAGAATCACTTTGTGTCCTTGCCGGGAAGTTGGTTTGGGCCATTCGTGTTGACCTTCACATTCTAGATAATGGAGGGTATGTTATGAAATCTCAACTCCATCGAACCAATATTAAGTCCTAGATCATTGTTTTCTTATATATCTCGTGTCTATTAATATTTCAGAAATCTTGTTGATGCTGCTAATATTGCAGCTTTAGCTGCACTAATGACATTTCGAAGGCCTGAATGTACTCTAGAGGGTGACGATGGCCAGGAAGTGAGAATACATCCACCCGAGGTTTGTTGTTACCAGTGTTTGATAAATTAGCAACATGCAGAGGATATTGATATAATATCAGTTGTCATGTAGAGTAGTCCACATTGGCAAGATGTGTAAAATAAGGAAGTGTATTTGTTGCTTTCAGCATTACTTGTGGGCACAAGGACTATATCTACTATATGTTTTTGTGCACATTTATGGTTTTTTTTTTTTTAAATGGTAACTTGTATTAATTAAAAGCTTTTGCGTACTATAAAGTATAAAATGCAAATTTCTTTCAATAGTCTCTACAGTTTCTTTGGGCCATCATTTCATATAGCCAATGGGGTTTTCTTCCTTCTTGTGTAGAGGTCTTTTATTTAACAGCAGTAGCTGATAAGACATCGATAATAATGACCACCTTCATGGTAGGGGTCATCTTATCTTGGACATTCGTACGATGTCTTTATAAGAGAATGAGATGTTGTATTAATTGTCGATGGTAACTTGTATTAATTAAAAGCTTTTGCGTACTATAAAGTATAAAATGCAAATTTCTTTCAATAGTCTCTACAGTTCCTTTGGGCCATCATTTCATATAGCCAATGGGGTTTTCTTCCTTCTTGTCTAGAGGTCTTTTATTTAACAGCGGTAGCTGATCAGACATCGACAATAATGACCACCTTCATGGTAGGGGTCATCTTATCCTGGACATTCCTTTTTTTTTTTTAAAAAATGGTAACTTGTATTAATTAAAAGCTTTTGCGTACTATAAAGTATAAAATGCAAATTTCTTTCAATAGTCTCCACAGTTTCTTTGGGTCATCATTTCATATAGCCAATGGGGTTTTCTTCCTTCTTGTGTAGAGGTCTTTTATTTAACAGCGGTAGCTGATAAGACATCGACAATAATGACCACCTTCATGGTAGGGGTCATCTTATCCTGGACATTCGTACAATGTCTTTATGAGAGAATAAGATGTTGTATTAATTGTCGATGGTTACTTGTATTAATTAAAAGCTTTTGCTTACTGTAAAGTATAAAATGCAAATTTCTTTCAATAGTCTCTACAGTTTCTTTGGGCCATCATTTCATATAGCCAATGGGGTTTTCTTCCTTCTTGTGTAGAGGTCTTTTATTTAACAGTGGTAGCTGATAAGACATCGACAATAATGACCACCTTCATGGTAGGGGTCATCTTATCCTGGACATTCCTTCTTTTTTCTTTAAATGGTAACTTGTATTAATTAAAAGCTTTTGCGTACTATAAAGTATAAAATGCAAATTTCTTTCAATAGTCTCTACATTTTCTTTGGTCATCATTTCATATAGCCAATGGGGTTTTCTTCCTTCTTGTGTAGAGGTCTTTTATTTAACAGCAGTGGCTGATAATACATCGACAATAATGACCACATTCATGGTAGGGGTCATCTTATCCTGGACATTCGTACACTGTCTTTATGAGAGAATGAGATGTTGTATTATCTCTTCATCCACTTTGCATGATCTGGGCTCTTATGTGACAGTGGTTTGACCAGTTTGAGGGAAAGGAATGGAAGGGTGTCCAATAACAAGGATACTGCATTAAAGGAGGCGGTGGAGTTTTTTTTTTTTTTTTTTTTGGTAGAAGGAGGCGGCGTAGTTAGTGGACATAATGGTTGCATATTGATTATTTGTAAAAATCAGTTTAAAATATCCAAGTTGGTGGATATTCATGGAAATTGGGAAGCGTCTCTTTTAGCTGGATCATGTAAGGGAGAATCGACCCATGGCAGGTTTCTCCAATGTTGATGGAGCTTCTTAGGGAAACTTTGGCTGGGTAGGATTCTTAGAGATGAAAGGTGGAAATTAAACATGTTTTTGCAGGTCCCGTGGGAGTAAAGTTCCTGAATGAGTTGGGCTTTTACAATAAGAGAAGTCTTGAGGAGAATGAATACTATTAATAAGGGGTTGGTTATTGTTTTGGGGCATCACAACATGTCATCACATGGACTGGGGGAAGCAGAAAGTACATTGGAGACTTTTTTTTTTAATTTTAAAGAAAAGGAATTGTTTACCTTGTGAATGGTGCTCTCTTTTCTCATGTGGCAAGAGATGCAAATATTGTGTTGGATAGATTTGCTGAGGAAGTAGTTAACATTGATCATGTGTAGTTGGGAAGTTAGTTAATTATTTTAGTCAATGAAGTTTTTAATGGTATTAATATTGTGCATTTATATTGTGTAACTAATACAAATTACAGTTACTGGTAGGTAAACAATATATAGCAGATGGAATGGGATTATCCTCCATTTTACAATTCCTATTGTCCAACTGGTGGATTTTTGCATCTAAGTAAGGAATTTTTTGTAGTATGTCATGTTGACTGTCCATTTGCTAACCATTTATCAGATGGCTATAATTTCCAGCTGGAGAGCTCTTTGTTGTGTCATCCTTCCTCATTAGGTCCATGTAACTTGACTCGAACCTGCAACCTTGTGGTTGCGAAAACAAGCAGTGGAATGTGCACCTTCTAACTGTTTTACTGGTTCATCTCATGGGACATACCATTTTGGGAATGCTTGTCGCTAATGATCTATACATTCTTGCAATCCAAGCATTCATATTCATCATCATCAAAGCCTTGTCCCAACTTTGTTGGGGTTGGCTACATGAATTCTACTTCTCCGTTCCGATCTAGGATGAGCCAAATCCTTGGATAGGTTGCTTTTCTTCAGATATATTGTTACATTAAAATCTCCAAGCATTCGTATTACACCATTAAAAAAATTCCACATTATGCCAGATGTGTTCTCTTGAGAATGAAAGATATGTTGCGTTTGTGTTGTTTTGAAGTTTGTTTCTCATTTTGACAGGTCAAGGAGCCACTTCCATTAATAATACACCATCTTCCTGTAGCAGTAACCTTCGCATTTTTTGGTAGCGGTGGCATTCCGGTATGCAAATGGAGTCTTGAAGCTGAAGCATGCCATTGCAGTTTTAATTTCTCTCAATAACTTTATTGCTTAATCTGGCAAGAGTTGTTTGTGGTTAGCATTACTCTAACATCATGGAACGATGCATAGGTCATTGATCCTACTCACTATGAAGAAGCTGTTATGAGAGGACGGATGACTGCCACAATCAACGCAAGTGGTGATGTCTGTGCTGTTCAAAAGGCTGGAGGAGAGGGTGTCATGCAGAGTGTAATCATGCAGTGTATGCGTGTGGCTTCTTTGAAAGCTGCTGATATTACAAGCAAAATTAAAAATGTTGTGAGTCTCGCTGATAATGTTATTTTTGCAATTTAGGCTGCTTTTCTGATTGTGTTTTTAGTTAGATCTATCCCTGGTCGAGTATAAATACTGTTCAGCAAATCATAGTTACCCCAAATGCTCAAGATTGAGAAATGAGTGAACAAGGAAATAGGCAAATGTTATCAATTGGATGGTTTTGTTAATTGTTTTTTCCTTAACCTAATGGAGGTATGTTCCCTGTAAATACCTAAGACTTTTGTGGGCCATTCTCTGTACTTGCTCATCCTAAAATGGCTAATGAACTGGGAGTTGTGAACTTCCAATCACTATGATTTCAAGGCTATTGGATTTGCGGTCCATTTTCAAAAGATACAAATAGTAAGTTTCTAGTGATGCCATTTTATCTATTGTATTCATTGTCATCGTTCAAAATCACGGCCGCAAAGAGTGTCGGACTCGGAGTTGGCCTAAATAAAGCGATATCTTGTAGCGATATGCGGCAGTTGGCGGCCGTTGCGATTCATTGCGACATGAATTTTAATTTGTCTAAAAATTCTACAAAAATTTTTCACAAAACAAAAAATATTGGTAAGGGATAGAATCTAATGTTTATTAAGACGTAATTTTAGGGTATTTAGAGGACCCCCAAAGTTACAGACTTCTTATATTGCTATTTTATATTAAATAATTGAATTTGTTCGGGTTTAATGATTGAACCAGTAGTGTTTCAAGGAATTTTTGTGGCATTCTAAGCTTGCTCTTGCCACTAAATTTCAGGAGATGTTCAGATGTGTTGCAAACTGTCATGCATATGTTAGAGGTTATATGGATAGGGCTGGAGATTGTGTTTTACAGGGTCCCATTCTTCAAAGAAATTTGATGGAATTGGTAGAAGGCCAATTCCAGGGATGCTTTCTCTTCTAAAAGATGTGTATATTTCTATGTATGGCATTGATAGAATGGTTTGGAAAGGCGCTATTCATGTGGAGTTTTCAGTCACATCTCTTTTGTGGCTCCATGCTTTCATCTCATTTGGCTAGGCTTTGCTCTTTCAAAATTCCATGTGGAGTTGTGGTTTTTTCTTGGTTGGCTGTTGTGGGAAAGATCCTGATCATGGATAACCTATGGTGTCACAAAATGATTATTGTAAATCATTTCATTATGTGTTCGGCAGATGCGGAAACTGTGAATCATTTGTTGCTAAATTGCACGGTGGCTTATGGCTTATGGACTTCAGTGTTGGGGTGGTTTGGTTGCAACTTATGATGCCTAGATATGGCATTGGTACAAAAGGGACACACCATGGATATGGCAGGGACACGAAATTTACATGTAAAAAGTGAAGTATCAGATATGATATGAGATGACACATTGCCTATTTTGAAGTATCTGGGTATCATACTTTTAGCTGGTTTGTCCCAATAGTTTGTATCACCAAGCAAGACTGGAATCTAGTGGTAGGATTGGCTAGATACAAAGTTATGTGATGGGTCTCTTTCTTGGTGATCATTTGGGTTTGGAAGGAGAGGAGTTAACTGTATTTCAAAGGGTTATGCTCCTCTATGGGTGGGTTGATAGAGAAGGTGCAGTCTTTGGTGGCTTTTGGGGTTTCTGTCCTCCCTTTATTCCATGATTTCTCTATGACTTCCGTTGTTGAGATGTTGGGAGGAGGTGGCATTCCCTTCATCTCTCAAGTGTCAGTGTCTCCTTAGATGGTAGGCGTCTGCATCGGGCATCTATAAGCTACATTTTGAGGGAAATGCTATTGAAAATCCAGGATCAATGGGCATGGGAGGATTCATTAGGGATAGTATTGGGGTGCCTATTCTATCCTTCTCAGGTCCGGTGGTTGTTTATTCCATCAATAAAGATGAAATGGAACCTATGAGATTCGGTCTTCATGAATCTAAGTAGTTGACCCTCCAAAATGTCATTAGTGGAGGGAGATTCTCTTTGTGCTATCTAGTTGGCATCGGGGTTATGTGGAGCTCCTTGGTCTTTGGCTGCAATATTTGTGGAAGAGTTGGTTGATATAGGGAATTAATCTGGCCAAGGAAGGAATTAATCACCCAAACGTATTTATAGAGAAGGATGAGGTTCTTTCCACTATCTAGGCTTGCTGTTTTTTCTGTTCCTATGGTGTTAGCTTTTTTTTGTATAGCTCTTGTATTGCTTAAGCTATTTTTATAATATTAGACCATTAAAAAAGAGAGCCCTAATTAATTTGTAATTTATTATTTTGTTTTGGAACTGCAGTCATTGCGGCCATGACAGTTTATAACATTGGTCATTGCAGTCGTTGCAGCCATGACATTTTATAACATTGGTCATTGTAGTCGTTGCATTTGATATTGGGAATAAAGGGTTGATACCAAGTTGTATTCCAAATAGCATACTGTGTTGGGCGATACTTAGCATATAGACCAATATTTTAAACCATGTTCATTTGGCTAGAACCCGTGAGACTATTGGAAGGTGCTCGTTGTTACAACCACAAGGTTGTGGGCGTTAGCAATCAAAGATATGTTGATATACATTGTTATGCCGTTCACTACAAGCTCGAGCATTTGGTGTTACTAGCAATTAACATGGTATCAGAGCCGGAGGTCATGAGTTTAAAACCTCTAGGAGGCATGTTACCTCCATCTGTTTTTCACCAACAACTCGAGCTTTTAATGTTGCTGGTCATTAACATGGTATCAGAGCCAGAGGTCACGAGTTCAAAACCCATGGGAGGCATGTTATCTCCATCTTTCTGTCTAGTCTGTTCCATTTCGTCTCTTTGTTGGGTTTCGAATTTGAACGGCCTCCCCTAGGAGGCGTTGTTATTTTGTTCACTAAAAGCTCGAGCTTTTGATATTATTGGCGATTGACATGGAATCAGAGTCAGGGGTCATGAGTTCGAAGCCCCTAGGAGGCATGTTACCTCCATCTGTTTGTCACTAACAGCTCGATCTTTTGATGTTTCTGGTCATTAACAAGATACACACACATACTCTATTCATTTGGCATTGGATTATGAACCGCTTAACCTTTCTTCTTATTATTTGAAATTCACTTACTAAATATTTTTTTTTTGAACGATTTTACTTGCTAAATATTTGCTTACATACATTATAAGGGAAAAGCATGGCTTATGTAGATGACCCAAAATTCTCATAACAAAAGGGGTGGATGATTGATTACTTGTTTGCCCATGTCTCTTTTGGAGTTTCTATGTTGCTGGATACAACCTGTAACCTCTATATATAGTATTCTCCCAACTTTTGCACATCATTTCTCTTGATTTTCCGTAGTTATGTCTGTAGACTTGTAAGGGTAGAAATTAACTACAATATGTGCTAGAACTGCTTGAATTTGAGATATTATATCTATGAATTAGTGTATATTATAATCATAAATTATTTATCCTCACATATTTAAGTTTTTGTTACAACCTATGTAGGTAGAAGCATACAACACTGAAAGAGCACTAAAAATGGTCAAACGGCACTCATCCTCTGATGCTATAGAAGTCGATGAGCCAGACATTAAACTAAAGGAGCACAGGAATCCCTATGTTTTTAAGGAGATTGGTGAATCATTAAAATATCATGAGAATAGATTGAAAGAGGAACTAGATAGAAGACGTAGTGAGAATGACGGTGTTGAAATTCGAACATTCCTTTGCATAAGCTGATAAGTGCAGAGAAGTGCTAGAGTGCCATAAGCGTGGAATTTGAAGGTAGAGAAATCAGAATGGAAGGTAGAGAAATCATGAGACATGTATTCTCCACCGAAATTTGATCTAAGAATCTTGATTGTTTTCTTAAATTGGGTTTGGACCATGTTATAAAATCTTTGGAAAATAGAAAATACTTCACGTTTCAAGCGCATGAAATAAATCAAAATATAACGGGAATGATCATCAATAAAGGTCACATACTACTTAAATCCCGCCCTGCTCAAGGTAGGAGCAATGCCCCAAACATCAGTGTGAATAATGTCAAATGATGCAAATGCATGAGAATTATGAATAGAAAAAAGCAAAATATGACTCTTAACCAACAAATTTCACACTTTCATTGAGATAAAGAAGACATCATTTTATTATCAATTTTCAAAAAATCAAAACTGAGAATTTAACATTATTGTCTATATAGAGCTTTATGCATATTTCTAAAAACAATTTTCTAAATGTTTACAAATTTTGCTATGATGCACGGACACTTCAAAATTGGCAACGTATCGTGTCGTATCGTATCCGATACTTCACTTTTTATGTATAAAATCCGTGTCCCTGCTGTGTCTATGGCGTGTCCTTGCCTTATCCTTGCCGTATCTGGGCATCATAAAAATTTTGATATTAGTTAAATAAAATTATATGTTTCTAATTAAAAAAATATTTGAATTTAATTTACTAACCTGCTGGGTTGACTTGGCCTAATAAGTGGGCAAAACCGGTTGATCACCAGGTTGGAAAACTTTGATTAATTTTTTATTTGAACTACATTTATTGTATACATCCATTGGATGGTGCATTAAAAAGTATGAAATGCATAAAAGATATTGATATTTTCATTCCTTCTTCAACATCACAGTAGAACACCATTTAGGTTACACCGATGTGGTCAAAGATAGACTAGGGCTTTCCTACCAAGTGGGGGAAATGTAGAGAAAGCAGAGGAGAAAATGGATGTGGTAAAAGACAGTAAAACTTTATTTGGTTTGACATTTATTGTAGAAAATCTTATATAAGGAAAATGCCAGAAGATAAGTTCTTACTGCCACTACCGAACATTATGCTCTTGAGAAGATTATTTCATGCATTTGAGGATAAAATTCCTGTGACTGGGGCTACATTTCTCCTCCTCAATGCAATTCCAATTTTCAAATGAGTGAAAACCCGATTCACTTGTGAAAATCCTTCTACCAATGGGGTTTGGCATCCTTCATTGAAACACTCCCTAAACCATATGATGCCTCAACTTCAATGTTCTATTAAAGTAATGTTTTTTTATATTTCTTTTGATTGCAAACAGACTCTCAAGATGTTTTTGAACAAGACATCCGACAATTGCTGACATGCTAACAAGATTCGTAACCAATTATGGACATGGTTAGAGGCATCAGTTGTTGTGTCTGCCACAAACTTAGTTGTGGCAACTCATCCCTCGACGTGTAACATTTATATGCTAATGTCAACCCTCTAGATGATAGACCCAATTTGTGGATGCTAATGTCAGCACACAGAAGGCCTCTTTGATCAGACAATCACAGTAGAACCCATGTTTTTGATGGTTTAGATCTATAAGGAATGAGTCATGTGTATGGTGGGTTTTAGACACTTTGGACTGGTCTGCGCTTTGCACATATGTGGTAGATTTGTGGCAAATGCAAATTTCACTCTGCAGTCTACACCAAACTTTTAACAGTTTATTATTTTCAGCTGTCATCTGGGTTTCCATCTTTTTGTACTATCTATGGTAGTTTTGGATCAGTCATATCAGCTTAGAACTTCTTCTTTTTTTTTTTTTAATTCCTGACATGCAACTATATGTGGAACATTTAGGATCGTTAGCAGTGGATAAGGAACAAAAGAATGGAAGGGGCCTTGAAAAGCCGAATGAATTTAAGATGAGAAACCAGCTGTAGAACAAAATGCTTTTAGTTCTGCATCAGTTGAAGCATCTGATGTGGGACAACAAATGAGCAGCAGCCAGCTAGAAGAGTCTAATGGATGCTGTGAAGCCGAAAAACAGAAGGAAAAGATAAAAGCTTGACGCACCCTGATGGGAGCTCCTTCAATTCATTTTTGACAGCACTTGAAAAAGAGGTCTCACCTATTACCAATATGTGATGGTGAGTCAGGTACTGCATCTTTGGTTCACGTTTCTATCAACATACTATTTTGGTTTTAATCTTCTATTAACATGACATTGTGAGCATACAAAATAATTTCTTTCCAATATTTATGCTGTATTTTTACTGATTTCTGATCATTGAATCTCCTATGCGGCTGGGAATGAGTACAATTCTTATTACCTCAACCACATGTAGCTCGAATGACTAGAATTATTGCATGTGGTGTTTGAACTGAAACACCAAACTGCAAAACCGGGAAATGAGGACTCTCACGCTGCTTCTCGATAGTACAAATATATAGTATATATGTATACTTTGTCAATCTCCTTGGTGATCATCCTTGGAGCGACACCTCTGTGGGTTCCCCACTTCTGGGCCGTATGTGTCATGGTGTTTGAACTCAACACAATGAAGCTTCCAATGTACTATGAAGATGAAAACCTGGTGGACAAGATTTTATTGTATATTTAAAGCCTGCTAGCATGTATGTAACCATGTATTTGATGCTCGGTTCAATTTTTTTTTGTCTGTTGGAACATAATTGCTGGTGAACATAACTGTTTGTTAATGTACAGTGCGAAAAGATTTGGAGTTGGCAAGACATATTGGCGGGCGACACTTGTGAAACATGATACTTTGCAGCAATATGTATTTCTATGACCGTATTATCAGCTAGAACTAATTTGATTGGAAAGACAGAAAGAACATGATGCCTCTTTTTCTGCTGTGGCCTGAAATTTTTAGCAGGGAACACTCTGTATGTAATCGGGCAAGTTTATCTGCAATTAATGTATTCTCCATTGGAGTGGGGAAGATACTTGATGTATAATATTTCGAGGCATAGTTCAGAATATTAGTTGAATATAACAAATGGCATCATGTTTCAGCTTTGGCTTAACAGCACTCAAGGAGAAAATGTATTATTAAAGCAACTGGTGGGGTAACAGATATAGCTGCCTTCTTAATGTCTATTAGAAGCTTTCTAGCCTGTCTCTGTGTGACTCGGTGTGTGTGTGTGATTACGCGTCTGCGCGTGTTTTTTTTCTTCTCTAGTCCTGGGTTAAGAGAGACTAGATCATAGATGAATGCCCAACGTGAATTGTCTCCCAATTATGAAGACTGCTGCAAAGCCAGATGACATTATTACTATGAAAATTTGGGGTGTTTCCGGTTTGCTATCTGTCTTCGAGAAGAAGGTACGCTTAAATTGTGTTTTATGGAGAATTGAATCAATCAACTCTCATCTAGTATATTCAGAATTTATCTTGTTTTGCAGTGCATTAGTGTTAAAAAAAAAAAAAAAATGCAGTCAATCCGCTTCTAGCTAACTTGGTGATTCACCTTCTACACAGAAACAACCGAGCATACGCCTTCCAAAAATCAGCTAAAATGAAGTAGCCAAAATAAAATAGGCATTTAGAATTCCCCAACTTTGAAATTTCAAAGCCTTCCGAAGGTTGGCTTATTCATATTCAGCCAGAATGACTCATTGGGCATTTTCAACCATCCCATATAACTAGATACAAAATGAAGGGTGATTCTAAATGCACCCACAGGTATTGCTGTGCACACCCACTTTCCCTTGTGTGAACAGTGATTTTTCACTGTTCACACAAGGGAAAGTGCGTGTGTACAGCAATTAAAGGGGGTGTGTTTAGAATCACCCCAAAATGAAATATTCCGACCGTCCCAAGCTATCTTCTTCGACTAGATATAAAGAAATGTTTAATGAGGTCGATTTTTAATAATTCATAAGCGACAGTGATGACCCATGACCCATCATAGCTGGTGGGGTCCAGTATGGAGAAAGATTGTTTAAAATCAAACAACTGCTAGGAAGTTGTTAAGTTAGATTAAACACTAAACTTATTGTTAATTTAATATTACCTAAACAAATAGGAAGGAATATTTCTATTCTGCTGAGTTGAACTGATTTTAAAATCTTCAGTAACTGTATAATACATTCTTAGGTTTCCTTCTTACAAAAACCCATCATAGGTTCACCATGAATGAATTATCAACTGCTAGAGAGAACCATGTCATGATCAATTCCTCATTGAAGCAAACAACAAAATAAAACTTACACAAGGGGCTTATAGCAAGGTTCGCCACGGTCATGCAACATTTTCTTGTATTGCAGGAACTTAACCGGTAACCTATGATACATGTATACTTCAAAATGGGTAAGCTACTGTGTCACATCATATCCATAACTACACTTTTTATGTGTAAAATCTGTATCCCTGCCACGTCCACGGGTCCGTACAGTATATGGGCATCATAGACACCTAGCTTGATCCAAACAAAAATAAAAGGTATGTGTATTCCAAGCATTGGTTAAAGTTTGATATCATAAATGACACTTTAGAGATTGCTGACCACTGACGGGGTCCCATCTACTTCACTGATCTTCATTCCATGCCAGATAGCTTCATCAACAGCCATTGCATCCATCCTGTGCCAAGTGCAAATAATTTGTGTATTAGCATAGAGATCCAAGCTCTTGATATAACTAGTAAGTGTTAACACTTAGATATAGTATATATAAATATATGCAAATTGAGATTGCATCTGATTGCTTTGTCATGAAAAAAGACAAGAATGACCATCTTCTTTTAAGATAATTACAACTAAGTTTTATGGTAAACTAGTTTTCATTTAGTGTACTGAGTTCTTGAAAAAAAAAAAATTTTGGGCATTTGGATGTACCCCAGGCTCCAATTAGTCAGAATACTTTTGCATAATGTACAGCTACTAGTATTATCTAGAAGAAAGAATAACATTAGCTGGATGTGAATTTCTTGACTTGTCCAATCAATTCAAAATTGATAATAGTGTCTGCTCCATTGCACCACTATTAGTTCACACACATCTCCCCACCCCGGTCCCCCCTCTCCTAATTCTTCTTCTTCTTCTTTCTTATGTATTTTCTGGTGATGGCAAAGGAGACATGACTATAAAATAAAATGCATCTGGATGTGCAGATACACATACTTTGGTGCGTATGATGCTATTTTGCCTAAATCAAAGCAGGCAACACTACAGGTCACACATAATGACTCATAAGCAAACAATTTGACAAAAAGGAAACCAATGTAATTTGGTTACCATTTCCCACATGACCTCAAATAACATAGAAGAATGGAAAAACATCCATCTTGCTAACATATTGTGGTTCGCTTGCAATTTGAAAGGCATCCAGAGAGGCCCTATTAAGCGGTTATGAACATAATAAATAAACACCGCTCAAGAATTTGTAACTCCATTTCATGCTGTCACAAAGACATGGCATGGGCATGTGGGATGTGTTGCACAATTGCTATTCGAGTGTTGGGTAGGGTGGTTACACACATTTGGAGCTATGGTTCCATAAAAGAAGGGAAATATGATGGAGCCACTGCATACTATATAGATGTTTCATTAAGTATCCAATATTAGAACTTAACTCTAATATGGGTGTATGACTCACAAACTAAGTGCTAAAAGGATACAAAAATGGGCCAGAAACTGGAGATTTTCCAATCAAGGAGATTTTCGGGGCATCATCCATGGTAGCTCGAAGACGCTCAACTGTCTTTATTACCAAACCCCACATGCTTTGCAGCTGGTGGGGAATACAGTACAGGACATTATACCTCATCCCCATTCGAGGCACACAAGTTAGATTAGTATAAAGCAATCATATTTCAAAACTTCATATTCCATGAACAGGTTAATACTTATTTCAGCTAGAGGTACATGGGACAGTATGAATTTTCACTGGCCTCTTCTAAGATGGAGAGGCTGTTCTACAGTACTAAAAAGTGGAGGAATGCTGCAATGTTGAAAGCTCATATATTGTCAAGGAGTTAAAACACAAAAAAAAATTGCAGTACAGAATTAATCAATGAATAAGAAGAGTTCAAAACTGAGGGAAAAAAGAGCTGTAGGATATAAATACCAGCACCAAGAACGAGGTCAAATCCTATAGGGTATCTTTGTCTAATTCAGGCCGATGCTGTCATCATTTCCCCATTCTAACTTCTCAGCTACTAATCCTACAAGAAAATTTCAAAAGAACGGTAACCTCCAATTGGCATTGTGTTCCGATTGGGCAAACAAAAAGCCTAAGCGAGAGGGACTCCTCCATTAGATTCAAAATAATGTGATTAAAAAGCAAAAAGGAGGCAGTTGCAATATGCTTGGATATCTATGTGAATTTTGTTTGAGGCAAAAAAAATCTGAAAGAAATATTGAAAAACCCAAAGTATTAGGAAATGTTAAGTTTTGATGTATTTTCATTAGCAACTCAAATAAATGCATATACCAATTACCAAACCCTTCCATGTCATATAGATCTTGTATCCAGGTCAGGTTGTATGATTTTAGATAAACAATACTGGGTCCTATATTCATATTAGTCATGTTTTGAGTTGGTGTGAGAGCCTATTGTGAAAATCTTCAACTGAGTAAAACCAAAAAAAAAAAAAGATTTTGGCAAGTAGGCATCGTCTTACTAACCATTTTTCTCCTCTACATACACAAATGCAATCATTAAAGTTATTTTCTAACCACATCTCTTAACAGTTTTACAAGCTTTGAAGACTTACAGCCAGTTGCCATGCAAAGAAATACCCTACAACAAACTAACCTCCCAACATTTGAAGGAAATACCTCTTTAGTTGGTGGAGTCTACTGGATGATCAAGTGGCATTGCTCAACAAAATTTACCCATCCCCAAACCACGGTCACTCCCAACATTCCTTTCATTCTAAGAAAGAGATATCTCCTTAGAATGAATCAACACACAGAGAGAGATTTCATCTTCTAGTAATGGGTCTACTTTGTGTGGCGGTTGGTCAAAAAAATCTAAACATAATCCTACCTTCCAAATGGTCCCCATGTGGTTATGCATCCAATGAAGCCAACGTGAGATATGAATGCAGTGTCCACTCCTCCATACTTTTGTAGTCATCTACAATGCATTCTACTATGAACGACGGCCATGCCCAAATTTTATAGATAAGGTAATTAGGGAGTGATCAGGGGCGGAACTAGGTATTGGCAAATGTGGACCCTGGCCCCCCTAGAAATTGTGGAAAGCCCCTTTAATTTTTTGTAAAACCCCATATGTGATAGGAATTTCATAGTGTTTTTTTTTTTTTTTTTCACATATGCCAATCACCCCCGCAAAACCCCGAACCCCAAAATTTCCCTATTTTACATGGTGGCCCTCCTAAGGAAATTTTGCTAGATTTGGTCTGGGAGCGATCAAGGAGACAACTCCATTGTTATATCTGGCTCATTATTTTGGTTTAAAACATGACATGTAGTGGAAACCCAACTGCATTTAGAAACATTTATAATCATTTTCGTATTGGGGGATTTACTGCAAGCCCACGGTTGCAAACAAATCCAAGCTAAGAACAAAAAAACAAAAGAAGACAGAAATACACAGTTGAATAAATTTTTAGCACTTTTGGAAGCATAGACATAAATCTGGTTTGGGATGACATGACAATTAGAAAATATATAAGTTCCGACAAGCTTTTTATTTTTACTTTTTTCCCTAAACCTCATCCTCAAATCAGTGTCGGCATCAACACTAAAATGAAATCTTTCAATTCCATCTCGACCACAAAAAATAAATAAATATATATATAAACACACAACAGGAAAAAAATTTAACAAATCCCAATCTAGAAATCATATCAGGAGAATCTTACGAAAGCATGCTTGATTAAGTAGAGAAAATTGAGGAACTTCCCACAGGGTTTCACAAATGGGTTTTCGCAAGTAGAAATGGGTTCCAATCGATTCAACAATGGAAATGGGTTTTCACAAACACCACCCAAATGCACAAACACTGAGAGAGAGAAAGGAAGGTATTCGTACCAGTGACTCTGCTTCCTCGCTGCCAATGCTAGTAGATTGAGAGGGAGAGAGAGAGAGATCGGGGGAGGGGGAATAAGAGACGCCATCAGCCGTCGATAATCGGCTTCTTCATATTTTCTTTTTTGTAATAACCTTCAAAGGTTATGTTAGGGATGTCTGATATCTTACACCGATACCCGTTGCCTCCTTCTGCTAACACCAGATACTTTTCCACCAGCAAAGGACATTCATGAATATCTAGAGACCGAAGGGTGGTTAGTAGCTCCTCAGGCAAGGAATGAATTTTAGGACAACGTATAAGTAACAACTTTTGCAGCCCTTTTGGCGAGCAAGTCGGATTGCTGTAATTTGAGTTTCCGAGCCCATCATCCAGAGTAGCGGGCAAATCCACATCATACAGGGATGTAAGCTCGGGACAGCTAGCAATTAGCAAAGACTGTAGAGAGGTGAGATGTTGCAATCCATTCGGTAGAGATGTTATATTTGAAAAATCGATAATATCTAAAGAAGAAAGAGAGGTAAGATACCGCAAGGAGCTCAAGCTCAGCTTGGTGCAATTGCTGATATCAATTGCACGAATATGCCTAATATCACTTTCTAGGCCTGACAATTCTTCCAGATCAGGCATAAAATGAAAAGATAATGATTCCAATGGTGGGAAACCTGTCACAATGCCATCGCCATAGAACTCACGACCAACTTTTTTTAGTCCATAAAGATATGCAAGACTTAGATGCTTGAGAGAAGGGAGTCGGCCAAAAGGTGGGAGGAGACAACATCTACATTTCCTCAAATAGACTTGAGTCAGTTTGGAGAAGCTCGAGTCCCCCAACCATGTTGGAAATCTGACACCACAGTAGCCCTTTATCTGAAGCTCTTGGAGGTTGGTGTGAGGTTGGAGGGCATCGAGTACCTCCTTCTTAATGCCTTCTTGCCGCAATTCCACGTCGTCACATTTCCATTGCAACTCCAAGAAGTCAATTTTTTTCTTATTTTTCAACTGAGCCTCTTTGGCCTCCTCCACATTGACCACATTCTCAAGCTCTGAGATGCAAAGACGTCCTCTTAGATGTATCAAGTCCTTCAACTCGTTTATTTTACGTCCAATCTCCTTTCCCACATTAAAACAGCTCAACCTTTGGAGGCCTTTTAATGTCCCAATTCTTGGCGGGATAGAAACTGGGGGTGAATAAAGACGCAGATGTCTTAGGTTGACAAGGTTGCTCAAGTCACTGGGTAGCTCTACAAGTTTCGTGCAATAATCCAATATCAAGGTTTGTAGAGTGTAGAGTCTGGTTGTTGATTTCGGTAACCTTTTAATGTTTATAAAAGACAATTGAAGATACCGCAGTTGTAACAAATCTCCAATTGATTCTGGCAATTCAGTGATGCCACTTCCACACAATCGCAAAGTGCGTATGTGCCTCAAATTTATAAACAAATAAGCTGGGATATTCCCAGTGCATGACAATGACAGAGTGCGCAGACTTTTCAAACAATAGAAATCCTCAAAATTTCTGCATGATTTTAAAAGAGAATCTGACATGTAGCGAGCCTTTTCAGCATTTCCATGTGACTTCTCATCTCCTACTTTCCAAAAATCAGTTCCTAAAACAGAACGTGCGAGATCATGAGTGAGGTCATGCATGAAGTAATATTCACTCTCATGTATAATTGGACAATTAAGTAGAGACCTTGAAACCAAATCAAAAAGGTATTCCCTGCCTATGTCTTCCAGTTGCTCACTAGTACTTGGCTGAATAAAACCTTGTGCCATCCACCTCAGAATTATTCCATTGCCATCGACCCCACCCGCGGGACCTTTATCAATTACGCAACCACAATATGCAAAACACCGCTTCAAATGTGCTGGCAAGTGATGATAACTCAATCTTAGAGCAGGCAAAATGTCATTTCTTTCTTCTGGCAATTCCCATATCTCGCTTTTTAAGATTGCTTCCCACTCGACAACATCTACTTTAGAGCGTAAGAGACCTCCGAGTGTCTTCACAGCCAAAGGCAATCCTTTGCACTTGTTTACAATATTCTTGCCTATCATCACCAAGTCCGGATGTGCATCTGAATCCCCTTGTACAAACGCTCGTCTTTCGAACAAAGACCAGCAATCATCATCTGATAGACCCTGCAAGAAATGAGTGGGAACTGTTCCCATGTTTGTCGAAACCCTTTGGCTTCTTGTGGTTACTAGAATTCTGCTTCCTCTTGCCCCAAACATCAATGGTGCTCGTAACTGGTGCCAATCATCAAGATCCTCAGTCCAAACATCGTCCAACACAAGTAAAAACCTCTTCTCTTTCAGAGCCTCCTTAATACTAACTTGAATTGCATCCAAGTTGTTAAGATCAGATTTCCTTCCAGTAACAGACTCTGCAATGGCTTTTGTGAGCTTAATTAAATCAAAATCTTGGGACACATAAACCCATGATCTTACCTCAAAGTGTTTCACCACGTGTTCATCATTGTAGGCAAGTTGAGCAAGCGTCGTCTTCCCAAGTCCTCCCATACCACAAATGGGAACAACCTCATGAATACTTGAATCGGAGGCCGAAGAGTCGTCTGATGTCAACAAACGGACCACCTTTGCTTTGTCAGCTTCTCTTCCGAATACAATCGACTCATCTACAAAGGAGCTAGTGGGAGGCCGCATTCTGAGCCTTTCAGTTTCAGGCCCATGATGTATCACTCTGAGATGGAGGTGATTGTTCTCTGTCACAATCTCATCCAATCTCTCTCTAATCTCCTTAATTCGAGAACCCAAATTGAAATTGGAACCCAACCGAGAGAAGAAATGGGGCACCTGATCAGTCAGCTTCCTCTTTCTGGTTTGAATTGGGGCTGCTTCTATTTTGGACTGAAGGGCTATGTATGCGAGTTCATCGAGGATGTCCTCGGCGTCGTAGGCAACGTGCTTGAGGTCACTCAGCCACAAACGGACTGATTTCTCCTTGATTTGTCTCTCTTCTGCGTCACTGAGAAGGGCATCGATTCTCAAGAGGGTTGATTTGAGCTTTTTCGCCTCTTTTTCAACACCGAAGAGAAAGCCTAGTCTTTTGAAGAAAGGGAGGGCCAAAGTATCAAACAGACGTTGGAAAAGAGCACCTAAAGCTGCCTCTGCCACCATCGAAGTTCCAGAATCCATGGTTCCAGTAGTAGGTGAGATAGATGAGATGGGATGAGATGAGATGAAGCAGAAGGAAAGGAAGAGGAAGAGATAGATACACAAAAGCCTGGTCGTCCTGCGAGTCAAAAAGAGATTCGGTGCGATGGGGCCCACAAGAAAGAAAGGCTGGGCTCTGCGATTCTAAAAGGCAGGCCGGCCTGTTTAGTCAAAAAGAACTTTGACACAACTCAAGGAAGTTTCAGAGTCCATGTTCCCGTGGGTGAGAAGAGATAAATTACCTACATTTTTACATTTTTTTCACTTGAGTGGTAGTTTGCCAAACGTCAGGTTCATAAATGTAAAAGACCTGAATTTTTTTTATTAATATTGTATTCATTAATCCATTTATTTAAAAAAATAACATTTTAATGATGTATTTTATAACTGATCAATCTGATGGTGGCGGGCTCTACGGTGGAATTTGGGTTAGGGGAGTCCATCAAATATGAGGGCATCAAATTCTTACAATTCTGTTTTTAAGTATAACCCAGTCCATAATGGACAAGTTAGTGACACAGATGTATGTGTATGGAGTTTGAATTGATGATTTGCTAATCATAGGCATCTCCACCTATATGATATTTGTTGAAATAAATATAAAAAGATAAAATATTATGCTACATTAAATAATAATAATTTGACTTAAGATGCAGTTCCATGGCTCCACACAGGCAGAGAGCTCAATTGCTTGAGCCTAAGATTTGGACTCAGGCTGAAAATCATCTTGGTTGAAATGGTCAATGGGTTGGTCTGTCCATTGATCATGATGACAAATTGACCCAGAAATTCAAAAGAAAAAAGAAGATGATTTTTTTTTCTTTAAACCTGATGATCGGTACTATTATTGACCTAACTTAGATCTAATTGTTATTCATGATAAACTATATAGACCTCACTAGGCTCAAATAAATATAATTATGTTGTGTTTGAATAAATAGGGACCTGAACGCACATCTGCTATATATATGGATACAAGTTTGGCTGACCTATTGGCAAGTTTGATCTATTTAAAACAAAGCCGGTTCGATGAGGTCTATTTGCAATGGAGGCTTTTCAATTAAACCCTGTTACAAAAAAGATTCTTTTTTACCAGGTGAGGTGGCTTGATCTTGGGAAACCCGACTAACACGTAAGTGAATTCTAGCATATGCAATCCGATAGAAGCTTGTTAAAATAGCAAAAGAAAGCTGGTCATATGATAAAAGTTATATTGGCAAATCTGTCATATAGTAAAATTATTGGACAATAAAAGACACTAAAATTATATTTGCCTGCTTTACACAATTATGTTTGCTTGAAAAAGAAATTTGTTACTTTCTTTTCTTTCTTTTTTTTTTTGAAGAATATGCTAGTTTCGATCGAGTTTTCAAATATTAACTTTACCAAATTAAATAAAGAGGCATTTATGGGAAAAGTCCCCGTAGGAAACCCCATATGGCCTATCAGGACTCATTATAACAATGGACATGGGAGGGGTCCTCATGTGGCCCTTTTCTTTCTTTTTCTTTTTTTTTTTTTTTTTTTATTGTTTTGCCATAGGATCAAACCCATCAAGTTTGTCGATGTCTACCATTATGCAAAACTATTTTATATCTCACCCCCTTTCTCTTTTTCACAATCCTCCTTTTGGGTCATCTTCAACTTGGCTCCGGTGATTTTTCTTTTTAGAAACCACTGTAAAACTCCAATCACCTTCGTGGTTGGACTCCATTAAGCCTCCACCGCACCTAATCATTTCCAGCGACGACCAGGACATTCCTCCCTTCTTCCGACAATCTCAGATGAACTGGGTACATTTAACTTCATACATTTATATTAAGGTGGGTTGGGGTGGGCATTTGTTTCATGTCATTAAGTTCCAAGGAATTCTAAACAATCATTGATTGTATGGAAAATCAATAAAAGGGAGTTGATCCCAACCATCATCCAAGAAATTCAACTCCTAGGAAAGTCAATGTGTCCCCTACATCTTCCACCCTGTGTCCCTTTGCCCCTCCCTCACCTCTTTAATAATCATTTGTTGAAACTCATGCGCCCATGAATTCTTATGAATCCAATTCTGTGCAAACAAATTGTAGAGAAATGATGTCCACAAGGGAGTCTGCGGTCTAACCCCAGTGAAGCCACACATTTACGTGATCCAAGCCATTTAAACCACGGGCCCTGCTAGGCTGAATATGCAATCTGGCAAATTTCATCTCATTCGAAGTGTCGTTGACTGTTGATAAGACGACCAGATCAATGAGGCATTACTTACTTTCTCGGGCTTAACTTGAGGAAGCAGGTATGAGAAACAGCAGTACTACAGTGCAACAGTTCAACAAAAAATAGAAAGATGGTTACTCGGCAGCTCTCTTTTGCTTCCTCCTACTCACTCACCCTCCATTCCAGGTCACGTGGATTCTTTCAACAAAGCTGCCTCTAACCCCCTGGTTAGATATGTGACTGAACATGCCCAAAGTGTTTGAAACAAAAATTACCCAGATTAAAGTTTTCAGGATATCCAGAACATGCTTGCCAGCTGGTAAGATAGGGATAAAGCAGCAAAATGAAACAAAGGCAAATGAAACATCATTTATATTAACCAGAATTAGGAGTATAGCAGACTGAAAGAAAGGGGAAGGGGGAAGGGGGGGAAGATGGGGGAAGAAGGAAAAGGAAAGGGGGGAATCAAAGTGCTTAAAAAGTAAACTACTAAGGTTGTCTAGTGTACAGGAAACTACAAGGCTAATTCAATTAGATACCCGGAATCCAATATCTCAGAAAATCATTAAAGCTGCCTCTGCAAAATAATTTCTCATTTATAAGAGGTGCATCTAGACCATAAAATCATATTGTTGTCCCCAAGGCCTACTTAATGGGTCTTCAGACTCCTAATATCCATAGTTGCTACCATACACTGCACCATATCCACCGCCAGCATGGCCTGCATTTCCACCAGCAGGACCAACTGTATGTCCCGCATTAGATGGAGGGGATGTGTAGATGGAACCATGACTCTGATAAGAATTGTATCCTGGGTCAGCAGAGCCAACTGGGTTTGGCCATGAACCTTGTTGGGAATCTACTGGGTTCTGTGCTGGTCCTGCAGCTTCTGCCATGAAGTTCTGCATCGAAAGGGCAGGAAAATGATGGTGCTTATCAGCAAATGGTGTAATCCAAATGATCACTAAGAATAGAAGCAGCCCAGTTACCAATATCTAAAATATAAAAAATAAGAACCAAACAGAGAAGGGTGGAGGCAGATTGTTTGCTAAAAGCACGAGTGGTAATGAAATTTTGATTGTCCCTGATGATTTCCTTTAATAATAATACTATCCATTGTTCCGAAAATCAAAATCATATTACAAATTGATGAAGTGAACGAGTCAAACTGTATTACAAATCATAGGAACTCTTATTAAAATTATAAAATAAAAATATTTAAAATTTTAAAAACTAAACATAAAAAGAAGGTATTTATAAGGGAAAATTTCAAAAAAGGCCCTAAGTTTTAGGCTATTTTCAAAAAAGGACACTAAAATCCAAGGCCCTTGAAGTTTTCCAATAAGTTTTCATTTAAAGACAACCGGCCAAAAAAACCCTCCCATGGAGAATTTTGTCCTAAATTTTTTTAAAAGACCAAAATGCCCTTTTGGGCTTTTAAAACAAAAGAGGATGATCAGCTCTCTCTTCCTTTTTTTTTTTTTCCTTCCTCCTCCCCCATCAATGTACCTGCCCGACCTTCACCGGTGAGCACCGTTCATGAGAACATCCTGCTTAAGATTTGATCTGTGTTTTTCGTATTTGTTTGAAAGACACTCAGATATTTAAGAACACATCTTGGCCAAGTTACTTTTCTACTGGTATGTGAGCCAAGTCAAAATCGTGTTTGATAATGGGAACTAATTGCTAGTTCTGTAATTATTTGAATGGTACAAAGAAGTTGAGCATTTTGTTCTTGATGGAGGTCGAAATTTAATTGACCACAGATTGTGTTTTCGAAATCTTTAAATTGCTGCAGTACTCGATGTCACGTGCTGCAGGTGGTTCTGTCTGATTGTAGTTACCAGATCATGAAATGAATATGGGTTTCAAATTCAATGCAAGAAGCAGATGCAAGCAATCTCTTGTTTTGTAACATTCCTTCACCATGCAGAGGCATGAAATGGAAGTAAGAAACACAAGGTAAGAATAATATGTATCATTAGTTTGGGCTTTCCAATAACTTTGTTGATTGTTTTAGCTGTGAACAAGAAATAGAGGTAGGGCAGATTTGGGTGGCATGCATAGGTGATGTTTCAATAACATGGCTTACTGGTGATAAGGATAAGTGTTCTGGAAAAAAGGTGCTGATTTGTGAGATGGATGGTCGATGTTTGGTGTGTTTGACGGAGAATGAAAGTGGTTCGTGTTTAGTCTGCAGGTTGGGCAGCGAGTGTGTGGCTGGGTGGATAGGCGCTGCGCAGAATTGTGGGTTTTGTTGGAGTGGAGAGGTTGATGGCTGTGAATGGGATATTTGCGTTAATGTAGGTAGGTTGGTCGTTAGGGGAATTCGTGGGTTGCTGGCAGTAGATGGGTTTTGGCCTGGGGAAAGATGGAAATGATGATGAGATGAGATGAGATGAAGTTGAAGACAATGACGAAGAAGGCTGGGGTGGTGAAGTGTTTGGAACATGAGATGGAGATGGGAAGGTGTAATCATAATGATGGAGAAGGGTAGAGTGGGTTGGTGAGCGAATGATTGGTGATCTGGTTATGAAACGAGGGAGATGGAGTGATGGAATTGTAGGTGGCAAGTTTGTGCACGGATGATGGGGGTCGATCTTGTGTTTGTTTTGGTAGGGCGGTTTCTTTGTGTGAAGCTTAGTCGACTAAAGTAACTTGGCGAAGATGTATTCTTAAATATCTCGACTAAAGTAACTTGGCCAAGATGTATTCTTAAATATCAGGCTATCTTCCAAAGCAAGCAGGAAATCATTATGGGGATGACACGGTGCTTGCAGGTGAGGGTTGGGAAGGGACGGTGATGGAAGGAGGGAAAAATAGAGAAGAAATGGAGCCGACCATCCTCTTTTGTTTTAAAAGCTCTAAGCGTGTTTTAGTCTTTTAAAAGAAATTTGAGACAAAAGTGACCCCAGGAGGCTTTTTCGACCGTTTGCCCTTAAATGAAGACTTTGTGGAAAATTAAAGCCTAATTTGAAAACTTAGGATTTTGTGGAAAACTTAGGCCTTTTTTGAAATTTTCCCTATTTATAATCCATCAATTGTTTATCCATAGCAGAATAGGTATGATAACAAGAAGACTATGATAGGATCATGTGAAGAACATCATTAACACATTAATATATCATAATTGATACGAGTAATTAGTTAAACATGCTTAAAATATCAATGTCACTAGGAAAAATAAGCAAGTTACAATATATTTTTTTTGTCCTTTCAAATAAAAAAATAAACGTAAAAACCCAAATTATTAACCTTACATGGTTAGGATATCTCCGGGAGTTAAAAGAGTGTTTTCGAAGAAAAAATTCGGAAAAAAATTGAATGCAGTACATAACCCCATATGTACAGCCAAATGCTTTAGTAACATGCTTGTTCCTTACTTTTCTTTTACCTTTGTTACCCTCTTGGCCATCGCTATTTCCGCTTAGCAGAATCACTTGAATCTTAAGATTTGACCAAACAACTATCAAATTGTACTAGTGAAAAAAAAAAGGTATCAAATTGTAACATTCGCACCTATAAATGGGATTTGTTGCATAGATACAAATCTATTATTATTATTATTATTATTATTATTATTATTATTATTTTAAAAATATTATTATTATTAGGATTCGATAATGTAGGATTCTGATAACAAAGGTACTAACATTATCACTCTTTCTATTTTCCATGGATGGAAGATGGTCCTATCCCCTTGACGGGTTAGCCCTGCCTTGTACATTATATTCTTGTAAGAGAAATTCTTATTGCCTTCAAGAAGGAAAAAAAAAAACTTTCTATTTTTCATGTAATAAAATAAAATTCTCTATTGTCCATCCCCTCATGAAGAAAATTCTTTGGAGTTTCTCGTCATGATTCTTCCTTTTAGTGGATCTAAAAAGAGGGACAAGTTGCAAATAAGAAGATTTTACTGAGTGGACGCATAACGATTTATAGGATCACAGAAAGAGAGATTACTCTTCCCAAAGTAGTAACTGTTTTTTTTTTTTTTTAATATTTCAATGATGAGGTCTCATGTGTAAGGCTCTATCTACAGCCATCTCCCTGAAGAACCTAAATGCCTCAATATAGGCATACTGATCTGCATAATTCTTGGAATTCCTTGAATTTCTGCTTTACTAGGAAGCTCATTTAGAAGCTAATTCAGATTCCCATAGAGACTAGCATATCAAAGTAGACAACAAGGTCTCAAGTGCCATTGTTATCAGCTATAGGAACTTTATTAGAAACAAAGGCATCTAGAGCTGGTTGTAGACATGATCCCCCCGATATGAGGTAGTAGCATCTACTGCATCGTTAGCGACATTAGGAATAAAAAGAAAAGGAAAAAAATTCATAAATAAGGTCGTGGAAGGCAGCACTACATGGAAGCCGTGTTGTGTTTTTTTGGAATTTGGCTACTTGGAAGCATTGTTTAAATGACCACAGGCAGGTACGCGACACTCAAAAGCATTTCCATCCACATCTTTAATAATTCCTCCATTGAAATTAACCTCAATCAATCCACATGAAATTAGGAGAGGATTCATTCGGGAACTATAACTTCGATTGTGTATCATATTTCTGAAATCATTAAGTTACTCTCTTTCTAACACAGGAATACATCACGCTGGCAGACTACATCATGCTAGGCATCAACATACTCGAAATGTCCAACATACTCAAAATCGTGTAAAATGAAGAGCAGACAGTAATTTTGAATTCCGGTAAAGAGAATTTTTTACCTGTATCAACTGTTGAGCAGTCTGGACTTGTGTGGCAGTTCCATTAATCTCAACAGTCATTTCCCCTGGCACACCCCTGGTCTCTTGGATTGTAATGGTTGCACCGCTGGCACGACGAATGTAGCTAATACTTGCACCAGCTGTGCCAATCACAGCATCAGCATATGATAGTGGAATTTGCATGTGTTGTGTGACCTGCAGACAACACCACTCTTATATAAGGGATCCCAAGAAATTTGATTTAAGCTGTAAAAAGATTAAGAAATATTCAAACTGATTGGTAATCAAAGTATCAAGCTTCAAATACAAGGACAACAAGAAGCTACCTGTGAAATCATTTGTTGGGGTGGTGCTGGTGTATTTGATGATGGATTAATCCCCATGGGTGCATCTCTACCAAATGCAGGAAAGCCCTGGTGCGGCTGTTTGTCCAAAGGAGGAAGGTCTGATGGCGGATAGTAATTATCATGCTGCCGTGGAGGACCCGGAGGCATGTACTGGGGATTACCCCCATATGCAGGTCCACCAGCATTTGGTGGAGGACCCTGTGGATGTCCCCAATATGGGGGTGGCATGTTTTGATCCATGTGTGGATTTGGTGGCATTGTCATCTGCAGAAATAACCAATCATTTAATTCCAACAGTTAAAAAAGAGTTCAACAACAGTTGGCTAATTAGTAAACATTTTAGGCTAAGATTCCTCGATGGAAAGGGACTTACATGATTTTCAAACAGTGGAATTACACTGCGATCAACCAAAAACTTTCTTAAATGAGATGCAGTGAGTTCAACTGCTTTATGCACACCTTCAGGCTCTCCTTGTATCTCGACAATTCTGTCATCTTGCAGAGCAAAAACTGGTAGATCTTCTGTAGAAGTATGAATCAATAATGGAACTTAAGTATATGGTCCAGAAAAGAGGACAATGCTTCCAAACATAACTGCAAGTCATATCATTTTTTTTTTTTTTTTTTGAAATGGAAGTCATGGCCCTAAACAGATTTGATTGGCGTCGTCAAATCCATATAGCCGACCCCACCTAGTGGGAAAAGGCTTGGTTTGGTTTGAAATGGAAGTCATATCATATTTTTAGAAAGAGGTTTCGAAAAATACTAAATATGACTAGAGAGTATGTTAGCAATCCAAGATTATAAAATGGAATAGATAGAGAGTAGCAGCCTGTTCTATAGTTCATGCAGAGAATAGTGAACCAGAAACCGCATTCTCTTACTATATTCTTTTTTGAGCAGGTAACCAATTTTATTGCTCATGGAAAAGTGGCCACAAGCATGAAGAAGTCGGCAAAAACTAGAAATTCCCTCCCATTTCTCATCAAATTTCATTCTCTTGAGGATGTAAAGCAGAAGTCCCAATCTACTCTATTGTATACTTTTTCACTTCTGCCATTTTATTAATAATGTTTTCCTTTTAGCAATAGCATTTTACACTTCCATAATCGACAGTGCTCATACATAAATATATATATAAGACCTGACTCCTTGCTTTGTACTTTTGAGTATCTAGTCTACAGTACACACTCCTAGAAGCCATAACTTCGTCCTTCCGCTGACACACTATTAATACTGTCAATCAGGCTAATCAGTCTAAAATCCTTGATTAGCATTGCACACTGAATGGAAGATGGCACAAGCTGCTCCAATAGTCTAACCCTTGGAATTCCCCTATACATTTGGGAAAAAAAAATAATAATAATGGTATACCCATAAGCAGGCCCTTTTATAGAAGCATGGGTTGCTTTGTTTGACCTCCATTGTCTAGGTCAGCCTCTGTTGATGTGCGCCCCCCCCCCCCCCCCCCCCCTCCCCCTCTTCTCCCCAAAAGAGGGATGGACAACCTTCTAAACTGCCGACATGCAATGAATCTTTAGTGGCACCCTATCCAGGCCACGCTTGACAGAGATGAGACAATTGCCATGGCCAATATAGGGGCTGAACTGGGCTTCACTTGCTCATTCTTCAATGTAAGCCCGACAGATATCCACCTTTGTTCGATGACTAGCGTTCTTCCCTTCAAACTTCATTGGAGCAGTCCATCCTTCCCGACTGCTCAAGATTATTACATGCGATTGCTGCTCCATCCAAGCATCCCCCTCCAGCTGGATGTCCCGACCCATGACGCACAGATACTTCAAAATGAGCAACATATCATGATGTATCATATCTGATACTTCACTTTTTATATGTAAAATCTGTGTCCCTGCCATGTCCATGCCGTATCCATGTTGTATCTGGGCATTCTAGGTCCCAACTTGAAATCATGCCAGAAAATAAAAGGGTTTTGACATACACATCTGCACAGGTGATTCCCCAACCAACATCACTTGTGAGCCCTCCTAAAGGCCTCCAAAAAGAGCCTCCTGGCCGACCTGTTATGGCCTAACTCTGTCATTCGGTGCACAGTCCATCTGACTCTCATTCTTGTCCAGCACCTGGCCCACTGGACTATGAAGGCGGCTAGCCGCTCAAGCTTTTCTTCAGACTAGATTGAGATAAATCAGTTGGGGCTGTCAATGGGTCAACTCAACATGATAAACCCACAACTTGTTTCTAGTTTTTAGTATCGGCTACCACATGACATCATAATCTTAAATTATTCCTTTTTACTTTTTATATTCATTTTATTTATTTATTTATTTATTTATTTTTAGTGAGTAAGAGTCCATTCAGTTCTCTGAGTAACCAAAAATTTATTAATTTTATGCCAAAAAAAGGAAAAGGTAATCACCTAACAAGCAAAAGAGATAATTAAATCTATATGATGGAAGAACATTGGCTCTAGCTTACAAGAACAACCAAATAAAAAGGAACAAAAATAATATTCAAGCTCAAGATAATGGATCAAAAAAATGAATGAAGTAAAATATCATTACAGGCACCTGTTCCTAAAACACGAATGACACAGTTAGAAGCTTCTTGGATAGATTTTATGGTTGCTCCCTGTCTCCCAATCAGGCTTGCAGCTTGTGTAGCAGCCACTAAGAGTCGCGTTGAAACTGTACTTGGTGGAGCATTAGCTGCATCACTATCTAAACCATCAACAACCCGCTTATGAACCCTAAGCAGACCATCCATCGCAGGAGGAACAGAAACATCTGGCTCTTCCTTTGCTGAAACCATCACCTATAAAAGATAAAATAAATAGAGAAATCAGTGCCCAATGTATTAAAAATAGTATAATACCTAGGTATAAATTTTATCAAGGTTCTCAAGCAAAGATGGCACATGAGCAAAGGATAGTACTAATGGTACGGAGGCAAAGAAAGCTACAAGTAAAAAAATGAAAAAGATAAAGAGCAAAGACTTAATACAACAAAGCTAAATCAAACTAATACAACAAAGCTAAATCAAACTCCTAAATCCCAATTATTCCGGATAACCATTTAATGATAGCCATTAGCAATGACAGGTTATGAAAGAACTACACAAGTGTAGAAGAAAACAATGCCAAATGGCAATTTAGGACACTACAACATTCAAATAGAAATCAACATCTGTGATGGTAGCAAAATGGTCAGATTTCAATCCATCACCACCAGGTAAGAGTAAAATTAAACTTTAGTTCTGACTCTTGCAAGATGTTCTATGTATATCTCATTTCACATAGTGCCTTCCATTCAAGGATATAAATTCCAAACAAATCCAGACACATCTTTGAAACTCCTATCTTGACAGGCATCTAGGACACATTACCATCAGAAAAGGGGTGTAAATTTGCAAAAACACAGCATGAAAAAACCCAGCATATCAAATGTTCGTTAGATGCAATGTAACAGAATGGAAAACAGGGAATGCAAAGCTACAACAGTAATTTGGCTAGTCTTTTTGCTAGATGATGCCTGACACAGTCCAAAGACATCAGGAACGATCATGAATTCCACAAAATTGGACGTTAAGCAAAAAGCCCAGCATGTTGAATTGCTGGTTGGAAGAATCAGAACAGAAAGGACAATTGGGAAGGGAAAGCTATTAATGCCAGTGGGCTAGTCTTTTGAGGGTAGACAATGCCTGACATTGTTCAAAGAAAGATATGTGTCTTGATTCAGTATTGCTCTTGTTCATGTTTCAGGGTTCCACAGTTCAGAAAGGCCTTTGTAGTGAATGGCCAGGCATGTTGTTTCTCCCCTTCCAGAGAACAGTGGGCTTTGTCAATAATCAAGGTGTGATGTATAGTGCTAAAGAACAGACTTCACAAACAAAGTTCTTCAAAAAAGGGTAAATAAAGATGTGTATTGAGCATTAAGCGTTCTAGGTTTTCTCTTGTAGGAATTTCAATGCTTCTGGACTTTGAGTGTGTTTTCATTGAGAACTGAGTTCCTTACGCTGCTGAACATGGCAAGGTGGCGAATCTGCCTCCTAAGGATCATCTGAAAATGGAATGGCTAGGAATAGGGAAAGAAATTGTCAGAAATATGCCATATGCCTAGCTATGGCTAAGAGGCATTACTTGACTGAGTACTCATTGATACAATCCTAGGATTAGAATCGCAAGTGCCGGGGCACAATTAGGGTTCCAATGGAACAATCACACAATGAAGACATTCTCCAACGATAAGCCCACAAAGAGAAATTCTATTAACTTCAAACATGAGACTACCAATCTCTACAACGTCATATTTATAAGAAAAGAAACATATATCTCTGGAGGGAGAAGAGATGTTAGGATTTGGAAGGCTGAAGCTAAAGGGAATTTTTTAGTTAAATCTTTTTACAATGTCTTGATTGGTGTGGGTGACAGGATGGTAGGTTGGAAGAGATTTTGGAACCTTGCTGTTCCTCCAAGAATCTTGGTTTTCTGTTGGGTAGCCCGTTTACATAAAATTCTTACTATGGATCAACTAAGAAGGATAAATTTTACTGTTGTTAATGGGTGTCCACGTTGTTTACAAGATGAGGAAACGACAACCCACCTACTGGTCCATTGCAACTATGCTCACATAGTGTGGACGTCTATCGTTAGAATTTTTGATGTGTTGGGTCATGCCTAGTTCTATTAAGGAGCTTTTTGAGCAGTGGAGTTTCAGGGGCAATTCTATTCGTGGGCGCATTCTGTGGCGGTTATCCTTATATGCTTGTCTTTGGAAGTTATGGGTTGAGAGAAATAATAGAGTTTTTCAAAATAAATGCAAACCTCCTGAGGAGATTGTTCAGTCCATTATTTGGGTTGCTTCGGAATGGGCCATTAGGAAGGTTGAATTTGTTGGAGTTTCTTTAGAAGCTCTTCCTAGATCTTGGCCAGCCCATTTTCAAGGTGGAAGGCATTCTATTCTAAGAAAACTATTGTGGGAACCTCCTCCGAATAGTTTTCTTAAGCTAAATTTTGATGGCTGTTATTTTCCACATATTCAGATGGGTGGAATTGGGGGTGTTATTCGTGACTTCTCTGGAAAAATTGTCAAGAACTTTGCGGGTCATGTGAATTGTGTTGATTCTAATGGAGCTGAGATGTATGCTTTATTGGTGGGCCACCATAAATTACGTCATTTGGGAGGCTTTCATGCAATTATTGAAGGTGATTCTTTCTCTGCGATTCAATGGGGTTTTGGGAAGTCGTCTCATCCGTGGACTTTAGCTAATTTGGTGGAGGTGCAAGATATTTCATCTCAGCTAGGAGCTTCTTTTCTTCATGTCCCTCGTGAAGCTAATTCTTTGGCAAATGGTCTAGCAAGGGAAGGAGTTTTTCGGCTTCACATTTCGTTTGATGTTTAGTTCTGTTTGTGTTTTTTTATTCCTATTCGTTGTTCTTTTGTTGTTTCTTCTTTCTTTGAATAAAATTTTCTGTTATCATAAAAAAAATAAAAATAAAAATAAGGGCTAAGAAAGAAATCCTAATCAAACTAGGAAACCAAATAATAATCCTATCCAAATTAAAAACTAATCCTAATTACAATCTTTTCTAAAATTTAAGCTAATTATAATTTAAAAATCAGAATTTCATTGGGTCCCACATGTGGCCCACGTGCTTTGCTGCACTGATACGGTACTGCTGCTGCATCACTCATATGTTGGGGAGCTTCCCATATGGGTCTTAATCGACTTAAGGAGCACAACTACAAATAGCAGAACTTCATGTTGATCAAGTAGGATTTGGTTAAGAATCTCTGGTTGAAAAAGAGGTTAGGTGATACAGCCTGGATCACCCTGAAGTACTTACATGTTTAGACAACAACACGAACAAAAAGAAATGAAACTCCAAAATCTCACACACAAATATAAAACAAACTTGTGAAAGAAAGGAGAAAGTGGTTACAAATTCAGAGAACACAAAAGATACCCTAGAAAGTGATTGCATAAGGGCATTTTTACTGAGTAAAAAGAAAAAAGCTTCTTATGCAAGAAGGAAAATGATGCAAAGTCAAAAGGTCCTCATCGTGTTTCCCATTCTACACAAGGTTGACACACAAAAACACAAAAGGTCCACCTGATCCTACCAAACACAACATATTAAGCCTCTAAAAAACGAAAAAAAAAAAAAAAAAAAAAAAAAAACCATAGAAATAAGATAAGAAAAAGACTGAACTGATAAAATAACATAAGAGAGCTCCTTTTAAGCTTATTAGAGACAATGTCATTCTTTTCCTTAGACCTCAGTTGGAGGATTCCCAACCAGATCAGTTGGTACCTGTAGGAAAAAATGGGTTTTTGATCAGATCTTTGACAGATTCAGTTTGGGTCATGTGGAGTCAGTCGGGTTCAGGTCATCCCCAACCCTACCCGAGTTGCACCCCACGAAATTGACCAACTCCGCAAGAAACAAGAATTCAAGCAACAGAATTTTCTTGTAGTTATATTTGTCCAAGGGCCATGAAATCAGTCCGGTAAAGGATTTAAAAAGGGGGAAATTCCAAAAAGGTAACTTTCAAAAAAAGTAATTAAGATTTCAATATTACAAAAAAGCATAAAAGTTTTCCACAATTCTTTCAATCAAGTCCTCTACATAAAAAAATTGAAATGACAAAAATACCCTTATGTAATTTTCCAAAATTTCCTTTTAATAAATCATTTAAGAGAAATGATCAAGTCCAACCCAAATGACCTAGTGGGGCCCACTTCAGCTACCTTTATGCATGGATGATTAAAATAGGGGGTTCCAAATGACTAAAAGACTGGCTTCATTAAATAGTTATGATCATCAAAATCAAAATGGCCAATTTAGGGGGAAGATGAGGTTAAGACAAAAATCTGTCATAAGAGAAGGGGCATTTTTGTCATTTCTCAAAAAATTATAGAGGATTTGATTGAAAGAAATGTGGAAATTTTATTTTTTGAAATATTCAAATCTCAATGTACTTTTTTTTAAAATGAACCAAAAAATTTATACTTTTTTTTAAATTTCCCCTTTAAAAAGTAAAATAAAAAAATATGCACCGGCAGTTCACTCATGGAGATAAAGGTGTTTTTCCAGCATCAGTTTGGTAATCAGAAATTCCAAATTTAATATCTCCCAAAGTTTCTTAAACATCATTCACTTGGAACTGCTAACACTGCAAGACTGAAAAATCTATGAAGTGTTATGATTGGATAGGACTGCATCTCATCATTTCCAGCCTCATACCTGACCTTAAATTAGATGTAGGGGATGTCAAACATTAAAGACAAAGCAACTGCATGTGCATCAAATGTGTGGGTTTCATAAATGGAAAGTTGCATTTGATACCAGTGCAAAACATGTTTCGATATGCAAGCATCAAGCACCATTGAGAGATATAGTGGCCATAAAAGGTGATTCTGTATACTCTGTCGCGCCAGTAGAGTGATTTGTGACCCAATCAAAAAGATCTAATCGTTAAGTTTTTCCAATGAGCTCCCCAAACAAACTATTTTTCTATGCATAGCCAATAGCTTAATTGAAAAGAAAAGAAATACAACAAAAGCTGAGCTGTACCTTAATTCTTACCCAAATGGTAGAGATATTGGGAGAAAAAGGTAACATAAAACAGAGAACACTAATGGTTCAATAAAGAAGAAACATAAACTTGAAGCACTTTACTGCAGTGCCATAAAAAAAAATTGAAGATTTGGAAGGGGTAAAAACTATTATTGTAGATAAAAAGGCCGCCCACATAAATTCCATTACTTACATAATAAGGAGAAAATGCAAATAAACTAGGTGGTATATCTGAAACCCAAAAAAAAAATATTGTCGTCGTCGTCATTATCATCAAAGCCTTATCCCGTCTATGTAGGTCAACTTTGTAAGCTCTATTTTCAGCTTAACCACATTTGTAAGCTCAAGGATTGGAATCACAACATTTTCCCATGTCATATTTCCACTACTCTTATAGAACCTTGCCATTCTCATACCTAATTTGAGCTTTAAAAATTTTAAAGAATTATATAGGATAGTTAAATTTACTTATAATGTTGTTCAATGTTGAAGTATTCTCAAATAGATGTTCTCCTTTTCTCTTTTCTATTTTTTTATCAATATAATATTTCTCATTTTATATCCAATAAAATGATTATTATTATTGCTACTAGTATCGATACCTTTCCACATTTTGATGAATATTACAAAAGATAGCTTCTTTTCTAGGAAGAACTAGCATGTTAAAAAAACACGCACATAATACAAGAAACGACACGCGTACGAGAGAGAGAGATGGATCTCTGTTTCTTGAGGCATCTAAAAATATTTTTATGTTAAAATATTATTTTTTAAACACAATTTAGTTCCATGAATTTCATGTGCAGATGTTTGGTCTTTCATTTAGTTGGTTAAGAGAGAGGAATTTTATTGTAGGAGTTTGACCAGTTGTCAAGAATATCAGTCAACCGAGTTCTGAATTTACCAGATAAAACGCAGAGCCTCTTGGCAAAAGTAATGCTCAATAACTGACCACTGCAATCTTGACCTTTGTTCTTCTTATTTGGAGTGACTTTGATGATTGATTTGTATCCTTAGGTTCGCGGACAGAACCTGCACACATTCATGGCGGTCATTGTGATGAAAGGCATCCTATTTGGTACATTTGATCTTTATCACCAGTTCCTTTTACTGATTTCCTTTTCCCTTGTTATATTATGTTATTCATTCCCCTTATATTTCCACAGTTGCAGTAGAAACATCCACTTAATTTCGTTTTGCTATAAGACTTTAGAACCCATGTTTTATGCTTCCAAAGTATGCATTAGAATTCTTTGATATTGAATCAGCGCAGGGGCAGGGCAATATCACTCAAACAAATCTTACAAGCTTAACAAGAAAAAGAAACTAACCCAGCCATTAAAAAAGTATGAAGAGAGAAAAAGAGTTAGTAGAAAGAATAAAAACAGGTTTTGTACCCATGTATCATCTAAAGAGAAGGTCCTATCAGCATAAAAATTATAAAAATAACAAATGCAGCTGAATTTAATTATTCCTAAGAGAGATCTCTCTAATGAATACTCTCATGAGAGCAAATAACATTGCATGCAATACAACGATGTATTCCTCATCCAAATACGAGAATTGGGGATGAAAGGGTTCACATGGGACAACCCAAGAACTAACAAGAGCAAATGGTAATATTATTCACCGAAGTGCAGTGTAAAAAATACAAGATAGGTCCATGTTCTGAAAAGAGGATAAGCAGTTATCTCCAAAAGCCACTTACAGCCCTTTCCGGCATGCCTGGATGACCATCAAGAATCTTTATACGAGCTCTTGATTCCTCACACATCTTTTTAATAAACTCTCCTTTACGGCCAATGATACCACCAACCTTTTGAACAGGCACCAATATGCGGAAAACAGACTCCCCAGGCCATCCAGGCCACCTCTTCTCTGCAGCTGCCACTCCTGAATCCTCATCATGTCCATGATTTTGAGGGTGTGAATTCCCCTGTGCTCCAGTCATATCCGGTTCCCCAAAATCTTCAACTGGTGCAGCCATTTGCACTAAATTATATGGAAAAAATAAAAAACTGATCAGTGACTTTTCAAGATGAAAACATTAACAATCCTACTGATGCTGCTGCTATTATTATAAACTAAAAGACTATTCCAAGCCAACCTGCAAAGTTCTAAGCGTAATCCGAAATAGATGACACCTGGCAAAAATTTTAAAAAAAAATCTTATACATAACAATCAGTAGCAAACAACACATATATAAACACCTAGAATGAACATTATTCGGGTAGGAAATGCAAGTCCTCAAAGCAGAGTAGTTAGGTTTGAGGCCAGGTGGAACAAGGAGGTATTCTCCAGTAGCACACAAAAATAGGTTAGATATGATAGATTACAAGGGTAGATTATAACAGCCCGTTTGGCATCATTATGGGAAAGTTTCATTTTGAGAACAAACAAAGAAAAACTTGTTTGGTAGCATTTTTAATGCAGGCCCTAGGGTTAAGGCTTGCAGTGGAAGTGCTAAAAGCACAATGGGTGCCGAAGCACGTGTCCGAAGACGCAATCAATTCTCCGCAGAGATAATAAATGAGGACGCACCTCAATTGGAAAACCCAATTTCATTAATCAACTACTTTGAAAAATAATTCTCTACAATGCCATATAAATAAGAAAGATAACTTAAGCCCTAAGAAACCTAATTAAAATAGGAAACCTAATCCTAAATAACATGCTTTAAATAAAATCAGAAACTAATGACCTATAATTAGTTAATAAAATAACATAAATCTAAGTGGGCCCTACACATGTGGCCATGAGGTCTACGCTGCATCATTCTCCCCTTCTCGGAAAACACTCAACCCCGAGTTTTATAGATGTCCTCCAGGATCAAAAATCCATCGCATGAATCCTCGATTTGCCAATTGGTCTTCGTTTTCTTTACAAGGCTTGGAAGCTTGACATGACATTTTCTTCCAACTCAAATAAGGCTTGACACACTGCTTCTTTTGGTAACTGGATTTTGCATTAATGCGAGATTGAATAAAGTGATGATTTAATTCTTGAATATTGGCCAGTTGCACACATTCTCCAATTAGAATTGGCCGATCTCCGAGCACAAAGTCAATATGAGGAACTTTGATGATGCAAACTTCGTTGACAATCTCTTGATTAATGGTCTTTTCATCGGATAGATTAATTTGATTTTCTGGAGGCGGGCTTGCCATAGGATCCATTAGATGATTAGACTCCTTAATGTTATCTTCATTGTCCATTTCTTCTTGTTCCACTTGTAAATGATGAGACTCAGGTTCCTTTGCTTCAGATTCACGGGAAGCATTCTCCATGAGTGGTTCCATTACTGGGACTTCTGTGATTGGCAGAGACTTCTCTTGTTGCATCTTAACTTTTCAGAGGCGATAACGCTTTATCAAACGCTCAACACGGATCGCTTCCCAAAATGCTTTATACATATCGTTGCATTCCTTCTCCACATTCTTCAATATACTTAGTCTCAAACCTTTGAGAAAGTGATTGAAATCAAGTGTATCTCCCAATTCACATAAAAAATGCTACCTTTCAAATTCATAAGCATATTCCTTGACAGACATATCTCCCAATTCACATAAAAAATGCTGCCTTTCAAATTCATAAGCATATTCCTCGACAGACAATTTCCCTTCTGTCAAAGTAATATATTGCTCGTTGTTGGTTTCTGTAAGCCTTCTATTTATTTCAAGAAGTTGCAATTCCATCTTGTCTGACAATTCCATATGAACTTGATGCAAAGACTGAAAATTTTAATGCTCTTTAAAATTAAAAATCAAACTAACCAGATGTGTAGATCTCACTGAGTGGAGACTGTGGAGTGCACATGTGAAGACGGATCGTCGATCGGAGTCCGGATGGAGAAGATCTTGCTATTTGAAGATGGATGGCTGAAGATTTATGGAATATGACGAATCTAGGCCCACTTGCTGATGAAAATATATTTCTCCTTTGTTATTCTATTCTTCTTCTTCTTTCTCTACTTTTCTTTCTCTCTCTGTTGGGTAGGGGATGGGGACGATTGGGTTCTGCTGGGAAACGATTTGGGTTTCGGTTTGGTGATTTGGGGTGATGTGGGGTTTGGGGAAAAGTATGGATTTGGGGTAGGGATTTGGGATTGGTGCTGAGGTTTTTTAAAAAGTATGGATTTGGGGTGTTGATGCTCAGGGATTTGGGGTAGGGATTTAGGATTGGGGCTGGGGCTGAGCGAACGGAAAGAGGGAAGGGTTAATCACGCCGACGATCGACTGATCGTTCGGCTCTGATACCAATTGATGCAGGCCCTAGGGTTAGGACTTGCGGGTGGAAGTGCTAAAAGCACAATAGGTGCCGAAGCAAGTGTTCGAAGACACAATCAATTCTCCGCAAAGATAATAAATGAAGACGCACCTCAATGGGAAAACCCAATTTCATTAATCAACAACTCTGAGAAATAATTCTCTATAATGCCATATAAATAAGAAAGATAACTTAAGCCCTAAGAAACCTAATTAAAATAGGAAACTTAATCCTAAATAACATTCTTTAAATAAAATCAGAAACTAATGACCTATAATTAGTTAATAAAATAACCTAAATCTAACTGGGCCCTACACATGTGGCCATGAGGTCTACGCTGCATCAATTTTGTGAGAGAATCTAGAGAGAGGAGGGAGATATTTTACAGATGGGCAAAAAGAGAAAGAAAATGCTTATCAAACAAGTTTTTCTTCATTCATCCTTAGAATGAAACATTCCCAGAATGATACCAAACAGGGCCAAAGATTCCCAAAAGAAAAATGAACATTAGTTTAAGAAAAATAATTCAAAAGTAACAAGGTAAAAAATTATGTGCTACTCAATTCAAGCCTTGATGCACCACAATTACAATTAGCTTGAATAATTGGCATGCATTCAGAACAGCATGAAGCATGGAAGCCACATTAGGTAAGACATTGGCTTCCATCACTGCAAGAAATCATCATCAGCAACAATTGGCTGGTATGATCTCGGTGAGATTGCTAAACTAGAACATCACATAAGTTTACAATTTACCTACTAAGAACTCATAAAAAATAGTTATCAAGAGAGAAAATTGTGAATAGAATTAAAAAGGTGAGTCCACCAATTTTTTTCCTTAAATAAAGGTCGAAGATAGACAATAAATTAAAATTTTACTAATTTAGTATAGATATCCAAAAGAAATAAATTATCTACGAACATGCAAACCACTACCATTAAAAAAAATAAAAAATAAGGATAGAAAAGAAATTAGAATAGAAAATGGTGAAACTTCGTTCAAGAAGAAATGGGGAAAATATCCCAACTCAACCAAGTAAAGGTTTAAATGCATGGATCTAAATAATATTATAGAACAAAAGTGAGAGAAAGTACAAGTAGCTCCCATATTTATCAAATCATCCAAAATAAATAAATCAAACGATGCTCAATTTCTACGTGATTTTGCAAACTCATGTAAAAAAAAATTATCAGACAATGATTAGATAGCTATGACCGATGGAGCAAAATATGGGACATAACGTTGGCCAATTAGAAAACAACATGCAAAAAATGTGTCTGGCAAAATGAGAATGTTGACAGTTATGATAAATGCATGATGAAAATGCTCTCTTAAAAATTTCCAAGCCTCTATCGGAATGCCACATGGACCCCATAGACTTGCATGTCTTCGTTATTGCAAATGCTTTCTTTACTCCTGCTACCCTAATTCGGCAATAGAAGGTAGATGCTAATGCGGTTTCCTCTCTCATTTCTAATCTTCTTATATAGAACCTTATTTCAAAAAGTTAGTTAAGATATTCTCTCCACCTTTCTTTCACATCATCATCATTCGCTAAAACCTTTGGTCATCACTCTTCATCCATCTAACATGATCTAAGTCCCTAATAGCATATCCATCTCATAGATAAATTGTTGATTGAATGGAGGGGGAAGGTGAAGATCAAGGAGGCCTGGGAAGGATGCCGTCACGTCACTGGGAAGAGGTGAGGATATTTTGGTGGAAAATGACAGGCTGCTAAGGAATCATTCAAGGGTAGGGAGTTAGAACGGAAAAGGCCCACTACAGCTGAAAGAATCAAATTGGGAGCAGCAGGATCTAGCAGTAGTGGGCCAGGGCCAATTCATTCAAAACTTAACCCCAAAGAAAATAAAATGAAGATCATTTTCAAAAAAAAGAAAAAAGGTAAAAAAGATGAAGATTAGCATTTATAGAACTCAAACATGAATATCATCAAAGTCGATTGGAGTTCGGGAAAGATCCCAATATTTAAATATTAGAGTATGATCACAATCGAAAGAACACTATGATATTAAAGTCTGCAAAGCGTACTCTAATTATTGAAGTTAATAAAACCCTATCATTGCATTCATTAGAAGCCACACAAACGCCAAGAAAAATAAACTACAAAACAACCGCAAAACCCCTAAAGATGCCAAACAGCATTCTCTACCAGCAAATTGCACTCAAACATGAATCTAACTTTGGCATTTGAAAAAACTAAGAAACCAGGAAACCCTCAACATTAGATTTTTCAATATTTCAGCCTTGTTTTCGGGGATATGGCAATATGCTAAAATAAAAACACCATCACATTCAAACATTACAACGCCAACACCACCCGAAAGACCTTGAACAAGAAAATCACTAAAACCTGTGATGCAGAGTCATTGCATCCAATACAAGCCATACACAAAACCAATGAAAATAACCAACAACACAACACAGCTGCTAAAACCCTAGACCCAGATGCCAAACAACATTCCTTTACACAATAACAATAGGGGAAACATCAGAAAACATACTAACACTCACAATTCTATTCAGAACAAAAAACCCATAAAGGAAAAGACAAAAACTAGCACCAAAACCATGAAATCACAAGACCCAAAGAAAAAAAATTTCTAAAAACAGAAAAACAGAACCACTTCTGGCACAACCCACAAATCATTAAGAACAAAAACAAGGAAACAAGAAAGAAAAAAAAAAAAAAAGATGGTTGTAGGAACAAAAAAACAAAGATGCAGAATATGAGAGTCAAAATCAAAACCCTAGAAACAACACCAACCAATATTTGAACAAAAAAAGAAACAAAGGGTGAGAGTGGAGGAGAGAAAGGAACATCAACATATTCAGATTGAAGAGAGAAAGAGAGAGATATAAAAAGGAAAAGAGGGGATTGGATTTACTTACAGAGGTATGGAAATGGATGGAGGAGAAGATGACTAGGTTTTTCTGAGCGTTTCTATCTCAGAGAGAGAGAGAGAAATGGCGAAAGGAGAGATAGATATAGATAGAGAGAGAGAGAAAGAAAGATGGAGAGAGAGATTAGGGTATTACGGGACGAGAGGTACTTTTCCATGACGTTTTAGGATATTGCTTTTCTTTAAAATTACGGAAAGGCCATCCCGCTTATTAGGTAACTGGCAGTGGCACTGCTCAGGATGATGAGATAAGATGACGGATGCACCACCCTATATATTTGTTTTTTGGTGGTTAAGGCTTCCAGCTAGGATTGCATCATCAAGGAGGTTTTGATCCCGCAAAATTCGTATTTGAAATTTATTTTAGGTTTTGATCTAAATTTTGTTGGACAATCTTTTATATTTAATTTTGGTGATAGTAGATTTGATGCGCAGTTATAAATTGAATGATATCTCATTGTACGAATAAAATAAAATAGAAAAGAAAAGAAATTAGGATTGATTTTGAAACTAGATTCCAGCCTTCTTGGTTGCTATTGGCACCGAGTCTAGAACAACAAAATAGGTTTTGATTCAGAACTGGATCGAGAACTAAAACTGTTATTTAGAAACGGGTCTGAATCCGAGGCCGATATGATTCCAGCCCGGAACCCCAGTCTCGTTTACGACCTTATTTTAATAGCGTCCTGAGCATCTCCAGATTTAAATACAACTTGTCCAATACATGATGCTCGTGGGTGGTGTCGTATTGAAACTGGGTCTAGAACAACAAACAGGTTTTGACCTAGAATCGGATCCGGAATTGAAACCATTATTTAAAAGCGAGTCTGAGTCCAGGACCAATATAGTTCTAACCCGGAACTGTTGCCTGTTTACAACCTTATTTCAATAACGTCCTACACATCAGATTGAAATGCAACTTGTCTTGATACACGATGCTCATGGGTGGAGTCGTATATGGGGGATTTACCCTCGGTCTCACGAAGTGGGCCTAGAGGGGTTCCACATCATTATAAAAATAGAAAAAGAAAAAAAAAAAAAAAAGGATGGGTCGGTTGCACGTGTGTACTATATAAAATGTACTGCTCGTGGACGGGCTAGGCACGAGACATCTTAAAAGGCCTAACCTGGCCCGGCATGGTTAACATAGGAGGGGTGCACATTTTGTAATGGCTCGGCCTAGGCCTGACTTTAAAACCCGTCGGCTTGAATTTTTCTTTTTCTTTTTTTTTTTTTTGTTTGCGTAAGATCCAGGGCCTGAATTTTAGACCCGACGAATAAATGGGCCGGCTAGGACCAGGTTTGACCAGGATAACGAACCACCCCTTCTTAATACAGGTGGCAACTCCTGACCGGACCCCAACATGAACCAGCAATTCATTCTCAGACTGACCTTTTGCATTTTTGGGTTGGATTTAGGTAGACATTTTTCCACTGGTTAATAAATAAATTGGATTCAAGTCGACTTTTCGGTTATTTTGGTTCAACCCACCAACTTGACCCACCCAACCTAATACAAATAAATGAAATAATTGAAGGGGCAGAGCTGTTTTCTTGCTGCAGCAGCAGTGTCAGTTAAAAACTTAAGAAAAATAAAAACATAAAAAGAACACAAATGTGAGGGGCCAAACCTTATTAGTGGCTTCATTGTTTTTTGGCTCCTTCCTTCATGTCCTTGGCATTGCCCATCAAATGAACATGACCCACCAACTCAACCTCAACCCTGACATAATAAAATTTAGTTTCAGTTGGCCATTTCAACTTCTGAGTTGAATTCGGGTTAACACTTTCAACCCAATTTATAATTGGGTGGAGTTGGATTGAGCCGGTACGTGTTACCCATGAATCATGATACTCATCTAAACTTGACAAGACCCTCTACGACACTGGCAAAGGAAGGCTAAAGTAGTGCCCATCAGCTTGGGTAACATTCAAGAATTGGTTAGAAGGGTTCCTTATCCAAGTGGTAAAGAGCCGTAGTTTTCACCTAGCTGTCTTCTTTCCCACTTGAATTGTCTTCTCACGCGTGTGTGGGCTCTCGATAGAGTCCCAGCCGACCAGCCCCTTGGTTGGATTATCCAAAAAAAAAAAAAGAAAAAACATTCAAGAACAGGTGTATATTCTTCGTACTTGATCTGGGCCCAAATCGGGCAAGGGGGGCTTGGCACAAGCCCAGTGCATGCTGACCAATACCATGTTGACACAATTTTAAGCGCTTACATTTTCAATCATGAATGTCGTCACACATATCAACAGGCATCAAAGGAACCTATCTCATTGCGTCTTGGGCTACTAGCTTTACTGGTTGGCTGGAGACATCAAATTCCTCTTAGGGAAAGTAAGGTGGCTATGTTTGAGCCCCAATTGGAAGATAGAAAAGCATCATAAGTAGTGCCTCATGAAAAATAGGTTAGAACTTAGAAAGGGTAGCTTAAGAGAGAAGATTATGATAGAAAAAAATGAGTTGTATTGTTAAGGACACTCATACCAACTTAATGAACATGTGCAATTCCTCATTAAAAATATGTGCATGAATGTGATTTGTTTGGTATTTGGATGCAATAGTTACTTACTTGGTTTAAAATATTTGTCCCGGTGTATCCCTCGCCAGCCCAGCCTTTGGACCTTTGGCCTCCGGCCCTGGGGTTAACCAATTATGATGAGCAATGGCTATTCCTTGGGAGTACATAACACATAGTACCCAGATAACGCGAGGGGGTGAGAGTCAAACTCAAGACCTTGGGAAGCAAACTCAAGGCTCAAACCAACTGAGCCACCACCTTGAAATAGGGGAAATCCATAAACTGAATTGTAATTAATGCACAAAGTTTTAGTTACAGAAAAGAGGGCTCCATAAATGCCAAATTAAATTACAAATCTCCATAAAGGTTTTAGTTAATAATAGGGCAAGGTGAAAATGAAGAGGAATTTAAAGAGGCATTAGAGAGGGTCAAATTTGTGTATGGATGGTTAGAATGAAATTGAAATGAAGCGGCTGATTTCTCAATCGGAATAAGTTTGCTTCATTTTATATATATATATATATATATATATATATGGGTTTTATTCAGGTGAGAAGACTTCTCATACATTATGTGAGAAGTCCTTTGACAGCCGTTGGATCGTCAAAGTGGATCCAACGGCGGGCACATTTTTTTATAAAAGCCCTCTTTTCACTTTGGGCGCCTAATTTTTCGGTTTCCCTCTTTCGACAAGTTCCAAAATCCCCAAGCCCTTCCATCTTCCTCTTTCTTCTTCTCCAGATTTTCCCTCTTCTGTCCACTCCAGCCCCTTTGCAGCGCCTCGTCTCCATCTCTCCAGTGACTGTGCAAAGTCTCCTTTCCATCTCCATCTCCTCGTTTGGGCGTGTCGCTGGAGGGTTTCATCTGGAGCGGAGCCGTTGAGAAGGAAAAGAGGCCTCGTCTGGTCGTGTCGCCGGAGGGAAGAGCGGCCCTTCCGAGTTCTCTCCGTCCTTCACCCGTCCAGAGAAACAGAGAGAAGCCAAGTCTTGCTGCATCGTAGAGATCATCAGTGAACAAGGGTGTGGGCACGTTTCTCTCTCTTGTAGATTTTTATTTAATCCATAAATGTCTAAAACCCATAAATCCCATAATACTGAAATACCCAAGTCCGAATCACCAACTTTCATTTTATTTCTGATTTACTGATGGTGTTATTGATTCAGTTGGCGTACGAAATGCACAAACAGATGTCTACTGGTAGTAGTGTTAGTGTCAATTGAGATTGTATGAAAATGAGTTCAAATTAATGATGTATTGTTATAGTTGAGGTATTGAGTTACATTAATTTAGTTTTTAGTTTTTAGTTTTTATTTTTTATTTTTGAACTTCTAAAATCTTTCATTACTTCATGTAGGTGACTGAATGTTCTCTACCCTTGTTACCCTGTATATGCATCTTGCTCCCATCAGTGCTGAGATAAGCAGCAGATGGACTGGATCACTTAGGATGAAAAAAAGGAGAAAGCCTCAGAAAATCATTTCTTCTGTTAGCCCGTAATTGTTTATGAGGAGCGGAACTGCTTACATGTTTATTGTGACTTGCATATTTATACATGGCCCTTGTACGTATTATGTATCTTTGAAAGCATAATTATATTCAAATCTATTGATGTACTCTGATGTTTATTAATATACCAAGCTTATTTGTCTCAATACGATGGTCATTGTGTTTGGATTAATGAATAGGCCTATTTTTTTATTGATACAATGAACTGCCCCTTCTTTTTAGTTTTTGAAAACCAGCCATATTTGAAGAAGTCAGGTGACAACAGTTGATCAGAGATGGACATGCTCTCAATTCTGAAAATTGGATTGTTGATTCTGTTATTATAATAGTTATGGAATCTGTTTTGGAATACATTTTCATCCATTTATATATATCACAAGGAGTTGTTGATTAGAGATGGTTCACCCCACTAGAGTGCTTGAAATAAGAGCCACAGTTGGGTTGCATACAGTTTTAAAGCAAAAGAGTTAAAAGGGATGGTCCAGGTCAAATTGAAGTGGGTGAATGGTAAATGAAGATGATATTTTGAAGTTGGTAGATAACTCTATGTATTAGCTGGAGGGGACTGTAATTTTGATTTACAGGAACTAGAGAAAGAAGTCATGTTTCCATGATTAAACGACCCAATAAGTATCACTTAAAAGAGAACTCTGCCTTCAATGCACAGGATTCATTCTCTCTTTTGTTTAGCCACTCATGTGCACACAATTTTTATTACTTTTTGTAGTCTCATAAACTGTTCTTTTTTGTAGGTCGAGAGCATGTCATCGTCGTATAGTATTTCCAGTGATTACGTACCAAAATGCTCATGTGGAGAGATGATTTGTCTCACCTCTCATACAAAGACTAATCCAAATAGGAAGTTTTGGAAATGTCCCAATTGGAAAAATGAAAAGGATTGTGGTAGATTCATATGGAAAGATGAAGTTGACTGTGAGAAGAATTTAGCAGCACTTATTGAGGATATGAAGAAGACAGTGGAGAAACTGAACGAAAACTTATGTGTTGCAGTTGAAGAGATGAGACATGCTGCCGAAGAAAGGAAAAAATCAAACAAATTTCTTACTATAGTGGTGTTTGTTAGTTGTCTTGTAATTGTGATCAGCATGATGAAAAATGTGTGATGTATATTTTGAAACAGTATGAATGTTTTTTTGGGGTGATTTTAATGACAGTGGGTTTTGATGTTGTATTTTGATCTTTACCGTTTAAGAAACGCTAGAAATGTCCATTCAGGAAAATGCCAGCTACTAAGTGCCACTAGTAAAATGTATGCCCATGAAATGGGGGGAAAAAGCGTAGTCCTCTCATGAAATGGCGTCTTGTTGGATTCTTTATGGTTCCTTATATATCTCCACCTATGACCCTCACTTCTAAGTTCTAACTCCTTTTGCATAAGCAAATTGAATTCAGCAGGAATTAAGCAAACAGATCCATCAGAACACCCTACAACATTATGATTTCAAAGGTCTGTATGGATGCCCCCTGCAAAGTTAATCACAAAAAGGCTGCTTTTTGTCCGCACACAATGACATTCATCATATCTGATGGCTGATCGGAGAAGTCTTATGTGTTGATTGGCATTCTGGGTAATGCAGTTTTCATATCTGATGGCTGATCCGAGAAGTCTTATGTGTTGATTGGCATTCTGGGTAATGCAGTTTTCATTTCTACAGAATCATAAATGAATAAAAATATCCTCCCTTGGCCACATGGCTACATCAAGCACCTCTTTTGGCTGTATTTGGATGCAAAGAAAAATAAAAACCAATAGAATTCCATCCACACCAAACACACCACAAACCTAATACCTACAGCCCAGTCCAAGTTTGCATTAAGGAAACCAAAGAGAGATGGTGCTACAACATGCTATTGTCCACATAAGATCAAGGATAGATATGACCAGAGAGAGATGGTGATACTCCAAAAAATCACATGAATAAGATGCTCAACATCACTATCAATATCCACTGTACTATCATCCATTCAACATCAAAATATATGAAACAAAAATGAATATTTATAATGTTTTTAAACCTGTACTATCATCCATTCAACATCAATATCCACATATCCACAGCCAAAAGACAACAAAACTAAAGAACCCTTCCTTGAAGCAGGGAGGACAAACAAACAGAAAAGAACAAAGCCACTACAGGGCAGCAACTAGAAGACTGCTTGATAAAGATCCAACCAGCTGAAGAGGAAACTCTCAGTAAATTTGGCAAACTGCTGGCCACAAGGATAGGGCATTCCTGCAGCCAGGAACAGAGAAGAGGCTACTGAAGAGGGGAAAAATTCCGGCCAAGAACAGAGATGAGGCTACTAGGCAGAAAGCACCACTGCTGGGACTGAAGCTCACAGTTGAACTCCTGGAGACTCTGAAAACTGAGGAAACCGAACCAGTTGACTGAACCAAAGCTGCTCCAAAAACTCCTTCACTGTCAGCACTGAACAAAAACCAGAGAGGAGAGGAATGAAAAAACACTCTTAGCAACTAGCACTGAACCACAGATCTCTCCTAAGTAGAAGAGCCCTGCCCTACCACAGATGTCTCAATTAATCCTGCCACCAAACATGAACTGATTAGTATGATAATAAAATTAAAATAAAAAATGGATTTATTAATAAGAAGGGAAAAATGTATACCTTCCAATTGTGTTAATGTCTCTTCCTCAAATGATCTCTCCGATGCCTCATTTTCATTGAATGGCTCAGAGTTGTCATGTGCAATACTAAAATAAGAACATGCAGGCAAAATTAAACAAAGCATGTCAATGTGTAATAAATTTTTTAAAAATGCATTGGTAGGAAAAATTCATAGCCGAATGGTACCTCTTGTCAAGCCCAGGGCAATTGCGTCTGTCATGTGCAACCCCACGCTTGCCACATCCACGACAAAGTCGATCTTTCTTCCTCGCTTTTTCCTTAGAGGACTTCAATCTCTTTGGACGACCCTTTGTAATTGCATGCTTCGGTGGAAGATATCTCTCTGCAGGCCTTGCACTTTTATTTTTTCTCTTAGGGTCATCTTCTGCCATCAATGCCTTTTCATTTATCTCGCGAATGCTTTTTTTAAGGTCTTGCAGAACTGATTTTGTATGGTGATATGCTTCCTTACACAATGACGCTTCATCAATGATGTTTGCAGCATCATATGATAAGTCTCCATGTCGTGCCAGCAATGACCCGTCAAACATGGAGCACATACTTTTGTCAGAACCATCATCTACCCTCGCATACCTTGTCCATCTTTTCAAAATGAATTGTTCAGGCAATGTGTATATTTTCTCTTGTTTCAAAACGCAAATGATGTGTCCACATGGAATGCCTTTGAATTCAAATAGTTGACAAGAACATTTTGCATCTTTTTCATTCTTTTTGAAAATGACGACCCTTTCAATTTCATTGCTATCTTTGAATGAAGAAACATTATAAATTCTTTGTTCCATATCATCGTTTACAATCTCAGTAATGCCGGATGTTATGTACATGAACTGATCTTGAAACTTATAAAACAACTTCTTTGTGTATATTTGTGACATTTGCCTCTCCATTGGCAAGTCTGTCATCAATTTTGGCCTTCCATTAGAAGTGTCATGAATTGCCTTCAATTGACGGTACTTTTGAGTTTCAATCCCTTGCTTAAATCGAAACATAAAACCACACAGACCATTCTTTTGTGTCACATATTGCTTTAAAAATGCATTGATACTTTCACTCCTTCCTGTTGTAGACATCCCTCCAAAGAAAAGGTGTCTCATATATATAGGTACCCACATATGACGGATATCATACATCCCATTCAGCCAATCATTGTTTGCAATGTCCTCTTTTATCAACATATTCTTCCAACCCGATTCAAATTCCTCGATTGTCAAAGAGTTGAATGTGATTTTTTTAATAGTTGGGATCAAGTCATTCTTATGTATCGCAACTCCACCTAAATTCTTTTGTAAATTTTCCATTATGTGCCACAAACAATAACGGTGGCTCGTAGTTGGAAGAACAAAGCTAATGGCTTTTGTCATTGCGAGGTCCTGATCTGTTAAGATGGACTTTGGTGGGTCTCCCGGCATCGCTTCAAGCCATTTATTGAAAACCCAAACAAATGTATCAAAAGTTTCATTTGAGATTAGGCAGCATCCAAAAATGATGGACTGATCATGATGATTAATTCCAGTGAATGCGCCAAAAATAAGACCATATCTGTTTGTATTGTATGTTGTATCAAACGAGACAACATCACCGAACTCCTCATATGACTTCTGAAAATAATAATCAGCCCAAAAGACATGTTTTATGTGGTCCTCATCATCTTTCTCAATAGAAAAAACATTCCTTGGATCTCTCTCCTTCCATTGTCTAAAGTGTTCGTAAAACATATCACCATCATTGTCCTTTGTTTCCTCATTTTTGTCTCTAATATGATTTCGAAAGTCTGTTTCTGTGAAACCAACTTTATCTCTCCCACCTGCCTGCAACACTAAAATCCCCATTTGTTTATTTGGTCTGATATTTGCAGCCCCATAAGTATCTATCAATTTTTTTTTGGGGGCGTCAATCTGACGGTGTGATCGAAGCATGTGGGTCTTTCTAGGGGTACTTAATAGGTGAGAATGTTCCATAACAATTTTATATACAATCCACTGCCCCCCTTTAATTTTTTTTAACTGAAGACATGCACCACAATTCTCTCGTGTATCTGAGGTCCTTCTTTCACCACCAAATCTTTCCTTCTTACGACCTTCTTTAGAGCAGACAATTTTTTTTCTCACTACTTGGTTATTGATCCTCGTCTCCGAGCTTCGTCTAATGCTAAAACCCGCTGCTTTTGCATAAGTATTGTAAGCATTGTAAGCATCCTCTATATTTTCAAAAACTTGACCTATTCTTGGTAATTTCTCCTCATCAACTTGTGGCACAAATGTTTTAATTGGTAACGATGCTACATCGTCAATCTTTTGTACAAATTAAGCACGATATGAGCACCACACCATGATAATACATGCAAAACAAAATTAAAAAGAAAATATGAAAGCAATTAATTGCAGGTTTTAGCAAAATATTATTTTTCTATGGATAGAGATGTTTAGATGGGAGAGATATAGAGATAGTAATCTACTTGGCTGCCAGTGACTTCACATGCAGTCGGTTGCGATGAGTTTAGTGCCTCAAATGGGGCTGGGAGTTGCGAGGGTGTCAGAGACTGCGAATGGATTGGAAGTGAAAGTTGCAAATCAAGATGTGGATCATGAGATGGATCTTTGTCATCCATTAGGGCAAATACTGCATATCAAACATGCCCCTGAATATTAATTCATGAAGAGGAAGCAACAAAGTGGGTGCAGAATCATTTAAATTGTAACAAAATCAAACACAAAAATGTCACATGAGAATAATACATGCCATAAAATAAGAGGATGTAAATGTAGAATGCCATGATGATACATGTGCAGAAGTGTTCGAAGATCTGATTACAACTTTTAAGTGTGGATCCAGGTTTGATGTCCAAATAATTGGCATTTGACCCTTGTCCATTCTCTTGAGAACTAAAACCGATCCAGAAGATATACAAGGATCTGATCTAAACACTTTGACTATGCAACTATTTACATAAAGAGAAAAAAATAAATAAATAAAGAGATTCAACATACAGGTAGCTGTATAATTTTAGGAATTGCAGTTTCAAATTCATTTCTCAGAACATGTTACAGAAGCTAGGACATTGGCAAAGGGGATATTGGCAAAGGATTATCCATCTGTTCAAATTTTAAACTCATCAACTACATTGTGATGACTTCAATTTGACCTGGACCATCCCTTTTAACTCTTTTGCTTTAAGACTGTATACAACCCAACTGTGGCTCTTAATTCAAGCACTCTAGTGGGGTGAACCATCTCTAATCAACAACTCCTTATGATATATATAATTTGATGAAAATGTATTCCAAAACAGATTCCATAACTATTATTATAACATAATCAACTGTTGCAACTTGCAAATAGCTTATCTCAGCACTGATGGGAGAAAGATGCATATACAGGGTAGAGAACATTCAGTCACCTACATGAAGTAATGAAAGATTTTAGAAGTTCAAAAATAAAAAATAAAAAATAAAAACTAAAAACTAAAAACTAAATTAATGTAACTCAATACCTCAACTATAACAATACATCATTAATTTGAACTCATTTTCATACAATCTCAATTGACACTAACACTACTACCAGTAGACATCTGTTTGTGCATTTCGTACGCCAACTGAATCAATAACACCATCAGTAAATCAGAAATAAAATGAAAGTTGGTGATTCGGACTTGGGTATTTCAGTATTATGGGATTTATGGGTTTTAGACATTTATGGATTAAATAAAAATCTACAAGAGAGAGAAACGTGCCCACACCCTTGTTCACTGATGATCTCCACGATGCAGCAAGACTTGGCTTCTCTCTGTTTCTCTGGACGGGTGAAGGACGGAGAGAACTCGGAAGGGCCGCTCTTCCCTCCGGCGACACGACCAGACGAGGCCTCTTTTCCTTCTCAACGGCTCCGCTCCAGACGAAACCCTCCAGCGACACGCCCAAACGAGGAGATGGAGATGGAGAGGAGACTTTGCACAGTCACTGGAGAGATGGAGACGAGGCGCTGCAAAGGGGCTGGAGTGGACAGAAGAGGGAAAATCTGGAGAAGAAGAAAGAGGAAGATGGAAGGGCTTGGGGATTTTGGAACTTGTCGAAAGAGGGAAACCGAAAAATTAGGCGCCCAAAGTGAAAAGAGGGCTTTTATAAAAAAATGTGCCCGCCGTTGGATCCACTTTGACGATCCAACGGCTGTCAAAGGACTTCTCACATAATGTATGAGAAGTCTTCTCACCTGAATAAAACCCATATATATATATATATAATGGGTTTTTTCTTTCTTTCACTTCAAGTCCTTCAAATATTCGGCTTTGTGATGCCTTTAGTCTTGACCTTTTAATTGATTACAATAAAATTGATAAAACTATCACAACCTCCTTACAAAAGCCCAAGTTTGCTTGATCAACCATTCATTAATGCCTAAAAAATAATGCATTCATACAAATATCGCTTCAAATTGAATGATATACGCCTCTGGCTGATATCTGCATGAGATGACAGTAATTTGTCAGAAAATGATCAATCAACCTAGAATCTTATCACACTGGTCACTGGTTGGAGTAAAAACTTGTCCCAGTTCATGTTTCATATATAAGGCTTCAATCAAGTGAAGGTAGATAGGCTTGGATCAATTAAAGGTAGGTCCTCCACATCGAACAAAAGTCACCCACATGGCCCTCTCTTTCGGACCAAGTCATCCACATGGAAACTCCTATGCTAACTGACTTAACCGCTCCTTTTACACGAAATGATTACCCCGCTCCTCACCCTAGTAAATTAGATTATACGAAATTCATAATCCCATCAGCAAGGCCCTTCATTTCTCACCTCTTATATACTCCATTGATAAAACCATTTCTACTATAAATAATAAATTCCTAACTATCAATTGCGAAGTAACTGATTCAGCCCTTCGGAAGTTGGCAACAAAAGCTTGAACAGATGGTGCTTAAATTCTCATCAGAAGTACAAGTAACCAATCTGCTACAAAACTTTCAATCTCAGTTCTCCTAACAACAGTTGATGCATGATTAGAACATTTCGGCATAACTGACAGTTGCCATACATTTTGGGACACTAAGGAAATCAGAAATCACATTAGCTGGGGTAATCTTTTCTGCCCCAGGGCAGAAATTGCAGATAAATAGCATCTCACCTAATTAATTTCCAATTCCTTCATACAAAAGGAAAGGTGGAGCCAAACACCATCCATTATTCCAAAATATTCGAGGAGACTGAGATTTCTTGTTGCCTCCAAATGCACATTTACATTCTGAAATACAACATTTTCTATACAAGATACAGAAGCTGTGGCGAAGTTACTGCTGTGACTTCAAAGTTGGTCGGTTCAAAAACTATTTGCGTGTTTTTCTCTTCTGACCCTTAGCTGCAGGACTGCTCTTTGAAGTACTGGGGAGATTCTTCGGAGGCTCTTCGTTGCTTATCTCATCCTCACTTCCTCCCATAATCTCGGTTCTATCTGTAGATTCATCATCTTCATCTTGTGGTGATTTCACTCCATGCTTTGACAACTGGTCCCGGAGTTCTCTTAGTTTCGCTTTCTTAGAATTCAAGACCCCAACAAACTAGAAAAAGAAGAAAGAAAAAAATATATATCATGAACATGGTACGGGCTACAGTGATATAGAAGAGAGACAGTAAAAAATAATTTCTTGGGGCTTGATGCACCATCCCATAGAAGTGAGGACTATGGATCAGCCATCCAAATTGTCAATCTTATGGGATTCTCAGTGAACAAGGAATTCCATAACATCTCCGTGATTGGAAGATCCTGGTTAAGCAATATCAGTCCAACAAATAGATAACAGAAAGGAAAATAAAGACAGTGTGCCAAGTGCCAACATTGAAATCTCACTCATAAAGTAAAATAACATCCAAGGTGCTTTTGCTACACCAATAGCCGAGGGCCGAGGCTACGCATTGCCTGCATTGCCCCGACAAGAGGGTTCAAGGAATTGGATTTTAAGTTTGCCAAGGCCCTCGTCCATCTCTATGATCACTGCACTGAGTCACCAACACCAACTGGGCTGGAAAATACTGTGGCCTTTTGTCGATTCAACATCCTTAATAAGTCCTTTAAGAAAAAAAGGAACATCCTTAATAATTCCAATCAATGCTGAAAATACTAGGTTCCCTTCAGAGCTACCCTCCAAATGGATAGAATAGCTGCCAAGGTCAGATGAGCCCTACTTGATCTTCTAGTCATAGAGGAATTCTACTTGAAGCAGCCCAATCTCTATCAAGGTGAATAAGAGAGAGCCCTGAAATTTTCACTCGGAAGCCCCATTCTGAAAAAGCACACTTAATAATGGGGAAGTCTCATTAAGAAAGAGGCCTTCTCAAAAGATTCTAGCATGGATTCCTTAAACACACCTCTTCAGATTGCAGCTGGAAGCATCCTCCATAAGACTTGACCTCACAATTTTAAAGGCCATAGATACCAATCCTCCATGAGGGACAAGGAACAGAAAAGAAATTTAAGGCATCCAAGAGATCGCACAAACGAAAAAATGTAAATATTTAGGCTATGAAATTCCTCCTCCACCCAACAAAGACAACAAATATTTGGTTAGAAAAAGTAGCGATTTTTTTTTTCAGCATAAGAGGCATATCCTGAAAAGCATATGCAAAATCCATTCAAAAGACAACTCCCTTAACAAAATGGGAGAGCTAAGCAGGTAGGTAATTAATGGAAAGAGGAGAAACAGATTAACATTGGGAGTGATAAAAGGTAAATGAAGAATAGCTGAAATTGGATTTGCTAAAGAAGTACCACAGCGTTCATGTGCCCAAACCTGTTTGTCCTTCCAAATAGAATGACAACATTATTAATGGCTTTAAGCAAAGACTTGATTAGAGAGTTCAGTATCCAAGAGTTCTAACTACTGCTTCCCGTATCATATTTTAAGAAATTAAATTTGGTTGATCAACGACACCCATAGACATTAGTTATAGTAAATTAGTAATACAGTTTCTAAGTGTTGTTTGCCTTTTGTGGATAACACAGTCAAATGAATAATTTTAGAAGAGAGCATTCTCCATGCACTGCTGGAACACCATCTAATATATAATTCTTGTTTTCTTTTACAACTTGGGTAGAGAATCTGTATCTAGCCAACAAAAGGAACTGATAGAAATACATTATGACGGGCTGGATCGGACAAGGCTGAGGCATATCCAGGCCAGGCCTCAGTTTAGAAACACAACCCACACCCAGCCCAAGCCCGACACGTCGGTAAGTGCCAGGTCTAATACCAGCCTGCCTGAAACATGTCAGGCCTGAGTATGCCCATTTAGTCAATCAAGCCAGGCCGTCCGGGCTTTTTATCTCCTGTCCCAGCTTCCTATCACTTGTTCAGGAAAATTAATTACCAATCTACAAGCACTACTTGTTCAGGCTGGTCCGGGCTTTGGCCTATAACTTAATCCAAGACCGGACCAAATATTAAACAGACCCAAAACCTGAGGTCCAAACCCAGCCCAAAGCAAGCTGTGCCCTTATTTCCAGGCTGGTCTGACCCATGAGAACCCCTACTCGCAATTGTTGTCCCATCAAACCAATAAAAATGCAAGCATGTGTACCAGTGAAAAACCAATTACATACCAAGACCAAACAAAATTATGTGTGTGTGAGAGAGAGAGAGAGAGATATGAATGTCACGTCAACAGAAAAAATGATGCCAAAATATGATAGCTTAAGATCAAGCTGAATGGTCACATCAACGAAATAAATGATGTAAAATATAATGAACTGATAGACTACTACTGGGACATTTCAGGACTGTAACAAACCTTTGCGTATACAGCAGATTCAAATTCTCTTTTCTCATTGTTGAGCTTCTCACTCTGTGCTAAGCATTTTTCTGCTTCTGCCTTCAGTCTCTCAAATGACTGGGTCTTTCTAACAACTTCTTCCTACTCAATATAAATGAAGTAAACATGTTATGTCTTCCAAGTTCAACAAAATAATTTAAAAAATATATAATGATCTTCTTTTCTTGAAAAAAGAAATACATACTTGCACAGAATATTATCAGCAATCAAGGAGGAATTTTCTTTTCCTTGATAAATAGAAAGGCACTAATCCAAAATAAGGTTCATAAATCCACACTTAGGCAGTACCAATTGAAGTCTTTCAGACTCATGAACTTGGACAACTAGAATATAATTAATAAAAATGCTAGTAAATTTCAAACAAGAAAGCAGGATCAAGTGCGCATAAATTTTTTTTTTATTGGTATCACGTGTACATAGACGAGATCAATTTGTTATCAATATCCATTATTTTCCATTGACCAGTTAAGTTCACAATCCACTACTACATGTGCGCTACATGTTTTGGGTGGGAACAAATCCTGCCAACCTGCCTGACTTTTGAGATACTCAAACACAGATAATCTCACTGAAATGCCATAATAAAGAACTATGACCACAGCCAAAACAAATCAAAGGAGCTCATGCTGCTGCAACTCCCATGACCACGACAATACCCAATACCATACTTTTTTGTAACTAGTTAAGAAACTAAAGAAAAACAAACAGATATTCATCAACAGCTGTTTATCACATACACTTAAATTAACAAGGATACTCTGTAATTCAGCATAAATCTATAAACTATATAAGAGAACTTCAAATTTCAAATGTTAGAAACTAAAAGGTGCACACAGGGATCCACATTAGAAGGAGAAAAAAATGTAAACACGCAGCATTTAAGGATAACAGCTCTTACACTCAACCGTATGTTTGCATCCATGAGAAAATCCAGGATTTCAGCCGTGGTTTGCTTATTGTTTGATGAAGGCTGGCACTTCCATCTCCATTCCAGCTTCGTACCTTGCTTCTCAAATGTCCATGATAACTGCAAAAAGAACAGCATTAACCATGATATTAGTTATTTAGTTACACACTACACTAGCCCCTTCCATAAGAACAAGAAAGCCATTAAAGGACGCGTGACATTATAATCATGGTAACAGTAAGAAATAAAACAACCTCATTTGATTAAAGTCGATATGTATAATATTTCCATCACAGAGAATTTTCTTTTCTTTCTATTGAGGAAAGCTGTATCTTTTCCTCCATCAATAACTTATGGTCCCGTTTTTGAATCCTCTAAACTCAACCACGCAGCACCCGATACTAAATAGCCATAAATCTGTTTATCTGTAATTGGTTATGGCAGTGAACCAAACGACTGTCACAGGTAACTCAGGTTATCCAAATGAAAACCCTGAGTTACCTGCACTTGGCTTACGACTGAATGGACCCTAAGCAATAGAAAAGATCACAGCAAGTGCTGCAACAACACCTACTACAGCACACACAAGTTTCTTAATGGGTTTTCGTTCTGGGTTACGATTTACGAATTGTAAAGATGTGTGAGAATGAGATACATTTGGATGTTGAATCAATCTTTGGATTTATTCAAACAGATTCAGCTGAGCAATTAATATGATTCTTCAACCCAATTACTGTTACATTCACATTTAAATCAGAAATATATAAGTTTTTATTTTATTTTTTGCTTATATATATAAAGTTATTCATATACAAATATATATATCCAAATAAAAAATTAACTATTAAATGCTATATATGAATTGATAGCCATTTTGTTTGGGTCTGCATTTGTTACAGGAAGGCCCACTTTAACTTATCCATTTCATTCATCTGTAAGCCCCACTTCGAACAGGTTTGCAGACAGATATTTCCTCCATAAAACTATTCCCATTGCCTATAATTAGATGGCTCCCAAGGTGTATGTTCACAGAGAGGTCCAGCAGATAAATGTTCTCAATCAGCTAACCCTGATGTGCAATGCTGGCCCTCATTTTTTGTGTCTTCACACTTCACAGACACCCATTTCAGAGAAGAACTGAGATTTTACAAAAAACATTCTATTAGATATATGTCTATAGACTACCAAATCAAATAAATTTAAAAAAAAAAATCAACGTTCAATTTGACGGATTGTGTTCACAAAATTGAAGGGAAAGAGGGACTGAGGGCATTATTACTAATGACCAAGAAAAAGTTAAAGCCCGTCATGCAGCCAGTATGCAAGAACCTGAACTTAATGCTCTTGTTGGCATGCACTGATCACAAAGCACCATTTAAGTAAGTCTCTACTTCAACCATCTCGCTATTATCATATGTTCGACATCTTCCTCAATCTCCACATCCTTAAAAATTATAGAGACAAGCTATCGGAAGGACTTTCTTGGTGGTATCTCTTGAGCTTTAATTCTCACAAAAGTTATCTCTTTTTGCACATCCCCACTAAAGTTGCAACTCATATAGTCCATCTTTGTACAACTTATTTTCACGCATTGGATTCTAAGGTCTTCCACTGTCTCTTTAGTTTTTAACTCATGCCATCTCCCTAGTTTTTGTTTGATGAAATTTCAGTTCAGTGGATACAAATAGAATTCATTCTGCTCACAAAACATATACGAAGGAATCGAGAGATAAATCAAATAAACAGAAGGAAAGAATTACTGACTCTTCTGCTTCCATCTCCAGCATCAACAAAGCGGTACACAGAACCCGGCTGCTGAAACCCAAGATATCTTTCAGCAGTCACAATGTATTCAGTAACCGGCTGATCCCATTGTTCTGCCCTCTCTGAGACCTCTGATACGGACGCTGCTCAAGCAAATCAAGAAACAGATGAAGAAAATGATGCAATTGGCTGGAAAAAGAGGACTGAAAATTTGGCAAAACTGATGATAATTCCGTCCTTAATCATTTAAACAGCAAACAAATATCAGAAATCACATTAGTAAGCATAAGGAATGCCGTATGTCTGCCTTTACTTCCCCAAATCATTATCCATTCTGCTTTAATATTCAAACAGATTGCGATTTGGGGTGCACCCAAACACACCCACCAGGCGAAAAACTAGATATCAACCAATACAGAAAAGAGATGGGGCAGAAAGAGAAAGAAAGGGGGTATTTGTACAGATTAGAGAGACCCCATATCCGCCTTCATTGACCCAAATTATTACTAATTCCAAAAACCCATCTTGACAGCAATCCATTCTGTGAAAGTAATCAAACAGATTGCGATGTGGGTACATATAATAAAACCTACCCACAATGAGCGAGAGCTAGATGTAAAAGCAAAAACCTTAAACAAAAACAGATATTGGGAGATAGGGTCAGGACGAGAGAGAAAGGAAGTGTTTGCAACGATTAAAAGAAGCCCCATTTCCGGCTTTACAGCCCCCAATTTCATTACCAGCACAAAGAACCCATGTTGATAAAAATCCATTCAGCCCAAATATTCAAATCAATTGCGATTTGGGAGCATCCAAACGCACCCACGAGGTGGAAAAACAATATTTCGGAACATCAACCTTAAAAACCATTATAGATATGGGATTTTGTGTGTGTGTGTTGATGTGGGATTAAGTACCATTGCAAATCCAAGCAAGGGATCCATCTGTGATAGAGAGACTGAAGTGGTCATCAAACCAAGTGCCTTTGATGAAAATCACATCTCTTTCATTGGAAGATTCTCCTTCTTCTTCTTCTTTCTCTCCCAGTTCCAGTCTCAGACAGGTGTGTCTGGTCGATTCCTCCATGGCTCCTGCTACTACCTCCTTGCAATTGCAATGGAAGCCGCGAATTTAAGAGAGAGAGAAGAGGCGGCAAGGAAAATTGGAGGACTCATTTAGTAGTAAAGTTGGAAGTTGGATGTGAGGCCCACTCTATGTGGAAGGATCCTGCTTGAGGCCAGTACCAGAGCAGACCCATGAACCTGACCCACAACATCAAGCAATGTTTTGTTTCTCTTCTCACTTCATATAATTTTATTGTAAGGAAAAAGATATAGTTTTACTTTTATTAGAAAGTATATTTTCACATTTGTCTGACTATTAAATTTTTTCATTGATTTGAGATACCACAAAGTCTCACTTCAAGTGTGCATATAGAAAAAGCTTAAGTTATTGTAAGAATTGAAGACCATGAGATACCATAAAGTGATTCTTTTCGCTATCTTGGTTTTATAATTAGTAAAGATGAGAAGATTGATGAAGATGTCGAACATATGATAAAAACGGAATGGTTGAAGTGGAGACTTGCTTCTAAAATGCTCTATGACCCGCTAATGTCTACAAGATTGAAGAGAAGATTTTACATGACAACAATTAGAACAGCTATTACCTATGGAGCACAATGTTGGCCAATCAAAAAACAACATATGCACAAAATGAATGTAGCAGAGATAAAAATATTGAGCTAGATGTGTGGTAAAACATATAAAGGTAAAATTAGAAATGGAAGCTTTTGAAAGCATTTAAGGGTAGCAATAATAGAGAATAAAATTAGAAAAACCCGTTTGAGGTGGTTTAGGCATGTCCAACATAGGCCTGTAACAACACCAGTAAGGAAAAGTTTAGCTATAAAGGTTGATAGCCGACCAAGGGGAGGGGTCGGCCAAATAAAATGTGAATGGAGGTGGTAAAAATGGATATAAAGAAATCTGACTTATCTAAGAGTATGGCTCAAGATAAATCGGAATGGAAATTCATGTAGCCAACTCCAACATAGTTAGGACAAGGCTTTGATAATGATGATAATAATTGATTTGATAATTACTTAACTTTACTTTTATGGCCTCCAATTTTTAAGACATGAAAAGACCATAAGTCGTATCAAATGTAAACAAATCCAAAATCATCCTCCGCTTTTTCTAAAAAAAAAAAAGCAACTCTCCAAACCACTAAAAGATAAAAAAATTACATTTTACACAAAAAGTAAAAAATATTCCTTACCAATCCACTAAAAACAAAATATCATTATAACCCCCATATATATATTATTCTCTTAATTTGATGTTTTACTTTACCTTTATTTTTCAAAAAAATGACCAAACGAGCCCAAGTAGCAATAGTGAGCAACTTTTATTGTGCCACGGGCTCATTTGACCCAACCAACTTAACATTGACATGTAGTTTTATCTTTAAATGGAAAACCCATAGCCATATTTATGTACTTGGATTCAATTTCATCTGGTTAATAAATGGTCAACATACAAGCTTTTATTTTCTTTTTCATTTTCTCCTGTTGTTATGTGACTTGAGCTTTTTACAACCTCAAGATTGCAATAACGAGAATAAGACAAAAGTTAGGTCAAAATCTATGGATAGAGTTTTAAATGGGAATTCAATTATTTGACTATTGGAATTGTAAATAAATTGCAAGTATGAAAATTTTGTTTTGGATTCAGGAGAAAATTTTGATTTGGATCTAGATTTGAATCTGATCTGCAACATTTGAATCTGGATCCAAATCATTGTATGTTTGGACCCCGAATATTTGGATCCCGAGCGATTACATTCACATATTAAAGATATATAGATTTCAAGGGGCTTAAATAGCTTGAGATATATTTATATTTGAAATTCACTTATCATTAAGCATATACCATTTAAAAGTTCCACTTCTATATATCTTTTTTCTGTACCACTTTCCTCCACTAGTTTAATGCACCCTACATTTTATTTTAGATATGGATTCATAATTGAGTCGTTTTTCTTTATATTTAGTTTAATGTTGGATCCGAATACAAAACATAAGTGCTGCATCAAGTCTGGAACCAATTTGAGTCCATACTCACCATGAGTTCGCCCGGCTCCAATCTCTTGGCATCCCTTGTTTTCACCTGCAGGTTAGGGTTAGGGTTAGGGTTAGGGTTGGATGCGCACTAATGAAGTAATTATATATGTTACTGATAAAAAAATAAGTAATTATGTTATAATAAGTTTAAGGAGGTGTTTTGTAACTCTAAAAACAAGCTCTTATTTCTTGATTTAGATCTTATTGACATATTAGAGTGCTTGATAAACCTCTAATTTTATTTTCTATTTTTAGAACTTATTTAGAAAATTAGAGCTTTTGAATGTAAGCATGGGGAGAGGGAGACACCACTAAGTTATCAGTGGATTGGCATTTGGTTCTTTGTACTTGAATTTTAAGTATGTATTTAATAAAAAATTTATTTTTTTGGTGAGTGTATAATATATATTTTTTGGTGAGTATTAACAATAACGGGTTTGTTGTAAAATACAGCACCGAGAGGGAGAGAGAGTAATAGGGAGGAAGAGAGAGATTCTTCTATTATCTCAAGTGTGTACAAATACAAGGGAGGATGCCTATTTACCTTAACTCATCTCACAGGCATCCACCCATTATACATATCTTATAATAGGATTTTTTTTATATAAAAAAAAGTCAGGGGAGAGGACTAGAGATGTGTCATAATGTCAGCAGAGGGCTTTCCGCCCCTTTATTATTAATTTAAACGAATTTACCCCCATTCCATGAGAGTACGGAATGCCAATTATTTCGAGATAATGTGGAATGTCCTTTCCTTCGTGGAATTTGATTGTTTGGTCATTACGTGATATATCACTAAATATAATATTATTCCGTGATATCAAGGAATGGAACCTTTTTTTCCGCCTGTATGAAGTGATTACGCCCTCCATTTTTTTTTTTTTTTCAAACTTGAAGGATTGTTTCTGCGTAAAACTTCCTATATAATATAAATGCACTAATTTTAACACAAAAGGCCTAAAATGTACAACGCATAAAATAAAATGAATTAATTTTAACACACAAGGAATAAGGCCTAAAATGTACTTCTAGATTTGATTTTAGGCTTATTCCTTATTCATCTATAGACCTTTTGTGCCTTTGTCGATTTTTTTGATTACTCTGCGTGAAGATACTCATTTAAGCAGTGCCAAAGATATATAAAGTTGGTAATTCAAGCCTTGCTTAAATGCTTGATTTAGTAGTATCAAGATTTGGCTTGATTGAAGCCAAGATCAAACCGGACTAAGCTTGGCTCAGCTAAAGCTCGAGCTGGCTTGTTTAATGTTTGAGCTAAGGTAAGTTTGGCTCAGGTAACTTGTTTCCAACTAGACACAACATATGACTGAGGAGACCAGAGAAGATGATGTTTGCAATGGAAAGTTGATGAGAATTTGGGACCAAAGGCTAAGAGGTGAGACTGTGTACATGCATATCTGAGTTTTAAGGAGAGCATTTTCAGCAGCCTAACAGATTCCAGTCTCTATCATCATGGCCATCATTATTCTCACAGAATCAAGGCACCACATCCTCTAATTTACTTGATAATGGGCCCCACCTTTCATGCAATCCAAACTTTCCAATCCAACATGTTCCTTCCATGAATTGTCAAAAAACAGGGAGAAAGATATCTTTATTGTTCAGTGATCCTTACTCGCCAGTGCGTTAATTTTTTCTTTTTCCTTTTCTTTTTCTTTTTCTTTTCATTTAACATGTAAGAAACACTATGATCACAGGGATAAATAGGATTAGATGATTACACATGGCACATCTCTATGAAATCCACACCATTCATCTTCTCAGATGGACAATTGCCAAAATAAAACATTTGATAGGCATCCTCCTAAGCCAATGGTTCTCTTTGGTGAAAAACATTCAAGGGGCTGTTTGTTTGCACTATAATACATTGGAATTGAGTACACAGATTTCACATCATAAGTGTCAAGAAATGAAGATCAAATATATAATTTTAAAAATAAGCATCAAATGACCTTTCCTCTTAGGGAAATAGAACTAAAAAAGGAAGGGAAATTAATAAACCAGCCATCAACCTAGTAGGTTCATTTTGCTGTCTACTTTTTTGTTCTATTTCCCTTTTGAGGGTCCATTTGTTTGAAATAATAGATTCCAAAGAAATCTAAAACTTGTATTCCTTCAAGCAACAAAAATTAAAGAAACAGAGGTGAAAATCCATAAATGGCTCCTAAATAATCTCGCTTCAATGGAACATAAATACCGAAGCACGTCAACCTAGTAAATCAAATCAAATCAAATCCTAGGAAAGTCTGGGTACTATCTACATCTCCACCTTGTAACCTTCCTCTCACCTCTTTAACAATCCTTTTTTTGTAACCCATTTTACCATGAATTCCCAACGATTCAGTTCCATGGAAACGAACAAGCCCTAAATGAATTGGTTAGGGTAGCCTCCTCCTGATCAGTGTAATTCTAGTACTATGGTCTATCTAAGATAGTGTCCACCGGAAGAATGGACCGAATCTCATTTGGATTGAGTAAATGAATACCTGAAAGGAAAACACAGGTAAAATTTTTTCACATTCCCTTGTCTTATATACATGAACATAAAGGGAGTAAAAACAATCCAGCACCAACACAAATTTGATCAAAACCTCAAAATTCACAGTAGTGTAGGAGCCTAAGACAACACAGAGAAAGTACAGTTCCTACCACAGTATAAGACTCAAAATACAAATTGTAAATCATGTGTTCCTTACCACATGCGGCTGAAAATTTACACAGTTAATCTCATGGAGGCCTAGAAAACTGCAAAAATTAGGAGCAGGAATGAATTCCCAACTTCCTGTGTAGATTTTTCTCCACTTACCAGCAAAAGATATGTTGATGTGGGTGATTTTTCTCTACTCACCAGCAAAAGATATGTTGATGTGGGTGAGAAAGTGCAAGCCGCTCGTACCATTCATCCTATAAAGCAATGAGAAACAGATCTTCAGCAACTCAGCAATAATATCCCCTGATGGAAACCAATTTCATTCACTTCCTTTCCACTTATCAGACCAAGAGAATCGTCTTGATTTGTGCACTTTCAAGCTAAGTGCAGGTACCTTGCGAGCCACTGCCTGCCAAATCATTTGAACTGCATCATTCTCTTGTGATGGGTACTGAAATTCGAAGTGATGCACAATTTGCTTCAGCCCTCTCCACATTTGGGTCCACTCATCCCTTCCTATACTTCTGATGAGGTTTACCAAGAATCCTTTTTTCCGGGCATCAACAGAGCGCACAAAGATGCAGAATTCTGAGTAGTCTAGGACATCTTCATAGGGAAGGTCTATATCATCACTGATTATAACAGGAACACAGTGACTGGCAATGGCATCGAAGAGTCGGTTAGATGACGGGGTGTCACCTGCAATGTTGAGGCAGAATTTGGACATATGCATCCCTTGGGTCGCATTGCGGATCCCATCTTTACTTGGACTTCCAGAAGTAAAATGGATGTCTTCCTCGTCTTTGAGAAGATCAAACAGCTCCTTCCTGATAAATCCGCCCTAAAGGGAATGCCCAGATAGAAGAACTAATCAGTTATAGCAAAAGGAGTAAAAAAAAAAAAAAGAAATCAAAAGAAGAACATACAATATACAATGTGGCGGTGTTTAAAATAGGAAATCTTAAAGATAGCCACCCGAACTTTTTGAAAACCACATATTACCACGATCGTCAACAAGAGCCTTATATTAGAAAATTACATATGACCATCTCCCCTCCCTTGTTAGTTTGAAATATAACTGCCTCTATTATCTAACAATCTCAGTTAGCTTGACTAGAGTGACAACCAGTTTTCGTCCCATTGAGGTATTTATAGCATATTTTACTTAAAGTCTTATAGATAAAACTTGGGGTGTTAAATCTAGTTGAATTGGCTTCTGTTTAATAGTCTCCTTTCACATTAACACCTTGGGATTAATTCAAATCAAGCTAGACTAAGACAATTTTAATCATTTTCATTGTTAAATATGTTGAATTTCATCACATGGTTGAAAACTGGGCTCTAACTGCCAATCAAGTGGCTGATCGACCAATTAGCTTCATAGTGTCATGGAGGTCTTATCCCATCTATCTGGGGTCAATTTTCTGAGTTCGACTTTTCCACAAACCCTACTTACATCTGTGTTTACAATAACCCACAGCCACAAGTATCTAATTTTATTAATTCAATTCATATTCATGGTAAACAGATTGTTTTGTTAGGTACTGACAACAGTATATTCCCACACAGATTCACAGAAACAGATGCAGAAGAGTGAAGAATGATCTGAGTTGAAACAAATCAAGGGTTCAAATTGATGTGAATCAGGAATCAATTATATTATATATGGGTTTTTCTTGATTGGTAAGAACTTAATAGATGAACAAAATGGGAGAAAAATCTAGGAAACATCGCAATGAAACAGTTGCAATATAATGCATGAAGTAGACTACTTACATCTTTCCTCTTGATGCCTCCTCGGAAATACAACAAGGTTGGCCGGCTATCAAAGCCAGATGAGTCATTGACAAGTGCTCCGACTACATGCTTGTAGGGTGCAATGATATCCTTCTCCACATTAGCAATATTTGGAGGATACCGTGCAAAATCTGAGAGAATGAATACACCAGGCGATAATTTCATCCTTGCATTCAGCATACTGGCTGGATGATGTGCCAAAATGACATGATCTCGTCCACCATATCTCTTCCATTCCTCTTGAGCAATCAAAAACTCCACCAACTGCTTTTGTAGCAACTGGTTTTTGCTCTTTTTATGGGGTGGCTTCACATCTGAATGCAGATCGTAACTCAATGATGAAAAGAATGGAACAAATACAACATCAGCTTCTTCAGAGTTTTCAACTCTTATGGCACTACACGGGCCAGGCCGATCAGGAAATGTCGAAGACAGAAGATCTAGTGTAAGCCAGTACTCTATGCTATGTTGTTGATACAATCCACCAGGATACCTTGGGACTACAGAGTGAAGATCCGGCCAGCTGCCGTTCTTCTTCCCTTTCCAATTAAACAGACCAAAATGGAAATCAGAGGGCAAATCATACATAAAAACTTTCAGGACTGCTTTTTCTGGATTGCATTTCTCAAATTCATCTAAAACTGATGCTTCAGGGGAATTTTTGGGTTGGTCTCGAGACAGGGAACTCCCATTGTCAGTAAAACCAAAGTTCTTTAGTGAGGATAACAAGTCAGACTCATTGAAGAGTGAGCGGCCTCCACTACCGAAGAGGATCAACCCAGAAAAGAGGATCAACAATGGAATCCCCAACAAGCAAGGAAGAGAAAATGTATTCCTGTTCTCCATCGCAGAAGCAATCCATTGGGAGTCCAAAATTAGAAACTAATGATCAAGTCTATCGCACAAAACAAATAGAAAAGATAAGAAGGAAAAAAAACCCCAAAAGACTCATTTGGCACTATAGAACCCACAAATTCAGAAGAAGAACAAGGAAGAATATCAGATTCAATCAAGATTCACACATGTAAGATCCCAATAGATTAGGGTCCAACTCCAATGGCACTAATTCAAATCATCCAAAGAACCCACAACTTTCCAAACCTAGAAAAATGAAATTTAATCCAAAATTAACCTGTCACCCACACACACCCAAAGCACAGGAATGCAATACAACAAACCAATTCAAGAAAAAAAAAATCATCAATACCCCATCATCCAAAAATAGCTCCCAAACACCATCTACATCCAAACAAGATTCTATCACATCCCCCATCACATAAACAATAACAATATCTACATTTCAAGAAAGGGGAAAAAGGATACCGAACAAACTAGAAGAAATCCATATAAAATGCAACAACCCCAGAAAGAATCAGACCCAAACACAAAAACCCATTACAGGAAATCGATCAAAACGTAGAGAAACAAAAAGAAAAAGAAAAAAGAAAAGATGAATTGAAACCCAAAGAAACTACAAACAGTTGCTGAAATGATGACAAAGAACTGATGAATGAGGAGAAAACGAGAAAGTAGGTCTCGAAATGAAAATTGAGTACCGTTGGGGAATCGAAGGAGAGGTTTCGATATCCATTGACACTCTTTCTCTGCTGCGTTCTGTCTCTGCAAGTGTTGTCTGCATATGCGTCGGATTCGGAAGTTATTTCTGTTGGAGCGGGAATTTCAGCTCATATTGGGCTGGCGCCCTTTATTTATGAGGAGCATAACCGGGTCGGATCCGAGCTAACCCTTGTAACCCGACCCGGCCAAAGTAGAGCTTGATGGGTTAGGTTTTGGATCTACATTTTAGGCTCATATAAAATTTTGGGTAGGATTTGAGATTGGATTTGCAGGACAGAAATCGACATGGGTTTGGACAATATGATGGACAGTATACAGTGCTTAAGCAATTTTTAAGAAAAACAGTTTGCTTTTAGTGGAGCTGGCCTAGATTTACCTTTTTGATAAATTCACATTACTAGTGAAGTAAGGTGGAGGGCTATTCCAAGAGACCATAAAAGAAAAGAGGTCAAATGAAAAGGTACCGTATTTCAAAACACACCTCTACGTTTACCATATTTCAAAACACACCTCTACGTTTAAAAAAAAAAAGGTTAAGAAGTTACTTTCCCATGGTAAAAGGCCATATGTTTTTTTTCTTATACAAAAGGTCAAAATGCTACATTCTCATTTCACTAAGACAGTATTATTTGACCCCTCTCTTCACCTCCTTCACTTTACTAGTGAAGTTACCAAACAAAGGTAGACAAGGGAAACATGAGAGATTGAGCTAATTAAATTATCCTTGCTCTTAGTTTTATTAAGAACAAACAAAGCCCATACACAGTGCGATTTTCTTACCTATTTTATTTTATGTGTGCTAAGTTGGACTACTAGTCATTAGTGATACTTTTAACTTAAAGACCTAGGGATTGATCCCTGACATGTCTGTGATACTAAGGTGCTGACACCACTCAACCATGAGTGTTTTGATATAGCAGTGCAAATTTGTGGCAGAACCTAATGGTGAATGTGTGCAGAATAGTGTGAAATGAGGATTAATGTCTATACAAGTGTGTGTAGATTAGTTGGATTGATTAAAGGTAGGCCACAAGTATAAAAACTCAAAAAAGGAATGCTAGAAAAGTGGATTACTAGGAGAATTCATCCGTATATCATAGCATCTGTAAGAAAGAGGCTCTTGAATTAATAGAGCTGGTACTTTCGTGACCTTGACATGAATTTTTTTCTTTCATAGTCAAGTACCATTTTAAAAAATTGTTGATAGCAGCACATGCTAAAGCTGGAGAGGATCCGGACCCCAATTACTTCAACCCTCTTTGCAATGATACCATGATCTTACACATGATCATACAACCGTTCTGTGAAATCTTTCATTCAATATCACTTCTTACGGTAGTCACAATAGAATCGAGAGAAATGAAAACCTCATTTAGCTTCAGCTATAACAAACAACTTGAACTGAACTAATATGCAACAAACTCAACTGTCAAAGTTTCAGCAGAACAGAAACTGTTACTTTCAGCTGAACCGAGTTCGTTGTGTAACTGTTTGAAACCTACTCTGTTTGTCTTTTCTAATAAAAAGCAACCGCACGGTCTTGAAGATTTACATTACAGCAGTCAGCAGGTACTTGGCAGTAGTTACCATGAGTGTTGCAGAGGTATTCTAGGGTCTCTTAGATGAACCCTATGGTCAACTATTTACTACTCATTCTACTTCCAACACTTTTGAAACTTTAGCAGTTCAGCTTCTTGTTGGCATAGTAGAATAATCCAGCTCACTACAGATATGGGATTAGCCATTGTGACCAAAAATAGTCCTGAACATCTAGTAAGTATAAATAATTTTGATTAGGAGGCTTTGGCTGAATTGACTGAGAGATTTGAGGGACTTTTGCTCAATTGACTCAGAATTTTGCTCCTTTTTTTTTGTTTTTCACTAAAAGGAGATTATATTAAACGAAAAGGTCAAGCGTAGCATACAAAGTTTGGAAACAGAAAACTGAGAAAAAGACAGTAATATTACAACTAGTAACAAAGAAATAAAAATAAACTGAGAAAACTACTGTAAGGGTGCAAAACTTTCCAAATGGACAGTCTCATCCAAGTCTTCTAGCGCAAAGAAGCCCTCGTTACATTCAGAACCCTCCTTTGGAACAGCTGTTCCTGCACATATAATGAATCAATATCAGGTGGTAGAGAACTTGTGAAAACAGTGTATGATGGTGGAGCCAATTTAGATAATGCATCTGCAACAGTATTAGCCATTCGAGAGTAGCACATAGAGGAGCACTGACTGATTCTCTTCACAGAACCAACTATTTTCTTCCAAGTTAGGATAAGATTCCAAGCAAATATTGAGTGGCCCTGGAAAGCTTTACAAATTAAAAAAGCATCACCCTCAACAATGACATTCTGAAACTGATGATGGATAACAAGTTCCAGTCCTTTGTGCAGCCCATGAAGGTCAGCTTGCAGTGGGTTATTTGTGTCCAGTTGAGCTGCATAACTTACAATCATGTTACCTATATGATCCCGAATTATTCCCCTCATATCCAGCATAATGAGTAGCCAAATTAACTGAACCATCAAAATTGAGTTTAACAAAACCAAAAGGTGGAGGTTCCCATGTTGCAGTGGCTACTGTAGGTGGCACACATCCAGGCAAGGCAATTGAAATATTCCAGTCATGTAAAAGAGAGGCTGATTTGGCATGAACAGAAGCTGGATGTAAGGGTGTAAACTGAAAAAGATAGGATTTACGTTCATTTTGATTCAGAGATTGTGATAGAAGATTGCATTCACTCACTATAAAATATACATCGATGTGTATATGTATCTCAAGCCTGTAACATTGTAATATGTGTTATCTCGGTACATTACAACAACTCAAATTTGTCTATACTTTCAACATATTTACAATTTGGTCTTAGCAAATCTTCAAAGAAGCGTCGCATGATTATCAGCTTAAGCTTTCCTGCAGGCACACTGGAAAGGAAAAGAAAGACAAGTAATTGGCACACTGAAATATGAGGGAGAAATCAAGGATAAACATGATAAGAAAAAGAGATGAAAATGTTGACCAAGAAAGATGTTCCAACACTACCTCTTTTAATGAAAGTTACCATTCAGAAAAAGGAGGGAAAAAAAAAAGAGAGAAGTTCCAGCACTGGTTTAACTGTAACCTACTGAAAGAGGTAACCATGATCACTTGCACTGAATTTTCTCAAAATATCAGTTACACCAGAGAACCCAAAAATCATTTTTATTGATAGAAATCAGAGATGTTACACAATGTTATTTACCATATGATCCTGAAAAAAGCCGTGCAATTCGCTAAAATTCTAAAACAGTAAAAACAGACATTTGCAGCTCTCTCTCTCTCTCTCTCTCTCTCTCTCTCTCTGCGCGCACGTGTGAGTGATCCACTACAAATGAAAGGGCTCATTAGAATTGAAAGGGCTCATTTGTTTGCAGGAATTACAAGAATTCACGTCTTCAAATGCAATGCCCCAGCAGGATTCCCCAATTCTCCCATACGCCCCCGCATCCAGGATGTTGGACTTTGGAGAATTTGAAAGGCCAAAAATGACAGTTCAAAAGGTTGTATTTTTGTAATTCCACTAAGAATTCCATAGACAACAACTGACATTGCTATCAGAAATTCCCCCTACATAGAATTCCTATAAAAAATAAATCTTGCAAACAGCACCTCAAAGATTCAGGAGTCCAATAACTGCTAGCTACCTTGATTTTCCTGCCAAAATTTCTCTTGCTTTTCTTATTTATATGGAAAGCCTATGCCCGCAATCTTCATTATGTCATTGCCAATGCTTGGCATCTACGCAAAAGGAAAACAAACAGCGCTTGTGTTACTGTTTCCAAAAGTCTGTCGGAAAAAACCTAAAAGCAGTGACTTCCCACATTCTGTAAAACTGGACACACACACATCTAGACGTATCTTAGTATGCATACTGTTGGCAGACAAGATAGATATAAGCAGTCATGTTTTAACTAGATTTATTTATTTATTTGATAATACGACTCAAACCCAGAACTTAAAGGTCTCAATAGTGTGCACCTTCCACTACACCACGGGTGAAAGGTATACCCTGTCATCAAAGCAAAAGTGGCAGAATGGTTTACCATAAACCCGAAACATGGTTTTGTAAAATGAAAATCAAATACTCTTTCACAAAAAAGGAGCAATGCATACATTAAAGTGTTCAAAATCTGATCACAATTCCCATGATATATTCATGAACAGAGTTGAGCCTTGGAGCATGTGCATGTAAGCCTAAGGGAAAGAAGTGATGGACTTTTGACCTAGTATATTTGTTTGCTGTGCAAATTTACAGCTCAGTAGCAGCTGAGTATTTCGTCACTCACCAAAGATTCATAAGAGTGCCATTGAATTTTTTTTTAGTAAAGATGCATCTTTAGGCAGCATATTTGAAAACATTCTGATTCCCTGTTTCGACTTTATGGATCTATTTCTGAAACCATTCAGATACACTGGCTAGTTTCTGACAGAAAGTTGGACTTCAACCACCTAAATTTGAGCAGTACAACTCAAAACATCTTAGAAATAAACAACTTTGCAATCATGATCATACACGAGCAACTTAGCCGGATCCTAAGGAATAAAACACCTTAACAATTACATGATTGATTTTACCGCACTAGATAATACATTATTTGGGTCAAGTAGATTTCACTCATGGTTGAGCAGTGTTGGCACCTTGGTATCACACATATCCCTGGGCCTTCAAGTTGGAAGTATAGCAGGCCAACCTAGCGGCGACGACGATGACAACAACAACAACAACAAACCATGCAGAGTATGGTCCAATAAAAGGGGAAAAAATAATGCAGTTGGGACCGCAAGATGTATCAATCCTTGAGACGTTAGAAAGAAATAACTGCCAAAAAATGAATCTAAGTGCTAATGCAGTTTGTGTCATAATTTCTGTTACAAAGAGAAAACCAAGAAGAGAATGCAAGGGAGATTCTTGATTCTTGAATTATGCTCTCTGCAATGTCAAACAGATGTAACCAGTACATACCTTATACTAGAGAGAATATTTTACATTATCAGTGTCATGCTTAAGAGGAAAAATTAAATTACAGTTATCATTTTGAGTAAAACAGATCTAATGGTAAAAATTATTAAAAGAGGTTTTTTCTATCAACATTACTAAAGAAGATATATACATAGTTTTGCAAGATGTTACTGATATTGATATTAAAAGATATTAGCAATACCAATAGATGTATATATTACAAAATAGCAATAAGACCCATTGTTAAAATCTATAACGCCTAGATACGTCTAAGGAGGGGTGCAGCTGTGTAGGGCCACTCTTTCTAAAATTTAAGACATGATACAAATCCTATTCATAACATGGGATTTTACATTTTATGATTTTTAGGTGGTGAAACCAGGGTTAAGGTGATTAGATGATCCCACCTTTTGGGTAACCCATCTGCCAAGAGTCCAGATCCTTTCTCAGTTGGAGGGGTAGAACTCCACAGCAAGGTCCATCTATTGAAAATCTGAGCTATTCAAAATGCCATCACCGTGTATGGAATGTGTCTAAATTTTAATCCAATAGGAGTTGGGCTAGTGTCATATTGCCCTATGATGAACAATGTGATTAAGACAACCTGATGCATTATTAATTATTCTTCACGTTATTCATGATATGGTCTATCTTAAGGTGGGGCCAACTCCTATTGGAATAAAATTCGAGGACATCCTATACACAATGATGGCATTTATTTTGATCAGCTCAAATTTTCAATAGGTGGGCTCCACTGGAGTTCCATTCATTCAACTCAAGATTTCTCCAAGTCAGAAATTAGAGGAATCGGCCTCATCTGCCAAATATTAGACCTTTCCACCATATCATCCTCATGACTGTCATGTATTAAAATGGGGTCCTACAGGCTAGGCCATGCATTGAAAATATCTCTGAGATATAAACCACAGTTACATTTCTTCTTCTTTTAGGTTATTTAAAGAAGAATAGTCATTTTAGTTTCCTCATTTGATTAGCCAAGGGTACAGGTTACTAACATGCACCATCAGATGCATGCTAATTAATTCATTCCAACCATACATTAATAGGAACTACAGCAAGCAAAACAAGATAGGGAAATTAAATTGAGATCTCTAACGGAACAAGTTCTACTTTTTACACAAAAAAAAAAGATAAAAAAGAAGGAAACTTTAGAAGAAAATCTTAAAAAATGAAGGAAAAAAAAATAGAAATTGGCTATTCTATTTCTTCAAAAGAAAAAAAAATTGAGAAAGAGAAAGGGATATATGTAAGAGAAACCCTGATTTGCAGCAAAGATCTTCTTCTGAAGAAGATGACAAAAAATTGAAGAAAAGTCAGTGGGACCTCGAGATGTCATCAAATGAAATGAAGAGAATTACACCGTTGATTTGGTTTCCTCTATGCCAAACAACTTCTTGGGTTCCTGATAAAAGAATCCCTGCTTCTGCCTACATTTTCTCACGCTCTTTTCTTCATCATTCTTCTCCTACTGTTCCTTATGCTTCCTTAATTTTTCTTTGGAAGAACAAGAGGTGCAGCCGACAGGTGGAATACATGGTCTTGGTCTTCAGGGGGCATCTAAACGGCAGAATGGAAAAGCTTTGGTGCATGGGATGGGATCGATGTCCAAAGCACTTCAGAATTCTCTGCTATGCATAATAAAATAAAACTTAATATAAGACAATGAAAGGAATGATATGGAATATGGAACAAAGCAAGCATTATGATGTTGATTTTGGATCCTCTTGGTGTCTGAATCATCTTAGCCTCTCTCACTCATGAGACAGTGAGACACATGAAGCTCTACAGTGAGGCGTGCCTATTGAAAATTTAAAGACTTTACCATAAAATCCCTCCTTTATGGAATGTGGTCAAGTTTTACTCAAAGAGAAGGTAGTCTCCTATAAGAATGAGCATATAACATAATTTTTCTTATATTTTATTCTTGTGTTTTACATATACTTAATCTAGCAATCAAACTCACTTCTTGGCCTCATTTCATTAAGAAGGGGGCATTCATTTTGAGCAGTTAAGATTTTCAAAAGGGGACCGACTGTGGAGTTTCACGTCTCACACATGTCATGAGAGCCTTGGAGGATCCTAACTCCAATACCATGGTACAAACGGAAATGATCAGTTTGTTTGACTTCGTAAATTCTAGAGTATTTTTCAAATGATCAAATTGTCCATTTTCCAATTTGAAGACCCTGAATGGCACTCTATGGGATATCATTATAACAGCTAAAATCATGATGGGAATACTCCTACTACTAATTTCTACTTAAGGTAGCTCTTTTGTTGAAAAAAATAGGTCAAAAAAGAAAGAAAGAAAAAAGACAAAAAAGTAACTAGCACGGAGAGTGTTGTTGCCTCTAATGTGAAGATACAGGAAAACATCCTTTCTCTACAACTCTGCAAGACAGATCAAACTCCTCAGCAATGGTTCCTGATAAAGATACTTAAATAACCAACTAATAATAGCAACACAAGACTTATTGCATAAACCTTAATTTGAGTGAATATTTGGATGAGATTCAACTTCACAACTATGTTTCTCAACATAACTATTCAAGGCCAAACCAATACAAATCTCTTCTTAACAATAGAGTAAAACAATAAAATTTAATGAAGCCCTTTGGGCCATAACTTACAATACAGGTCTTATTTCCCTTAGTACCATCAATTTCTTTTATCAACGCGGGGTAGGTAGAGCACTGGCCTTTATATGGAAGAAAACCGAGTTTGGTTCAACGAGTTCAGTGGCTGATTGTTTGACACCAACCCTCCTCCTACAATCATTAGATGAAAGGGATTTTCATGGTGCACCAAGGGGACAACAAAACAAGGCATATACGGAACCAATGTAATGCTCATATAGTATTTGCTTTGAGAAAGGTACCATTGAATAATGGGGTCCTTTAAGGAGATGCCATCTGTAAGGCAGGTGGGGAATGGATTGAGGCTGCCAGAGGGGCCATCGAATAACAGACCATCAAAAAAGGGTCATTGTTAATCCATTCATGCCCATTACTAATTACATGTTGAGACATCTCATTCCATGCATTTTTGCAATTTATAACCCGAACTCAATACGTTCCCACCATCACAGTAATGACTCGCTGATATCTTCCATTATGGCAGAAAGGGCATCTAGCTCTTTGTATATTACTTCCGTTTGAGGATGCGTCCTGTCATTATAAACAAACGCATTTACCTTCCCCATGATCTCAATCCAACTACATGCTTGTTCTTTATTTGTTCCATTCGATTTCATTAAGTTTCTTATTCTTGCTACTTCTTCCCACATTCCTTTTGCAGCATAAATATTCGACAAAAGCACATACACCCCTCCATTGAGTGGTTGAAAATTCAGGATCTTTTTCGCGACAAATTCACCAAGTTCTAGATTTCCATGAACTCTACATGCACTCAATAAGGTCTCCCATGCGTGTGTTGGGAGACCATCAGGTATTTGTTTCATGAACTGGTAAGCTTCACTTAATCGCCCAGATCGTCCAAGGAGGTCCACCATACATGTATAATGCTCTGGTTTAGGTAGCAACTTCCAATTCTTTAGCATAGAATCGAAAAGTTCCCTACCTTCATCGACAAAACCCATGTGCGCACATGCGGATAAGATTCCAAGAAAAGTCACATGATCAGGTTCAAACCCAGCTTCAATCATAGTGGGGAAGAGCCCGAGTGCTCCTAATGCAGATCCATGGTAAGCATGTGCCACAATCATAGCATTCCATGCAACCGTATCTCGTTTTGACATGCTTTCAAACACCTTCGAAGCATCAGTAAGCGAGCCACACTTGGAATACATGGTGATCAATGAACTCAAGACCCTGGTGTCGTGCCCATAACTAAATTTAATTGCTTTGAGGTGCATTGACCTTCCCCAAAGTAGAGAAGCAAGAGATGCACTAACCGATATAATGACGGTGAATGTCCCTTGATCGGGCTTAAGCCCTTCTCGCATCATCCTACGAAACAAAACCAATGCTTCCTCACTTTGGTAGCCACAAATAATAGTGTTCCATGAAGTCTCATCTCTTGATGGCATCCTCTCAAAGAAATCGGATGCTATAACCATATCACCCCGCTGTACATACCCTTGTAAGATTGAATTCCATGACCGGAGGTCCCTCTTTGGCATCTTCATGAACAATTTTAACGCGTCTTCCAGCATTCCATTCTGAACATAACCACTGATCATAGAATTCCAAGCTATAATATCTCGGTGAGGCATGTTTTCGAACAATTCACCAGCGGTTTTGATATCCCCAATCAGCAGATAGCCCCGAATAACAGCAGTCGATGCTTCTATACACTTTTCAGGCATCTCATCAAATAAACGTCTAGCATTTGCCATTTGCCCAGATCGCGAGTAACAAGTTATCATAGTTGTCCACGATGCAATATCCCGTTGAGGCATTTTTTCAAACAGCTTCCCGGCATCTTCGACATATCCCAAATCAAGATAACCAGATAACATTGCATTATAAAGAGAAGCTTCACGCTCGGGTGCTAGATCAAATAAAGCAAGCGCTTCAGTCGCAAGCTCATTTTGGAGATACCCACCAATCATGATTGCCCAGGAGACTGAGTTTCTAATCGGCATTTTGTCAAACAGGTCCCTCGCCATTCCAATTCTCCCGTTGTTAATGCATCCAGTGATCATGGAATTCCAACAAACAACATTCCTTTCAGGCATTCTCTCAAACAGATCCCGTGCTTCTTCCAACATCCCGCATCGCATATACCCAGTCAACAACGCCGTCCACGACACGACGTTTCTCCTTGGCATAGCATCAAATATCTGCTGTGCTTTGCTAAGCCTGTAGTTTTGGGCATACCCAGATATCATGCAATTCCATGTGACCAGATTCCGAAGGGGCATTTCATCAAACAGGTGCTGTGCTGTATCTACATCGCCGCGTTTGAAGCAGTCGGTGATGGTGAGATTGAACTGATAAATGTTGGGGTTGCGGAAGGCTGATGGGTGCTGCAATGGTCTGGGTGTCATGGTAGAAAGAGACCGGGCGTGTAATCTGACCCATATTTGATATGACATGTTGCAGTGGGAGAGATGACTGCAAGTCGATCATTGTGAGGAAGTAGAAGAAGAAGAACTCATCAAAGATATCGTGATTTGGATAGAAGAAGAAGAAAGAAAGTTTTGGCACATTTTAAAGAAGCATATAAATATCTGAATATTTAAAAAAAAAAAAAAAGTTTTCTACCAATACTTTCAATATTGGACTCTCTATAAAAAATAGTTTTGAAATGATAAGAATACTCTTACATCATTTTTTCTAAATGTTTTGATAAATCATTTTAAGAGAAATAATTAAATCCAATCCAAATGACCTAGCCTTAGACTGTCCTCAATATCAGTGGCGGACCCAAGTGTCCCACACAGGCGCAGTCGCACCTGCGAGATTTGAAAAACTCTTCAAATAATTCCTTGAAAGTTTTTATATTACTACTTAACATCTTCACTTGATAATTCCCGCACCACCTATATGAAAAATTCTAGGTCTGTCGTTGCTCAATATATATGTAGGGCTGGCCCTTTGAAGGCCTACACTGCTTAGGCTTTTACTCCACCTTCAATGGTTAGGACAAGGCTGGGAGTCTAAAAATAAAATAAAACAAAATAATTTTTTTTTTCTATGCTACTAGCAAGTATTTGAGTATCAACCAAACACTATCTTGTTTAACCTCTTGCGAAGGGACCACTGAGAGAATATTTGGAGAATAAAGGTTATCGCTGAAAACTTTTTTTTAGTGGACAAAGATATGTGTGCTTTAGTAACATAGATTCTACATGTACAGTTTTATTTATTTTGTCCAATAAGGGTTAAAGAGTGTTCCATATCATACATTTTATTGAAGTTTCTTAATACCAAGCCATTATAATTTAATTTTTTTTGTCATATTTACTTTATACAGTAGGGTCATATCTTTGAGTAATTTAAGCCATTTACATTTATATATAATTTATTAATAACACTATTTTTAGTTTAATATGACTATTAACTATTGTCGGATTTCACTTTACAAAGGACAAAAGTTGTAAAAAATTCACTAGTAGTTTAGATTTTAAGAGATTGCGAATCATGCTCATCCAATTAAAATGATATTGGGATCAAGTCAGATACAAACTATCTTTCGTTTATCTACACCCATTTACTTATGTAAATGGTGAATATGAGTAATATTTACGCATCATTCATGTTTGTCTACAAGTATTTACACATCTTTTGTGTAAATCAAATATGTAAATGGTGTGAAAATGAGCCCATTTTCACACCAAGATTTGAACACTTGTTCAGGTGGGAAAAGATAATAACAAACCACATGTGATTTCCATCCAAGAGGTTCTGGTTTCGAAACCCCCTCCAATGCATTTAGAAAAATAATAATAAAAGAGGCATTTTTATAATAAAAAAAAGGTTCTAGGTTCGAAAACCCCTCCAATGCATTTAGAAAAATAATAATAAAAGTGGCATTTTTATCAAAAAGGTTCTAGGTTCGAAAACCCTTTCCAACGCATTTACAAAATAATAATAAAAGATGTATCAAGACCAATGAAACCTATGAATGAAAACCCTCCATGCATCTCATCTCGTTTTATAAAGGTAACCTCTCTATTTTTCTCTCTTGCCTTGTTATAAAAAAAACCTTTATAAAATCTATTTCTATAATTGATTAATACTGGCATAAAGCTGGTGAGATGCATGGATTAAGTTTTATGTAAATTGAATAATGAATTAAGATAATATTGAACTAAGTATTAATTAATAAGAATATTAATAATAATCCTATTTTCTTAACCATCATACTATAAGCTCATATTTCCTTAACCAAACACGTTGGAATGCATTTTTTTAAGGTAATCATTGATAGAAATGTATATTTTTTAAAAGTATATTTCATGTTGAAAGACATGTCCTTTTTTAAGGATCTAAAATGCAAATGAAAACTCTGATATAAATTAGACCTTTTTGTCTTATTTTCATATCATTAGAGTAGAATATAATTTAATGATTAATAAGTATCATTTACAAAATTGTTTAATATATATACACATATCATTGAAACAAACATAGAAAAATGAATCACTTGTGTAAATGATGCGAAAATAGTGTTATTAGACAAACCTGGTAAAAAGAAACGCATGTGTAAATGTTACATACTTAAATTTTGAATATTCATCATTTACATCTGTAAATTGTATTTATATATCCCGCACGTAAAAGACAAACGACCCTCCCAAGTCACTCCACATAGAAAATAAGAGCATTCTTATTAATTGGGATGTAAATATTAATTGGGTAACATTTACTGTAGGCTCAAACCTAACCCATTATTAATTGGGATGTAAATATTAATTCAAATTTAATTTGAAAGTTAAAATCACCAACCGAGACCTTCAATTATAGTTTGAGTTTGAATTAGGGTGGCAGGTCATAATGCAATTAGTTGAATAGCCAGTCAAAAAAATGGGGGGATTCAGCCCTCACCCAACCCAGGAAATATGCACAAAACCAAACCCCAAATAAAAAGAGGTCAACCACATCCTGGATTTCTGTCATACTTTTCAGCAAAGAAAAAATATAAAGAAAATCCAGCATGTTCAGGTCAAGTCTGTGGCATGTGTTATGTGTGCCTGGTGATCTTTTGATTGGAAAAGTTGATTAGTTTCCCCTGACCGTCCATTTAGTTGTGCACATGCTCCAATTTGATTGAGGCTCTCACTGGACCTTTTATTCAAAACTTACTATTATTATTATTATGCTAACGGAGGGTTCCCAACCCTTTGAACTGGACTAATCCATCCGGGCCCAGAGAGAAGCCAGATAAAGCCCATTGTGGCTCCCAAGTGTTAGTACAAGTAGATTCAACCTTTGGTTCTTGAAGAGGGGGGGGGGGGGGGGGGGGGGGAACCGGGGCTCGATACCAAGACCTCTAACTCCAGAAGAGAGAGGAACCATAGTCCTGATTACTCGACCAACACCTTGGAGTTTAAAACTTATTGTTATTAGCTCACAGAACTCTCATAGTCAACCTAAAATATAAATAAATGAAACTCCTCTACTCCTGCTGCTGATGATAGTCACATGGTGTGTTGCAAACCAATTCTCAAACACAAACAAACAACATGCAGCTGCATGGCGAGTACACAAAGAACTATTCTTCCGCATTAAAAAAATCAAACAAAATTAAAAAAAAAATCATAAATAAACAATGACTATTCTCACCACTCTCCCAACCCAGCCTTGGTGAAGTGGCATAAGGCGTGGGTTTGCTTCCCACTTTTTGTGTTTGTAATCGTCATGGATTTATCATGTGTCCGTTTATGTGGATTTAGCATGCGCTACTTACAAATTAGTCCTTTTGGGTCAAACGCCTTGAGATAGATACCAACATCGTATAAAAAAAAAACTATTCCCGCCATTAAATTTTCTTGACATTCTCCTTACCCTGCCAGAGTAAGAGGTAATATATATATATATATATATATATATATATAGGAAAATATTCAAGTGAGAACTAGTTCTCAAATATTATGTGAGAACTTTTTTGTGGGGCCCAATTGTGGGCCCCATTTGGGGATGGGACCAAGGGGGATGGAAAGATCTATGTGAGACCACCCAATGTATCAAGTTTGACCCCAAACCCATGCCCCTAACCCCTTCATCCGTGGCCCACAAGTTTAATGGCTTCATATTAAAAAAAAAAATTCAACCCTCGATCCAACGGTTCAGTCCATTTGGATGTGTGCCAATCTTTGGGATTAGTGACTATCAAGGGGTTTCCTATTGGTTGCTAGGTTTGGATGGATTGCTGGTTGGGCCCCACAAAAAAGTTCTCATATAATATGTGAGAACTAGTTCTCACTTGAATATTCCCCCCCCCCCCCCCCATATATATATATAGAGAAGTGCTCCTATGAGAGACACTCTCACCAACTTGGTGAGAGATGGGTGGGGGCCCTCACTTCCATATCCACTCACACCAACTTAAATGCAAGGACCCCCAACTTAAATGTGAAGGCCCCCACCCATCTCTCACCAAGTTGGCGAGAGTGTCTCTCATAGAAGTACTTCCCCATATATATATATATATATGTAGGGGCCAGTGCTCCTAAGCTGAAGCTTAGGATAAGGTAAGCTGAAATAAGCTCAATTGCGTGGTGGAGCCCACTTGGGGACCCATATGGGGATGGGGGTGGGGGGATTTCAAGGACTCCCTTGGATCCTCCTTCTTGTGAAAAATCAGTCACAACCGTGGTTTCTATCATTTCCATCTAAGCACCAAAAGTTGAATGGTCAATGGTCCATTCGGATCAGTGTATAGTTGATCCAACGGTCTAGTAAATTTGGATCTGACCAAAAGTTGGTGGGCATGTGCAATTTAGGGGGATCGTGTGTTTGGTCCATTTAGATGGACCAAGGATGGGCTCCAAAAGCGTTAGCTTACGGAATCTTATTCTAAGCTTAAGCTTAGGAGAGCCTTGCCCATATATATATATATATATATATATATATATATATATATAAAGAAGGATTGAGGTTGGAAAGTCACCCTCTGGATTTTATATATTCTCAAAAAAGGAAGGGGGTAATTGTGGGAATTGTGGTCTACATGGTTCTCTGCACCAACTCTGGGACTGAGATTTGCGTGGGAAAGCCACGTGATATGGGCTGTTGCTTCTGAGTAGTTCTCAATATGAAAATCTTCTAATGAATACATATGCCCTCCAATCCAAAGGAGAAAAATCTTTTTACTTACCATTTAAAGAGAAACATCATATGTACTCATTTATCTTTACTAATTGTTTAACTGAATATCAAAATAAGTTATATGGTTAAAAGAGTGTTAAAATCTATTTCTTATCCACAAGGACTCGTTTCCCGCATATGAATAATAGAGGCCTATTTGTTCACATTAGATAATATAGGACTTATGCCATAAGCCGTTAAAATAAAGACTTAGGTTTAATTTTAAAAAAAGAATGAGCATCAATTAGTCTTTTCTTTTATGACAATAAAAATCAAAAGGAAGAGAGAAAATGAATTACAAAGGTTGATGGCTGGTATTCAGTTCCTATCTTCGTATATTTCTATTTTTATAAAAGCAAAAGGTTATATGGTTATCATTTTAAAAATTGACCCATAGCCTTCATTTTTAACTATTTATGACAAAAATCCCATGTATTTAGTTTTTATGTATTCTAATGCAAATGAGCTTATAGACGGGAATATATCCTGTGGTAGACGGTTCCAATTCCGTTTGATCATAATGTTGAACTATGTCTCTGTTCATTTTCTTGGTATTATAAGATACTTGCGATTTAGGGCCCGCGTCCAACGCGAGCCTTTAATTCATATTGGGAAAACTTAATTTAAGTTAAAAGTAAACACCGAGTACATAAACAAACTCTATTTAAAATAATTATTTATAAAATTCAGAATTAGTCATCATCTTTTGGAGAACCCCATATACCTTTATCCCTTCCCATTAATGGGGCATGGATATTGAACGGAGAGATAGGTTAGTTGAAAGTAAATATAAAAATAAATAGGAACAAATTGATTATCAAATGTAATTAGGAGGCATGCTTATTTTGAAGAGGCAAATTTATTTAAAAAATCTTATATATAAATATAAATCAATCATCAATAACAAAACATTGAATCATATTCAAGATCAAACTAACCGCATTCTTTATGGTATCAATGGCGACGATGCTAGAGCTGTCTGTGCTATGTAACATATGCTAGGATGCAGTTGGAGAGGAGGCTGATGTTGACGCTTCGTTCTGTAATAGAATCATATACCATGCATGGATGTTAAATAAACTTTATAAGATTGAGAAAGAGAAAGCAAAATGGAGAGCAGAGAAAAATCCAAAAAATTAAAAGAAAATATTCTAATGATGAAGTAAATTGAATGAGTATATAGAAAATATATAAAAAAAAACATTTACTAAAACATAAGAAAGCTTCTTAATTACATACATAACATATAAAAAAAACGTAAATTTTATTTTTTTTATGTCAGCTAAAGTCTCAATTACAATTATCCACTTGTTATTCTTGATAAGCAAATAACGATCTGAATCATCAAACATGTGAAATTGCACATTTTGGAAAATTAATAAGAGGTAGCAAAATGATAAAATCTCAGAACAATTTAAACAAATATAAATGATGAAAAAAAATAAAAATGATAACTTATAAAGAAATAGAAATGGGAAGAAATAAACTTCTCCAAATGATTCATTTAATAGATGAATTCAGTTTTTTTTTTGGTTTTTCTGCCAAACTAACCCAAAGACTGTACAAAATGACTAACTTTATTACTATAACCACCAACCTAACATGAACTCCCATGTTACATCGACTTCATTATTATGAACCACCGACCTAACATGAACTTCCATGCTACATCCATAATAGTGTTTACATTTTCAATCCTATTAATAACTGGAATAGCATTAGGTTAGTAAAGTGATTTGGAATAACCAAAGTTAAACCTAACATGGTTCAGGGCCCGCACCCAACGCAAGCCTTTAATTCATGAAAGGAAAACCCAATTTAAATTGAAAGTAGACACCTAGTAAACATAAAAACTACATTTAATACAATTATATAGGAAATTTAAGATTGGTGACCATCTTTTGGAGAACCACATATATGTTTATGCCTTCCAATTCATGTGGCGTGGATATTTGATAGAGAGATATCAGTTGAAAGTAAATTTAAATATAAATAGGAAGTAATTGTTGGTCAAATGCAAATGGAGGCATGATTTTTTTTTTTATAAAGGCAAATATTTTAAAAGAATCTTATATATAAATCTAAATTAATCGTCAAAAGGAATACATCGAATCATGTTCGAGTCAAACATACCGTGTTCTTTATGGTATCAGTGGCGACGATGTTAGAGCTGTCTATACTATGTAACATATCATGGGATGCAGTCGGAGATGAGGCTGATGTTGATACTCCAATCTGCAATGGAATAACTAAAATTTCTATTTCCATATACCATGCATGAATGTTATATAAACCTTATAAGAATGAAAAAGAGAAAGCAAAATAATGAGTAGAAATAAGAAATAAAATTATTTAAAATGAAATATTTTAAAATAAGATATTGATAAATATTGGAGAAGGAAGTTTTATGAGAGGCAATTTGATCTTTTGCCCTTAAAAATAAATGAGTGAAATGCATCTCATTTGATCAAAATTGAAATATGTGCCATTGAAAAGCCAAAGATGAACTCATTCTAGGACATTCTTCTTGTAATATCCATAGAAAATGCCCAAACTTATAAATATTACATTTTCAATAAAAATTTACCAAAAATAACATTTTTTTACACAGGTTGTTAGTGAACCTTGCTAGAATTTTATTAATTATGAAAAAAGGCCCTTCTTACTAGGGTTATAAACGGGTCGTTTCCGGTTCGGGTCCATGGTGGACCCGAAACTGGAACCGTTAAGGAGAATGTGAAATCAGATTCGGACCTCGAATCGGTCTCTTGGCTTCGGAACAGGAACCAGAACCATATATGGGATGGATCCGCATCCAGGTTTAGGTAGAGAATGATATTAAAAAAAGATATGATTTTTAAGAGATATTTTCAAAAATTAAGATAATATGTCGGATCTCAGGTCCATAAGTCCGAACAAAGGTGGAATCGGAACCGGACCCATTTACTTATCGGATCTTAAATAATGACCCAGACCCGGTTTTTAACAGGCCAAAACCTCTGGATAATCGGAGAATCGGGTTCTCATTTACATCCCTACTTCTTACCCATTACCTGACCCAACCCAACCCAGTGGCATTTTGGTAAAATTCCTGGTAATATACAAATACTTGACCCTCTAAGCTCCCAACGGCAATATAAATAGATAGTTTGGCAGGCCATATCCCACTCTTCCGGACACCATTTTTCACGCTACTTCCCATTCCCTCCCTACTGCGTCTGTTTTATACCATCCTTCTTAGGAAGCACAAAAGCAGAAATACTGGGATTCTCCCTAGTCTGAATCTCTCAACAGATTAACAAGGGTATGTTTTCATCACCAATGGACCTCTTACAGTTACCCAGGATTGAGATTTTGAGTGTTGTTGTTGCTGTTGCTGCTATTGGTGCAACTGCTGCTTATTTCTACCTGACCAAGAAGCCAAAGGGTATGAGCTTTTTGAAAATTTTAAGCATTTTTTCTCTTTAATTCCATTTTCTGGGTGTTTGGATTTCTGGGTTCTTCTTACTTTGTGGGTATTGCATGTGAGTTGGTTGATTTGTAGTGTTTGTTGTTATTTGTTTATTTTATGGATTGATGAGCATGATTTCTTCTTCTTCTTCTTGTTTTTTTTTTCTTTTTTTATTTGAAATGGAAGATAGTGTTTTATATGTTTGTATTATTGATTTTGGAGTTTTGGAATGATGGGTGTTTTAGCTCTTGATTGTTGGTTGTTGTTTAACTTAATGGTGCTTTTGCTTTGGAGAACCTTCTGGGGACGCTTTTGATATTCCTTGCTCCTGACAAGAGCTACCTACTTAGTTGTTCGGGCAATTCACAGTTTGATTCTCTCAAAAGTTCTATATTGATTAGTTCTAGTTCCTGAAATGGATAAAAGAAAAAGAAATTCCATTTCTTTTGGGTAATCATTATTCTAGTTTTGTTTTAAGGGTTGATGATTAGTATATGTTCATATCCGCGCATGATTGTTCGTTCTTCTTCTTCTTCTTCTTTCTTTCTTCCTTTCTTTTTTCGTTAATTTGAAATGGAAGATAGTGTTTTATATGTTTGTATTATTGATTTTGGATTTTTGGAAGGATGGTTGATTTAGCTCTCCATTGTTGGTTGTTGTTTAAGAACCTTCTGGGGTCGCTTTTGATATTCCTTGCTTCTGACAAGAGCAACCTACTTAGATGTTCAGACAATTCACAGTTTGATTCTCTCAAAAGTTGTATATTGATTCGGTCTAGTTCCCAAAATGGATAAAAGCAATTCCATTTCTTCTGGGTAATCATTATTCTACTTTTGTTCTAATTGAAAGTGTACAGTGTGTAAATCAATCTTGTCTTTTACTCTGATGTAAAATACTTTTTTGTTTTGGAAAAGGGGTTTTGTTTAAAGATAAATGATCAAAAGTGGTTTATATGAGCAATTTTTATATTCCATACTTCATCATATAGGATTTCACCGGGTCATTTACGGTTTGATATACATTAATAAAGGCCGAACTAATGATGATGCACTTATAAATTAGTTGAATACTTGAATTGGACTGACAAACCATGAGAATTGAATCAAACAACATTGAGCTAGACAGTCAAATTTGTTCATTGTGGGTGAACTAGAGTTATGAATTGAGGGAACCAGAAACCATATGGGATGAACCTATCCTAATGAATTAGCAAACTATGACAAACTGAATTTTCAACAACAATACCTTGGCCGAGATGGAAATGGTCCTCTGCGCACGCCATTTGGAAAAGTCAATCCCTCCCTCTGGAGCATACTACCAAGGAACCAAGTCACCTCTGTCTTTTAGCCCAACCTCTCTGTTCCATAAATCTCTCACGCATCTCCTGTAAAACCTCTGAACATTGAAAAGGATCTGGATTCTGGAGGTCTGAAGCTTGCATCTGATCATTGGGAAATTCACTATAAAAAGGCCCCTCTTTCTATGGGTTACATAGTGAAAACACATGGACTAAGCAAAGGAAACAAATCAATGATATGTAAAAATCTGAATTTTTCGGCGAGCACCAGCCCCACAGATCATCTCTGATTCCACTGCTCATTTTTTCACAGACTCTATCTCTAATTAAATGAAATGCAGACAGGGTAACTATGGTGTTGGTAGTTTTCAAAAATGGATGTTACAACAAATGTGGAAAATGATATGGTATATGGACCTTTTTATTTTTCAAGTCTTATCTCTCTCATCTTGTTCTTGATTTGCCTTGTTTTGGATTTGACTAGATCATTCAAGCATCCCTTCTAGATTCTTTGGTCTTTTGGCTGTAATGATATTTTAGATTCTGAGATTTTTTATTAGTTAGCTACAGGTTTGCAATTCTGCATATTAGAAAGGGACTTTAGAATGGAAAGTAACAGCTGAGCATGAATTATTTGTACAATAATTGGTATTTATAGGTTGTTTGGACCCAGAAAAATTTAAAGATTTTGAACTTGTCAAGCGCACACAACTCAGCCATAATGTGGCTAGGTTTAGATTCGCTCTTCCTACTCCTACTTCAGTGTTGGGTCTTCCGATTGGGCAACACATACGTTGCAGGTAAGGTTCCTCAGATTTGGCATGCTTTCAGTTCTTCATAATAAGAATGTTCATAATTAATGTTATTAATTTTAAAAGTTTCCACTCTCTGCTTGGACAGGGGAAGGGATAACCTTGGAGATGAAGTTATAAGGCCGTATACTCCAATTACTTTGGATTCTGATGTCGGATACTTCGAACTGGTCATAAAGGTTCGTGCTTTCATAGAAATGACAGATCTTGTGCAGTTGTGCTTCAAAACATCAAATATATAGCTCCCTTAGGTGCTCAAGTCCGATCATTTGGGGCCCATGGCTCTATGATCTGGTTGGCACCACTATGTATGTGGAAATATCGCCCATCATGGAAGATACTAAACCTTTTGGTGCACAACTAAATTGTTAATACAGCAGAGGTCATAAATGGTGGCCAAAGAACAAATGGTTTGAATGTTCTGCTCTAGAAGATTTTTGGTATCCTCCCCCTGCCTCCTCCCCCTACTCAGTGGGACCATTATATCAACTTTATAGATTGCTGGACCATGATCGCCACATGATTGAATTTACATATCTTGGCAAGATGTGGTGTGTCTTGTGTATGCTCATGTGTGTGTGCGCCCGCGCATGTACCACCCTCATGACCACAGGACCTGTCCCCTAGTGCGACAACACCTTAATTATGCACACTACTCACAAGTCATGTTTCAACTTTCAAGATTAGCTGAATCGTGGACTTCATTAAGTGTTTTATTTATAAGTAGATATGGATGTTTTGCCTCATCTAATTTGTTTTTCCATTAACTTTCACCAATATGCAGATGTACCCGCAAGGAAGAATGTCCCACCATTTTCGTGAAATGCGTGTTGGGGATTACTTGTCTGTAAAAGGACCAAGGGTAAAATCCCATGCTTGCCAAGATGAGTGTTAAAGCTTGCATTGGTTATATTTTGCTGCTTCGTTGTGTTGATTTATCTATGGAATACACCCCTTTTGATTAATTTTGTTTGGAACGACGTGGAGACTGAAAAGAAGTTGGAAGAGCCACAAGAAATGACTTTCTAAACACCATCTTTAGCTATAGAGAATCTGATACTGTTAGCTTCCCCTAATACATGATAAAAGTATAATATTTTGACCTGCATGTCAGAGCTAGATCCAAGAATTCTGAATTGCCTTAGAATGAGGGGTTTTAAAAAGAATCTTACATGGCTTAGTAAACAATTTTCCATAAACATTATTTTTCTTTCTTTGTCTTGTCAGAAGGTCACCTTGAAATTTCTAAGAAAACTTTGGAGATGCCCTATTGAATTGCTTAGGTTTTCTTTGTGCTGCCTTTTTCAATACACTAATGAAATACATGTATATTTAGTTTTTGCTATTTGGAAACTTGGATAGAGCTTCTTTATTTCAGCAAGAGCCTTGTCATCCTGTAGAGAGGGGCGGACCCAGGGAATTCTCCTTGGGGGGGCTTTATGTAAAAAAGAAAATTGGGGAAGGGGCAAATGTAAAAAAAAAAAAGGCATATTAATTTTCAGTATCTGTAGAGTTTTTTTTTTTTTTTTTTTTATATTTTAATTTTAAACTTTTTTCAGGTTTCGGGGGCGGGGGGGGGGGGGGGGGGGGGGTGTGGTTCAGCCCCCAAAGTCTTGTACTTGGGTCTGCCCCTGTCTGTAGATGCATTGGCCCAAAAGTCTAGCCAAAAGTTCCACACTCAGTATACATTTGAGGCCCATCTGGTGCGTGGAAGAACTTCATTTTTGTTTGATTAATCGACATGGTGGGGCCCACCTGATGCATGGCCTTGTATGTACTGCATGTATTATGTATAGTGCATACGACCTCAGAGTGCGTGGATCGTTGTGTGCGAATGGGCATTAGAAGAGTTGTGTGTGATCAAGATCCATTTACTGAAAAAATCTATGAATTCTCCACTTCACCGTCCAATACATTCCAAGAAATACATATTTTCTTGTAGACATTTGCACTTTTAGATGTCTTACTCTTATTTTCTCTCTGATGCTTTCAGGGGCGTTTCAAATATCAACCTGGCCAAGTTAGAGCATTTGGGATGCTTGCTGGGGGATCTGGCATTACTCCTATGTTTCAAGTAAGTAGATGTCTCATAGAAATCAAAATCGTGAACCTGGTTGATTGTAGCTTAAATTTTTTTTTTTTTTTAATCTTGAAAGAGGCATTTTACGTCATATTAGTTTCTATACCTTTTTTAGGTTACTAGAGCCATATTGGAGAACCCAAAAGACAGTACCAAGGTCTATCTCATTTATGCTAATGTCACATTTGAAGACATTCTTTTGAAGGTAAGTAATCTCACTCTCTCTTTCTCTATATATATGTGTGTGTGTGTGTGTATGAGTTAGGCTACAAAACTCCTCGGGCGTTTTTCACAAAATAATGCCCCTCTTTTAGCCAATGAAAGTGTGACACATGTCACCAATGGTCTACTTATCCATTCAGGACCATTCTCTCTCCTAAATATTTTAAAATATTGGCTAATAGATAGGGGCAGAAACTCCCCTTTTGAGATGGGGAGTTTTTGAGAATTTCTCTATATGTATGTGTGTGTGTGTGTATATATGTGTATGCACTTTCAGTTGTCTGTTTTTGGTAGTCAGGATTTAAAACCATGATCTACATTTGCTCCAGTTTCAGTTGGTATATCAGTATCATGCAGTAAAATCCAATGCAATCCTCTTTGTGGACCCACTGAAGATTGCCACCAATCACGGTGCAGTGTGGATGGGAAGTTTTATCATCTGCAAGTCTTGGTTAAAAAAAAATCATCTGCTATTGATGATAGCTGTAAGGGCCACAAAGATTAATAGTGAAAACTAAAGGTGATTTATCTGACAGTGAATACAATCTGGTCAGGATCAAATTTGGGCCACTGGCCCATGACCAATTCATGAAGGTAGGTGAGTTTGAGGGGTTTAAATTGACCACAGTTGTGGCTCGGAAAAGATCACACTTGTGGGTTGGCTCTTACCATAAAATGGTTCTAACCAAAGCTTGCACGATAAAACATGTTGAGGTGGGTTTCAAGCTGCAGAATATGTGCAAGGGAGGAAATTTTGCTAGCCTAGAATATGATGTCTTCTGATAAGGCAGCAGGCAGCACGCCCTTTCTTCACTATATTCTCCGTTTGAGTACCAACTACTTTCTTACAAATTTTGTGGGAGGACACACAAAAATATATATATTTAGCTTTAAAGAGACTCAAACTAACGCATTCAATGCATTCTCCACAATGTCTCTAACTAGATGAGCAACAGCCGGGACTGTATTTAGTATGAGTTTGGATCTATACAATCCGCTACATGTATGAGGGATCCTGCTAAGGAGATTCTTATAACATAGCTGCCCAAAATTTACTTTTATGGCTAATCATGCAAACAATCCATTGTTTTGTACCGTTGCATTTTTCCCTTTGTAATCATGCATGTTTGATTAGGATTCAGAGTTTTAACTAAAGCACTTGGATGAACTTGTACAATTTGGCAATGTGCAGGAAGAGATGGACACACTTGCTAGAAAGTACCCGAATCGCTTCAAAGTCTACTATGTTCTGAATCAGGTATGTTGTCACTATCTTCCATGAATGTCCATTAAAATCTCATAGCCAATCACATGATGGTGATTATGACCCACGGATTGCAATTGCACATTGAATGACAACTGAAAAAGGATCACACAATGAATGGCGGGGTCTACCTGTATCATTATGCCTTGTGATATTACCTCTTTTATTGGATGTGTATAAAAAGACTTCGTATTCTTATTCTTCTTACTCCTGGTCAGAATTTGTGACTTACCCTCATATGCGACTGTTTAATATCTTTCTCAGCCTCCGGAGGTGTGGAATGGTGGTGTTGGTTTTGTGTCGAAGGAAATGATTCAAACTCACTGCCCAGCACCAGCACGAGACATCCAGGTAGATTTTGAAACTGATTCAATCCAGTTATTGTTATATTCCCTGACTTGAAATGTACCCCAAGTTGCAAGGGGGTTTTAGTATTGGATTTTTGTCAGATGACTGCACCATGCTTTGGGGTGGGATGGAAATGGAACTGAACTTGACTCAAATTGTGAGAATATAAATATTTTGAACTCTTTTCCACACTAACTTGTGGATACTGGTTTGGAACAGAGAACCATCCATTTGGCTGAATTGGTTTTCATTAGGAATGATCTGGCTGTTCCTACGGGAGGAGCAGCCGAACTTGTGGGGCTTACTTGGAAGCATGAGTGCATGACAATCATTTTGGGTGGTGGTTATGGGTTTGGAAAAGGTCTCTCTAGTACTATGTACGCATGTGCTAAAAATGGGAAGTGACTGATCCAAATAGCTATGGTTTTAAGGGCTTCAAAGTGGTCCAAATCCTAACCATTAGATAAGGTCGTATCTTGACTTAATTTTGCATGATCAAATTTGGGGGAGGAGGATTACAGAATTCAGATGTGTGTTAAACTTTGTGCTGGTTGGAGGGTTGGGTGGGCCCACAGCTAACTATTCTACAAAATTTCTGTTGCTAAACATCATACTGATTGTGATTTGCATTGGCACACTTGCTATGATTGGACATTGTTCATGGAAGCGTTTGATTTGCAGATTTTGAGTTGCGGCCCACCGCCTATGAACAAGGCCATGACTGCTCACCTAGATGCACTGGGATACTCAGCAGAGATGCAGTTTCAGTTCTGAGCTTCCCCGGAACCCTTTCATTCTCATTTTTATTAAAAGGTGTAAAGAGAGTAAAGATGTTCAATGCATAACATTTTACTTTCAGCTTCAGGTGGAATGAACCCCATTTGTGTTTGCTGTAGAGTGGCTGGGCCTTATAAGTTGGTCCAAGCCCAAGTAGTGACTTGCCCTGACTCAAGGCATTTTATTTCTGAGCCAATTTGACACATCCTACTCAAAGTGAGTTGGACCTGAGTTTTTGAAGCATGAATATGCAGCTATTTTCTGCCCAAAAGCAAGCTGGTTTTGGCCTGATCCACAGAGAACAGGAACCAGGATTCATGGGCCATTTGATGATGTCCATTTAGTGTTGCATTGCATGCACATGCATAGAAGTCTGTATTCTATCATTATAGCATTCCGTTCTGGTGACCGGTAATCCTCTCGTGGGATCCACTTGGATGCTTGCTAATCATAAGAGGATAGTATGATGGAAAGGTCTCATGCGTATTAGATTTTTGAAGAAAAAAAACAGCCTAATTTGATCGTCAAAACCATTGTTTTAGGGGCCTTAAAAAGTTTTGAACGGTTTCTCAAGTAACATTCTTTATGAAATTCAATCCAACCGTGGATATAATTTAGATCAGTGTAAATTAGGGGTAAAAAAGTTTAGATCCAAGTTTAGGTTCATTATATGGGGGATGGTTATATGAGGTTGACTGTTTGCACCAAGTGGTTGTTTAAGATAAAGATCCAAACTGTTCTATCGGTGTAGGTCCATGTTTCTAGCAAGAATGACAGTATGGTTTGAACAGCTTATTTAAGCTAATATAATGTGAAGATGAGGGAAGAAGAAGAAAGTCGTTGACATGCCTCGGCATTGGGAAGAAAGAAGTTTTGGAATGTAAAACACTAAAACGTAAGGTTCTTCTCATGGTTTATATGGCTTAAACGGCTCATTTCAACTTTCTCTTTGTACAATAAATTGCTCGTTTCCTTGTTAGTTGAGGTGGCATTAGTGTCAGGGATTTTGTTTGTTGCCATTTGATGGATGCATCTGTATTTTTATTTAAGCATCACTTGAATTTTCACGTGCATTAACTTTTGTAGATATTGAAATCTTGATTTTTCATGTGCATGGTTTTATTACTTACAAAATTGATTTTCATGCATGATTTGGAGTTTTAATCTTGGATGCATAAGTTATTGAAAAATTAGTTTAGTCATCCATGCCTATGGTTTTAGAATTTCAAAATCATCTTAGGCATTGATAGGTTAATGTTTTGAAAATACTTCTTGGATTGATTTAAACATGAAATCAAGCACGACTTCTATGGCAAAAAATTCCCTCTTAGAAAATAATTTTGAAGTAAAAAACATAGGGAATTTTCAGTTAATCGACATATACTTTGATCACCTCTCGGTCAAAATAATTGGATGAAAAAAATCTGTCAAAATATGTTTGTCGGTGACTTGTCGATTAGCTGTCGGTTAACCGACGGTTTGCTTCGGTTAACCGAGAGCTAATTAAAGTACAAAAAGCTTTATGTTTGACTGGAGGTCAAACTAGCCGTTTTATGACCATTGGGAGTTTAGTTGACCGAACTGTGAAGGGGGTTAATCAATAACTAGCCATCGGACAACTTTTTATATAAAAATCCAGCTCATTCCAAGGCCGTATGAAATGAAAATCGATGGACATTTTGAAGGATTTCGAGGCTAAAGAAAGGGGAATAAGCTAAGGAATGCTAAAGGTCATTTGGAAAGCTAAAGTTTGGATTCATCAAGTTAAATCTCTCTAAGTATCCAACCAAAAAAAAAAAAAAGGAAAAAAAATCTCTCTAAGTAGGCTTTGTTTTCCTCATCATATGTTTTTCATGCTTTGTTTAAATTATTGGTAAATCAATTTAAGCATGATAACTATGATTTGTTCAATCCATTATATGTATTTCACTTTGATTTGGTTTGTTGTTTTGGATTCCTCATTTTGATTCAAACCAAGTTAGATTCAAATTTATATATCATGCTTTGTCAATACTTTTGAATTCACTTGTTGCATGATCTTCATACTTGGTTTAATCTTTAGCTTGTTGTTTTCCATATCTTGAAACACATAGTTAAACTAATCTATTTTGGAAACAACATGCTCATGCTTCACATGTTTTGGTTTTAAAATTTGATACAACTTGTGAGCATTTGATTAATCATATCATTATCAAGTTGTTCATTTGAAACTACATGTGATTTGCATCATACTTCAGTTAAATCTGTTCCTAATGAGTTAAAACTTTCAAAAGCTCTATGCTTACATTTATTGATCTACGCTTTAATATTTGATTGAAGTCATCGTACATACACATTGGTCATTCATCTTTGCATCAATAGAGGGTATGTGTGAGTTGTTATTTCCCTTTCACATCCGCCTATTCTAGAGGCATTTTATTGAGCTTAAAATTGTATATCTTTTTGTATATTTTAGACACGTTTTAGAGTGAAAATCTTTAGAGTTGTAGAGGTTATTGCTTAGCCTAGAAAACCATATTGTAAAGTTATTATTTAGCCTTTTAAAAGCATATTTAAAGGTTATTGCCTAGCCTATTGTAGAGGTTATTGCTTATCCTATTAAAAGCATATTGTAAATATTATTACTTAGCTTATTGAAAAGCATAAATTGACAGTGGAATGCCGGTAGGGTGTAATAACACAAGTTGGGAGTGGATGTAGGCATTTGGCCGAACCACTATATATAGCTGTGTTGTGGTGAATGCTTTGTGGTGATTGTTTATTTTGATAGCTTTTGCATTTTATTCGTTTTATAACCATCACATGTGCCCTAATTATTTTAAAGAGTTAAAATTTGGATTAACTGGCATAAAACTGAGCTCACCTTATTCACCCTCTAGGGTTCGGATCCTGGACTTTTAATTTATTAATTGATTATATATATTATAGTTTTTTCCAACATGTAATTCTAAATATTTTACCCAAATTTTAAATTGGATGAAACATTTCGGTTTGTCCTCGATTTGAAGGACAAACCGAAATGGACTTTGGTTAAACAACAATAATGAACTCAACCAACTTTTTATTAATCGACTGAGGAAAAAAGTCAACTAACTCAACCCAAAATTAAAAAAGATCGAACTTATCCCTAAACTAATTTTTATTTTTCTGCCCCTAGGTATTCATCCAGCTGATATGAGAGTAGAATACTTTGTGCTGGCTTTAGACTGTATTTTCAAGGTCTTGGATAAGGCCTAATTTTGTTGCCCGATTATAAATTTTCACAATTGGGCACAGTTTATATATGCCCAAAGGTGTGACCATAAACTGGCTTTAGATTGAATTTTCAGGCTCTTGGATAAGGCCTAATTTTGTTGCCCAATTGTAAATTTTCACAATTGGGCACAGTTTATTTATGCCCAAAGGTGTGACCATAAACCTAAGATTATAAAGGAAATAACATAAAATGTTACATTTATTTGTCTGTAAAGGTAGAGTAAAATAAAATGGAATAAAATAGAGTATCAAATAAAAAATAAAAAAAAGATAGTTGACCGATTTTATTGTAAAAGCACAAAAAGACAAAAGTACTACTTTTAATTGCATAAAACTTATAAAAAAAATGCTCTAAAAAGATACAAAATGACAAAGAAAACTATATTATTAAAAAATAAAATGACAAAAAAAGGTGCTTTTACCTTTCTTTTTTCTTGATTTAATATTTAATTAATTTTTTTTTTGTATGGAACTCAATTCAATTTTATTTTACTTCACCCTACAAATAACTAGGATAGCATAGTTGAACAAAGAGTAGTACAAAAATGTATTAAATTTCAACTTTTGATAGGCAAATTTCATGTAAAAAAACATTCACTTTTTTTGTTTTTTTTTGGCTGACGAAGGGTTTCTAATCCTTTGGATTGGACAAATGCTTCCAACTGAGAGGGAAGCCGGGTAAACTTATAGTTCCAGTGCAGTTTCGAACCTATAACCACCGGAAAACGCAAAATTCCTTTTTTTTTTTGGCTTTAGATGGTGTTTAGTCAAAAAAAAAAAAAAAAAAAAAAAAAATGGAGCAAAAAGCCTCAAGTAAGCTCATCATTTCCCACTTGTGTTGCAGCAAACGAACAGAGAAAGGAAAACGGGGAGAAGAAGAACACGCCCTTTATTAAAAGGCTTCCAGGTCAACTTAAACCCTAAATCTCTCTCTATCTCTCTCGTGTTGCGTGTGGGATCGGTGGAGTGAAAACAGAGTTACGGTGTTGGGGATTAGGGTTGTATCTGTGGCAGTTTGGGGATTGGATAGGGCTTGGTATCTTTTAAGACCCCTTTCTTCTATTTCGCATTTTGGTCAAAGATTGGGCGTGAATTTAAGTTTTAGGGCTCGACTAAGTTTTGGTGGAGATGGGTTCTGGGGTTTGGATCACAGGGTACCAACCACAAGCTTCTCTTCTGTCATTGTCAATTCTCTAGTAAGTTGCTTCGCCGAATTTTGTTCTGCCAAAGTGTAAGCTATTTGAGTAATGCCCACAAATTAGTCGATGCATTTCCTCAGTAGCAAGGGCCAATGTATTATGAAGTACCCCTTGCTTCTCCCAAATGAATGGTTGGGTATGGTCACATTGGAGACATTGAATGTGGATGTGACGGAGTTGTGGATTAAACATCTATCCTAATGAAAGCCGGTGTCGGTCGACCATTGATGGGCCATGGTATAAAATGATCTGTAAAAATTCAGTACTGAATAATGGCCCACCTTGTGTGTGGGAGAGAGAGTAGAAATCAGTTGTAGAAAGTGAGTTTGAGCTTCTCATTTGTTTGCAGTCTACCTGCATTACTCCTTTAGCATGTCGTGGAAGAATGTTTTTTGTCTGCACCCATGCTACTTAATCTTGCGCAGCTTAGATCATCTAATTGCATTCTATACAAGAAAATATCTCGTTGATTCAACTCGAAGTATAGTTGTAGCTTCTTCTTCTTCTTATGTTTTGCCAGAAACTAATGTGATGTAATCAATTTTCGCTTGTAACAGACCATATTTCTCCTTATGAGATGGAGTTGACAGGACCCAGATGGAAGGGGAAAGGTTTTGCAGCCACTGCTCTTGCCAATCCCATGTCAAAAATCGTCTCACAGCTACAATCTTCTCTGCTACAGTCAGAATCATGTGCTCTTATCTTAGGATCTGATGTGCTTCTTGAAGCCGACCAGGAACAGGCTGATCTATTGAATCGTGCATGTTTTGGTCGACCCATTATCACTGCTGATAAGGACAAGCAGCGGTTTCAATTGGGTTTAGAGGAAGCCTTTTACTTGTTTCATCATCTGAAATGTCTTTCAATCTTAGATGAAGATAAGTGCTCGAAGGATGATGGGGAGTTATGGGAGTACATGAAATCAAAGAGGAAGACATTTTCAAATCACTACGTGGCTTACTCTCATCTCCGGTCAAAGAATTGGGTGGTTCGCTCTGGAGCTCAATATGGTGTTGACTTTGTAGTCTACCGTCATCATCCAGCTCTAGTTCATTCCGAGTATGCAGTGCTTGTTCTATGTGAAGATGGTGATGGTGGGAATGATCGCTTGAGAGTTTGGTCTGATTTGCATTGCACGCTTCGGCTATGTGGCAGTGTTGCGAAGACACTGTTGGTTCTTAATATCAACAAGAAGGGTGCTGATGATCGACTTCCTTCATGTTTGGAACAATACTACATTGAAGAACGAACACTTAAGAGATGGATACCAGAGCAGTGTCGCGAGGATCAGAAGGCACGCAGTTAAAACTTAATTGTTGGGCCTTGTATTATCTGTAAGTTTTTTTGCTGGGCATTAAATTTCTTGTGATTTTGAGCAAAAGAACTAAATAGGAGATGGTTACCCTGCCATCACCCTTCTAAATCAAATCCTAGGATAGTGGGTCCCATCTACTGCTCTCTTGATATTCCTTTTGCCTTTTAACTGACCTTCACTAAGAATTCCAAGGAATTAGTACCAAGCGAGCAAAGAATTTCATAATAGTTTGTTTACCCTCATATTGCGCTAGAAGTATGAGCTGTTGTACACAACTATAGAGAACTTAATGATAAAAGACTCAGGGCTCGAACTCAACTGTGATTTGGCAAATGCTTACGAACTCTGGTAAATGGAGTGTAGGCTTTGTAGCTCACTGTCAAAGTTTAAGTAAACACACGTGCTTCGCAATTGAAGTTCCCTTTGAAATTTTTTAATCAAGTGTATTATAAATATGTTTGGGAATTAGGAAGTAGGAGTTTCAAGACTGGATCCTCACTTGACAATTTGGTCGAGGCATTTGAAGTCTGAAAATTTTGCATAGTTATTGGACAACAGTTTACTAGAACCGGGAAAACAGGACTTCATTAATACAAGTAGCCATTCTAAGCTTGTTTCTATTTTGTTTCTGAAAAGTTCTTGTTTCTGTTTGGGGTTCTTTTAATGAAAAAACAGTTTAATAGAACCCCAAATAGAAACAAGTTCTCCTGCCGAATAGAATCTGTCAAATGCATTTCCCCTGCCTGAGAGAATATTGAAGATTTTCCCCATATTTTCTGCTTCAAATCATCGGCTACATCAATACCCATTTGGGCTGTTACTTGTGACTCTCCCACCACACTCTTGGCATGCAAATCCAATTTTTCAAAAATTTCAGAGGAGAAACCTATGTTTTTAAAATGAAATTGGACTCCAGTTTTGTGGGGCCCTCTTCAATCTTCATGCATTTCTAGCCCTAATTCCAACAGAAGGGAGGAGGTTAAGGCTTTCATTATAAAAATGTCAGAATGATGAAGTTTGAGTGGGTAGAGATCGATGTAGATCACACTATTTTTGGGAGGAAGAGATCTAGGATCTGCAGAAAACTGGGTATCCACTACATGGGCTTTGTACTCCCACGGGACTAGACACAAGTGTGGTGCGGAATTTTCAATCCTTGCCAACACACAGACACGACTACCCCCCTTAAGAGTATGAAAAATTGAAATTATCCTCACAAATCACACAAAAGGACTCAAACTTGCCCTCTCAGAGGCGTAGGCCTTTGTGGGGCCCACCCTAGGTGTTAGGACCAGTACCCATGGATTGGTGCACGTTAACCCCCTGATATCAGATCCAACGGTGATTTTACTTTGTATGGGGCTCAAATTAGGTCTAACAGCCTTTCGGGTTGGAGGGATCATAAGTGGGCCTTGGAATGGTCCTTCTAGAGGTGCCACCCGTTGGGAGACATTGTATAGTCAATCAAAATCTAGTGTTTGTTTAGTTGTGCATTTTAGAGTTAGGGCATGTTTGGCAACAGTCCTCAAGTCGGAATCCTCCTCGGTTTTTCGTGATAGCATGGAAAATCCATTGTTTGGTTGCGTTTTGGACCAAGGAAAGAAGATGTCTCCTTTTTTGCAAAATCGTGGTTTTCACGGGTCCAACCACCCCCATCGATTATCGTAAATCAGTGGTTTTAAAGGGGAGGTATATAATTCCACTTTCTGCACAGAAAACGACCCAACTTCCCTTTCGGCCTCCAATCCCTCTCTTGACCTCAAACCCTCTTCTCTTCTACTGCTGGTGTGAAGGGAGAGGACCGGACTTTGCTGTGGCGACTAGAGGCGACCAGACTTTACTGCTTGACTGGACTCTACTGCTGCTGTGACTGGACTCTCTCTCTCTCTCTCTCTCTCTCTCTCTCTCTCTCTCTCTCTCTCTCTCAGTAACGACCTGCGACTCTACCAACAGACTCTAAACCTCTTCCCATCGTCCAATTCCACGATACGACTCTACTGGCCCTCTCTCTTCGATCGATTCATTACAGCTGCAAGTCGGGTTATTATTATTATTATTATTATTATTATTATTATTATTATTTTTCATTTTTGCCTCATAGTTGCCTCTTACCTTTGTGGGAATGGAAGCTTTGGAGTTTATGAAAAAATATGCACGTCATTTTATTGTTTAGTTATGCACAAAATATGCTTGTGATAGGTGGATGGTGGGGGTTCTGCTAGCAAGGGATATCCTTTGCAGGTGGATGGCGTAACAAGTGAGGCAAAATTGATGGTGGTGAAAATTTCGGTTGCTGTTTGTTTGTTAGTCGTGGTGGGTGTGTTTGGTTTTTTTTATTTTTTATTTTTTTTCATTTATATTTATTTGGTAGCTTCACAAATGTTAAGACTTTGGGTTGGAGCCACGGTAGAGAGAAGGCACCCATCGTATGTTTGATAAAAGGCAAATCAAAGCACTCCATGTCACTTCAATCCCCTTCCACCAATTGTTTAGTGATCTCGAACTAAAAACCATGTAATGATTACAATGTGCGCGTTCCAACCGCACAATGGGTTCTTTGTTGGTGACCCCTCCACCATTATAGATTTTTTTCTAATTGACTCCTTGACTTATCTAGCAGTTTTGACAAACAATGGCTCATCTTCCTATCTACATTGCCAACTAGAGGGGCCTTCACCTTAGGAAACGGAGAGGTCTTGTGTTCGATACCTACCTTCGTTGACCACCTCCCTTAGTTTTACCATGCATGTGGATAGGAGGGTTTGCATATGACCCTAAGGATTAGTTCTTGGCTGTCCAAAATCGAGTGTCCCTCGGGCCCAGGGCCAAAGGCTTTTGGGCTGCGTGGGATATAACCCTAGATTATCCAGAAAAGAAAAAACACCAAAGGAAATCAGAACATGTCTCCTTTCTTTGCCAAGTTCAACAATAATGGTCACAACTAGTATCTCAAAACCACATTCTACTCTTGCTATACTTTTAGAACCCTCTTACCAACTGATAGGACGGCGTTAAAACAATCTTGAATACATGTGCATATTAAATCCTATCAATATCCTTTATAAGATGCTAATTTGGCAGGTTCAAAGAATGGCATGTGGAAGTTGACATTCACTTCACCCGTGATTATGTCTCCACACATTATCAAATTGCCGATGTTCTTACTAAACCCCTTAGCTATAAAAAGTTTGCTCTTCTGCGTGCCAAGCTCACTGCTATAGATGGATGGTCATGCTTCATGGGGCGTGTTATGGATAAGGATGTCCTAAGTAATTGTATTAAGGATAGACCCAGCATAACACACTCAACTGAGCCTCACTTATCTTAAACTGCATAAGATTTGTTCCAACCTTCGGCTGTGTTGTGTGATTAATAAAATATATTTTCTCAAACATAAACTATTGGAATGGATAGTAATTTTATGATGGCCTCCTTCGCAATTTCCTATTGGCTTCTTATAATGAAGTTTATTAGGCAAAAACTTATTGCATGTAAATGCTAATTGTATTTTTTTTTTCAACTTTGTAATTTGTAAGTGGAATACATATCAATCTAATAAGTAATAACTGATTATTCAATTTTTTTTTTCATGTGTAAATGGAGTAAGTTGAATGAATGAGTTAGTGTAAATTGAATCACAATGTGGCCTTTTTAATCTCATCCATAGGATGTAGTTTGGTTAGTGGATAAGAAGTGGGTTCCACCAGTTCAATCATATGCACGATAAGCAGTTTTAGTTCGTTAAATATCATGAAGTGGGCCTTACTAGTTAGCTAACCAGTCTTGGTCATGGCTAACCGTCAAAGACCTCATATTAGGTGGGATGTTTATTTTTCGTGGATTTTGGTGTCCAGCACCAAATGTAGATTGAGGAAATCTCCAGTCATTCAACAGTTCTAAAGCGTGGAACATGAGAAACCCTAACTATAAAATCCTTGGTGATGATTTTCCTTTTCTATGGGCAGTGAGGAATTCTCAGATCTAAATATTCCTCACGTATTACCAAACGTGCTATAAGAAAGCTATGAAAGTAGTGTCTCATCTATATCTCTACCTTACATCCTTCACACATCCACCTTAATAAGTCTTTCTTGAAGCCGATTTGACCATCAATTCCTATTTATTCAATTTCCATGCACATGAAAGGGTCCTTTGAGGTTTTAGAATATTTTTCATTTTGGTTTTGTTTGTTCTTTTATTTTATTTCATGGTAGGGTCCTTCACTCCTTCCTACGATAACCATGTTGGGCACATCCTGATAACAGTGAATTCCATGAAACCAAATCAGGCCAACTGTAAAGAAGGCTTTCTTCAAATCATTTATTATGCCACAGCCACTAAATCTTCAGTCTTTTGATTTGTATTTATGCCAGAAAGACCGGTTTGAAGTATGTATGCAGAGATTTGAGCTTCAATATGTAGAGTTATGTGAGTCGATTGGTGATTTGGCTGTGCATAAGCTGCTAGAAATTGAGGTGCTTATTTTATTTCTGTCTGTTCTGGAGCTCTCAGCATCAGAGTTGATTGCTACAATAAACTGATGAAGATGTCAAGAGATCATATCCAAAAATGGCTATGAAATGATGTCCAGATGAGAACCCACACAAAAAGCAAGAGGCAGAGGCCAAATATAAGGAGATATCTGAAGCCTACGAGGTAACCCCTCTGTTCAATACCTAGAAATGTTACTTCAATGGAAGTAGGTTAAAATCCAAAGGTTGGGTAATAATAGACCTCAAACAAGTTGGGTTAACTGGGTTGACCCACACTTTATGGTTATGTGGGTCAGTTTGGGTTGACTCTCATGAGTTGCAGGTCATGTTATCAGGAAGGGAGTGTGGGTCAGGGATATTTGAACCATTTTAAAAATGGGTCATATATGGGTTGGGCTCCAAATCATGGATTGCACCAATTGATCCAACCCATTTTGAACTGGCCCAACTCATTTCCCATCCTTCACTCTGCTCTAAGCATGGTATTCAAGTGAGTTGTTGTAGAAGAGTAATCCTCCTGTACAAGATTCCCTTACCTTCTTACCGTACAAGCCTAGTTGGGCCCACTTGGGACCCCACAAATCATGGAATAGGGGGGATCGAAAGATCCAAGTGAGGCCATCTTGGATATCAAATTCGAAGTCAATCTAATACCTCTAACCCATTCATCCGTGGTCCACAAGTTTAATGGATTTATATAAAACAATAAAATTGACCCTTGATCCAATGGTTTACTCCATTCGGATATATCAAAACCCGGTGGGCAATTAAAATTGGGCTCTACCTGAAAAATGATGAATAGAGATATTAAGGTTAGATGCACTTCCTCATTGTTTATTAGCAAGTGGATCAATTAAAATTGTCCAATTCAGCTCAAGGGCCTTATATCTTTGTATCACCTGTTTCCCAGGTGCAAAACTGGTATATCTGTATATAGTCACTATTGCTTTATTTAACTACCACAAGATGTTCTACCTACATCTTATCTCATTACCAAAGATATTTTCCGCTAATGCTCACTACAAGAGAGGGATTGAGTAGGCCTTGGAAGTAGGATCTTTCAGTATTGGCAGATGAGACAACAATCAAGTCATTACTGCAGTTTGCTTCTGTTTTTATTGTGCTGAGGTTCTAGTCATTGTAGGTTATTGATTATTGTTTTCTAAAACTTTCTCTTGCTTAGGTAATTGGAGCAGAACCTGCTGAGACTAGCATACTTTCTGGAGAAAACTTGGTGAAAGAAATCAGCATATCATTATTAATCAGCTTACAATTTGCACTATGCTGCTTATGGATAACAACATTTAAGATATTGGTGCAGGTTGTGTGCCGAGCATTTTGGATGTTAAATTACTGCATGAGGTTCTGAAGGTAAGCCTTTCTGGAATCTCGTGTCCACACTGTGGAAATAATCCTATTACTGATTTTTTTTATAGATATTCTAATTGAATTAATGGCATACAGATAGATGGTTTATGATTAAATAGAGCAACAAACCAACTGTCCGAAAAGAACGAAGGTGAATGGATCACTAGGACTTTCTTATCCTCCAGATTTTTGGGACAGTCTCAATCCCTGGAGGGGTCCATCAAAGAAGCTTTTTGGATCACAGAACCAGGCCCCCCACCCATATGGAACCATACATGGGGCATTGTTATAGTCCTACAATTCCTAATAGAGGTTATCAAATTATGGTCCTTGGTGTAATCCTTGAAACTGAAGCATGTCTTACTTGGACAAGTTGTCTTACTTGTCTTTCTACTATAAATAAGCTAAATTAAGTTTTAGTTCTGTACAATAATAGAAGTAAATTTTAAAGCATGTGGAAAACAAAATAAAAAACTTCTTGTAAGGATCCAGTGCACTGGGTTAAAGTTTCAGATCTTAGCCTTTTCTAAACTAGGTAATGTCAAGTTGATGAACGGGCCAATTTAAAACCAGTCAGTGTAAAAACTATGTGTATTGTTGTAGGTTTTGTATCTGGATTGAAGGTTTCATCAAAGTCTATACATTTTTTTTATTGTACCCCTTTGCAACTAAGCCAGCCTTAAAAACCGTCTGGCTTCTACTTAGTCTTAAACACCCATCCTGAGCCAACAACATTCATACCAGCGTCTCTTGGAACAAGTGTCCAAATTGCAGTCTTATCGAATGCTTCTAGTTCTTCCCACAAGGTTGTTGCTCATTGAGGCCATTCCAATGCATCATGAATATCTCTGGGCTCTTGCATATATGTCCCCACTGTAGTCATCATCAATGTAGAATTTGGTGCATGCTTAAGATCGTGTGACCTATGAGAGTTGATAGTAGGAATAGTAGTGTTTTGAGAAGATGACATCTGTATGTCATGAACTTCAACATGACTGGGTAATTCAACATATAAATCACCAAGCATTCCGTAGGAGTCATTTGCTTGACAAGTGGAAATGCTTGGATGTGAAGAAGAAGACGAGCTTTGATCAGCAACACAACTCAACGTGGGATCAGATGAGGATGATTGATTATTTGGAGTGTCACATGACGATGGAAATGAATAAATCGTGGTACCAATTGGAGTGTAGATAGTTGGATTGTTAGTGGGGCGGTGCCAATTACATGCTCCCTCCCTGAATAGTATCTTCCACCATCCCCTTTGCTGGCTCAAACAAAATATAGGTGATTAGCTAATTGGATCCGCATCAAGGCTCCAAATAGGATGCTGATCAGTGTTAATCGATGAGTTTTTATGATCATCGGTGCTTGAGTTTACACTAGGAAAATTCCATTCAAGAAAATCTGCATATGTACGTAGTAATTGTACTAGATCCTTGCACAGGCGCCAACGGAGCTTGAGAATCATTATATGGAAAATTTACTCATCAAACATAACATGTCTAGAGATAAAAATTTTCTTGCTTTGAGGATGATAGCAATCGCTGGTTTTGGTCGACCTTCTAATGTATCCTTGGCTAATTGTATAGCTGTTGCGCCTCATCATCTCTATGTGACTCTGTTAATCTTTCTTATGTTGACGGTGGGTAGATGTGCCGTATTGTTGATATAGGCTGGTGGACTTGTGGTCTTCCTTATCACATTCAAATATTTAATTTGACAATAATAGGAGATGATTCAGAAGATTCACAGGTCCAATTCAACATATTATATATACGCCTATTACTTTAATAGAACTTTTGTAGCGTAAATAAAAGAGGATTTTACCCAAAAAATCCCCTAAGACTTGTCAATTGCCAAAAGCACCATCAACATCTTAAAAAGACCACAGTAGTCTCAAAGGCCCTGTTTGGTATTTTTTTTTGCTTTTAGCGCTGAGCGGGGATATCCCCATTCATTCTAAGTAAATGAGCGGGGATATTCCTGTTCGTCGTTCAATAACTTAAAGACTGTCGAACACCTTTTTTCCCTTTGCCTTTTTTGGTATCCGGACGAATCTCTCTGCAACCCTTCTTCCACATTAACTTACTTTGAAATCATAAACAATGCAGTGTGATCTAGTTGGCATTCATGAAGTCTCCGCTTTTCTTTGTAAATTGTATGATTCAGATTTCAATACAGAAATGAAGAAGAAGGGGTTTATTTTATTGTATAAAAATCGAGTTCATTTAGCAGGAAGTTGGATGTCTTCCAACTTATGATCAAATAGATACTTGTTGACATGAATAGGCATTCACTATAGTGGTTGTTTTAGTTAGAAGATGTGCAAGAGGAGAGTATCTGCAACTAAAAAAATTGGTGAAAAGGTGGGAAATGTTGCCTTCTAATCCTTTTGATCAAGATTTAAGAATAGGATTCTCCCATAAAGGGTGGGCAGAGAGATTCGTCCGGATACCAAAAAAGGCAAAGGGAAAAAGGGTGTTTAACAGTCTTTAAATTGTAATGAATGACGAACAGGGATATCCCTGCTCATTTACTTAGAATGAACGGGGATATCCCCGCTCAACGCTAAAAGCAAAAAAAATTATCAAACAGGTCCTTTGAGACTACTGTGGTCTTTTTAAGATGTTGATGGTGCTTTTAACAATTGACAAGTCTTAGGGGATTTTTTGGGTAAAATCCTCTAAATAAAATACAGATGTAAGGCATATAAGTTGAATGAATTAACTATCTATCTAAAATCTGCCCATTAAACATTATTGGTCATCCAAACAAAGGCAATGATTTTCAATTGTTTATGACTTTCATTCCCACTCACTATTTTCATTTTCTTTATTAACTACTTTTATTTTCTTTTGTTGGACAATGAGTAAAACTTGATGAGACTGATTTTCTTTTCTTTTTTTATTTTTAAAGAAAGCGAACTAAAAATGTTAATACTTAACAAATAACAATTGTGGTACACCATTGTTATTACTGGAACTCACGGTAGAAAAGTTAATAATAAGTCTTGAAATATGGTGACTAGAAGCTGTGTCAGCATATATCAAAGGTGCTGCAAATTGAATAACAGCAGAAACAAGTGGTCGGCCACTAAAAGGAATCCATTCATTAATAGCTTAGTTTCATGAATGCTTCATGTAAATGTATCTCAGTCTCATATAAGTGCAAGGCCCCCGGCCTTAATTAGGGGGATTAACATAACTAATTAAGGTTAGATTTAATTAATTGAGCTTTGTAGTTTAATATGGTGCATTAGATAGTTTTCTTCATGCATGACATTTCCCTATGTTGGACCCTCGTTCACCCAAAAGCCACCTAGGAACCCATGTTCATTTTAGTCCCTAAAACCCATTTCACTTTGACCAAAGTCCTTATTTGTAATTCCCCAATACTATCCCTACAAAAAAACTAGGCTCTTATTTGCAAATCTCCTAAACCTTCTCTACAAAAGGCCTAAGCCTCCCCATTTCGCCATTCACCTAATTTCCTTTATCTTCTTCTCCACCCTCTCTACTTCATTTCCACTTCCCCATCTCCAAGCATGAATCCCACAAGGTTTCCAACCCCAAACAAGGACAAGCTTCCCTTGAGCACTGCCATTATCTTCTTCTTCCCCATTTTCACCTTCTAGGTAAGTCAATCTTCCCCAATCTTCATGTAGTTTGTTTCCATTCATGCTAGAACCATGCATTCATGTCTTAGGTGTGTTTTCCTTCCTCTTTGGCATGTAGGCATGTGCTATTGAGCATTGGATTAGAGTGGGTTGTGGATGAGCAAGATCTTGGGAAGCCCTGAGCACCAAAAGGAGGGTTTTTGTGGAAACTACCAAAGGCAAGTAAATAAATGTAATTAATATGATGTTTATGCCTTTTTAGTTTGATTCCACATGCTATTCTTGCTAGCCACCCATTTTGAGCTCATTTATGATGTTATGAGTTGGTATGTAAGATTTTAATGTATTAATGGTGTATGGATTCAAGGCCCCTAAATGGATGGATTGATGTGTTGATTAGGTACCTTGGGATGCCCTTAGATGGTGTTAGAAACCCCATTGGAGTTGGGGGAAAAGGCTCTCCCAAAATCCACCTAGGGGGAGGAATCCTCTGTTTAGAGGATTCTTTCCTTCTTCTTATACGGAGCTATCCACAGCGAGGATTTCTCATGCACAAAATTTTGTGCATTCCACATTTGGCAAGGCAAAGAATATGTGGATTAACATATGCTACATCCAACAGTCATAAATCTTTTGCCATTTTCTCACTATCCGTGATGAATCAAGCCATAAGATTTGAAGCCATAGCCATTTTGGGCCTTCTACATATTATCAACTGATCTGATTTTCATTATGGTTCCCACAGAAATTAAAAATTATATTTTTAGGTTGTGGGATATTTAGAAAATATTTCAAAATATATGATAGATCAACGGCTAAAAATTAACCTACCCGCCATTTTGGACATTCTAAACATGATGAATGGTTTGGATCTTGATTGTTGGACCCATTAGATAAGGTTCCTAGTTAAAAAGCAATTACCACAAATTACCGCCTCACAGTCTGCACGTTTGGCATGTTGGGTTGGTTTTGGTACTATGAATGATCAACGGCCAAGAATGTTTTCCAATTTTTTCATTATTCCTGATGAATAAACCTACCAAATTTGAGCCCGTAGCCTGTGTAACTCTTTTGCAAAGACTGAATGGTTCAGATTTTACAAACGGGCCCCACAACAGTTCAGAAATTATGATCAATGGTCTGGACGTTTTTTTGACAAATATCTCAAAGTATAAGATGGATCAACGGCTGATTTTTTGTGTACTAGCCGTTTTGGACAATTTAAACATGATGTACGGTTTGGATTGTGATTGTGGGACCCAAAAGATAGCTTTCCAAAGCAAAAACCGGCAGCCACAATATTACCGCCCTTTTTACTGTTCATCTGCAAATCCTCTAGTGCACGGATTTTCGGAATTCGACAGGGGGGGGGGGGGGGGGGGGGGGGGGGGGGTTCAGATGTCAGATTTCTTTGCTGTTGATGACTTTCATGTATAAATGGGATTCTTCCCATACGGTAGGATTTGCAAACAAACATGGGTTTTCCTCGAATTCGAGGAAAACTGGCGAGGAATCCCCTCCATGGACTTTTGCCAAACATGCCCTTAGTGTTTATCCCTTTGATCCCTTAATCATACATTCGGGGTAGGTTAGTAATAGGTAGTGTTTACGCATATTACATGCCATGTGCATGTATCTACTCCGTTCGTCTTTCTTCCATTGGGTTGTTTAATTTGTAATGAATTTAATATGGATTGGAATGGGTTAATGGACTATGAGTATGGTATGATAGAGTGTGATTCCGTTAGGAGGTGTCCTGGGCTTGAGGATGGTTATCAGGGACCACTCGGGTTGTGATTATGGACATGATTGGTGAAACACGCATGTGGATTAGTTCCCATCTGTTTTACTTTGTTTGTCCTTTGGTGGTGATACCCAATGAGATGTTAGCCGGGCACTGTGTCTATGTGCATGTGACCTTTGATCCCTCAAGTCGGGCACCACTATGCCGGTTTGGCCCCCAACGGTTAGGGCGTTTGCCCGTGGGTGGGGTATTGCATGCATGTGTATCTTGACCTTCTGCAATCAGGCTTAGCATGTATCATGTGATGTGATGTGTAGCTGGTGCTGACCAAATTCGCCTAGGTTGCAATTATTCTGAGTGGGTTCGCCCGTGTGTATTTGTTATGGGCCTATGTGTTGTGCCCCTTTGATAGTGCGTGTAGCTAGGGGTTTGTCTTGGTATGATTTGTATGGTTTTTATTTTATTTTATTTTATTTTATTTTCTCATGTTTTATGCCTAGCTTCTGTCCATTGTTACTAGCATGATCTTTGATTGTCTTTACTCAGTTTTGATGCATAGTATCGGTTTATTTACATTTATTTATTTGCCAGATTATTGTAATCTGATGACGCTACATTTGGTGCTTAGGTAGTGGAGCCCCATTGTGTAGGTGGCTGAGGCGGTCCCACAAGATTCACCATGTTGTCGGATTAATACCTGAGAGCCTCACATTACATCCCGGTTATATGAGCATGATACATCTCTTATATGTCACTCTTGTAGTGTTGGATCTTCATTAAAACTTTAACGCACCTTCATTCAAACTTTAATTCATCTTGTAATTGAACTTTAAATGAATACTTCTGTCGCTAGTACCAACTTTGTTCTTATGATTCATTGTATTGGTTTACCATCTGCGCAGATTGTATGAATTATTGCATTCGCGTTTGTTTATGGTGACCGGTCATCACTCATAACCACACTGCAGACTTGGATCCACCCTGAATTGGGGCCATAAATGCAATTTAGGAAAAAAATTTCATTGGCCACAATTCTCACGCCCTAAGGATTCAGTTAGGATCTGACCAGATTCTGGGGGAGTGACAATAAGTTTGTGGTGTACAGCGGGTTTGGAGATTCTTCAATGTAATTTAAAATAATTATATGGTCAAATAGCTAGTAGGGTATATAAAACAAAAGGTTGTATGCTTAAAGAAACTTGGTGGAATCTACTGTCGAAAAGGCTACTGATAGTACTAAAAAAAATGAATTTCAATGTGAAGGTTTAGCATATCAAAAGAAATGCCGGTTAATGTACTAAAAAATTGTAATGCCAGAGATGGAACTAAGGATATTAAAAAATAAATCTCCGGCTATAGCGCTGATGATGGGGACTTGGGGAGTGTTTATGAGTACTTAGCTTAAAATAGAAATTAGGACTACTAATTAAGAGTTACTAATTGATATTTCAATTATGAATAAATAAAATAATAACATTGGTATGAAGCAGACATAAACATTTAAGAGAAAACAATTTATGAAATTCATTCATGTACTCATGTATCTTTAAAATACAACATTTGGAGTTTAGAACAATTTAACAAATTCATTCATGTAGTCATGTATCTTTGAAATACAATATTTGGTGTTTACAACAATTTAACAAATTCAGTCATGTACTTGTCTGCATTATATTTGGAGTTCTACAACTATATAACACTGGTAGCTGTCTACATAATAAACCATATGGTAATGGGACCAAATAAGCACAGGTGCGTATGGGTCGAACTAAATAGCGGCATCTGGGTATCCTGGAAGTGATGCTATACAAGAATCCTTCATAAAAGCCCAGTTTTCTTTCTAATTGAAAGACTCTTTTCATCTTTGTAAATATCTCTGCTGTCAATAAGCTATCAGATCCAGCTTGATGAGGATTTCCATGACGCTCCACTTTCAGTATCTTTGCTAATAGCTCAAGTCCCAGCTCTCCATTGTTTAGTTCCTTGTAGAATGTAGCCATGTATTTAATATCGTAGACGCGTGGGAAGGTAACTGCCATGACTTCTAGGAATTCATTGAGGGTGTCTGGGAGAGTCGAGTTTGTTAAAATCTGAGTCATGTAACCAAAGTCATATAACCCATGGAATGTAACCCAACGTAGCTCACATCCAGAAACCATTTTCTTGAGAAAAGTCGCGAATCTCTTTGGGTCAATTGCTTCTTTTATTTCAGAAGGATATCGCCTTGAATTGAAACCCTTAAATGTGAATTGCCATGCAGATCCAGAATATGGAAGATTTCCATAGGCGTCGAAGAAGCATAACCCTATCTGAGTGAAGTGCCTATTCGCAATGTTGAGGTCAAGATGGGAGTAACGCGTTTCTTCGTTTGCATTGCGTGGACAATCTACAATGACACGCTGAAATTCTGTGTCGAGTGCAACATAATGATGTGAGTGTCTGATTTTCATGATTAAGTCGAACTCCTCCTCTAAGTTATTGCTCCACACATAACGAATGTTTCTCTCCATTGCTTGAATTTTCTTGTAGTCTTCTTGATCAAGTGTTTTTTCTTATGAAACTGCATGGATAAACAAGAAAACAAAATTAAACCATCTTATTTTGTTTGTGTTCCAAAACTAGCATGAAATACGTAAAGAAAATGCAACTGAGATATTAGTAGTGGTGCTCTATGGTAAGGTAAGTAGTCACACACCCTACTCACAAAAATCTCTTACCATTAGGGCTACATCTAGGAATTAATCCCTAGTTGTTTTTGTGGAAGGGAGGAGAGTTGCAGAGATGTAATTTTGACTGTTCAGTCCATGGGTAGAAAGATATTTGGCCCAAGTTCTGATCTCCCGAGGTGTCTCCCTTATGCTTCCTAAGATGTGTGAAACTCTTCAATGCAAATTGGTCGCATGGTAACAATGAGTATAACCGTGACATAAGATCAGTCATATATCTGCTCAATTTTACGGAGGGATCAAGTTTGATTCTAAGTAAAATTTGAGGATGATTCAATCTTAAATAGGAACGGTAGGTTTCACTCTTTCAACTTAGGATTTGCACGAGGAACCTTCAAATCCTGAGTAAAGGAGTGAAAACAGTGGTGATTGGCGAGTCGAAAATTTTCTTACAAGGAGCAAGCCATTTACTAATTATGGCAGTATATATATATTTTTTTCACACTTCTTTTTCTCTTGATAAAGATGTCAATGAACAAAGAAAAACAAAGGCGGCATGTACATCCAGTTTAGAGACTCAGGCTAGGCTAGAAAATGGGATGCCAACTCAAAATATTTGATGCCCTGAGGTCTTGATTTTAAGTTAGAAAGTCGGCTGCAAATTCTTCCTTATCATTTCTATTGGTTACATAGAAAAGGGACTTTGATAACAGAGGTGGATGTTAAAAGGTTTAAAAAGTGAAGCCGGTCCTTCAAGGGGAGGCAAAATAGTTAGGTTTTACCTACAGTTGGTGCGACTGATTAAGGGTATGTGATGACTTACACTGATCATCAATTAATCTCTACGTTGATACTTGTTGTGATGAATGATCATAATATAGAGATGCCCCAAGATGCATAAATGATCATCCTCGGTGCATAAGTAGGATAAATAAAAAATAAAGAGAGGGGAGAGGGGGGGGGGGGGGGGGGGGGGGGGGTGGGGGATGGATAGACCATTAAAGTTAAAACCATCATTAAAAAAACAAAAAGAGTTGTCAATTTTGTCCCTCTTCCTTTTCTGTTTGATGGGCTCTCTTCTTTATGTTTCAATATCTTCTGTCTTTCAGCACAGCAAAGCCTTAATAGTTTCTTTTTAGGAAATGGTAATGGCAGTTACATTTTTTTTTCGGTCATTTTACCCCTCCACAAAATTCATTGCTCTTTACGAAGAAGAGTGAATTTAAAAAAATAATGAGGGCATTCTTGTCTTGAAAAAAAATAAAAAGGATATACATGTATCAAACTATCTTGACAGGAAGTTTTATGGGTTTGCTCAAGTTGTTGTGCACCATATAATAACAGGGTAACAGGATAGCTGAATCTAATTATTAAACATGTAACATTTCATGATTCAAGATCGATGTAATGTTTCTGAAAACGATAAAATTAGGACGCACCAATATCATAAAAATTGGATCAAATCCATGAATTAAGAATCTAATCAAATCACACTAATTAATATTCATTATACCAATAGATAGATCTGCTTGGTAGGAGGAGCATACAAGAAAAAACAAATCGAAAATCCACGTTCGAATGTGCCCAGAATCACTAAAATGAATATTTAACTGCGATCAAGCAGATCCATAAAGAAAGTAATAACCGCTTACTTGGATATAGAGACTTGACAGTGAAGATGCTAGATATCGAACACCTTGCTTGAGAATCCAATGGCTCACTAGAATCTAGAGAGAGAAATGGAGTTGCTAAGTCTTAAATAATGCTGGGAAGGGTTATTTCATCCATGGTTAGGACTCCATATTCCTCTAAAAGGGTCCTCTTTCTAATTTAGTTTGAACTGCAACTAATCCACTTTCCAAATAATTAACTTCCTATACTAAGAATCCTATGGCAACATGTGAAGCTCAAATGAGTTTCTATCATGGAAAATAACCCCAATAGCAAGTTCCTATGTAAATTTCATGTGTAATCAATCACTGTGTACAGATATTATCGGGTCAGACTTGACCTTGATCCAAAACAACTGAAAAGAGAGGATTTTGTCTTGGGCTATCCAGATTGGGTTAGTATCAGGACAGAACAACCCACAAGTCTGTTACAACTGTTTATGTTTTAAATGGGTTGTGATCAGATAGTAACTAGGTCGGATCCCTTAGATTTTATAACATACACAGATATGTGAATGGGCTGGGACTCTAATTAATACGGGTACAGTTCAGATTATGGTTTGATCACTAGATCAGGTCGAAAAATATCTATATAAATATAAGCCAAAGGGGGCTCAGGTCAGCTCTTGACATCAGGTTAGATCTAAAATAGTCACTGGTCCTGACCCAACCTATGTAGAAATGGAAAGAGGAAAAAAAGTTGAGAATGGGAGGGATGTTTTACTTACCGAAAACAGAGAGTTGGAGCCTGGAGGGCTTATGCATATAGTTTGGTTGAGACCTAACTTGACCCAGCACAGCTTGGGAACACCTTGCTTGAGAATCTCTTGGCTCACTAGAAGAGAGAGAGAGATGGAGAGAGATCGAGTTGCTAGGATTGGGACTGTCAAAGTGTTAAATAATGCTTGCATGGATTATTTCATCTATGGTTATTGGTTAGGGCTCCATATTCCTCTACGGCTCCTCTTTCTAATTTAGTTTGAACTGTAAACTAATCAACTTTCCAAATAATTAACTTTCTGTAAAAGAGACTGGCTTTCCTTACACAATCAGGAAACCTAGTTAGTTAGAAACCACTTTCTAATTTTGTTTAATTTACAACTTAGGCTTTTCAATTTCCACTCAAAGAAGACTTGTGATAGACGGAATCCGGACTTGTGGTTGTACCATTGTTTGTAATCTTAATTAGGATCGGTAGGTTCCACTATTTCAACTTAGGATTTGCATGAGGGACCTACAAATCCTGAATTAAGGAGTGAAAACAGTGGTGATTGGCCAGTCTGAAATTTTTTTTACAGGGTGCGAGCCATTTACCAATTATGGCTGTATTATTTTTTTTATCACACTTTTTTTTTCCCTTGATAAAGACGTCAATGAACAAAGAAAAATGAAGAAGGCAAGTATATTCATTTTAAAGACTCAGACTAAGCTAGAAAATGGGATGTCAACTCAAAATATTTGATGCTTGGAGGTCTTGATTTTAAGTTTAAAACCAAGCTGCAAATTTGTCCTTATCATTTCTACTAGAAAAACATGCCCGTGCCAATATAATTATAATATTAAAATTTATAAAAAAAATTATAATCAATTTCTTTAAAATTTGATGCAAAGGGTTGTACGAGGTTAACCCCTCTGTTCAATACCTAGAAATATTACTCCAAATGGAAGTAGGTTGAGATCCAAAGGTTGGGTTATGATAGATCTCAAACGGGTTGGGTTAACTGTGACCCACACAATTTATGGTTATGTGGTTCAGTTCCGGTTTACCCAAATGAGTTGCTGGTCATCTGGTTAAGTAGGGAGTGCGGGTTTGGGATATCTGACGTTTAAAAATGGGTCAAATATGGGTTGGCCTTCAAATCATGGATTGCACCTATTGATCCAACCCATTTTGGACTGGCTTAACTTATTTGCCATCCTTCCCTCTGCTCTAAGCATGGTGGTCAAGCTGAGTAATGCTCTTGTACAAGCTTCTCTTACCATCTTACCATATAAGCCACTTAATGGGGCCTACTTGGGACCTCACAAATCTTGAAATAGGGTGGGGATTGAAACGTCCAAGTGAGGCCAATCTAAATTTGAAGTCAATCTAATACCTCTAACTCATTCATCCATGGTCTATAAGTGTAATGGCTTTATATAAAACAATAAAATTGACCTTCCATCCAACGGTTCACTCCATTGATATATCAAAACCTGGTGGGACCCGTGTAAATAGGTGGGGTGGATTTGATTTGCTCATTCTGATGGACTAGTAGGTGGACTCCCTTAGGTGACTTGTACGGTAAGATGGTAAGAAAAGTTTGAATACGAGCATTACTCATTGCGATCCAATTTCAATTTTAACCATCTCAGTTTAAGTTTGCACCACTTCCTAAATTTTAACTTGTAACTGATCATGTTGCGTGAAACCATACTCTTACGTGGTAGACCACATAACATTTTTACTTAAAATCTCATATAAAAAAATGATAAAAGTAGTTATAGCCTTATTGGTGCAGTGGCCTTGATGCATGGAAGATTCACATGCCCTTTAAAAAAAAGGACTCAAAAAGCAAAAAAGAACCTTTCAGAAGGAAGAAGAAAAAGACTCAAATGTCCTCTTTAAATGTGAAACATTGGAACCTATTAATTAGCTATAGCTTCATCATCTTCCTTCTTTTTTCTTAGAAGAAATTCAATAAGCTCCTTAAGGGCAATGTCAGGATTGTCACTCTTCATAAGCTCTTCGGTGACTTCTGCCGGAGTCACTTCCACCTCTGTTAAGAGTTGTTGGATCTCTTCAAAAAGCTGGTGATCTTCAATGCCGAAGTGGTTGGAGGCAAGGATGCCGAATGCATTGGCTTTCAAGTAGAGGACATATGAATGTGCATGTCCATTCGACCGGGTTGAAGTAGTGCAGGGTCCAACTGTTCCTTATGGTTGGTGGTGAAGATGATAATGCGTTCATCCCTACAGCTGGACCACAATCCGTCGATAAAGTTAAGCACCCCTGAGAGAGTCATTTGTGGCTGTAGAGAGGATAAACAATGTCAAAATAGCTCAGGATTACATAGAGGGTACTTTGGTCTTCTATTGAAAATGTGAAAGAAGAGATTTTTCAATAGGCCTGCCATTTCCAGAACACTGGATGACCAGTGTCTACAGGATGACTCATGTTGATTCTAGACTTATTTTGTTATCTTTTAACTGATCATGCAAAATTAGTACTTATGTATGATCATGCGATTTCTTTACGTATCTGAAGAAAAAATGCACAATTTGAGACTCCGAGAAGATAAAAGGAACTTTTATGAAATAATTAAGTTTAAACTCTAATTAAATAGTTTTTATGAAGAAAACAATGAAGTGACGACATAATTGGTCGTATATTTTTTTTGACAAAAATACCCAAATTGTCATCAATGAGGTTGCGACTTTTTTTTTTTTTTTCTTCTTATTCGATGGTTGACTCATGCTTTGATCAATTTTCTTTGATGGGTTATTATCATAGGATCATACTTTTTTTTAAAGGTTTGCTCCATTTTATGTGGATCTGATCTAGTTTGTTTGGTATTTTTCCCCCTTGCTTGAAATGTAGGTATTGTTATTGTCCATGTTATAGGATGTGATAGAATCTTGTTTGGATATAGATGGTGTTTGGATCCCATGATATTGTGTATGTTATAAGATGTGATAGAATCTTGCTTGGTATTTTCATTGTTTTTCTTTATAAAACCGTTTATAAGAGTTCAAGTTTAATTATTTCATAAAGATCCCATGATAAAATGATTTGTAATTATTCACAAAGGAGACAATTCAGAGAAATAGCCTCTGGAAGCTGAAGTTACTCATAATGTGATTGGCGAAAAATCAGTGGTTTTAATAATTTTAATAAAAAAAAATCCTATAAAACCTTGTCATCATAGGCTTCTTTTACAAAAAGGCACTCATTAGGTTTTTATTATATAATATTGGTAAAAACACGATAAATGCACTTTTTTAGTAAATAGAATGTACTATGACCATATTGTCAAGGTCCTTTTTGTTTGTAATAAAATACATTGGAATTGAATATATAAGGTGGTTAAAAATGAAGATCAAAGGTGAAGTTTAAAAAAAGAGCATCAATTAGCATCTTTTAATTCTATTTACTTAAAAAAATGATATTAAATATTCATTTTTGAGAATTCACTTTTAATCTTCATTTTTAACCATCCTTTGCAAACAATTCCTATGTGTTATAATTCAAATAAATAAGTAATAAAAGTTGGAATCAAAGTAAAAGATATTTTGAGAAAATAAGGCAATATTGTCCAAATTGCCATTTTAGATGTTGAGAATCAAGCTATTTAAATAAGGGAAACGAAAACTGAAGTTTTAATTTCCATTCATCTCTACCATTTAAATTAAATTGAGTGGGGAAAGAAGAAAGGATAATTACCAATTTATTAAATTCATGTGCCTGCTCCAGTCCTCCTCCTCTTCCTTGTTTTCTCCTTTTCACCAAATCAAGGGTGCAATCTATGTCCTCAATGACTATTATGGACGGATTCTCTGTCACAATCAGCAGCTTCTCGAGCTCTGAATTGCATCTCAACTCAGCGAGCTCCAAATCATACACATTGAACTTGATAAAATTTGCCATTGCAGCAATCAAGCTCGATTTCCCAGTTCCTGGCGGACCATACAATAAGTAGCAACGTTTCCATGCTTTCCCCATTCTCCTATAAAACTCCTTCCTCTCAAGAAACCTCACTAAATCCTCCATCACTGCATTCTTCAGCCCTGGATCCATAGCTAGTGTCTCAAAAGTTGCAGCGTGATCAAGGTTCACCGCTGTCCAACAATCCCCCAAGTTTGCATATAGATTGGCATATTCTACTATACGAAGCTTAAGAATTGTCAAATTTTCCTTTATTGCCTTCCCTGTACTCAAGACGAACTGTAAGTAAGAATTCAACACCATGTTCTTGTGTTTCTTGTGAAAACTCAACTTGAAGTATCGAACTTGGGATTGAACTATTGAGTTGTGATCGCTAGAGTGTCTGAAAATTGGCCTCTTGGCCTCATGACATATCATCCTCCATTTGAGCTGAATTCCGTGGAATGTGTCTTCGACCTCCTCGTTTCTTCCGATCGTGACTCTCAACTTGTTCTCATTCTCTAATTTGGATACTTTCAATCTCCGCGTTCTGGGGGAGATCTTGCTTCCTAAGTATATTTCCGCAGCCTCATAAATTTGATTGGTGGAGAAACTGTGGAACTCATTGATGATAATGGTATGATGTGTATGAAAGCGGTTGAGGAAACTGCCAAAATTGGAGAAGAGATAGTCTCGCAACCGATCGAGTAAGAGATCATTGGCCAAGGTACAGACGACAATGCCTGAAGCTGCAAGCGAGGCAGCAGTGGATAACATCGACTTTGTTGAAAGCATGATGCAAGTCAAAGGTCTTTTAGATCTGCAAAGTACAGCTAAAAGAATTGAACGTTAGTTAAGTGGTTAATAGCATGGTTCAAAATAGCGGGTGCTACGTAGCGGTCGAAGCAATAACGCTATTTTTTGAAAATAGCGGTGCTACAGTCTAAAACTTAATAGAGCCAAGTAATTTTAGTTTTAAACACTATTTTTCTTATTTCTTCTCCTCAATAGTCTTTCCTAAAATTATCTCTACCCTTATATGGTTTCAAATCACTAAAGAAATACGATATTGTTTGCTATATAAAATTCAAAAAAACTTGAGCATTTAAAAAATTCACACCGTTACACCGTTATGTATCACCGCAACCGCTACGTAGCGTTTTGGCCATTGACCGCTACGCCTGCCGCAACCGTTATTTTGATCCTTGGTTAATATAATTTTTCAAGTGTTTGGTGATCTGGGTACGTAATACAGTTCATTTGAATGACCTATATCCTATTACACACTACTTAATAACATGATGAATCTAATAATTAAACACGTAACATTTCATGATTGATGATCAATGTAATGTTTCCGAAAATGGTAAAAGTAGGACCCAACAATTTCACGAAAATTGAATCAATTACATGCATTAAGAATCTAATCAAATTACACTAACTAATCCCATTAAATCAGCGATCCAACCATTTCAATAGATAGATCTGCTTGTGAGGAGGAGCATACAAGAAAAAACCATATCAATAGATAGATCTGATTGTGAGGAGGAGCAAACAAGAAAAAACCATATCAATAGAAAGATATGATTATGAGGAGGAGCATACAAGAAAAAACAAATCGAAAATCCGAGTTCCAATGTCACTAAATGATTATTTTAACCGTGGACATCGATCCAGCTAGTCAACCTGGGTATTGACTGTCATTTTCAGTACAATGTGTACATTAAAGTCTATCAAGTTATGGCTTCACAATTTGGAAAAAATAAGAAGCAATAGTTAATATTGCTTGCCTGATCTAGTCAAATTAGGGTTGACCAGTGATATCAGCGCAATTCGCATCCCTTGATCTTCTCAAATAAACTCTTGGATGGGTTGGATTGTGTCTGAAATGAACTACTTGTCAAACCTCAAGTCTACGTTCTACCCTCAAGATAATACATAAAAAATGTAAAAAAGAAGTTGGTTTAGAGTTATAGATTGTAACATCAAAGACTTGAATGCCGGATCCCGGGTCCATGGGTTGGAATCTATATGGACTCAAGACCTAATCACATTTGCATTTATGTGTGGGATTGAGGAGAGATCCGATGGGACAGTACTCTCACCTACCCCCATTGAGGGTTCTAGGTATAGGCTGATGGGACAAGCTCTCTCACCAACCTCCATTATGGAACCTTCCACACTCGTCTATATATACCTGCATGGTAAGCCCATAATGGGGAAGCATTACGCATTGTGCAATACACTGCTATTTCCTTGCCTGAACCTTCTTCCTCATTCGCTTCACCCTTTGTTCAGTGACTGTACTAACTCAAGCGTCGGAGTGCCTTCGGCTGACAGCAGCCTGGGGCCCTGACTTTTGTCTCCCTTTCAGGTTCAGGATTTCCAGTGACTCTCAAACCAGCTAACAACACCATCAAGAGCTCCATTATCATCTAAATTAAGTCCGTAATTTTTAGGCACTTACAATTAGCGCCGTCTGTGGGAATTGTGTTTGAAAAAACCAAATCTTCATCCTGAAAAACCATGCCTCCAAAGACTAAGAAACGAAAGGGCGTTGGGCCATCCAAGTCTCTACCGCCACAGCCATTTTTGCCCATCATGCCGCCTCCACCGGTGACGCACCAACAGGAGGTGCCTGTGGTCCCTCGTCAGAAGAGGACTGGGGGAAAGTCCGACGTGATAAGTGTGGGAGAGCCAGTTACCCAGTCAGGCTCGTCGTCAAGAGGGGTGACAGCACCTCCTCATCATCACGACTCTGTTCTGGAGCGTATCCGGCCAGCTCCCTCTCAGGCAGAGCGTCCTTGTCAAGATGTTATCCTACAAGAACAACCCCGCAGGGATGTTCCCCCTCCGGGACGTTCCCAACGAGACAAAATACCGATATTGTCCAAGTCGCACCAGTCTCGTCACCAAGACCACGTCGAAGACGACCACGTGCTCCTTGACGACGATGACGACCTGTTTTTTGACGAAGACGGTGACGTAATCCTGGAGGAGGCCGACGAGGCGCACCTCGCAGATATCAGGGCTCAAAACCTCCATATTCAAGAGCAGGTTGCTCTGATCCTCCGACTCCAGGAGCAGCTCGAAGAGCAAGAGAAGGTCCTGCCCAGGGCCTCGGTTGTGCGTCCCACACACCAGCGAGCCCAGCAAATCCACGAGGCTAGATAGGACTTAAGGCAGGTTCTGACCAATAAGAGGCGCGACCGAGCCTATGATGAAGGCTTAAGCAGCACCCATCTCATCGCTGACCCTTAGCAGCAGCGCCAGAGATCGAGGAGACCGGCGACCAATCCTGACCTAAGAGAATGGCTCATCAGCAATTAAAACAGGCTGTGCAGCAAAACATGGAGGTGGTCGGCTTCACCCGAGGTCGGCTAACTGCCGATGACGCTGATAACCATGGCGCGTCTCCATTCTCTCGGGAGATCCGGGACCACGTCCTCCCTGAGAAGTTCAGCGTCCCAAGGTTCAATTTGTACGACGGGACCTCGGACCCGGCAGCACACCTCCGACACTTCACCTAGAGAATGTCGGTATGGGGTGACGAGGGCGGCCTGAACTGCAAAGTCTTTTCTTCCAGTCTGGGTGACCTCCCACTTCGGTGGTTCTGCGCACTTTCCGAGGGATCGATTTCGAGCTGGTGGCAGCTCCGAAAATCCTTCGTCGAGAAGGTTCAAGCACATCGGGTCATCCCAAAGACAGAGGACGACTTGATGGCCATCAGAATGAGGCCGACCAAAAATATCACTCGGTTCGCCAAGAGGTTTTGGACCATTTATAGCGAGGTCGAAGATGCCACTGACAAAGTGGCCATCAAGTCCTTTAAATAGGCTCTATTGCCAGGAAACAAGCTTCGCAAAGTCCTGGTGCGGTTCCCCGTGGTCACTATGAAAGCATTGATGGCCCGGGTGAACCAGTTCGTCGAACAGGAAGAAGATGAGGTCCGGGCTTGGGAGAGCCACAGCATCTGGCAAGAGGACAGACCTTCTAAGAAGGATAAGAGGTTATCCAGGAGGGAGACAGACCGGAACAGAGAATCAGCCAGCTCAGCAGCGTGCTCTGCTCCTAGCTCGGGGGGAGGCACGAAGCCGAAGTCAACTGGTGCCTTTTATAAGGCCGTCAACACTATCTTCAAAGAGCCCATCTATAAACTGCTTGGCAAGATCTAGATGCAGCCCTTCTTCAAGTGGCCCTAGCCTATGAAAGGTGACCCCACCACCCGAGATCAGAGCAAGTTCTATGCCTACCACAAACAGAATGGGCACAGGACTGAGGATTGCATGGCCTTCAAGGCCCACCTCAAAAAGCTCGTGAAGGACAAGCACCTCAAGGACCTCGTCAAGGAGGAAGGCAGGGTCAACCGAGCTCACCAGCGCTAACCCGATAAGGATCGGGACAACAGTGAGCCGGAGGGGACCATCAACGTCATCCACCTGGCTCCCGCTCCCAGGGGGAGCAACCAAGCTCGTACCGAGGCCAAGAGGGCCCTGCACGGCAAACAAGTGATGACGGCAGAGCTCGGCCCCCTCTTCGAAGAAGGCACGGAAAGAGAGGCCAAAGATTTGGTTCTCTAATGAAGACTTGGATGGGGTCCCGCTGCCCCACAACGATCCTCTGCTTCTGACTCTGAGGTTAAGGAACTTCAAAGTCAAGAGGATCCTCGTGGACCCCGGGAGCTCCTCGGGAAATCCTCTACTACGACTGCTTCAAGAAAATGGGTCTGAGAGAGGAAGACCTGCAGGAAGCCCGCACCTCGCTGGTGGGCTTCAGCTCCAAACCAGTCTACCCGAAGGGGAAGATGTCCCTCCAAGTCCGAGTAGGAGGTGCCTCCATGACAGCAGACTTCATAGTAGTGGATGCTCCATCCCCATACAATGCAATCATGGGAAGGACCTGGCTGCACAACATAGAGGCGGTATCCTCCATCCATCACCAGAAACTCAAGTTTCCGTTAGAGAACGGGGACAGTAGAATCGAGGTGATCACGGTCCGAGGTGACCAACAGATGGCTAATTAGTGCCTGATGGCCGTGGTCCCCGGCAAAGCAAAGCTGCAACAAGTGCACATGGCCGTGCTGGAGGCAGAGCTCGAAGCTGTCGGCCGAGTCCCCGAGCAGAAGAGTGTCGAAGACCTCATCGAGGTCAGCATCGATCCCAGCGATCCAGAGAGATACTTCCTACTTGGTAGTCAGGTTGCAGGAGCTGAAACGTTCGAGCTGCTTGACTTTTTGTTACAGAACAGAGAGGTCTTCGCTTGGACCCCCCCTACGAGATGCCTGGCATTGACCTCGAGGTCATGTGCCATAAACTGAACGTGGATCCCAGACACAAGCCTGTAATCCAGAAGCTGAAAGGTCCGAGCTGCTTGATTTTCTGTTACAGAATAGAGAAGTCTTCGCTTGGACCCCCTACAAGATGCCCAGCATCGACCCCGAGGTCATGTGCCATAAACTGAACGTGGATCCCAGACACAAGCTTGTAGTCCAAAAGGCTCGCAGGACTGGAGTCCAGCAGGCAGAGGCCGTGATTGAGGAGGTTAGAAAGCTGTTAAAGGCTGAGGCAATCAGGGAAGTCCGCTACCTAAATGGCTGGCCAACACAGTGGTGGTCAAGAAAAGAACCGGAGCTGGAGGGTCTGCGTGGACTTCACCGACCTCAACAAGGCCTGCCCCAAGGACAGCTTCCCGCTTCCAAAGATCAATCAGTTGATCGACGCCACCGAGGTTACCATCAGATCCCGATGTATGGGCCTGACGAAGAAAAGACAGTGTTCATAACACCTAAAGGCATCTACTGTTACAAAGTGATGCCCTTTGGGTTAAAAAACGTTGGTGCAACTTACCAGAGGCTGGTAACGAAGATGTTTCAGACCTAAGTAGGTACAACGGTAGAAGTGTACATCGACGATATGGTGGTCAAATCTAAAAGGTCGCAGGACCACTTGACTGACTTGAGTCAGACCTTCGCTGTCCTCAAAGAGTTTAAGCTCAAGTTGAATGCCTCCAAGTGTGCGTTTGGCGTCAGCTCCGGCAAATTCCTGGGTAGCTTGGTCACTAGACGTGGGATAGAGGCCAATCCCAAGCAGATCTCGGCGATCCAGGCCATCGAAAGTCCGACCACGACAAAGCAGGTCTCAAGGCTCACAGGGATGGCGGCCGCACTGAACCGCTTCATCAGCAGGGCTTCAGACAAATACCGTCCCTTCTTCCAGCTTTTAAAGAAAAGCTCGAAGTTCTAATGGACCCCGGAGTGCGACAGAGCCCTTTAAGAACTCAAAGGCTACCTGTCGTCGCCTCCCCTGCTGTCCACCCCAACACAGGGAAAGACCCTGTACTTATATCTGGCAGTCTCGGACAATGCAGTGAGTTCGGTGCTCGTCAGAGTAGAAGACAGGCAACAAAGGCCTATCTACTACGCGAGCAAGATCCTGCTAGATGCTGAGACGAGATACTGCCATTGGAGAAGCTCGCACTTGCGCTCATCAGCGCCTCCCGCAAGCTCTCCCACTACTTCCAGACCTACTCTATAGTTGGTTTTCAAATGGGCCGTTGAGCTGGGGCAATATGATATCCGGTATCAGTCCAGAACGGCAATCAAAGCCCAAGTCCTGGCAGATTTCATCGTAGAATTCACATCTCCTAGTTCGGCACCGAGACAGCTCGATACCGAACTGGGGGGCAAGGAGGTTGAAGGGTCACCTAGACCGAGACGGAACAAGAACGATCTTGGAAGCAGTTCCTCGAACTTATCCTGGAAGGTCTTCATCGACGATTCCTCAACCTCCAAAAGGGCTGGCGCAGGCATAGTCCTCCAATCTCCGGAGGGCCTTGTCATCGAGCAAGCCGTGACACTTGACTTCAAGGCATCAAACAATGAAGCTGAGTATGAGACGCTGATCGCAGGGCTCGATAGCGCTAAAATCCTGGGGGCACGACAACTGGCAGTCTTCAGCGATTCTCAGCTGGTAAAGAGCCAGCTGAATGGGGACTACCAAGCTTGTGACGACAGGATGACAGCCTACTTAGCTCACGCAAAGCAGCTCCTTTCTCAATTCGAAAAGGTTGAAGTTAGGCAGATCGGCAGAGACTCCAACTCTCACGCCGACGCTCTTGCCAACTTGGCTTCCGCTGTCGAGGCTGGAAGGAAAATGACTGTCGAAGTGGAAGCACTAGACAGACCAAGCATAGAGCTCCCCTTACCTCGGCAGGTCTTATATACTGACCTCGGCCCGAGCTGGATGAACCAATTAATCTCTTACCTCAGGGACGATTAGCTCCCCGAAGATAAGAGCGAGGCCCACAAAATCAGACTGAAGGAAGCTCAGTTTTGGCTGTCTCCAAACGACAAGCTCTACAAAAAGTTATATACTGGCCCCTACCTCCAGTGCTTTCACCCCAGCAGGGTTGAAGACTTCCTTTATGAAATCCATGAAGGGATCTACGGCAGTCACATTGGGGGTCGGTCTTTGGCATATCGAGCTATCAACCAGGGCTACTGTGGCCTTACATGCAGAAGGACGCCCAGGTTTATGCCAAGAAATGCGAGAAGTGCCAGAAGTTCTCTCACTCTCTCCATCAGCCAGCAAATGACCTAAGTCCTCTCTTTAGTCCATGGCCTTTCGCCCAGTGGGGATTGGACCTGGTGGGACCACTTCACCGAGCTCCGGGGAATAAGAGGTGGCTAATAGTAGCCACTAACTATTTTACCAAGTGGATAGAAGCCGAAGCGTTGTCTTCCATCACCGAGCTGGACACCAAAAACTTCGTATGGAAGAACATTGTCACAAGATTTGGAGTGCCTCGAGCTTTGATCTCGGACAACGGAACTCAGTTCGACTCCAACTTCTTCAAAAACTTCTGCTAGGAGCTCGGCATTAGAAACTACTATTCCACTCCGGCCTACCCTCAGAGCAATGGTCAGGCCGAAATCTCCAACAAAGTGGTGCTCGATTGGCGCAAGAAGAGACTTGATCAAGCCAAAGGGAGATGGGTAGAGGAGCTTCCGAGTGTCCTTTGGGCGTATAGGACGACCCCAAGGCGCTCGACCTCAGCAACCCTTCTCCCTGGCCTATGGAATGGAAGCTGTGATCCCACTTGAGGTCGGCCTCTCAACCTTCATATCAGAACTATTTGACCAATGCCAGAACGAAGTAAACCTCGCCAAAGAGCTCGACCTGGCTGAAGAACGAAGGGATACAGCAGCTGTTCGCCTCGCTTCTTACTAGCAGCAACTGTCCAGAGGGTACAATCAGAGAGTTAAAGAAAGAAAGTTCTTAACTGGAGAATTGGTCTTAAAGAAGACACTTTCAGCAGATAAAAATCCCAGCGAAGGAAAGCTCGCATCGAACTGGCATGGACCATTTAAGGTGATCTTGACAGCTGGGCAGTCAGCTTACAAACTTGAGGACATGGAGGGTAGAGAGCTACCACGCCCATGGAACGCCACGCACCTCAAGAAGTACTATTTTTAGACTGTACTCAAATCTTGAAAGTCAATAAAATCAATTCTTGTGGAAGGATCTGTTTCGTTACTTTCAAAAATCGCCAAGTTATGGAACTTGGCATCTACTCTCAGCTCGGTTAAAGAACCATCTTGCCTTGGCGCGGTCATAGGACCAGCCACCCTCAGCTCGGTTAAAGAACCAGTTGCCTTGGCGCGGTCACAGGACCAGCCACTCTCAGCTTGGTTAAAGAACCAGTTGCCTTCGCGCGGTCACAGGACCAGCCGCTCTCAGCTCGATTAAAGAACCAGTTGCCTTGGCGTGGTCACAAGACCAGCCGCTCTCAACTCGGTTAAAGAACCAGCTTGCCTTGGTGCGGTCACAGGACCAGCCACCCTCAGCTAGGTTAAAGAACCAGTTGCTTTGGCGCGGTCACAGGACCAGCCATTTTAGCTACGGTTATGGAACCTAGCTCTTTAATTCTGGTTGTAAAACCGAATTCGATAACCGATGCTCTGGTTATGGAGCCTAGCACAGTTACTCCCTCAGACTGGTTATGAAACCGGCTGCATCAGCTTGGTCAGAGGACCAGCTATTTTAGCTACGGTTATGAAACCTATCTTCAGCTTCGGTAATAGAACCGAGCTCGGCAACTCTCAGCTCAGCCGATGATGGGCCGGGGTTGATTGAGGGTGGCCGATGATGTGCCGAAAGTAAACAAATTGATATTGGGGGTGATCGATGATAGGCCGAAAGCAAATAAACTGATATTGGGGTGTGTGAAATTAGTCGTTTAGTCTCATCATTATCATTAATTCGAATTCTCGGAATCAACCTCTATTTTCCTTCAATTTTGAGTTCAAATGAATATTTGGCACCGGAGGTGGAGGAAAAGAGAAGAAAATATTTTTGGAGTTAATTTGTTGGTTTTATGGTTTTTTTGGATTTTTAATAATTGGGGCTAGAAGGGCCTAACTAGGGGGATTTCCTACTTGGATTTAATCTAACTAATCCATTTCCCTGAATGGATCTCTACCCTATCCTAGGGTCCTGACCACCCTCATCCGCTCTCCTGATCCCTTAGCGGGGCCCGGAGAGAGAGTGGGGCCTAATCAGTTGGGGTTAATGAAAGTAGGGTAGTTTGAGCTGGCTAGGGGGAGACCTAGATCTAGGTCCTGGATCTGACCTAATCAGTTTAGGCTACTGTCTAATTCCTAATTTCATTTTATTAATATTTTTGGGTTTTTAATATCTTTTACTTTGTTTTTGGTCTTTTGGGTTTTTATTATATTTTTATTTTGTTTTGTTTTTTTTTTTTTTTGTTTTTGGTGTTTTTTTTTTGGTTTTTATTTATAAAGTCTAAAATCTACTAAACTAATTTTTCTAATTCTAATGAAAAGGAGGAGGAGAGAAGGGAACAAATTACTAAGTTTTATTTATTATAATGGATGTAACTAATTTAGACTTTTCTAAGTAAATTCCCTTATCCTAACCTTATTGTTTTAATTAATTTAACTAATATTTAGGGTTCTATTTTGTTTATTCTTTTTTTTTTTTTTTTTTTGTTCTTTTTGGGAATTAACCTAACACCTTTTTTTTTGTGAATTATGTAGTTCTAAATTTTATCAAAAAAATGAAATAAAAATGCAACTAAGTTATATGATGCATGGGCATGTTAAATGCATGAGCATATTGAGACATAAATTAGGGATAATTCAAAATATTTAAATAAATAAAACTACTAGTTTAAATGCATGGGCAGGTTGGATGCATGTACATGTTGCATAAAGAAGTGGAAATAAAGACGACACAGTAATAGGAAATAATGCACAAAACAAATGTTGGAAAAATCAAACCAAATAAATAAAAGATGAAAGGGAGGGCTTCGTATGCATGGGCTGGATTGGTAGCTCCGACGGTTGGTAGGGCTAACGGGGAGGTCGGAGATGAAGAAGGTGCGGGTGCTGGCAGCAGAGGGTACGCAGTGAAGGAGTGCAGGTGGGTGCGCAGGTGTGGTGCAGATGGGCTGCGGCTCGGGCAGAGGAGATGGATGTGCAGGGGGAGAAAGAGAGGGGTGTAGGAGTGAGAGAGAGGTGAGGGAGAGAGGGACTGAGAGAACAGAGAAGATGAGAAGGGACGGGGAAGATGGGTGTGAGCGGAGGGAGGAGAGAGAGAGGAGAGATCGGACAGAGAGAAGGGAGAAGGAGGGTGGTGCGTGTGAGTGCGTAGGTGACAGGGAGATGAAGTGGCTGGTGGGTTTGGGTGCACAGTGGGTGCGCAGGTGGGTGCAGAAGAGGGAAGAGGAGAGAAAGAAAGAAAAAGAAAAGGAAAGGAAAGATCGGAAGAGGAAGATGGGCGTTCGCAGGTGGGTCTGGGTGCAGGTGCTGTGGAGGGAGACGGGAGAAGAGGAGAAGAAGAAGAAAGAAGAAAGGAAAGGGAGAAGAAGGTGTACAGGCGGGTGGTGATCCAGGGCAGGTAGTGTGGGTGTGTGCAGGTGGTGGGGCGTGTGGGGAAGAAGGAGAACATGGAGGGGAAGAGAGGAAGAAGAGAGGAAAACAGGGAGAGAGGAGAGGAAGAGAGGGTGTGAGGAAGAAAAGAAAGAATGAAAAAAGAAAACAAGGTGCAGTGGGTGCGTGCAGGGAAGGTGGAGGGGGAAGAGAGAGGACAGAGAGAGAGAGGAGTGGGGAGAAGAAGAAGAAGGAAAAGAAGAGAGGTGCAGGTGTCGTGCGTGGAGGAGGCAGGGGTGAGGTGTGGCGAGAAGGTAGGTGCGCAGGTGTGGTGTAGTGGGTGAAAGGAAAGAAGAAAAAGAAAGAAGAAGAAGGAAAAGAAGAAGAGAAGTGCAGGGGAGAGATGGAGATGGGGATGAAGTGCGGTGAGAAGGTGGGTGCGCAGGGTGTGGGCAGCGCAGGAAGAAGGGAAAGAAGAAAAGAAAGAAGAAAGGAAAAGGAAAAGAGAAAGAAAGACAGGAAGAGAGAAAGAAAGAGGGGGTGGTAGTGGCGGCAGTGGACGGTGGGCGTGCAGGTGGAGGAAGAAGGAGAGAGAGGGAGGAGAGAGAGTGAAGAAGAGATGAAACAGAGAGGGAGATGTCGGTGTGCAGTGGAGTGAGCGGTGACGAGATGGGGGTGAAAGAAGAAGAAGAAAGAAAGAAGAAAAGAAGAAGAAGATGATGGGGATGATGCAATGCCGATGAATACAAGGAGAGGGGAAGGAGTTCTTACCTGTGAATGGGGGGATTTCTGCACGTGGATGAGGGTCCTCCTTCCTCTGAGCTTTTCCGGTGGCGAGAGATGGATCCGCTGGTGTGAGTCCGGGTGCAGAAGAGATGGAGATTCTGGGTTGTTGGTTGTGATAGGGATGAGGTGCGTAGGGTGATGGGAGAGATGAGAGAGATGATGGATGAAGGGATCAGAGTGGAGATGGGCTGGGAGCAAGATGAAGAAGATCGCTGCCTGGAGAGGTTCTACGTGGAGAGATGAGAGGATCGGAGAGAGAGCCGTATGGGATTGGGATGAGGGGTTATGCGCCTGTAGAGATTAGGATGATTGAGATAAATAATGCTCGCAAGGAATGGTTAGGTCTCCATATTCCTCTAGGGCTCCTGTTTCTAATCTAGTTTGAACTGCAAGTAATCCACTTTCCAAATAATTGACTTTGTATAAAAGAGACTAGAAATCCTATGGCAACCACGGTTAAATCCCCCAGCCAGCCTAAGCTAATCATATGGCTTTCCTTACACAATCATGAAACTAGTTAGTTAGAAATCACTTTCTAATTTTGTATAATTTGCAACTGAGGCTTTACAAATTCCACTCAAAGAAGATGTGTGATAGACAGGATCTGGACTCATGGTCGTACCATTGTTTGTAATCTTAAATGGGACCGGCTTGGGATATACATGAGGAACCTACAAATCCTGAATTAAGGAGTGAAACCAGTGGTGATTGGCCAGTCGAAAATTTTCTTACAGGGAGCAAGCCATTTACTAATTATGGCAGTATTATTTTTTTTATGTCACTTCTTTTTCCCTTGATAAAGATGTCAATTAACAAAGAAAAATAAAAAAGGGATGTGTGTGGGGTGTTTTCCCGAGACCGAGGTTACCCCTGACTTAGGTAAAAGTACCAATCAGGGACTGCCTTAACCTCAATTATCCAGCTCGGCAGTGGGCCAGCTGGTGCCAAGATGGGGTTGAGCTCGGCCTCATACGTCTCGGCAGTAGTGCCCGACTTCAGCGCCTTCTCCAATTCGGTCCACTGACCGAGGTGAACATTGAGCATACAATCCCCATTATGTGATGGGGCAGTTACGTTGCAGAACGTATTGGCAGATAAGGTGGCCGCCGGCTATCGATAGGGGCTTATCCCTATCACCTGATCACATCCGCATTTATGTGTGGGATCAGAGGCGGATCCAGTGAACAATCACTAGGGGGCTAGGCTCCCAGTGAATTTTTGGAAATATATATATATATATATATATATATATATATATATATATACTAAGTTAGATCCAATGTAACCAGGCCCCCAATGACATGTAACCAGGCCCCCAGTAAAAAATATAAGGCCCATTCTTCAACTATTAGGGCATCAGAGGTAAAGATTGCAGAGTATACCACCCTTTCCAGCTCTCCTTCACCTTCACCGACTCGCCGACTCAGAACATAAGCTCCTCACCAATCAGCATCGTGCAATTCACCCAAAGAAATATTAGGCCCCTAATGACATGTAACCAGGCCCCCAGTAAAAATTATTAGGCCCATTCTTTGTTTTATTGCTTGAAACTATTACATTATATTCGTCCCATATAAATAACCCGAAAAAAAAAATCCGGGGGTGTTGCCCCCAGACCCCCACCACTTAATCGTGCCCCCAGTGAGTTTGAATCCTAGATCCACTACCGTGTGGGATTGAGGAGAGATTTGATGGGACAGTACCACTTACCCCCACTGAGGGTCTTAGGTATGGGTTGATGGGATAAGCTCTCTCACCTACCTTCACTATGGAACCTTCCACACTTGTCTATATATACCTGCATGGTAAGCCCATAACAGGTACGCATTACGCATTGTACAATACACTGCTATTTCCTTGCCTGAACCTTCTTCCCATTCACTTTACCCCTTTGTTCAGTGACTGCATTAACTCAGGCGTCGGAGTGCCTTCGGCTGACAGCGGCATGGGCCCCTGACTTTTGTCTCCCTTTTAGGTTCAGGATTTCCAGTGACTCTCAAACCAGCTAAACAGCACCATCAAGAGCTCCATTATTATCTAAACTAAGTCCGTAAATTTTAGGCACTTACAGAGTGTATATCCATTTTTAAGACTTAGGCTAGGCTAGAAAATGGGATGTCAACTCAAAATATTTGATGCCCGGAGGTCTTGATTTTAAGTTAAAAAGCAGGCCGTAAATTCTTCCTTATCATTTCTACTAGAAAAATATGCCCGCGCTAAATATAATCATAATATTAAATTTTATAAAAAAAAAACTTTATGATCAATTTCTTTAAAATTTAATGCAAAAGGTTGTAGTCTGAGAGAAGGGAAAAAAAATAAAAGAATTTCATAAGAATTCAATACCTAATACCAAATAATTAAAAAAAAAACACAACCCATGAATATTTAAAGCTAATGACGAAGAAAACTATAAAACCAAATCAAAACAAACAAATAATATAAACTATCAATAAAATCCAATAAAATTTGAAAGACATGTAGAAATAAACCATGGAAATGAAAATTCATAATCAATTCAATAACATAATCAATTTAAAAGAAGGGACATCTACCACAAAAATCCCCTTAAATAGGGTAACCACAGATGAGAACTCTAAACTTTTATAATGTCGGCCAAGGACCTCCAGCCCAAATCATCTCTTTTTTTTTTTTTTTTTTTTTTTTTTCCTGTTTTGCCCTTTCTTTGTTGATGTCAGCACAACCACATTCCTTATTCTCAAGAATCGATCTCTTCACCTAAATCGATAGAAACTAAAGAAAAGAAGAGAAGAAAGGGAAGAAGGAAGAAGCAGAACGATTGCACGGCCATCTTCGGTGGCAGCAGAGACCCTCTTCACCGGTCGGATCAATTGCATCGGGAGATAAGGGAATGCTCATATCGCACTCCACATCACCCTCTCTCCTCCTCGTCCTCCTCTTTTGCTTTGCATCAAAATCCTCAAATCTCAAGGTAGGAAATCTTGCCTAAGGGCATGTTTGTGTAGCTCATTTCCGTAGAAAAGGATGTGGTTTTCTGTGAAAAACTCCTTTTTCATGTGTTTGGTACGGCAGTTTTCTACGGAACTGCCTTTTCGCCACATCAGCCTTTTCCTTCCTAGGCATGGAAATGGACTTCTTTGTGCCGCGAGGGGGGGGGGGGGGGGGGGGGGGGGGGGGGGGAGAAGAGGGTCCCACCTAGTAGTTTTCACTAAAGAAATCCGCAGCTTCATCAAACAACATTAGCACTAATTCATCAAGGAAAAACTTTTTGCACCAAACATGAATTTCTAACTTCCTCAGAAAATATTTTGAGGTATTTAAAAACCATAAAATTTGTTGATGTGGCAATTTCATCTTTCCATAGAAGTTGCCTCTACACAAATGTGCCCTAAGTCTTGCTTGTTTCTTCCTTTTCTTCTCTCTTCTACGCCTCCCCCCCTCGCCCTCTTCTCTATGCACATTTGTCGAATAGGTTATGTGCATGGAGAGGGGGGGTGGTCACTGAATCGGGAATTTGATAATTGATTATTTTTTAAGGAGAAAAAAAAAAAGACATTAGCATTGAACAAGGTGAAACCACAGATGAAATCGACAACTTGGACATTAGTATGGCAGAGAATAATGCATTGATCTGTTTGTATCTCCTCCCTATTTGTGACCTATTTGAACTGGTTCTCTTTTGTTTGTGGGTTATTTTCTATTTTTATTAAATTTAGTTTGATTCTTTTGTGGGCTCTTTGTTGTTGGTGTTAGATGTGTGGATCTGTTCTGATCCTCATTTTCTTCCTTAATCTTTTGGTTTTAGAATTACCTGAGTTACATCTATCTGTTTGTACATGTGGGTATTCTTGATTGCATTGGTTTGATATGTTTTTGTTTAACCTTTTCATTTATCCTTTCCTGATCAGTTTCTCTCATGTTGCAGAGAACGATACATTGTATAACTGGGTTTGGTTCCATTGAGAAATTCATATTATGAATTGCTTATATAAACAACTTCGATTTAGTGAATCTTGCTAAGATAAAACACATGTCATAGTTAAAGGAGCTTGCAGAAACCTCAAATAACTAGTTTAATGGATCATTGCAATTAAAATATACATATAAAAACTGTCATAAAAAAACAAAAATAAGACTTTGAACTCTATGGATTGCTTAATTTCTACATGATTTCACTTTTGTTTCGAATAAATCAACATGACAAACTAATAAACCACTAGGATCCTTTTTAGGTCGATATTTACTTAGAATTGAGGGAGGTAGTTAATGTTGTGTTATGTATATTCTGAAATTTTAATATGTAATACTTAATGGATAATATCCAAGTGCATCCATTCCTCACCATTTGTGGTGAGGGACACCCATTTGGGGAAATTTCAAGTACAAAAGAGAAGTGTACTTCTCTTTTGTACTTATTTTTTGTACTTGAAACTTTCCAAAAAGGAGTGTCCCTCACCACAAATGGTGAGGGATGGATGCACTTGAATATCCCCCACACTTAATTATCTAAAGTAACATTTGAATGCCATATCTTATTAGTGCGTTTTTTATGACGTGGTTTTATTACTAATTTTTTTTACAATAATAGATTTAATTGCTTTTTTTATGATGTGGTTTTATTTGTTTTTCTTCCTTTTTGCATTGTCTACAGGATGTCAGAGGAAGACATTAAAACCATTTTTTCCTTTTCGCTCGATCTTGCGAGAGGTTGTTAATGTTGATCCTCCATTAGGAAAAAATAATGCAAGAAGATTTAGGATCTCATGCCGAATTGTCGAATGTTAGTAAAGATACCAATTGACGATTTCAGCAATGAGTTGCTGGAAAGTATAGTGCATGAGTTGTGGATAGGGCGAGTATTTCCAGACTGTGATACATTTAGGAAAACTCTTGCAAAATTTGCAATGTACAAGAATTTTGTGTGGAAGCATCTGAAGACTAACAAGTTTAAGGTTACTGTACGGTGTGGCGATGCAACATGTCCGTGGCGTATACATGCTTCTATTGTCGATTCAGGTCCACAATTTCAAATCCGGACATACAAACAAAATCATTCATGTTCAAAACCAACGATGAGGATGGCACACAAAGAAGCAACATCGGACTTGATTGTAGAGTTCGCCAAAGATAGACTTCAATTTAATAATAAGCACACACCCAAGAAAATCATGTTTGACTTGAGCCGAGGACGGCTCGTTTTACACCTCTACCCATGGTTGGAAAACTCTCCGAGTTGACTATTGATTCTCTTAGGTCATCTCATTTTGCCAAACGACCAAGTCAAAAATAGGGAAAATTCGGCTGAGTTATCTTATTTTAATAAGTTATTTGTACCTTGAACCATTTAATTGGCGGGTCTAATTTAAAACAATTAAGATTTGTTTTTAAGCAATTATGCATGAAGTTTGGAATCAGTAATTTAAAAATGATGACCGAAATGTAACTTAAAACTTATATTTTATCTTCTACATTCGATATTTGGACTAATAAATTATATAACATGCAATATTTCTTATTTCATTTTCGATATTGCTGTACTTTTCTTGCATATATAAATTTGTTAATTTGAATTGATTATCACGAATGCATGTAAATAAATATATTTTTATATTTTATAAACAATGGACTCATTTTTAAATATTTAAAAATAAAATACGACTTTCCCGAGTCTCCGTGATAACTCTGTTCGAGTCATTTTTTTCTGTACCGTATGAGTGGAGTCCGAGCAGGGGCGGACCCAGGATTTCATCGTGGGAGGGGCCAAGCTTAAATAAATATATTTTTAACAAATCAAGATAGCTAATATTTTTTTATATTTTTTCTGGATATACATCCAAGTTCAAGCATGATAAATATATTAAAATCAAAGGCTGGAAGTTTACCTGCAGCAGCACAGCCACAGCCACCGGCGCACACGGCACACAAATTAATCATCTGATCTCTGATGACTTTGATTGGATCAGGCCGGCGGGCAGTTATGTGAGCAGGGGCAGCGGTCTGTAGCTTTCTTCTTTAGTTCTTTCTTTCTTCCTATTAAAATGTTAGGGAATAGGGATAATGACTTTACGGTTGATGCAACAGAAGTCTTTTTTCTCAAGATTCAAGACTCAAACCAAACGGTTGTCCATCTCAACCAAACAATAAGGAATTGAATGGCTTAAGTTATTCATCGACAAATCAGGGGCTGTTAACTTAATTGCATTACAATTTACAAAGGGGTGAAGGACTTATGAGCTTCCCTTTTCTGGCTTTGGGACTTGGGACTTGGGACTTGAGGAGATGGATCAAGGCCCATTTCAATTTGGTCTTTTTATATATATATATATATATATATACTTTGTGCAAACAATTAAGGGGGGGCCAGTTGTTATAAAATTATTATATAAATTAATTAAAGCATATTAATCTTAGGGGTTAGTGATTTGAGAGGGGGGAACATGGCCTGCCTGGGCCTACTCTTGGGTCCGCCCATGAGTCCGAGTCATGAATTTTCCAACATTGCCCTGCCAGTTCTTTGTTCTCTCTCAATAAAAAGGACCACAATATCAAGCGTGCTCCCGCGGTGCACCCTACAGTTGATCTGTCTATACAAGATAAAATAGCATTTGCATAGAAGCTGTGCGGAGAGATAAAACCCTCCCAAAACCTCATCAATGGCATTAGCGCCTCTTCTTCCTCTTCCCGCTTCGTTCTCTTCTCCTTCTCGTTCCATTCGCTTCGTTTCCTTCAAACACCCACTCGCTTTCGCCATTAATGGGGTCTCTGCGAAAAGACCCACTTCCACTTCTCTTTCTTCTTCCGAACCCATCTCTCTCCACAGCAATACTAGAGAAATCGAAGCAGTCAATATCGCAGAAGATGTTACTCAGGTACCCCACTTTCTTTTCAGTCTTTTCAAATGTGAATGTATATGTGTTTCAATATCTCTCTCTTTCCCTTGAAGTATCGCCGAATCCTGATGATTCTGGAATTGTATGGTTTGAAGCATTGGTTTAGATTTTGATTCGAATTGGTGTGGCAAATGAGTTAAAATTTAGAAGTTTGATTTTTTTTTCTCCTCTTTTATGTTTTAGAAATCTTGGTGGGTTTTGTTTGTTGGGTTTGTTTTCTCATTTCTGCTATATAATTTCTATTGTTGTTGTTGCTATTACTGGGATTTTGATTGGTTTGTTATGGAAAACAGTTTCTTTAATGATTTTGGATTTTGTATTTGCACCATCAATACCATTTCCCAAACTACATAATTTAGAGAACTTTTGGTGGCTTTGGCAAAATCTTTTACTTCTATCAATCTGTACATGAACCTGAACTGAATTTAGTAATTTGAGACGTCTACTTCATTCTTTAGCCCAGAGAGGAGTTTTGTAGGTCTGACTAGAGTGGGAGAACGTTGGACGTGTCTGTAAGAATTATATAGTTTTGCTAATCTTCAATTTTGATGCAAGCATTGAAAAGAAGTATGGAAAAAAATTTCAAAACTTTTTGGCAAAGAAAGAAATGAGCAAAAGGTACTTGACCACATACACAGGATCCTTGGGCCTTCAGTTTGTACATGTTGGGTCGAAGTTTTGGTATTTTAAAATGTTGATATGATGGGCCACACATTGTATATATTAATATTATGCCTCAGAATTCAGAAATATCCTGATTTGAGAATTCTCACCTTTTGATCTATGGCCTGCAAGTTCTGCAACTATCCACATTCAGCATATAAAAGGCTGAACTTCCTATTGATTGGATCACCCGCTCTGGGCTGTTTTTGGGGAATGTTCTATCCACATTGTGACTATCAGGTTGATGGTTGGGGCTCAGGATAGTGGACCATGAACCCAAACACAGACTTTTACCAGATGGAGAATGATTTCCAAAATGTTTGGTTTCACTCACGTTGTTGTTGAGAATCAGAGATTTTGGAATTACTTTTTTTTTTTTTTTTTGAACAGTAAATTTTCAAGGGATTCTGCTGGACTAAGTGTTGCTGAATTCGAAGGAAATTGCCCTGTCTTATTAGCTCCTCTTCCGATCTGTTTGTCCTGTTTGGTTGTTTTCCTTTTTGGGTGTTCTTTGTAGTCTTTGAGATTTTGGAATTACTGCTGAATGAATTGATTAACTAATGAAAATAAACCATTCTATTGCTCATGTGACTTTTCTCTTTTGGCAATCTTGTGCTACTTTTTTTCATTCTTTTTTTCACCAATGATGTTATAAAAAATATATAAACTCACATGTACATGCTCAAGGGTCAAGGATTCATGCCAATCCTATGGGTGAGGATAAATATCTGTAGGTAGCAGGTACTGTTATGTGCTATCAACTGAAATAATATAAAGATTAAAGTTATTACTCATTTGCTGTGATTTGAAATTTTGGACCAGTTGATAGGGAAAACACCAATGATATATCTCAACAAAGTTGTTGAAGGTTGTGTTGCAAATGTGGCTGCAAAGCTTGAGTCTATGGAACCTTGTAGAACTGTCAAGGATAGGTAAAACTCTATTTTCTTTCTTCCTCTCTATGATGGCCAGATACATGAAGTTCGTTGCTTTTACATTTAAGTCATGGATACAGTTGTACACCTTTTAACTAAATTAAGTCTGCATATAGATGTACCCAAAATCTTAATTGGTTTGAGTATTTTGATAGAATGGATGATCAAGTGGCTATCATTTTCCTTTTTGGGGTGTCAAGGAAATTGGAGATCAAATTAGGTAGGATGCTCTTGCATGATTTTCTTCTGGTGCAAATGAACATTGGCTACTACAGCCGGTGTTTATTGTGAGTTCATGTGCTAGGATGGGAATCGAAGTTGTATCCAGTCTAATTCAGTTTCTGATCTCCACACAGCTCAAATGCACTCATTATTCCAATAGTCAAAATTGCTAAAGTAAACAGGATAAATATGGAGGCATCGCTTATTTTAAAATATTTGGGTATCATATATATGTCCACTTTTCTTTAAAGGATGTAATGAAATGATGTGCTGGTCAATTGCTTACATCACAGAATTGGATATAGCATGATATCTGATGCAGAAGAAAGAGGAGATATCTCTCCAGAGAAGGTTAGTTTCTTCTTGCCCTCTTGAGTTCTATGCCATTTCAAATGTATAATTTGAAGTGCCCTATTCCATACCGCATCAATTTCACAATCAACTAAAATCATAATTTTATAATCCAGACTGTTAATTGTTGGGCATGGATGTGGAGGGGAGGTGCTTTAAAAATATCCTAGATTGGGAGATGACCTATGAAGTAGGCCATCAACCCAAGGGTTAATATCTTTAGGAGATGTTTAAGCATTCCTCTCAGTGATGGGGCCCATTGGATCAATAGCCTTGATCACTGAACCCTGGGCCCAATGCACTACAAATATCAAAATTTGGCACCTCAACAGTGGTACATTTCTTCTGAGACTCAGAGCCCTATAATTCCTTTATCTCACAGCTGCTTTCTTGTAAACCATTATACATTATGTACTGATTTCGTTTTCCATGCAGAGCATTTTAGTAGAACCAACTAGTGGAAATACAGGAGTTGGTATTGCCTTTGTTGCTGCAGCTAAGGGATACAAGCTTATTGTAACCATGCCTGCATCTATAAATATAGAGAGACGAGTTCTTCTTCGTGCCTTTGGAGCGGAGATTGTTTTGACAGATCCAGGAAAAGGAATAAAAGGTGCCGTTGATAAAGCTGCAGAAATAGTTCGCAGAATGCCAAATGCATACATGTTTCAGCAGTTTGATAATCTGTCCAATACTAAGGTTGTGGTCCAAATGAATTTGCTTTTGTTTTCATTCCAAAAAGGAATTTTGTTAATGATGCCTCAGTATTGATGTGGATGTTGACATGGATGTGGTGAATGGGGATTTAACTGTGCTTCCTGAAACCTAGGTTGCAGATATCGAGATGGGCATCCTATCTGATAATACTTAAGATGCATTTAGTTGTATCTTACAAGTATCCATTTAGTATCTTGCATCCATATCGGTATTGGCATGGTGATGCTGGTACTAACATAGATAAGGATCTGGGTATCCCTGGATTTTCAATCACTTTATACTATCTTAACTTAAATTCAAAAGAAACAAACACCCACATGCATGCGTGTGTGTTTGCACACACTCTTGTCTTTCGTTTCTGTTAAGATTCTTCTTTTATGAATTACAGATCCACTTTGAAACTACAGGCCCCGAAATATGGGAGGACACTATGGGTAGTGTCGACATATTTGTTGCGGGAATTGGAACTGGTGGTACTGTCACAGGCACTGGGCGCTACTTGAAAATGATGAATAGAGATATTAAGGTTAGATGCACTCCCTCATTACTTAATGACAAAGTAGATCAATTAAAATTGTCCAATTCAGTTCAAGGGCGTTATATCTTGTGTCACCTGTTACCCAGGTGCAAAACTGGTATATCTATATATATTTTTTGAATAGTAACTTTCATAATGAAAAAATGGGAAGCAGTACAAGAAGGCTATACTGGCATGCTCAAGCACCAAAAGAAAGACAGAGATCGAAAAAAAAAAAGGCCATATAAAACCCTAAACACAGAGATGAAGACCCTAGGAAGGGAAGATTTACGTAGGCCCTGCAAAAGAAAATGCCAACTCCTTTCAGTGTAGCATTATCTGGTTAACAGAATAGCCTTTAAAAGAGGGGCTATCCAACACCCAAAAAGCAACTGTAAGCTTAACCTTTTCTACCAAACAGTTGACACTAAAAATAGCTCCATCAAAACATCTTGAATTCCTTTCCTTCCAAATTATCCAAATGATTGTCTATAACTCCTTGGACACCTGTGGCTGTCGGATCCCTCCATTCCTGGAAAAGATCAAGGATTTTCTTCAGAAAAACCCAGCAGCAATCAAACCATTTTATCACCAAATTCCAAATCTTCTGAGTAGTCCTACAATTCAAGAAGAGGTGGTCCACTGATTCATCGTCTCTTAAACACATTGGGCAGCCATTTACCACTATCCTCCCCCTCCTCCTTAAATTATCCATTGTTAGAATTCTATTATGGAGAACCAGCCCCGCAAAACTCTCTACTCTTGGAGGAGCTTTGATCTTCCATATCCTGTTCACCACATTCCTATTATTCATTCTTTTCGACTAGGCCGAGAAGAACGAGGAGACTGTGAAAGATCTATCTTTTGAGGCAATCTATATCCTTTTATCCTCCCCAACTACCTGAACATACACACCGTTTAGAAGGTTAAGGAGAGAGATGAATTGAGTCTCCTCACGATCCTTTAAGTTTCTCCTCAAAATAGGGCTCCACACCACATTATCACCCACTTCTGACATGTAGCACTGAACTTTGGCTTCCTTGTCCACTGCGCGGTTGAACAAATCCAGGAATTGGATAGCCAACGAACTTTCTCCAGCCCATCTATCACACCAAAAAAAGACCCTCTCACCCGTTCCAATGTGGTATCATATTTTCTCCAAGAACATCTTTTTAGTTGAAAGGATTCATTTCCAAATGGTTGACACTTTACGCGAGGCATCCTGAACGTCCCATCCATAATAAACCATATATTTATTTTTTTGATAACAATAAAATTTATTAATAAGAGGGAAAACTCAAAAGAATAAAGTACAGGAGGAAATTCATAACAAACTATACATCAAAGGATAAAGAAGGACGAAGCACTCCTTCCTTAGCGAGGATATTAGCCGAACCATTGGTCTTACGTAACACATGATAAAGGACAGCATCCAAGTGACTCAAGATATCTTGCACTTCCTCCACCACATCAGCTAACTGCCAAGGATAAGAACAATTGCCTAAGCTCCGCTGAATGGCAGAAAATGAATCTCCTTCAATGATAATTTTAGAAACTTCCATCTTATGCAGCTCATGGCAACCAACCAAAAAAGCATTCATTTCAGATTCATTAGCATCTAGAGAATCTACCGGCCCAGAAAAATTCCTTACAATAATGCCATTCCAGTCTCTAATGACACCTCCAATACCACCTCTTCTAATGGCTTGAACATAACTTCCATCAAAGTTTAATTTAAGAAGACCCTCAGGAGGAAATTCCCAAGAAACACTATTTAAAAATTTAGAGACCCACCCATCTTGAAAATGAGCTGCCCAAAATCTACTTAAATCCTCCAGATACACCCCTTTAAACTCTTTTTTTAAAAACACCCACTATGAAACAGACCAGATAATAGATGCAACATCATCCTCTATCAAGTTACTCTTATTCTTGAAAACACGATTATTCCTTGCCAACCAAATTTTCTAACAGACCGCATACAACACCACCTTCCAAAGAATTCTCATATGAACAAATTTGGTTCGTAGATGCCATTGATGAAAAAGATCCACAACTTTCAAGGCATTACCCATTGCATATCGAACTCTTTAAGAATTGCAAACCAAACTTTATGAGAAAAAACACAATAGATAAGCAAATGATGCACTGATTCCTCATCCTGAAGACACATAGGACACCCATTAACAATATAATGCTTACGCCTCCTCAACTTGTCTAAAGTAAGAATTTTATGAGACCTCGCCACTCAACAAAAAGCTAAATACTCGAGGAGGTATTGTAGAGTCCCAAAACCTTTTCCCCCCTTGAATAGGGCTAGAAGAACCAAGCAGAGCACTGTAAAATGATTTAACTGAGAAATTACCTATAATTGCCAGCTTCCACACTCTAGCATCACATCCTCCCCCATTAATATAAACATTGTTTAATAAGGCCATCATGCAAGTGAAGTCAACAACTTTTCTATCAGACATATCCTGACGAAAATTAAAATCCCATACCACTTTGCCCCCAGTGATAAGTAAATTATCTGCAACAACAACTTGTTGTCTCCTCTCTAACAAGTAAAGGTTAGGAAAAAGAGTAAGAAATGACGACTTCCCACACCATTCATCATGCCAAAACCGAACCCGACGCCCATCACACACTCTAAAGCGAATCCATGGGAAAAAATCATCCTTCATTGATAGAATTGATTTCCAAAAACCAGAGGCCTTGAACATTTGACTTGAAACACACCACCCATCATTATCCAACTTTACTTAGAAATAAGGATTTGTCTCCACAACCCTTGATTTGAGTCCCCAATCCTCCACAACCACTTTCCCAAAAGAACTTTATTAACTTTCTCAATAGATCGGATCTCCAGCCCTCCTTGCTCAATAGGCTTACAAACCAAATCCCACCTAACCAAGTGATACTTTCTTTTGTCAACTTGATCATTCCAAAGAAAATCTCGTTGGAGCTTTTCAATCCGACGCACCACACTTTTAGGGCACTTGAAGAAAGAGAGATAATAAATAGGAATGCTCTGCATGACAGACTTAATTAAAGTGATTCTCCCTCCCAAAGATAACATCTTACCTTCAGAAGAACTTAGTCTTTTCTCTACATGCTCCAAAACTGGACTCCACATTGAACTCTTGGGAATTCCCAAGCATAAGGGTATCCCTAGATAATTTGAAGGCAGTTTGCCAACTCTGCAACCAAAAGCGTTAGCCAAAGTCGCAACCTGATTAGCTGCCTATTGGACACCTATAAACTCACATTTTCCATAGCAAACCATATTTCCCCACCAATATTTGCCTCCACAAGCCCTCTGACCCCTCTCCAAGCCTCCTAAGCCATTTACCTAGAAGAGCTTGATTCATCTGATTAAGAGATCTTTACACAAGCCCCCTTCATCCCTAGATTTATAGATTAAGGCCCAATCAACCAAGTGAAATTTCTTCTCAACACTTTTACCTTGCCATAAAAAATCTCATTGTAGTCTCTCAATACGCCTAACCACTGAGACCGTACATTTGAAAAGAGAGAAATAATACACCGGCAATTTCGACCAAACTGACTAATTAAGGCAACCCTTCCTCCCATGGATAAGTAATTGGCTTTCCAAGAAGATAGCTTCCTGATGCCGATCGACCTTTAGGGCCCAAGTAGATTTAGGAGTTTTTCTATTTTTTTAATTGTTATTAGTTAGTAGTTTTATTTGATGAGTTGTATTTAGGATTATGTTTTCTATTTATTTGGTTTCCTATTTTAATTAGGTTTCTTAGGGCTTAAGTTATGTTTTCCTATTTATATGGCATTGTAGATAATTATTTCTCAGAGAGTTGATTAATGAGATTGGGTTTTCTCATTGAGGCGCGTCTTCGTTATTGTCTTTGTGGAGACTTATTGTGTCTTCGGACACTTGCTTAGGCACCTATTGTGCTTGAGCACTTCCTTCGGAAGCCCTAACCATAGGGCTTGCATCAATTGGTATCAAAGACGAACGATCCCTTGATCAATTGAGAGTGTTATCCGTATCCATCCGTCCCATCCCTTCCTTCAGCTCATTATCCCTATTCCTCTACCCATCATAGAACCCACCTCCCCTCCGAAACCACCACATTCCGGACTATTAGAACCCCCTGCCAAACCCTTTAACCTGCCCCATCGCTACCCTCTTCCACCGATAGAAACCTCTAACCCAGCCCCAACCCCCACCCCCACCCCCACAGCCGACCCACACCCAGCCACAATTGTCGTCCACATACTAGATTCCAACCCAGTAACCACTTCAAACCCTCCCTGCAGAAGCCCTACTATTGTCCTTGCGAAAATCCAGAACCCATCTTTACTTTTCCAAACTGCCGAATCCCTAAACCCCAGATCCCCTTATCCTGAAACCCAGACTGTCACCCAAACCCCACCACCAGATTTCTGCCCAAACCAGAAAAAAAAAAAAAAAAAAAAAAAAAAAACACACACAGATAGAAAAAAGAAACTTGCAGAAAAGAAAGGAAAAAAAAGAGAAGAAAGATCGAGAAAAGAAGAGGAGCCTACCTGGTTGTCAAACCCGTAACTATCACCAGCGTCGAGCACCAGCAACTCCACCATCGCCCCTTGCAGTCCCTCCACCTAGCCATTGCCATTGTGGTTCTCCAAGTCGAAGCAGAGTCCAAAGCATGCCAAAAGCAAAGAGGAGAAGTCTCTTTGCACGTGTCTCTTATGTGACACCCATGGATGAAAATAACAGTAGTGGCGGATGTAGCGGCCCACCGCCAAGCTGCTATGAAGTGCACACTATGCAGCGTAGCGGTGCGATTTGAAAAAATCGCCCAAAAAATCTGAAAAAATTTCAGAAAATTCAGAAAGTTGTAAAATGAAAGAAAATGTGGTTCTTTTGCAAAAGTAAGTAAGAAAAGGGGGTGTACCGTTGCCCTCAATATATGAGGTCCTGTATCGCTGTATGAATAGAAAATAATAGTAATGATTAGTTTTTTCACATGTATTCATGTTTCTTAGTCATGTTTACTTCGAAAGTAATGAAAAGCTCATAAAAAAAAAAAAAAAAAAACTAGAACATGAAATAAAGGCATGATACTTAAAGAGTTAGGTCATTAGTGAACATTGAACAATTAGTACTTCAAGCCTTAAGGTTCAAATTCAATCAAGTGAATGAAGTGATCAACACCAATTTAGAAATGTCAAAGAGTAGAGAGTTGCTAGAGCCTTTCGTCAATTAGTGTGAAGTTTGTTTAGACTTTATTTTCAATTAGTGTGAAGGTTGGCTATGTCTCTATTTCCGGTTAGAGTAAAATTTGATTGAGCTCTATTTCTAATTAGAGTAAAATTTGGCTAAGCCCCTAATTTTAATTAATTTGGCTAAGCGATGATTTTTTCTATTTTAATACATGGGGGGCCCGTTTGATTTTTATCTATAACTTTCATAAGGTGGGCCATTGTGGGGCCCATTTAATCTTTTTTTATATCTTTCATGAGGTGAGCCTAATGTGGGACCCATAGTTACCCTACTTAATAAATATTGGAGGGACCAAAAGAGGGGCTTTTGCTGCCCTAATTCTTTTCCCAAAACTGCAGGCTCGAGAGTTCTAGGAAAAAGAAAAAACAAGGCTCAAGAAAGACAGAGAAGAGGGGAAGGAAAAGAGGAATAAAGAAAAGAAAATGAAGAAGAAGAAGAGAAGAGGAGACAGTGCTGCCTGGCGGTGATGCTGCTCCCAGGTATGTTTATATAATTGATGTCCCTTTTTTTTCCTTATTCCTCTTCATCCCCCTGAGCCAACAGTTTTTTTTTTTTTTTTTTTTTTTTTTTTTTTTTTTTTTTTTTTTTTTTGTAGTGGTCTATATGTAACATATCGGTGAGTATCCGCCTCTATAGGTAAATAACGGCCGCTACGGGTGCGACGGCCTATAAATCGACCGTAGCGTGGCAGATATATTAGCGTAGCGGCCGATATTTTCATCCATGGTGACACCTACTGTGGGCCTGAATTCAATTTGGGTCAGGTCAGACTTGACCCATTCTAACAATATCCAATTTCTGTGCATATTTGGATCAGGTGGATTCGACCCAATCAATAGGTGAAGCCCAACTTGTTTTGAAGCATTAGCAAGCTGAAACCATTCCTGGCATTAGCAACAAACAATCAAGGGTCACAATTTCTTTTTGTGAGTTTGGAACCATTTGAAGACCGATTTCCGATCCATTTTCACCAGTGTATTTGTAGTGAGCAGATCTACACATTAGGTTCATCATTCTTTCATCACAATGAAACTCCGTGATACCACAACCTTCAACATACTTCAAAGATGCAAAGATGCATATAAATATGGCTCATGGTATTTTAAAAATGAGGTCTATTTTCGGTCCTTTCTTGATTTAAAACAAGGAGAATTATATGTTCTTGACTAGGGTGACATGTTTGCATGGCTCCAAGACAAGTGTGGATTAGAAGATGTTGAGGAATATGATTTAATTAGTTTTGTAAGAGGCTTGAGACCGGATATAGTGGAGAGTATGAATGATTGTACGACTGTTCATGGGGCATATTGGGAAGCAATTCGTGTGGAATACATGCTTCAATGGTCTCCTTTGGGAAAAGTTGCGGCCCATGACGAAAAGTCTCAATCACCACAATTAACAAAAGCTCATGTTGAAGAATCAGTGGTAGCTCACATTGAAGAATCAATGGTAGAGGACTTACAAACTGAAAAGCTAGAGCAAAACACAGAATGTTCCAAAATTGAAGTTGGGTTTGAATTTTCTCTTGGGGGTAATAGTGGTCAAAATACACAAGCAGCAAAGGAAAAGACACCCACTGTTGAGATTTCCCACATTGACTTCATCTTCGGAGATGAACGACGGATTATCAGCGATTGTGATTTGATGGTGCAGATTCATCAATTGATGCCTTCAACGGTTCGATCGCGCCTTTGTTCCAATTACAGCAATCAATGTAAGTTATACATGAAGTTGTCCCCAGAAGTTGTAGATTGACCAATGAATTGGAAGTTCGTTAGATTGAGCTTTGATCCAGGTGGACATTTTCTGAACTCGAGGTCGAGTTCTTTTCAAGTGAGGGAGAATGATGTAGATCGACCGTAGGCCACATGTGTAGGGCCCAAGTAGATTTAGGAGTTTTTCTATTTATTTAATTGTTATTAGTTAGTAGTTTTATTTGATGAGTTGTATTTAGGATTAGGTGTTCTATTTTTTTGGTTTCCTATTTTATTTAGGTTCCTTAGGGCTTAAGTTATGTTTTCCTATTTATATGGCATTGTAGATAGTTATTTCTCAGAGAGTTGATTAATGAAATTGAGTTTTCCATTGAGGTTCGTCCTTGTTATTGTCTCTGCGGAGACTTATTGTGTCTTCGGACACGTGCTTAGGCACCCATTGTGCTTTAAGCACTTCCTTCGCAAGCCCTAACCCTAGGGCCTGCATAACTTCCTCTCCACCCTTTCAATTATTGGGTTCCACAAAGGTTTTTTAGTTGATCCCAAGGGCATCCCTAAATAAGTTGCAGGCAATCCTCCCACCCTACACCCCATAATATCTGCATATTTGACTAACAAATGATCCTCAACCCCAATCCTAATCAACTCACTTTTGAAGAAGTTAACTTTAAGGCTAGAAACAGCTTCAAAACAAATCATAGTGGCTTTCACATTTCTAACTTGATCCTCATCGGCTTCACAGAAGATCAATGTGTCATCTGCAAACTGTAAATGAGTGACAACAGGAGCATTACCCGCCACTTTGAAGCCCACAAGATGTTGTATATAGTCACTATTGCTTTATTTAACTACCACAAGATGTTTTACCTACATCTTATCCCATTACCAAAGATATTTTCTGCTAATGCTCACTAGAAGAGAGGGATTGAGGAAGCCTAGGAAGTAGGATCTTCCAATATTGGCAGATGAGACAGCAATCCAGTCAGCACTGCAGTTTGCTTCTGTTTATATTATGCTGAGGTTGTAGTCATTGTAGGTTATTGGTTATTGTTTTCTTTAACTTTCTTCTTGCTTAGGTAATCGGAGTAGAACCTGCCGAGACTAGCATAATTTCTGGAGAAAACCCTGGTGAGTGAAATCAGCTTATCGTTATTAATCAGCTTACCATTTCCACTATGCTGCCTACGGACAACAACATTTGAGATATTGGTGCAGGTTATGTGCCGAGCATTTTGGATGTTAAATTACTGGATGAGGTTCTGAAGGTAAGCCTTTGTGGAATCTCTTGTCTGCACTGTGGAAATAATCCTATTATCCTATTAGTGATTTTTTTATATATATTCTGCTTGAATTAGTGGCCTACAAATAGATGGTTTATAATTAAATGCAGCAACAAACCAACAGTCCGGAAAGAATGAAGATGAATAGTCAATAGATGACTAGGACTTTCTTATCCTCCAGATTTTTGGGACAGTCTCCATCCCTGGAGGGGTCCATCAAAGAAGCTTTTTGGATCACAGAACCATGGGCCCCACCCATATGGAAGCAGGGGTCAGCAGTTAGAAAACCATATATGTGGCAGTGTTGTAGTCCTACAATTCCTCTAGAGGTTATCAAATTACAGTCCTTGGTGTAACTTGGTGTAATCCTTGAAACTGAAGCATGTCTTCTTCCTTTGTGTTTGGTGTTTCACTTCTTGCTCTGATTGTTCCCCTCTTGACATTTTGTTTGGTGTGATCAGTTATATTGATTTCTTTCTATTTAATTTTGCAGGTAACCAATGCTGAAGCTGTTGAAATGGCAAGGAAATTGGCATTGAAGGAAGGTTTGCTGGTAAGTATCGATTAATTTTACAAAAATCACAACTAGTGAATGCTCTCTCTCTCTCTCTCTTCCAGTTTTATATTCTGTTATATCTTCCAGTGAGGTCAGAAAGTCATTTCGTTTTTTGTTTGAGGGTTATGTTCTGGAGGAGTGCTTCTGCATTTATATATGCAGGGTAATACAATGCCCAACTCAGACCCGATTACCCAGCAAGAAATTGACTTTTTAATGACAATCTTAGGATTTGCATGAAAACAGCTGTCCCATCTTCGAGGGGGGGCCCTGTATTTATATTATTATTCACAAAGGACAATTACATGAATACCCCTTGGGAAGGGTATGTACAAGGGTATTTTGGGAACGACTAATTTACAAGTAGATATCTAGAGGGACTCAGTTAGTAGGGTTTTCATGCTTCAAGAGACCTGAATCAGTTCTCTCTTCATACTCCCCTTCAAATTGATGCGGATTGTCAAGAAGCATCAATTTGCACCCCAAGAAACTATGACCGTATGAGACATTGCTTTAGTAAACAGATTGGCAAATTGCAGCTGAGATGAGATATGTGGGTTTGTGATGGTTTCATCTTCATAGTGCTCACAAATGAAATGATGATCCACTTCGATATGTTTCATCCGTTACTGAAACATATTAAGTTCCTAGAGTAAATGCTGAACTAGATGATTTCGGAGCATGCGAAGGACATGGATCGATATTCAACTTTTGTAGATGACCTGGAGATGCTATCATGTTTCTTACATTTCTAATAAATCAGTTATTTTCCTAGAAAAATTGATCAATCAGTCCTTGATTGACGTCCCAATTAGCATCAGCATAGGCAGCAAGTTGTAAACAAGGCTCTTCACAGTTAACATGATCGAATATTTTCATTTGAAAAGGCTTGTGCTTATCATAGTATGGAGTCCTCTAAATGGGTGAAGCATAAAATACCATTTGAGATATATTCATACTTTGAGCCACATGTTCTTGTGACTCCTGGTTTATTTTAGGCAGTTTTATTCAATTTAGATTTAAGACTAATAGAGGCAGGAGTGTTTGGCATTGCTTTGTAAGTTGAACCACTACCATGCCCATACAAATGTATTAAAATTAACACTACTCTTTATTGCATATTCATTTCGAATGTGTTAAAATACCAAATAAACCAATTGTTCCAGTGTGGTGTCCTACCAAATAAAAACCTCCCATTTAAGAAAATTAAAATAACAAACCATAAAAAGTATGCATTAGTTGAAAGTAATTATTACCAACATTTACTTAGTAGGAGTAATTTAATGTGTTGAGCCATTTCCAGAGCCTTTGTTAGAATCAGCAAATATACGAAGCGTGTAACTTTGGTTTTATTTAGATTTGAGATCGTCATCAATAGAGCCTTATCCCATCAATGTGGGGTTGGTCAAAAGAGTCCTGCTCTAACTCAAAACCTTAAAAACTCTAACCAAACTAAGATCACAAAACACCCGTAAATACTGCCTATGAAGTAAGGTCTAACACAGCTACAATGATGACAATGCTTGTTGCACTGAATGAATTTAGCGTCACTCTTAAAATTGTCTACTTTTTTTTTTAATGCTGACTGATATTATATTATTTCAAATGATCTCAGGTGGGTATTTCTTCTGGAGCAGCAGCTGCCGCTGCCATCAGTGTGGCAAGGAGACCTGAAAATGCTGGAAAGCTTATTGCTGTAAGGACTAAGGACTCAGGACCAAAGACTTTCTTTCATCTTGGGTTCTCATGATCTCATCTCAGTGATCGCATGCAACTGATCAGTTGGCAATGTAATGCAACCACCTGGCTTGGGACAGATGGATGAGCCAATCATCGATCTGAGCTGTCCATTTTGTACCACACTCAAGCCATTTGTGAAAATCACATTGATTAGATGATTCTAACCATTTACATGCTAGGCTTTTTGCAGCATAACCATTCATTTCCAAGCCATGTGGAATGATTAGCATCTCTTATCTATTTGCTTCTTGTCATTTCATATTGATGCACATTGTGTTAGAAATGATCTTGATCACTTCGCAAGCTTTAGATCAGATGCGTGGGAGCTTCAGCTCTGAGATATTCTTATAATTTATAAACCTTTCATCAAGAGTAGACTGGACCAACATCCAGTCCAAATTGATGACTCAATTTCTGCTAATTATGGATGTTGGCATGAAGTTGTGCATATACATGCATGAAGCCATTGATTTCAGTAGTTAACATTGGTGTCCGTCAGCAATCAACTATCTAATGAATTGAAGTTTATGATTCAAAGAACACGGGTTCTCATGTCTGGCTTCTATATTATAATTTTCTTTTTGCCAGATTGTCCCACTGTCAGTTCCTGACATGTTTTGAAACCCATTGTAGTTGACTAATCTCTGTCAGTGGATCCTGCTGTTGCAGGTTGTTTTTCCAAGCTTTGGTGAGAGATATATCTCCACTGCTCTTTTCCATTCCATTTATGAAGAAGTCCGGAGAATGAAAAGAAGATAGCATTTTCAATAGTTCCTTTGTGGGATGGATGTTTCTCCACAGCATGGTACCTACAACATGCGGAAACCATTGGAGTTCTAGGAAGAGCGAAAGAGAATTCTAAAGGTCATCAGCTTCCTTATTGTTACATTCTTGTTTTCATGCGCATTTGAATATCTCAGCTTCTTTTCTAGTTTGTGAGAGATCACAGAAAATTCTGCCAGCCAGGCTGTTAGCTCATTGACACTCTTGCTTGACCCCACACTGTTCCATTATGAAAAAGAAAGAAAAATCAATTCAAAATTTTGGAACTTTCTACCTAAAGATTCCAATTTTCTGGCTGAAATTTTTACTGTATGGGTGAAATGGTCAGAGATTATGGTATGGCATTTGCAGGTGCGCGTCTCTTCATGTTAATTCCTACAGAAGATGTGCTTTTAACTGTATAGGCCCCCCAATGCATTGTGATCTTTGTGCAAGTATTCGACATTGCTCTATATTTTGCTTTTGTTATGGACATAAAAACTTTTTATTGTTTTATTCATGATTGGAAAACTCTCAGAGTTGACTCTTGACTGTCCCGAGTCATCACATTTTATTAAGTTGCATTCCGAACCATTTAATAGGTAGATATAATTTTAAACAATTAAAATTTATTTATAAGTAATTATGCATGAGGTTTAGAGTCAGTAATTTAAAAATGATTACAGGAGTGTAGTTTGAAACTTATATTTGATCTTTTACATTCAATATTTGAACCGACAAATTATGTAATATGCAATGTTTCTTTCTTTTATTTTCTTTATTTTTGCACTTTTCTTGCATATATAAATTTATTAACTTGAATTGATTTTCTTGAATTCATGTAAATAAATATATATATTTTTATATTTTACAAGTAATGGATTTATTTTTAAATATTTTTTAAATTATTTTTAAAAAAATATATGATTTTCCCGAGTCTCCGCGTTGAGTCTAATCCGAGTCTATTTTTGCATTGGACGAGTCGAGTCTGAGTCAATAGCTTTCCAACTTTGATTTTATCTACTTTACAAATAAGATAGAATATCACTCAAATTAAAATGATGATCAACTTTGGATTGAAAGTTGGAAAAGACCTTCATCGTTTGGCCTTAATATGAGATGACATTCTGATGAGTTTGACTTTGATCCTTTGGTGCATGTAGGCATGTCGCCCGGCCCAGCCCGCCCATATCTCAGCCCAAATGGGCCCGGCCCGGCCCGCCACAGGCCGTGCCTGGAGTGGGTTGGGTTGTGCCGTGCCTCCATGCTGTTTGTGCTCGGCGTGCCTTTTTAATTCTTTTTTCGATTAATTTTTTCGCTTTTTGGGTATAACATGGGCATTCATCACAGTATAAATTTAGACAAAAAATGGATAAGCATCTGACCTACCTTCCTTATATTGGGGCCACCCATCAGAAGTGGACCCCATGGTGGTTATAACTTATAACTCCCACCGTACCTGGTCAATAAAGTGGACTAAATATCCATTCTCCAACTGAATGCTTGACTAGGATGGGTCCACATGTCTTGCTTGGTAATTCTACAATTGCTCTTTTTGTAGTATATGGACTGATATCGAACTCTGTATGTCAACAAAGGTGTTATATATATCATATAACATTATTTTACAAACTCTGTAGAAGTATTATGTAAATCCGCATATGAATTTTAACCATTTCATGCTCTTAATTCCTAGTCTATCAAATGAATTCAGTTCATTTGATATACAGAATTTGATATCAGTAAAATAATGGAACTAAGATTATTTTATGGGATTTTGACCGTACAGGATATAAAAGATCATGAATTCCACAAAATGGTGTTGACCAAAAGTATATCCCAAATGTGGTTATTGTATATTGGTCTCCAAATTTTTTTTCCAATCCTACTTATATTGTGCGATATTGCACAATCTGTGCAATATCGTACAAACTGAAGATGAAAATAATCGATTTTCCTCTTATATTATCTTCCATTCCCATTTCCTAAAGCACTAAACCTTCATTTCTTCCTGCGACTTTATTTGTTCTTACTATTTTTTCTATTGTTAAAAAAGGTTTTCAATATAGTTTCTCCTTTGCTTTTCCATTTATCCAAAAGTATATCAAGGTTTCTCCACAACTCTCCTTACTTTTTTTTTTTTTTTTTAATTTTTTTTTAATTTGGTCATTATCTTGTTTTGATAACTTTACCCTGAGGATAAGGGATGGATCCACAAGATCAATACCTTGTGAGATTTTGTGGTCTATGTACGCTTTTTGAGAACTGCTTCTTATGAATCATCTTTAGGTGAAGAGAATGAAAGACAACTATTTTTGGGAATCTTTTTTAACAATGAAAAAAGTAGTAGGAACGGGAAGGTCGTAGGAAAAAAAAGGAGGTTTGGTGCTTTAGAAGATGTGAATGGAGGGAAATTTAAGAGGGAGATTGAACAGTTTGTGCGATATCGCATAGAAATTGGTAGAATTGGAAAAAAGAATTGGGGGTCCTATGTATAGTACCGACATTTGGGATATAATTTTGGTCAACACCATTTTGAGGAATTCATGGTCTTTTATAATCCGTATGGTCAAAATCCCTTATTTTATTGAGGAACCCTTATTTTAATCATTGAAAGGTACATAATTCACCTTGGGGCCATAAATTCATATATGGATCCCTTTTTGTTAAACTATACGTTAACCATTGTACAGCATTCAGTCCATTCAGATACACTAAGGGGATAAATCTGGGGTCATTCCAATTTATTAAGAAACTCTTGTTAAAATTTATGTATCTAATTATCCAAAACTCTGCAATTTTGAGGTATTTTTTCAAAGACTGTAGCGCGTGGTGTGCAATCAATTGATAAATACTACGTAGTTAATATGTAAGACGTCTTATCCTCAATAGTTTTCAATGGAATTAAATGGTGGAACTATTTCTATAATAAACAATGACTGTTGAACACCAACCTTATCACAGGTGGTATTATTTTCTTCTGCTTTTAAATTTTGATTTGACCTCTCCATCATCATCTCTTATATGTAAAAATTTGATATGCGTCATGTCTTTTTTAATCCTTATTTTTTATGTGATGGGCCTAGCGGGCTGTGCCGAAACGGGCCTAATGTGTCTGTTCCCTTGGCCTAGCATTGCCCATCACACGGGCCGTGCAGTGCAGTGCCGAAACGGAACGGCCTGACCCATTTGACATCTCTAGGTGCACGTCGCTTTGATTTGAGTGAGCGGGGCCCTTTCCAAGAACTTGCCTATCGAAGTGGGACCCACCTTGCAACTCGTGATCATTGGTGCGTATCACACTCAGATTTACCGTACATTTTCTAATCATAAGACTTTTCAGAGGGCGGTTCGTTTAACTCCAACCGCCAACAACCTTTCAGTTTTCATGATAGAAACTTGAGACGTGCTACATGTCCCGAATTTGGGACCGAATCACCACGTGGAATGCTCTCACATCAATGAGAGCATTACTTTTGAGAGAGCGGGAGATTAAAAAAACAATGGGCATACAGTTCGGTCCCAAATTCAGTATAGAATTCGGGCATGTAGACTTTTTCTAGAAACTTCAATGATGAAGACGTGGGCTGGGGATACCCTTGGCTAGGTCGGCTGAGCCCAGCCGACTGTGCACATTGGGCTCTGTTTTTCTAGGTCCGTGGACTGCTTTCATTCTTAGTTTTCTGCCCCAGTAGCTAAATGAGCCGGGCATGAGCCTATATAATTAATGGGATATCATCCTGACTCGCATTTTTAACACGAATAGTGTGCATGTATTTTATAGATGTGATGGGCCTGGATCAAGCTCTATCCAAGCTAAATATTAAGCTCGATAGTTAAATGGGCCTGACTGGTTGATCTCCAGCTCGTTACGATCCCTCTCAGGAACTCCTACACTGGACTCTAGAGTGGGGAAGGCCGTCTAAGCGCAGGCGACTCGCAGGCCTGAAACTTAACCCTTAGTCCAGTCCAGTCCATTTGAGAAATATATGTGCCCTTGCGCTGCATGTGTCGGGCCAAGCTGGCCTTTAAGCTTACATTGTTAGAGGGCAGCCCATTTAACTTTCGCGCCTAAATCCATGGGCTGTAAAAACATAGCACAAGTCCAACGCTCTCAGTGTCATGTTTCGATAAGGCGCAAGATCATGACCCTGGCCACAGGGGCTGGTTTTGGGCTCTATTTTAGACTCTGGGCTGCACCATATGCTTACAGGCCCTGCCAGGTCTGACCTAACGTCATCAGCAAAGCTTTTGTTCCAACTATGTTGGGATCGGATATATACATTTTGTTTGTTTGTTTTGATTGAATAGATCGTCAAAGTTTAAAATCCTCATCGGCACTGAGTTGAGTCAGTGTCCCCACAGACCCGAGTTGAGTTGGATTCTTGGAACAACCCATCCCTTCAAGTAATCTCCACCGTCACATGAAAGAGTACAGATTTTCTATTGCAGTTGTTATACGTTCACCACTCGCACCGCTCTAGTCCAATTCAAACCTCTTACCAATCAAATCCAAGTGTTTTGTGTCCACGTGATGCATGGTAAATGGTCCACTCATAGTCAGCGTGTATTAATTGCGATTAAGGATACCGAATCCAGGTGAGAGCCTAATCCCGCACCACGCGGCCCGTGCCTTTTGTGTGAGAGTGGCTAGGTTCCTAGTCGCGAGTAGGTAACTAGCTTATCTTGAAAGTGATTAGGGAACTAGGCTTAGGCTCGCGTCCGTTTTTGCATTTTATCATTATTTTATAATTTTTTTAATAATGCAGTATTCATTGAAAAATCAATATTTCATGATAATATCATGGCATTTGAAAAAAAAATCCATATTCATTAAAAGGAGTACCATGGTTTCATGATGATCAAATCATAAAGTCACTGGGTTTACACATGTATTACCAATTAATGCTATTGCAGGTAGGTAATTAATTATTCAGATATGGACTCCACTAGACTCTTTACAGTCAGATTGTTAATTGGTTGCACTTTTCTAGATCTATCTTTTGCGCCCGCTAAAACAAAAAAGATGTATATATATTATACAACTGGTTTAACCTATTGGGATTTTCACCAAAAAAATTATAAAGACCTTTGCAAAACACTAATTAGTAGTAATAGGGATTTGAGTTTTTGCCAAAAAAATGGATAACCACAAGAGCACCACTTAGTTTCTACTGCAATTTCAGGGTATTAATTGCATGTTCATGACCACTTGTGGGGGCCCTATGCTAATATGTACTACTGCAGTATATGTTGCATGCAGGTCTCAATTAATATTCTCACCACCTCTCTCTCTCTCTCTCCATGAGAAAAATATACAAATATGATGAGGGTATCGGTGGTCAGTCAAAAAGAGTGCACGTGTGCTGAATTTCGGATTAGGTATGGTAATATGGTATAGATGCTTTAAGCATTAAAATGGAAACCATCAATGGCGGACCCAAGATTTTCACTTGAAGGGAGCAGACGATAGTCACTTGAAAGTTATTCACAATTTTATTGCACTTTCTTCACATTTACTATGTCAAAAGAGGAAATGTATTGCACTTTATTAGGAAATAATCTTTGCTTCTCTTTAGGGGTGTGCGCGGGTCGGATTGGGCGGGTAAAGGCCAATATTTCTATCCAATCCGCCACTAGCGGGTTGGAAAAATTTCAATCCGCCACCAACCCACCAAAGTCAAAATCCGGCGGATTGGTTACAAATTTTGGTGGTTTCAACTCAGCGGGTTAGGCGGGTTGGCATTAACAATGGTTTTTTTTTTTTTTAATTATCACAAACTACAATTTGTTATTGATAATCTCAAAATATAACTAATGCATACAAAAAACTAAAGGTAGATTTCATTGAATAATCTCAATTCCACACAAACATAGAATCAATGAAAAACAGATATATCATCTCTAACAAAAGTAGGCTCTGCCTTACAACTTAGGAAATTAAAAAATAGTAGAATTATATTTTTTTTCAACTAATATTTTTTTTTTATGCATGTAAAATTATTAATTAAGTGAGCGGGTCGGGTTGTAGCGGGTTGGCAATTTTTCAATCCGTAACCCAATCCAATCCGCAATTTTGGGGGTCTAACCCGCCCAACCCAAACCGCCTAACTTAATGAACCGCACATGGTGGGCGGGTCGGTTGCGGGTCGGACAGGTCGGCGGGTTAAGCGCATATTTTGCACACCCCTACCGCTCTTACACTAAGTACACTTTTGTCAAACTTCGGCAGAGTCCAAACTAACCCAGTGGCACAAACTAACAAAATTCCAAAACTTAGGGTAATAGATTTAGGTTTTCGTTGTTGTCAATTCCTGGCCTGAAAATTGAAATAAATTCAATTCTTATTGGGTTAAGATTCATGTTAGACCTTTGTGAGCATTAGTTAGGTCAGGTTGAACTTAGGTTCTTTTCAATTTTAATTTTGTCCAATATTTGATCAGACATGTTACACCCTTCTCATATCCAACAATTCAGACTTTTACACAATAAATGGAGCTATACTTTTTAAATGGAGCTCAATGTAAAATTGATTTTATTATAGATCTCAAAACTACTTGAAAGAAAAGATGAGGGGAAAAAGCATATCTTCGTATTGGATGGCTAACAAATGAGAAGCTTTAAGCTAGCTAAGTCGGCAAGAGACATAAATGTCCTCATTGACTAAATCATGAATAGGTAACTTCTTTTTTTTTTTTTAATTTGTATAAGTCTTTAGCTAGAATATGTGAATGAGACTAAACCGCAAGTCCTAATAATTAGGTCAATTAGGCTAGTTGTGTTTAAAACCATCATTCATTCTATGAAATCATTTTTAAAAATGAAGTGATTGATTTAGTAATAGATTTGGTTTTAACTAAAAGACAAGAAAGAGGGAAAGATACGTCAAGTCTTGATATTATTAACAAAATGACATCCAATTTATGCCCCATCATGTAAACTGATCAACCCATTAAAGAAGTGGGCCATCCACTTTTTGTAGAGACTCAAACCCAAGCAAATTCGGTTTAAATGATGGAGAAAGACACCCAGAAAGGGATTTGTTTTTTTGGAGTTGTGAAAGGGTTCTGGGGTCTTTGGCTACTTTTAAGTGGGGGCTGGGACATAAGAGCCTTGAGAACTTTATGAGCTTTTTAAATCATTGGTGGGGCTGAAGCTCCCAGTCCTTTACACATAGGTCCGCCCCTGGAAACCATGTATGGTGGAGCAGAGTTAAGGTTGGACCTTATGCCAAAGTATAGGGGATTATCCAAATGGGTTAGCCACAGATGAAAATCATGTTACTCCATGGGTGAAATTGGGCAGTACACATGGTGGGGTCTTTCCATTAGTGCACTAGAGTAGTGGCATACATAACACACATTGTGGATATCCATCCTTTTTTTCATCATAATTCGTGCTTCTTATTTGGTCCACGTGCCTTTTGTTTTCCACAAGCAAGACAGACATGCCAATGTGAACAGTGGCGGTTCTAGAAATTTGAGTCAATGGAGTCAATTAATGACAAATCTTCCACAAATCAAATAAATTTGTTTTTACCAATCAACATTTATCATATACTTTTGATAATATTAGGGTTTTTTTTTTTCTTTCTAATACGAGAAGAATACCGTATTTAGAAGTTAAGTTAAGATAAATTAAGACGTGTCGACAAAATGTCTAAAAAAGGGGATTTTCTTTAAAAAATAAAAATTAAGTCCATTAGTTTTTTTGTTTTTTTTTTTTTCCTTTTGTTTTGCTAGACAAATGGCCCATTAACTTAGACATTGAATTGGGTCAAAAGGTTCGTATAACTCCAGTTCATTAAAGGTCTTTTTTTTAAATATTTATTCAAATCTCAGTAGGGCCAACTGACACTACTGGGATCCATGTAGCGCCCGCCCATGAATGTGAACGATGGCTTTTGCCACTAATTTATCATCTAGTGTGGAATCTATCACCCCACCAATCTGATGTACTACTACCTAAGTGGATGTGATAGTAATGTGTGTGATTTGGATAGTCTTAACTCTTGGAATCCAATTGAAACGATGGCTTTTACCATAATTTATCATCTAGTGTGACATCCATCACCCAACCAATCTGATGTACTACTACCTAAATGGATGTGACAGTAAATAGTAATGTGTATGATTTGGATAGTCTTAACTCTTGGAATCGAATTTCAAAACTTGAATTGAAGGATTGGTTAGGAAGACAATGAGCGTGCAATAAAAGGAGGGATGCGCATGCATGCATTAAGAGTGGCAAGAAAATATCCTTCTTTAATTCATCTGTCCAAGACATTAGTTGGATTCTAAGATACAGGTCAAAAGAATACCTCCCTGTTCGGAAAACTCACTTTATTAGTAAAGTGGGGTGAATGATCATTTCAAAAGACAATAAAAGAAAATAGGTCAAATTTAAAAAACACCTATACTTATAAAAAAAAAAAATTCAAAAACTTACTTTTTCATGCTACTAAATGACATGAAGTCTTCTTTTTTTCTTTTTTAAAAAAGGAGAAAATAAAAAAGATACATTCTCATTTCGCTAAATGACGAAAGGCCATAACCTTCTGATTTGACCCCTCATTTTTTTTTTTTTTTTTTGGGTCTCTTAAATTAAACCCATCACCTCACTTCACTTTATTAGTGAATTTACCAAATAGGCCAGCTTGACTTGAGAGAGAGAGAGAGAGAGAGAGAGAGGATAGCATATGTCACCCTATCTTTTATTAGGGGAAAGTATTCTTATTTATAATCTAGTCTCAAAGCTATTCAAAATCCATACTTAACTTTATCTAAAATTTAAACTCATTTCTAACGCCTCTGCTAAATTTAATATCTCTACCAAGTCTAAATGCCAAAATGTCATATGTGCCTGTGCCTGTATATATATGTCTAAGTGATACATATTTATTCTATATATCATCATACAAATTTAACTCTTATTATTATTTTTTTTTTTGGTTGTTATGAGAGGATGCTTTTAACTCCGCCTATGTTGGGGTATCCTTGACATAGCCGGTCCCAAGCACGGACAAAGGAAGAGGGTTGTGCGTTAGGTAGCCGACAGCCAGCACAATACTCAGTCGGATTTCTTTATGGATTTGAGACCTAATGATATTTCGTTGGGACGTCCCCTACTTAGCGACGCGCTGTATAGTCCGAGTACAGTGATAAGTGAGCAAGGACCGCTGCATCGGCGCCCGGGTGCAGTGCTAAATAGGCAAGGGTCCCCACACTTTATTGGACGAGTGCGGGGGGTAAGGAAGCTAGCCCAAAATAGAAGGCTGAGATTAGGTACTTGGAACATTGGGAGCCTAACTGGAAAACTCATGAAAGTGGTGGATACAATGGAAAGGAGACGAATCACAATTTCCTGTTTGCAAGAGACAAGGTGGGTGGGACAGAAAGCTAAAGAGATCGAGATGACTGGGTATAAGTTATGGTATATGGGACTTAATAGAGTGAGGAATGGGGTTGGCATAGTAGTGGGCAAGGACTTAAAGGAAGATATAGTTAATGTAAAGCGCTGTGGAGATAGGATTATTGCAATTAAGTTAGTGTAAGGAGAAGAGATAGTGAACGTAATTAGTACTTATGCCCCCCAGGTGGGCTTAGGAGATGGACATAAGGAGAAGTTTTGGGAAGACTTGGAAGGAGTGCTACTAGAGATACCCCAAGGCGAGATGGTCTTCATAGGAGGAGATTTGAATGGCCATGTAGGACGCGATGTAGATGGATATATAGGAGTACATGGGGGACTTGGATACGGTAATAGAAATGAAGAAGGGAAGGATATTTTGGACTTTTCAGTGGCTTATGATCTCATGGTGACTAACACCTTTTTTAGGAAGAGAGAGGAGCATTTGGTGACTTATAAGAGTGGCTCCTCAAGGACACAGATTGACTTCTTCTTAACTAGGAAAAGAGACCGCTTAGCTTGTAAAGATTGCAAGGTGATACCGGGGGAGAGCTTGACTTCCCAACATAGGTTGTTGGTCATAGATGTGCAACTACAAAGGTGGACTACAAAAAAGAAGTTGTATAGATGCTCAAAGACTAAATGGTGGAACTTGAAAGGTGATAGGCAACTAGCATTTAGGGATAGAGTACTAGAGGAAGACGTTTGGGCGATAAATGAGAGTGCAAATAATATGTGGGATAAGGTAGCAGAGTGTATTAGGAGGGTAGGGAAAGAAGTCTTAGGAGAATCCAAAGGGGGTGCTCCGGCACAGAAGGAGGCATGGTGGTGGAGCAAGGCCGTTCAAGACAAGATAAGAGTTAAAAGAGAGAGCTTTAAAACTTGGCAAAAGGATCGAAATGCAGCAAACTTGGAAAAGTATAAAGAAGCAAAAAGAGAAACCAAAAAGGCAGTTAGTGAGGCCAAGGCAAAGGCATTTGAGGAGCTATATAGGCGACTTGACACTAAGGAAGGCGAAAGAGAGATATTCAAGCTTGCTAAAGCCAGAGATAGGCGGACCAAGGACTTAAACCAAGTTAAATGCATTAAGGATGAGGATGAAAAGGTATTAGTAAAGGACGATGAGATAAAGGAGCGTTGGAAGAGCTACTTCTACAAGTTATTTAAAGAAAGCAGTAGTAGTGACATACAATTGGGACAGCTTACCATTTCTAGGGAAGAATCAAATCATATGTTCTATATGAGAATCAGTAGGGAAGAAGTTATAGAAGTATTGAAAAGGATGAAGAATGGGAAAGCGGTTGGGCCAGATGGTATCCCTATTGAGGTCTGGAGGTGCTTGGGGGAGAATGGCATAAGTTGGTTGACAAAACTTTTTAATGTAGTGCTAAAGAGCAAGAAGATGCCTGATGCATGGAGGAAAAGTATTCTTATACCCATATACAAGAACAAAGGAGATATTCAGAACTGTGCGAACTACCGCGGGATTAAATTGATGAGCCATACGATGAAATTATGGGAGAGAGTTATTGAGAGAAGACTAAGAAGAACAACAAACGTTTCAGAGAATCAATTTGGTTTCATGCCTGGGAGATCAACCATGGAGGCTATCTTTCTCCTGAGGAGGTTAATGGAACAGTATAGAGAAGGCCAAAGAGATTTACATATGGTGTTCATTGGCTTGGAGAAGGCCTATGACCGGGTTCCTAGGGAGATTCTATGGGGAGTACTGGAAAAGAAAAGAGTGTGTGTCGCTTATATTGAGGTAATAAAGGATATGTATGATAGAGCCGTGACATCTATAAGGACGACTGGCGGAGAGACTAAGGAGTTTCCTATCACGATTGGTCTACACCAAGGCTCAGCGTTAAGCCCGTACTTGTTTGCCCTAGTTATCGATGAAATTACAAGACATATTCAGGATGAGGTGCCGTGGTGTATGCTATTTGCAGATGACATTGTTTTAGTAGATGAGACGAGAGAAGGAGTGAATGCTAAGCTAGAAGTATGGCGGAAAACGTTAGAGACAAAAGGGTTTAGGCTAAGTCGATGCAAGACGGAATATATGGAGTGCAAGTTTAGCCAAATTAGGACACTTGGTAACATAGAAGTAAGTCTAGGCACACAAAAGATTGTAGAGAAAGAAAACTTTAGGTACCTTGGATCGATGGTGCAACATGATGCAGGGATTGATACTGATGTAAGTCACAGGATTTAGGCCGGGTGGACCAAATGGAGGAGTGCTTCGGGGATCTTGTGTGATCGGAAAGTCCCCCTCAGGGTTAAAGGAAAGTATTATAAGGTGGCGGTAAGACCAGCATTGTTATATGGATCAGAGTGTTGGGCAGTAAAGCATAATCATGTTAAGAAGATGGAAGTTGCGGAGATGAGAATGCTAAGATGGATGTGCGGGATTACAAGGAGAGATAGGATTAGGAATGAGGAGATTAGGGGCAAAGTAGGAATAGCACTGATTGGAGATAAAATGAGAGAAAATCGACTAAGATTGTTTGACCATGTTAAAAGGCGTCCAATGGAAGCACCTGTTAAAAGGTGTGAAGGCATAGAGATTGCCAGGAGTAGGAGAGGGAGAGGGAGACCCAAGAGAAGTTGGAAAGAAACTATTAAACATGACCTTGCCTACATGGATCTAACGGAGGACATGGCCCTAAACAGACTTGATTGGCGTCGTCAAATCCATATAGCCGACCCCACCTAGTGGGAAAAGGCTTGGTTTGGTTTGGTTTGGTTTGTTATGAGAGGATGCTTTTGTGTCCAAAATGCCCTGGCATACTTTTTTTTAGCACTCCTCATATATAACATGCACATATTATATATCTATATTAAAGCAGCAGCCCTCTTCACGAGGGAACGACACACGGCGCTTCCTTTTGGTGCGTATGATTTTGATTTTTTATATCACATTGACCATTTACTCTCAATGGGTGCCACAGATTGAATCATGGTGAACTAGATTGCTAGGTTCTACAACATATCTCTTTTTAATTGACCAATGGACTCAACTTCATTTTTTATTTCGCTAATAATGACAAAATAAAGAAAATTAAGCTATTAATTAACAATGTCAGCCACGTGTAGTGTTCCAAATATACTTTGATATTTTAAAACATAAGACTTTTATTATATTACAAAAGATGTAATATAATTTGAATAAAAGAATTTTTTTTTTGTATAATAGAATTAAATGATTGTATCCCTCCCGACATGCTGGATTTTACGCAATGCTTTGCCGTTTAAATTAAAGTTGTGAACTTACAATGACACTAGATTTTCTTATATCAATTACTTCAATTTTTTATTTAATCTTTTTTAATATGCTCTGATATTTCTTTCATATTAGCTACTATGTATTTTTCTTTTCATTTTTTGGCCCTAGTGACTAATTATATATATTAAAACAATAGGGAGGGAGGCCATAGAAGGTGCCACGTCAGCACCCATCGAGTTCTCCTTTTAAAAAAATTCTTATAAAAATACACAGAGCTTTTGCTTTTAAACAACGCTTCCTCTATTTACCAAAAAAAAAAAAAAAAAAAAAAACAAAATAGCCCTACCTCTAAAATTTCCTGCCATACCTAAAATTGAAAAATCCATCTGCTAGGTCAAATGCCTAATTAATACACACATCATAAAAAGAAGTTATTTGAAATATAATTTTTCATTGATGTACGTCATGGTTTATGATGCACTTCTGCTGACCATTAGAATGAAAGAACGCAGTTGCACTACCCAATCCCACTCTCTCAAGTCTCAGCCATAGTTTTTGAAGTACTCTTTCTTTATTTTAAGTTATTCTTGGTCTTCTTCTTCTTGTGATTACGTCATTAATGAAAAACAATTGTCTTCTTCTTCTTTTTCTAAACAGATTCCACTAATTGGATTTAACAGGTGGGTCCACTAATTTCCTAAAACCCTAAAATTCCTGATAAAAATAGTGTCACTTCATTTGGCAAAGATGGGCACACGTACACGTGTGAGATATTCAACTAATATCTAGTGGTTTCAATGGCTGAGCGTAGAATTTTGTAGCAGTCACGTATTAATCTTTCTTTACTATTCATTTAAATATTTTTATTTTTATTTTAAATTTAATTAATTTTTTTGGCACGGACCTGTTGCATTGGTATATAGTTATTGGGTAATATTCAGGTGGGAGCAGTTCTCACATATTATATGAGAATTTTTTCGCGAGGTCATGAGGCCCAATTGTGGGCCCCATTTGGGGATGAGATTGAGGGGGCGGAAAAATCTATATAAGACCACCCCAAATATCAAGTTTGGCTTCAAACCCATGCCCTAACTCCTTCATCCGCGGCCCACAAATTTAATTGCTTCATATTAAAAAAATTATTTAATCCTCGATCCAATGATTCAGTCCATTTGAATGTGTGTAAACATTGAAATTAGTGTGTATCAGAGGATTTTATATTGATTGCTAGATTTGGATAGGTTGTTAGTTAAGCCCGAAAAAAAATTCTTATAACCTAAGTCTCACTTAAATATTTCTTACAGTTATTATTCCTCCACGACAGCTACTTACAGCCCTTCCATTTGTTTCCATCTGAAGCTTATTCTCCATTCAGACTCACATTCCGCATCCAAGCATCTGCCGCCGCCTCATAATTTGACCCGATTTGATGTGTCTGTCACTTGCATGCAAACATCGTCCTTTTGATTAATTAATGTTAGAGCTGGCACCTACTAATAAATGGAGCCTTAAATTGCGGTTGAATATGTGTCAGATTCTTACCGGGATGAGGCTCGTGCGATTGGATAAATTAGATCTTGCAGAGAAAAAAAAAGAGCCTTTTGTTCAAGCATTCACCCAAAACATAGGGTCCATTCAACGTGGCCAACAACCAGTCGACCTAAGTTCATGGAATGGACAATTTTATCAGGACATGTTTGTGTAGAGGTAACTTTCATGGGAAGATGAAATTGCCACATCAGTAAATTTTATGGTTTTTAAATTCTTTAGAAATGGTTTTATGAGGAAATTAGAAATTCATGTTTGGTGCAAAAAGGTTTTCCTCGATGAATTAGTGCTACTGTTGTTTGGTGTAACTATGGATTTCTTTAGTGAAAACTACTTTTTAGTAAAAACTATTGGGTGGGTGGGTTGGTATGTGTGTGGGGTGGGTGCTGTTGGGAGGGGAGGAGGAAGAAAGAGGGTGGTTGGGCGGAGTGAGGGGGAGAGAGAGGAAATTCGGGGGTCATTTTTCTGTGGAAATGAACTTTCCATACCCCCCCCATAGGAAGTCTATTTCCATGCGTAGAAAGGAAAAAGCTGATGTGGCGAAAAAGCATTTTCGCGAAAAACTGCCGCACCAAACACATGAAAAAGAAGTTTTCCGCACAAAGCTACAACCTTTTCCGCGGAAATGGGCTACACAAACATGCCCTTAGAGTCCTGCTACTTGTCTCGGGATTTAATCCCGGGACTTGTCCCGACTCCACATGGAAGCAAATGACCTTCTTGCTCCTCCCATGTGGAGTAGGGACAAGTCCCGGGACAAATGACCCTTTTGCCCCTCCCATGTGGAGTCGGGACAAGTGCCGGGATTAAATCCCGGGACAAGTAGACTTTTTTATTTTATTATTAATAACCTTAGACAGGACAATTGGATACATCAAATGGATCTTTTTTTTTCTTTCTTTCTTTCCAGATGACTAAACTCTAAAAATATTTATATTTATTAGTGTAGTGAGAGCATCATACTGTGGAATCAGTAAAGAATCAGATCCATTTCATAAAACACTCATAGATGGAGAGAGGTTTTCATCAAAACGACCATAATAATGCCTATGATGAAAACCTATGAAAGTTTCTATGACATAATTCGATCCATGGAAACTCTTACTCAAATATTATGAAGTTAATTAGTTACAAATTTGTTTAGCCAAACTTGAAACCTTTATTTTTCGGCGAATAATATTTATAAATGTTTTACAAAAGAAGAAACAGTAAAGTTTCTTATTTTCAAATTGCTCTTAAGCTGTTTTAAATGTAAAGAAAAATATGTAAGTAGCACATAAAGGTACTGGTGAGATTGGAGTTCCTATATATTTTAGGTTTGGGCTGGAGTCTGGACCAAGTTAAAATCAATAGATATCGGCCATTGAACTTAGTTCCAGCTAATGACTAATGAAAAGAACATGTATTTTCATCTACTGAATACGAAAAAAAAAAAAAAAAAATCCATTCTAATCCTATATTACATATTAAGTAGTATTCCCTACTCTATCATTTTAATGCCTTCCCAGAATCAGTCTCTCTAATGAGAAAGGGCAAGGACCTTTAGGGTTTGAGTGTGGAATGGCCTTTTTGCCTATGTCTTTATGCATTTCACTTGAATTACAAAAATGCCATCATGGAAACACTGTTCAATCCTTATAAACACATTTCATATAATGACAAAGGAGTACTATGATCATACAAAAAGTTTGAAAAATTTATAATAAAAATGCAAATAGATATTCAGAAATTTGAAGGTTAGACTCAAGCATACAAACACAATTGCTCTTTTTAAGTATTAGGTGTACTATATAGCAAAACAGTACGACCCCCTAAACAAATTCATTCTATCAATATGGACCCCTACTTAAATTCAGTTTTGTCAATACAGGGTGCATGATGGATATATGTTACGCTAAAATTGCTGTTTTCATAAAAACTCAGCAAAAACCTAGTTGTCATTGTCCATTTTCATTAGGCCTATATGTCCCTTTTTGGGACTCGAAAGGTTTTAAAATGAAAGAGAGATGTATGACTAAATACTAAAACCATATTGACCTACTTTTAAATCCCAAAAAAACTTAGCGGGTACATAAAAAAAATTCAGGAATAGTTGAAGGATGGTGGTCATATCATTTCACATGATTCACACAAAATCCCTTGTTCAAATTGGAAACTTTGTATTTTAGGAATGATACTATAAAAAACTCCACATATAGATTGTTGTGGTCTTTTTATAAAACTTTGATGAGACGGCATGATAAATGTACTGTTAGAAGATCCTATATATTAGATTAGATGCAATTCATACAAAAGCAGTTATTGTATCTAATATTCTAATCATACTCTCTTTTACACTTAAGTGTAAATAAGATACAGTTCACCCCTCCAATTTATGTAATATACATGGGCATTGATTTCTCGTTTGCTTTTGAAGAAAACCACGAGACACTGAGCATGGTGGAGCATACTTATTTCACTTTATTTCATACAAAAGAGTTTCTACTAGTTCTACATTTAATAGAGGCCCCAGAGGAAAAACAGTGCCCATAAGACAGAGAGCTCTTGCATTTCGTACTTTGACCATAAATTAGAGCTTAGTTCTTGTAGATTGCTCAAAAGATGGAACCTGAGGAGCAATCTAAAGAGAGATCCATCAGGTCTTCAACCTGAGCGGTTGCCTCATCCAAAATCCATTTCTCATGGAAGGAGTATGGTGGTCTGTTCTCTGAATTCTCCTTTGTCTCAGCAACGGAGTTGAGGCTGTCTGTGAGGCTGGATAGAGAGCCCTGGGGAGTAGAATTTGTTGAGGCCTTCTCCCATGCCGTTTTGCTCAAATTCTCAAAAGTAAAAAGTTGTTCGAGCTCTTCATTGGATATGAGGTCACAGACTTCCTCAGCTTTTGGGTGGTGGTGCTGAGAATTTTCTGCAGCGAAAGCAATTTTCTTTTCATTGCTTTGTTGCTCCTCCTCTTGGGCTTTCTTCAGAGTATTGTTGGGCTTGGAAGAATCTCTCATCCACCCTTCCAGGAGCTTTGATATGTTCTCAGTGCTTGAAGCATAGGTGGAGCAGCTCCTGAAAGAAGAGGGAGTACTTGTTCCATTCCAGCCCTTGGAATGAAGCTGGGGGATGCTTGAATTGGATATAAAGCTGCTGGCTAGAACTGTTTGGAACTTCTTCAGACTTTTCTTGAGATGGGTGTTCCAGTAGTTCTTAATATCATTGTCTGTCCTTTGAGGAAGGTAGGATGCTATAGCTGCCCATCTACAAAAGCTAGAAACATTAGAAGAACGAAAAAACAATGAAGAAAGCCAAAGGATTTTGGTCCCAGATTTGTCTTGTTGCCTCCTTCTTTGGATTAGTAAATCCAAAAAAGATGTACTTTCAAGAGGGTCTACAGACAAATCATATTGTATCTTCATAAGACCAAAAAAAAAAAAAAAAAAAAACTGGGTGAAAATAGGTACTCTCTTTAAATAATAATGTATAGATGAATGTAACATCAAAGTATACTAAATTTAATGAGATAAAAGTGAGATCGAGGGTTAGCATTTCTGTGTGACTGAGAATTGACTTGTGGAGTTAGAAGAGTACTTGTTACCCAACAAAGCCTGAAGACGGATAATCATCCCCTCTTCATGTGGGGTGAAGTTCCCTCTCTTGATTCCTGGTCTGAGATAATTAGTCCATCTAAGCCTGCAACTTTTACTGCATCTAAGCAACCCTGTGAATTCAGAGGAAATAAAACCTTTGAATAAGAGTGATGTCTTGATATAATTGAAGCAGACAAATAGCAGTAAAACCTCCCATTCCAAAAAGAAAACAAAAAAAAAAAGATGGACAGAAAACCTATATGGAACTTAGTGGATTCCTGAGAACCCATTAAGGAAAAGAAATAAACACAAGCAAAAAGATGAATATCTTGGGTTTTCTTCTTTTGAGCTTCACCTGTGTTTATAGGCACTGATCTCCAATTTCCTGGCCCATGTTCTTGAATATAAGACACCAAGATGATGTCTTCTTCTGGTGTCCATGGACCTTTCTTGATACCCACCTTATCACAACAAGGAGGCCTCCCCATGGCTTCTCTCTCTCTCTCTCTCTCTCTCTCTCCCTCCCCTACCTTTTCTTTAGAAAGCATGTCAGAGACATGTGAGTGTATATATACATGATGACTTGAGGTTGAGATGGGTGGAATTTTGTTTTTACATTGATGAGTAAGAGAACTATTACTACAATGGTTTCTCTTTTGTCATTTGTCTTTTGACCTTTTTACATCGATTGATTTCTTCTTTAGAACTTTACAAATTAATCAAACAAATGTAATTACTTCCTCTTTTGCAGCCACATGAATCATCGACCTCTCAAAATAAGAAAACTGTTTCCTCTCTATTAGGACTGTGTTCATACAATCCATGAAATCCGTAAAAGATGCCCATTTATTGACGTGCAATTAATACAGTCCTAACATACATGCAGGCCTCAAATCCGCAATTTGGACCTCAGGTCCATAAACTTTATCTCAATCGGCATATATACCAGACCAGACTCTGACTTAATGTAGCCAATTGAGATCGGACCCAAACCATTCACTTGATTATTAGCAACTAAATTATTACATACATTAGCATTCGACAAAATAATGTATGACTTACGAGCATAAATAGGTTTATAATGTATGAGACCTAGAAGCAAATGGAAGCTGACTACCATGAGAGATGGAGGGGAACGTGGATAAGGGCGTGCCTAATGCAAATATGTTAAAATGATTCTTAGTCATTAATATTAATTTAAGAGCCTCAAAGTTTAATAACTGGAATACTGAAAGTTCCCTGTGGTGAGACTCCATGGTGATTATGAAAAATGGGTGTTAACAAAAGGGGGTGATATTGGGTGTTTTTTTCATTATAATATTATATTATAATACTTTTTGGCCAGCGGCATTGAAGAAAAACTATGGTGGTAATTACATTGAGAACAAATTGATCTGCTAGACTGCTTACTTAGAGCCCATTTGTTTGTTTGGAATTGAATACATTCTTAGGATTTGATTTAGTACGAAAATGACTAGGTATTCATTTTTCATCTCCTCTTAATTCATTTTTCATTAAAGAGGAGATTATTTGATGGCTATTTCTTAATATTCGCCTTTCATTATTCAATTTTAATTACTTATGTTTAGAATTTCTAGGAATTCAAGCATATAAAACAAACGGATCGACTCTTTCTAATGGGAAATAAATAAGGGAACGTGAGAAATGAATACCCTACTCATATATCCACACGCTCATCCTACCTACACGCTCATCCTACCTAAGTCCCTGATCCAATGGAACTAGGGCTTGGTCCATTGTTGTATATGTGGATAGGGAGATGTCTAACCATTGGGATATATACTAGTGGATTTGCAACTAATGAGCCTATTTATTTTTTTGAAACGGCTAATGAGCCTATTTATTTTGTGTAATTGAATATTCCATAGGAATGGTAAGCATGTCCAATGGGTAGGCAATAATGTCGGGCCCATTAAAGTATTAATTGTCATGGGCCTAGTTGTCACATGGATAGCCCAATATTGAGATGACGCACAGTGGTGGATTAATATGTCTGGCCCTCTGAATTCTAATGATCGAGAATATTAATAGAAAATTTGATTTTTTTTTTTTTTTTTTTGCTAAAGGCAAATTGTATTAGAAAAAGGTGGGGGAATAAAAAGCTGTACAATCCAAAAAAGGGGAAGCCAAGCAACCACCCAGCAACAGCAACAGAGAAGGAGAAAAGGAAAGAAAAACAAAGCCCCCTGAAAATATAGAAAATTTGATCAAGACCTATGATTTCATATTATTTGAAAGCTTTTTTTGACTTGATGGAGTTGGCTTTATATTTATCCATTCTTTCTTTTTATTATATTTATGTTTTAGCATTTATTGTTTTTGCACCCTTTTGTCTGTCTTAATAATGTTTTGTGAATAATAAGTCTAACGGTGAGCCCAACACGAACTGAAATTAATATTCTCTGAAAGGGTCTTCTGCAAATGTTCCACAAACATGTCATTATTCTTCAATTTTTAGGTATATATCTATTTTAATTTTGTTAGATTTGATTTTTTTATTTTTTATTTCTATATTTTGGGGATCTTTCATTTTTGGGAGTTGCAAAAAATCCATTTTTAAAAAATCAGCACTTATTTTAAAAACTCGACAACTTCCACCTTAATTTTTTTTATTACTTTCTTATTTTGCATAAAATTTAAGGTGAACTTTATATTAATCTCATCCTAACTTCTTAATTAGTTTTCATTTTCTAATTACTTCTTTAAAATTCTGATCCCTAAACTAATATAAATAATTTTATTTTTTACTTTATTTTATGCATATACACGCCAGTGATCTCTCCATAAGTACCGACACAAACGTTAAACTTCAGTGCTATCTTATTATTTCTCAAGCTAACTTTGTTGGGAAGTCCCACATCCCACATCGCCTAAGTAATAGGCTTGTCATGTCTTAATATACCTGTATAGACATTCCACCTATCAGCTTAAGCTTTTGGGTTGGTACATGGTATCAGAGCGGGTTCTGATCCCGTTGTTCTTGTGTAGCCCACGTGTCAGGTCCATCCATGAAATCTGTTGGGCCTGCACGTGAAGGGGAGTGTTGGGAAGTCCCACATCCCACATCGTCTAAGTAATAGGCTTGTCCTTATACTTTTGTGTTGGTACATGAGTTGGTACATGGTTTCTAGAATCCCACGATTAAATTACTCTGCTTGGTTTTTCCACAGTACTATTGTTGCTGTTCCATGTATCAGTGCATTCTTTTACTACCTACAACTACACGTACTACTAGTCTGCTATAAATCATTGTCACGGTTTATCTTTCCCTGGACAATATTTTGGAGTTTTCTTGGAATATTATTGGAAAATGTTATAGAAAATAAATTTATTTTTAAATAATTAAAAATAGTAAATAAAGAATAGTATAAGATACTATTAAATTTTAAAAAAAAAAGACCTTTCTGATTCTTCCCATTTCCATTACAATTTTCTCTCAGTTTTCTTGTGATATCTTCATTTGACATTATAAATGAGTTTTTTTTTTTTACCCCAACCAAGGGGGCTGGACCTAAGAAAGAGTCTACGTTTACACGGGAAGGTCACCCACTCAAGTGGGAAAGAGGCCCATATAAGCGGAAAAAAAGCCCACATAAGTGGGAAAGGGGCCCGCACAAGCGAGAATAAGTGACGTACCCAGGTTTCAACCCCGGGCAACCAGGTAAGAACTGACGCTCCTTACCTCTTGGGCAAGGAGCTGGTCTTGATATTATAAATGAGTTGGGTTCAAATTGAGTCCACTCTTTCTATTTGAGCTATGAAGTATTGCACTATAACAAATTAAGTCAATCCAAACCCAACTTAATAATTGAGGGTTTGGGCAAACCCTTTTAACTTACGGATTAGGTTAAGACTAACATTTTTGAATTAATTAATATATGAGTGTAATTTGGGTTGAACCTATTCATGTTTTCTAAGGTGTTCAACCCGACCCAGTAGCGTGCCAATTGTGGTAATCCTTAACTGTGCCATATAAAACCCTCTTCTTGTCAATTTAGGAACTTGCCAGTTACCTCATAACATTCTTGAATGAAATGAGCATTATGGATGCGATTCTCTCCTCCATTGATCATATCATAGGTAAGTCTTTTTCTTTTTAGTTCTCTCATTTGTGAATTTCACACAACCATCTTAATATGTATATTCATGCTAATTATATATTATCTACTTGTCATTTTTCAATAGAATGAATGGATAATTAAATCTTTCCATTTAAACTAGCAAAATGCTCCGGTGCTTAGCACGGGCATTAGATGTCATATAAGAAATATCATTTAGTTTTATGACATAAATAAAATTTTTAATTTTGATTGCATATATTTCTATTTTATAAAATCTAAAGTAGAATTATTTCTCACACATAAGAAACTTATAAGATTTCTTAAAAATCACACAATTAAAATTTTAAATAAATGATAAATATAGAGATTTAAGATTTTTAGTAGAAACATGAAATATTGAGATGGAAAAATTATAAGAAACTTAAAATATGATATTCTCCAATTAGAGGCAAGTTTGGTAGTAAGTCGGTTGATTTCAAGGTAAGTATAGGGGTTTTTAGGCTTTGACCCGAGCTGGGTTCAGGACAGGTTCAAAGCTTGTTTGTTTGATTTGTCTTCCCATTGATAAAGTTATTGCCACTTACCTTTATCTAAAACTCATATCATGACAACAAAGAAAAGGAAAAAAAAGTAATGAGGGAGACCAATCTTGGATGGGGACCAAACAAAGAGAGATAAAGAGGTGTTCCAAGGCAAGGGGATGGAGACCAAATAAAGAGAGATAAAGAGGTGTTCCAAGGCAAGGGGAAGAGAGAGAGAGAGAGAGAGAGAGAGAGAGAGAGAGAGAGAGACTTAGCGTCATTAAAAAGGGAAGAGTAGTTTGGAAAGAGGGAAAGGTGGGGAGTGAGTAATGAATGACATTTTATTGAATTGAATTAGATTAAATAATGTTAAAAGAGGATTCAAAATTGTGGGGATAGTCAAAATTAATTGGTGCTGATTTCAATTTGAAATCAATCTCTTTCGTATATAATAACTAGCAAACTGCCCTCATGCTGAGCACGGGCATTAGAATTCATACAAAAAATATAATTTAATTTTATATGTTTATATTTTTATAAAAATCTAAAATAGAAAATTTTCTCACACATAAAGAATTTATAGGCTTTCTTAAAAACCACACAATTAAAATTTTAAATAAATAATAAATATGGAAAATTAAGAATTTTAGTAGAAACATGAAACATGAAATATGAAATATTGAGATGAAAAGAATTATAAGAAATTTAAAATATGCGATCTTCCAATTAAAGACAGGTTTGGTAATGAGTTGGTTGGGTTCAGGGTAGGTATAAAGGTTTTTGGACTTTGACCTGAGCCGATTTCAGGATATGCTTAGATTTTGGTTTGTTTGACTTGCCAATTTGATAAGATTATTGCCACTTACGTTTATCTAAAACTCGTACCATGACAACAAAGAAAGAAGAAAAAGTGATGATGGTTGATGGGGGACCAAACAAAGGGAAGTAGAGATGTGTTCCTTGGCAAGGGCATGAGTGGGGAAGAGAGAGATTTGAGTGCCATTAAAAAGGGAAGAGCAGTAGTGTAAGGGAAGAGGTAGAGGTGGGGAGTGAATATTAAATGACATTTTATTGAATTAAATTAGATTAAATAATATTAAAAGAAAATTCAAAATTATGGAAGATTGGACTTCGAAATCCAATCCTACACCTATAATATATAATAATATAATTGTAAAGACAACCCAACAAACATATGCACATGGTACCAGGCCGCACCAAAGAATTAAAATTACAAAAGCAAGCATACATACATATGGGCATATACATGGGTTGATCAGTGTCTGCCTGTAATGTAATTTAGGCATGTAAGACCTTGGACTTCGATTGATAGCCTAACAGACACTTCCTCACACAATCATGAAACCAAGTATTATAATCGCCCAACAGATTGATACTTTTTTTCATCCTTCCGTTTCCTTTGCACAGAATATGATGTTTGATATCTTCCGTTTTCTTTTTGCTGCTTCTTTGGATCCTGCCCTTCTAAAGAGCCCCTTCCATTCTTTCCAAAAATCATCTCATCAAGGTCATTCATGACTATATCTTCTTCCCCACCCCTAGTGCGAGATCCTAGCCTGCTGGTTTTTTGATAAGTGCCTCTTCTTTCCCAGCCCAAAGAGATTCATTTGGTTCGACGGTCACAGGTCTCGTCACAGGAGCTGGTTCCTGGTTGAGGTGGGAATTAGAAGTTAATTGGTGAAAGGGTTTCATTGCTTTGACATGAATGAGTTAATTAAGGAATTAAAAGTTAATTGGTGAAATGACTCTTCCATTGGGGAGAGGCATTGAATGAAGAAATTTGATTTTATTATATATATTGTATTAATGGTGATTAAAGTATAGATTAAGAGAATTAAAGAAGAGATTAAATTGGATGACATGGCATGAGGAAGCTGATGTGGCTCACAATCAAAATAAATTTGATTTTATTATATATATTTTATTAATGGAGATTAAAATAGAGATTAAGAGAATTAAAGAAGAGATTAAATTGGAAGACATTGCATGAGAAAGCTGATGTGGCTCGCGGTCAAAATAAAATATAATGGTCAAAATCAATTGCCTCCAATTGCCTAATTTCTCAAAATTGGAAATAGTCCCTTTCATATATATAAATAGGTACGAGAAATTTTGATGGCACGTACTGACCCTACAAAATACAAGGAGTGCCTGTGGATTAACCATCTAGAAAAAGCTAATTTCATTTGATATTTTTAGTCTAGTCTAGGGTGATGATTTATTTTGAATTTCACAATAGTGTTATATCTGATGATTAAGGTTGTCATTAGTTGGCGCCTATTTTTGCTAGATGGCTGATTAATGTTTCTTGGATTTAATAGTCCCGATGGACTATCATATAATTCCTAATGTGGACAGTTACACTTACCTCTAACCTTCAAGTTATGCTACCATAACCTAGGAAGGATTGTAGAATACTTTAGATTAATTTATGTGTTAATATTATCTGTGAATGTTTCATAGTTTTCTTGATAGAACAAATTGGAATTGGATACATGAAATCCTTGTTATAATTGGTTATTTTTAATTTGTTGTCTTATTGCACTCCATAGATAGTAGTTTCTTTTAGATTCTTAACACTTCGGGTGTTATATATATGGAGATGCTCCTATGAGAGATATCTATCACCTTAAATGAGAGATTGGGTGGGGGCTCTCACGTCCACATCCAATGCCAACAACTTAAATGTGAGGGCTCCACTCCTATCTCTTATATAAGGTGTAAGGTGAAAGATATCTTTCATAGGAGCATCTCCCATATATATATGAGATTCTAAAAAATTCCCCCTGTGAGAAAAGGGCGTTCACAACCCTATATTAGATCCAATAAAAACATTAATTTATTTATTATTAGGTATCGAGGTCTGGATCTCTCGTTTCAATTAAACATGGAAATATTGTGTTTCAGCCTATCTGAAATGCCACCTATACAACATGTCATCTTTACTTTTTTTATTCTAAGGGTGCAATTGAGAGTGTTCAATTAGGGACATCACATTTTGTACGTGTGGCTTGTGGATCTGTACTCCTTGGGTATCATGTTGTAAATTGAATCCTAGCTGTACGTGGAGACAAAGAGAGAGAAACAGGGAGCATTGTGCGTGAGCTATGAAGATTTTACGGATTCGTTTATCTCATTCTTTATTACTTGTTGTACCTGTAAAAATTTATAACCTTCCTCCATCCAGCCCACCTATTAATAATTCAAATTGATGAAAATAAATGCCCAGATTTTTACGAGCCCTCATTTACAGAACTAAGATTTGGACCCACTGTTAGATTATGGTTGAATGAAATTTTGTAGGCCCATAAAAGATGAGATCATTTATTTTGATTGAATTATATTTTTATAAGTGGGTACTAACAAGTTGCAAAAATCACCATTTGTTTTGATCATTTTTTATTTTTATCGGTGGCCCCCATGGAAGAAATGACTTACATAGCATATGAATTTATAGTTCTCTTAATACTAAGTTGATGGGGTAATTCATGGGATCCACTTAGATGCATGACTATCACAAAGCTTGCAGGAGTTTTGAGCAAAAATTCAACCCCATCAAAGTTTCCGAACCCATTTATGTTCATTTGTAGCTCCCAAAATGTATCAACTTTGAAGGTCAAGTACTATTGCTATTTGAGGATCAACTTAGCATTAACCATTTAATATTTAATTGTTGTACTTATATTTAATTCTTTCTTATTTTGAAATATTTAATTTTTTCTTATTTTGAAGCCTTTTTATCTAATTATACCAGTGCATTCCACATCTTCTTTTGGATTAGGATCTGCGTTTAGATTTATTTTTTTAGTTGATGCCGGATTTGGATACAACATAGGTTTATATTTTTCTCTTCTTTAAAAAAAAAAAAAATCAGGCATTCTACACCAGGAATCAAAGTAGTCCACCGCGTGTCCAATTCAGGTGCTCAAATTCTTATTAAAAATACTCTTATTTACATACAATTTTCACACTACAAAAATAAACCGAACAATGTGTGATCACCCCTATCGGACACACGACTTTGACAATAGATAATAAATCTAGATAGCAGGGGACCTCTATGAGAATAATACAACATATATATATATATATATATATATATATATATATATATATATATATATATATATATATATTGTGGCATCATTCTGTGAGACCCAAACCCCTGCAAAATTGGGGCACCATCCCCTAGAACTATCTTGGAGCCAAATTTTACTTCAAATACCATTTATCTCTTTTACTTAGAACCTAAATAATAATAAAACTTTAATCAAGTATTTTTAATAAGACCAATTTGATTCCATGCCCAACTCTAATTGAAGTAGCATTTAACCCATATTTAACATCGGATTTGCTTGGCATATAGTAAGGCTCAAAATAATGTTTGTGGTGAACATATTAACAAGTGATTGAAATATTACGTATAAGGCGATGCATAGTGGGGCTACCTCTCCTAAGCTAAAGCTTAGAATAAGATAAGCTCAAGTGTGTAGTGGGGCCCACTTGTGGACCCTCATGGGGATGGGGTTGGGGGGCATTTCAAGGATTCCCTGGGATCCTTCTCTCTGAAAAAAAAAAAAAATAGCATCAATCGTGATTCCTTCCATATGGCCGAAAAGTTTAATGGTCAATAATCCATTCGGATCGATACATAGTCGATCCAACGGTTCAGTAAATTCGGATCCGACCGAAACTTGGTGGACATGTACAATTTAGGGGGGGGGCGGGGCATGTATTTGGTCAATTTGGATGGACCAAAGGTGAGCACCACAAGCATGAGCATACAAAATTTTATCCTAACCTTGAGCTTAAGAGAGCCTTACTACACACACACACACACACGCAGATGCATACATACATACATATATGAGTTACGCTATAAAACTCCCCCGGCGTTTTTCAAAAAAAAAAAAAAAGCCCCTCTTTTAACCATTAGCTAATATTTTCCTAAATATTCTCTTAAATCATTGGCTAATAGATTCTCTCTCTTAAATATTCTCCTGAAACTGTGGATCTTTCATAGATTCTCTTAAATCATTGGTTAATAGATAGGGGCACAAACTCCCCTTTTGAGATAGGGGAGTTTTTTAGAATTTCCATATATATATATATATATATGGAGGACATTCGTGTACGAAAAATATTCATGTACATCCATCCCTCATCATAGGGTGACGGACACTTACATGGCTTTCCCTCTTTGCACATGAACATCGTTTTTCTGCATATGACCATATATGACTTTTCCTCTTTTGCACATAAATATTTCAAATTATGTAAGTGTCTCTCACCCTATGGTGAGGGATGAATGCACACGAATATTTTCCCATATATATTTATATAGAGTAAGGCTCTCCTAAACTCAAACTTAAAATAAATAAACCATATAAGGATAGAAACTTTTTTACAAAAGGCTATTAAAAGGAAGAAATAGGAAAAATAAGATTTTAAATTAAAAAGGTAACTCCACTAAATTTTTTTATAGTAAAATTTGATTCTTTCAAAATATGGCAGTGGATTCAACTGCAATGTCGCAGCAAACAATGAGCGAGCACTTTGAAACACGACAAACAGTGATTTTTTGCGACAAGGGTGGTACTGGTATGTAAGGATGGATTTATTCTTGCGTCCGTCCAGTGACAAATACTTGAGGACTGCGTCTGCTAGTTGGCCCAAAGACGTGCCATTTGGCTAAAGATTCCAGTCAGAAATATTTGACATTTCCACCGGTGTAGTGCTCAAACATTAAATTATAAAAAAAGCCACTTTACCCAAATGACGCCAGCGGCAAGTTTTGCAGCGGACGCACTTACGATGTAGTGGGCCCCACTGGACTCATCTTTATAAGTAGTCTATTTATTATAGAGCTTTTTATAAAAAAAACCCCATATATTTTCTTAAAACCTCAAAAAAGCCCCTGTACTTTGTATATTTACCAAGACCCCCTTTGACTAACCGTATAAGTATATTAAAAAAAAAGAAGTAATGGCTTCCCTTCCCACTCACTTATTTGGAGCTGCTATTGGCACACAGATTTTCTCACTTCCCACTCACTTATTTGGAGCTGCTATTGGTACACAGATTTTCACCCTTCCCACACACACATTATAAAAAATAAAAAAAAAAAACTGTAAAATTACTTTTTTTGCCTACGCTCTTTCTTTCTCTCTCCCCCTCCCCCCTTCACCTCCGACTGGTGGCAGATCCGTCGCCGTCCCCTCTCCTCCCCTTCTCCCTCCCTCCCCACCCTCTTCCTCCCTCTCCACTGTTTCTCTCTCTCCTCCTCCCTCCCTCCCTTCCCCCCACTGTTTCTCTCTCTCTCTCTCTCTCCCCCCACCTCCCCTTCTCCTCCCCTTCTCCCTTCCTCCCTCCCTCCTCACTGTTTTCTCTCCCTCTCCCTCCCTCCTCCCACTATTTTCTCTCCCATTCTTCCTCTCTCCCCATTGTTTCTCTCTCTCCTCCTCCCTTTCTCTCCCCCCACCTCCCCCTTCACCAACGGCAACGGCCGACCCCTCCCCTCCCTCCTCCCCCCTGTTTTCTCTCTCTCCTCCCTTTCTCTCCCCTTCCTTCCTTTCATCTCCGGATCCAGCCTAGACCGGCGAGCGCCGCCGCCCTCCCCCACCGTTTTCTCTCCCCCTTCTCCCACTCTCTCCCTCCCCCAATGTTTTCTCTCCCCCTTCTCTTCTGCCTGTCTCTCCCTCCCCCTCTGTTTTCTCTCCCCCTTTTTTCTCCCTGTCTCTCCCTCCTCATCTATCTCCCTCACCTTCTTTCTCTCCCTTTTATCCGTTTCTCCCTCTCCTTTCCTTTCTCTGGCCAGCGGCAGATCAGGCAGCTTGGCGATTATTGGGACCACCCGGCTGGAGGTGGGTAGAGAGAAAGGGAGAGGGTGGGTAAAAAGGTAATTTCATAGGGTATTTTTTTTAAAAATGTGTGTGTGGGAAGGGGGAAAACTCTATGTGCCAATAGCAGCTCCCACTTATTTCTAGTTTTTGACTGATTTACCCTCTCAGTAAAAATTGAATGAGTGTGGCTATCTACTCACTGCAAAAATCCCTCCACAAATTGCAGTTTTTTTTTTAAATTAAAAATAAAAAAATCCCTAAACTACCCCTCTCCCTCTCCTCCCCTCTCTCTCCATCCATCTCCCCGTCGGCCATCCACCCCCTCTACCGTCGTCCGCGCACACTATGTCATTCTCCCTTTCTCTCCCCCTCTCCCTCTCATTCTCCCTCTCTATTTTCCCCTCCCTGCTAGTTGCCGGCCGCCGCCGCCCGCCCACCCTCTCTCCTTCTCCCTCTCCTTCTCCCTCTCTTTCCCTCTCCCTGCTAAACCCTAAACCCTGCTCATCCCCAGCCGCCACCTGCCCACCCTCTCTCCTTCTCTCTCCCTCTCCCTCTCCTTCTCCCTCTCTTTCCCTCTCCCTACCAAACCCTAAACCCTGGTCGTCCCCAGCCGCCGCCCGAGCCACCATCTCCCTCTCCTTCTCCGCCTCCTTTTCCCTGTCTCGTAGCCACCTCCGTGAGCAAGTGGCAAGACAGGGAGAGGGAGAGGGAAAGAGGGAGAGAAAAATGGTGGCGTGGGCGGCGCCGGGGACAAGCAAGAGAGGGAAATAGAGAGGGAGAAGGGAGAGGGGGAAAGGGTGGGCAGCCGGCGACGATTAGGGAGAGGGCTTGATCGCATGCGGCAAGGTCGGGCTAGTGTCGGAGGACGGAGGGGAGGGGAGGAGGTCGATCCGGAGCAGTTTGAGGGTTTTTGCGGTGGCGGGATTCGACCGCGTGGAAGGATTTGCGGATGAGGGAGGGTGGGTGCAGAGAGACCTAGGAGTAGGGAGAGAGAGAGGGAAGGAGAGGGGGAGGGAAGGAGGGGGAGGGAGATGGATCGGTGCAGGCGGCGGCTGGCTGGATCGGCTCAAGGGCGGCGGCAGGTGCGGTTGCTTGAGCAGGGAGAGGTAGAGAGAGGGAAGGAGGGGGAGAGGGGTAGTTTAGGGTTTTTTTATTTTTAATTTTTTTTTTTAAAAATCACAATGTGTGAAGGGATTTTTGCAGTGTGTAGGTAGCGGCACTTAAATTGAATGAGCTAGTCCTTGAGAAAAAGAATAATGGACGATTTTGCCCTATATATTCAAAGAAAAAATGAAGACACCTTCTGAACGAATAGGATGGGCCCACTTCGCAGAAGGGGTTTAGATTATGGGTGGGCCCATTGAAAAAGTTTGAGAAAATTGCGTGCACGTGCCAGATTAAATTGAGCATTGTGGATTATCAAGCGTGGTCATACGATGCAATAGAGGGGTTTTATGATGCAGAGACCTGGACCACTTTCAGTCAGGTGCCCCTGATTCTAATGTGTTTCTCTTAACCATTAAAAAAGCAGTCAACCATTTTCAGAAGTTCTTTCATAAGTATACATCATTCCTCTTTATAAATACTTCTTAGTGGGCCCCATAGTTGAAAAATATCAGATTTAGAATGTGAATAACATGCTGGGTGTGGGCTGACTACGACCCAAATACCTATCCATCCCTTATTATGTGCAGTTCAAATCATCATTTTTGGGTGGGACCTATATAGGGCAAAATTATCTTTTCACTTTTAACTCAAGGATAACTCTTTAGTTTTCTCAATGGTAAATCGGTCAAAAACAGAAAATATAGAATGGGATTGGAGGCCGTGTCTTTTCTGGATGGTTTGAAAGTTAGTCAAGGGGTTTTTACAAAAAACATAAAACACAGGAGGTGTTTTGAGGTTTTAAAAAACTAGGCACGCTATCTTTCCTCATAGAGGACTTTGTCATCTCACGCGAGGTCTACTATCCTCATCTGAACGGAAAAAAAGAAAGAAAAAAGGGAGTCCTTATTTCATAAATTTAGCGATCATATAGAGCTGATCATAAATGTATGACCACTATTCTTCTCTTCAATGAAGGGAGAATCATCTTTGCAATGATCGTGTAAAATTAATTATAATAGACCAAGTCAGTTTTTCAAATTGTGATCAATGGGATGCAATCTGATTTTATTGGGTTTTTTTTATTAGTGTTAACTCATTATTCATCTTGCACATTGGTTATATTTTCCTATAATTTGCAGTCAGACTCCATGGGACTCACTTGTGCCCACCTTGATCAATGCATCCCCATTCACACTTTTATCCCCCCATGATCTGGCATTAAGCCCAATTTCACTCTCATAATCTTAAACAAATTTGTGGTTGAAAGACTATTAAACGTTATAGCTATTAAATCATGAGTTAGGATGATTATTGGAGGCCCTTTCACACTCTTATTTCCCCCATGATCTGGCATCATGTCCAATTTCACTCTCAGAAATCTGTAGATAAAATATCATTAAACTTTAGGGCTATTAGATCATGGGTCAAGATGATTTGAGCGGCCTTTTTTATTTTTTTTTATTTCTTACCCATAAGATCAATATTAACTAAACATTTAAGTGGGCCCTCGGCTCCATATGAGAAGCATGCAGTCTGCTAGCAGGAGAAATATTATCCCATATTATTGTGTCAAATTAACAGCTGAGGCATCAAGACTTCTGTCCCATTAAATTATGAGTTTTGAGGAATTATTTGGTAGGGTTGATGAAAATTACAGTATTATTCATTCATCATCAACCTATCGTCACCCATGTAGAATCTAGTTGGGTCATGGGCAGGGGAATTGTAGCATGCTAAGGTAGGCCCTCCTTCAATAATTTCTATTAATAGCAAGTGGTCCCTTGATAAAACTACTGCCTCCATCAATGGTGAACACCAACCAATGGCCTGAATGGTCACCCACTTCAATCTCCCTCACTGCCCCCCTTGGCAAACCAGTGCAGCAACTCTGATGTTCACCTTACAGAGGCATGATGTTTGCCTAATTTATGTGACCTATGTGTTGGGTATATGGGTTTGGGTTTTGGCACGTTTTGTAAGTACAATCCATTTTGTATTGGGGTTGAGGGGTAGTTTTGGTCTTTGTCCAAAAACTACATTTAATCTCTTTTTATTGTAACCCTAATTAGGGAGGAAAAAACTTTGTTTCGTGGAGAAGAAGAAAAGCTTTGTTCGTTGATATAAGTGTGAAATCACCGAACCACGTAAATCCTGTGTTCATCTTGATTTGAATGCTTGTTGGTGGTACGCTTTCGCAGACACGATCACAACACCAATCCAATCTCTGATGGACCAATTGGACCTGGACTGAATGTAAACCCAGCTCAAGACAAATCATTTTATTACTTTTATTATCTAATTATATATTTCACAATTTTATTATCTAGCTCATATATTTTGTATATATATTAACAATACATTAGATATATTTTATAAAATCGGACTTTCAAGTCCATACCAGATTGGACCTAGAACCATACCCGTTCATCAATCGAACCCAAACTATGACCATTATCAATCGGATCGATGGGACAGTTCCACAAATTCTCAGATCCCATCACTGTAAATCTACAAGTAGCCCCTTCTGAAGTTGAAACCCATTCAAAATCAATTCCCCACTGCATTTATCTATAAGGACCTATTATTTGCATGAAAATGCACATAAATTTAATATATAGGATCCATACTAGTAGTGATTACAAATGAAATCAAATGTGAATTTAAGAAAATGAGCATCAAACAACCTCGTCATTTAGGAAACTACAATCAGAAGAGGATGAGAAATAAAGTACTAGGGTGATGATGGCTAGTAGTAGTAGTAGTCCATTTCCCATTTTCTTTTGATTGTACTTCCCTATTAAGAGATATGATATTTAAATTCTCGTTTTTAAGAATTCACCGTTGATCTTCATTTTAGCCACAAATGGTGTGAAACCTATGTATTCAATTGTTATTTATTATAATGCAAACAAACACGCCCTAAGATAAAAAAAAAACCATGTCAATTGAAATTACGCCCAAGATCAAATTAATCATGCACTCATGACAGTAAAAGTAGAAAGTCGCGTCACAGTGAAACTTTATGGCTTAGAAAAGTAACATGGTGAGGATAAGATGAAAAGTAACATGGTGAGGATAAGATGCAGGGCTAGAAGATCATGTCCAATTTAATAGCTAACAACCTCATTTACTTCATCGCTTTAAATGAATGACTCTATCTAAATCTTGTGTCTCCAAATGTATCACCATATATCGACCAATGGGGCTTACAATAATTAGAATCCAAATCGCTTGTTCTCATTTTTGAGTGTTCCGTCAAATTATTCACTTGTAAAAGATGTGATTGAAAAAAAAAAAAAAAAAAAAGAAAAAAAAGAAAAAACAGTGAACCAAAACCTAAATAGAGGGAAAATCATTAGTCACAATGATCAATATCATTGTGGTTTGAACTCCAATTGAAGTGAAAATTAACTCCAATGTCTTATGCCGCTCTTGTGATTGGCGGAAATGATCTATTTTGCCCCTACGAAGGGTGAAAAGTATCCAAAGACCTAAATAGTTTGAAATTTCTTTTATAATCACATTATTAAGCCATAAAACTGACCTTATAGTCTATTTGAAGGCCCTCACTCTTCTAAGTGGCAAGAATTAGTTTTCTTGCACTCTAGAGAGAGACAGAGAGAGCATCTAATTACTAGAATAAGGATCTAAAATACTAGAGGACCATCATTAAGCATCATCTACATCATCAATAAGAATTCCTCGGCATCTTGATCACCATTTGAGGTAAGTAACCCTATCATATTACCATATATAGTACTTGAGTCCTCTATTCTTCTGCTGTCAAACATGCTAGATTTAGGCTCCTATAATGATTATGTTGAAAATAATATTTCGCGGAAATTGTAAATAAATTAAAATTAGAAAATAAATAAGGAAAGAAAATAATTGACCGAACAATATGGTAGCCGAATCATGTCTTTAGAGACGCTTTTTTTGGGCAGATTTTGCCCCCACACAGGTGCAAATGGATTTCCGGACGTCTGCCCCAGGATAAGACGACTTCCTGATCGGACTATCTCCACCACTTGTGCATTCAAATTGATGAGAATCTCGAATCCCTCAAAATCACAGTCTTGCAGCAACTTGAAAAGAACTTGAAAAAGTTTGAAAAAAGAAAAAAAATTCGAAAAAAGAAAGCTCGAAAATGAACTCAGAGAGGAGAGGACTTGATTCTTGGATGGGAGAAAGCCTTCACCCGGACGTCCTAATATATGAATTTCCGGGGAAGAGATCCGTTTGGGAGTTAATACCCCAATGGATACGCGCATTAAGTACGCACAACGTATACCATCGCACAATAACTTAATGCGAATACGTTATGGTACAACGAAACATATGGTCAATGGGCTTCACAGATCTGGGTTTGACCCAGGTCAACCCAACTCTAACCCGATTGAGACATAAAAATACGCAAGCGCATCACTATGCATGTGTGTGGGAAGTGTGTGTTCACCACTACTAAGCCTTCTCTCGAGACTTACACCATAGTGATGCATGTAAACATTAATAAATGACTTTAAGAGAATTCGCCACAACTGATGTGGGACTCTAAACAATAACGAGAAAACCAAAACACTTATAAAAAAGTGCTTTAATGCACTAAGATACCAATATACTATACTTGAGATCTACATAATGATGCTTATTCTGTGCTCAATCTTATCATTCTAGTATGTTTTACTGTCTTTAATTTATGATCTTGATAGTTTAGATCTTGTAGATTTGTAACATATCAATCTATGCTAGTGATTTAAGTCTTATGACCATGCCAATGTTCAATTTGCAACCCTACTTACGATCTTTACATTCTTGGAATGCGTTGTTGTTTGATTTTAGAATGTATTTGATCATGTTAGAGCATTCTTGAGCTTTTCAGAAGTATTTGACAATTCAAAAGTTTCCATTTTGAGCTTTTCAGTTAAATCCGCCTTTTCAACCTTACAGTCAATCAACTCTTTCTTTAAAGCTTTCCGATCCCTTGAAGCTTTCTCGACTTGCACTTTTAGTAGAGCATTCCCTTACCTACATCAATCAGGTTGTTAGACAAATTATTATATCGAGTTTCTAACCGAGTTACCTTTGCTTTTGTGTCTTCCGATTGTATTGTCAGTGAAGAATTCTTGGATTCTATTGCTTTCAACTTCAGTGCTCTTTTTTCATTAATCTTTGAAATGTGTATGGGATCTTGTAGCAGTCTTCTATATTCAGCTTCCATGTCTTGTTCATTGTCAAAAAAATCATGCAAATCTATATCTTCATCTGACTTGGAGTCCTTGTTTGATGAAACCTGCATAGAAGAAGCATTAGGCAAAGCCACAAAATTTTTAGAATCATTAGAAGGAGACTCCGGCTCACTCTTTTCCTCCTTTGAACCCTCATCCCAATAAATGTTAAAGGCCTTACCTTTGCTTTTCTCTTTGCAATTGGCACACTTAGCAGCACTGTGCCCGTACCCTTGGCATTCATAGCATTGGATTGGCTTGGAGGGTCCTTTGACTAGATTCTTATCAATCTTAGGCACAAATTTGGTCTTCTTGGGTGCCTTACCGTTCTAGAAGTCCTTTTTCTGATTTTTTTTCTTATTTTTCCATAATTTTCTAAAACTTTTTCACAAAAAATTCTTCAAACTCAACATTATCCGAATTACAGCTTGATTTAATATTAAAACTATTTTCTACAAATTTGGAGGACATAAGAACAATGTCCTTACTTGGTTGAGCAATGGTTGGCTTCATAGGTCTACAAATTTCCAACCAATTCTTCCACACTTAGGGAATCCAAATTTTGATACTTCTCAATAGCTACTACTTTGGATGAAACCTTTCAGGTAGAGACCTTAAAATTTTCTTAATAGTTTCGGCCTCAGAAATTGGCTCTCCCAAATTGAAACTTGTGTTAACAATATGATTCAATTTAGCATTAAACTCATCAAGCGTTTCAAACTCTTTCATTCACAAGGTCTCAAAAGCAGTTGTAGGATCTTGGAGCTTTGTCTGCTTAACGGTATATGTACCCTCATGGACAATTCGTAGGAGATCCCATGCTGCGGGTCTCGGGTCCGAACTAAGGTGGAACCGGACTAGACCCATTTACTTATCAGGGCCTAAATAAGGACCCAGACTGGGTTTTTAACTGATCGGAACTTTTGGGTAATTGGAGAATCGGATACCCATTTACATCCCTAGGTAGAGAGGAGGCAATTGACTCCTCTCAACTTGTTCATTTCCTTTAAATGAGGAGAAAGATATGTATATACATATTTTGATCATATGCTTTTGCCCCTCCTCCTTTTTCTCATGTGTGCTCGCCCCTTAACAATCATTTTTTCCCTCTTAATTAAGAATGGAATTTTTAAAACACATAAGGGGATTTTGCTCTTTTACTCATAAAAAGGCAACTCATTAAATCACCAGTAAGGTATGCATTTTGCTATAATCTTTCTCCATTTATTCTTTCTTTTTCTTGTTCATTTTTTTAGCCTAGAATCATAATCTTCTTAAAGTTTGAAATTCATAATCACCACTTGCCTAATTTATTACCAAATCTTGAGTTTTCAAGATTCTACTTCATAATCCAGATTAAATTAAACCTAATTTAATTCCTAAGTAAGAGATTTTGGGTTGCTATAAATAGAAGTGCTTAAAAGTTTTTTACTACTAATTACATGTAAAAAGTTCCATCATGGTTAGTGATCTTATTAAAGTTTTAGAAAAGATTCGGGCACTAAAAAATGACAATGATAAAGACTTTTTATAAAATGTCAACCCCATATTGTGAATATCTAGACAAATATTTAATTTAATCCTAAATTAAAATCATGTGCTCATGAGTAAAAAATGCTAAAATCATGCAATTTACAATTATTCTCTAGTCTTTCATACCCATTTTTTTTTTATTATCATTGTTGGATATAAAGAGCAACTTAAATTCATTTTTTTAATATTTTTGGGGTATAATAGAAGAACTAGTCTATAACTTCTTGTGCCCATTATAATGTAATAACAGTTTTGAGGTATACTGTACTAAAATTTCTAATTCTTTCTCAAGTTCCTCACCAAGAGAAACTTTTGCTCCCCTCCTCCACCGAGAGAAACTCTTGGCTCCATCACTGACTGTCCTAGAATTTGAAGTATTATGTGATGGCTAGGTATTAATTTCACACAAAAAAAAAAAAAAAAAAAAATCACCTATGCACTGCCTATCCAGATCATGCATGTGCATGAAGCACGGTCTGGATGGGTGCTGTAAAGGTGAATATTTTTCTTCATTTCTCATTTTCCGTTCATTCAATTTTCGTTAAAAAGAAGGTTATTTGATGGTCATATTTTTATAATCCACTCGCAAAGTACAAAGTCCTAGAATTTCTAAAAGTTGCCTTGTGCCCCTTTTAATGCAAGTTACTTGAGTAAAAGCTTGAAGTATTAAAAGTTAGATCAGCCACTGAAATAGTTTTACTTAAGATCTCCTAACTTGATTTAGTCGTCAATTCATCCCAGACAAAATGTTGACTTCATAATTATATAATAAATGAACTGAAATTTCTAGAATTTACTAGAAGTAAATAGTTTTAAAAATGTAAAGTCCTAAAAACTAATAGTTCGGTTTTATAAATGATTTTCAAGAGTTTCTGTTATGAAGTTATAAAAACAAGAGGAGTTTTTATATATATACATATATATATATATATATATATATATTTATATACACACACACCCTGCCTAAGATTTTATAATTTGAAAAAAGGCTCCTATCGTTTTATTATTTATAAATAGGCCCCTACTCTTTCATTATGATACCTTCTATGCCCCCCAAAATCAGTAGCGTTCCAACCACTATAAGTTTTTTGAGTGAAATGACACCTTTGCCCTTCTCTCTAATATCCATACATGTATATTTTCAAAAGCATGGACTTATTTTTTTCTAAAGCTTGTAACATTAATAGTTAGTGTGGTATATCTAGTGGGAGAGAATAACATTGAATAAATTCTATTTTTATTAATACAAGGCTTATTTCATTAAATCCAAATAGGTCATAAAGACAGTCAACACTTGTACTTATAATTGGTTATGATTGATCTAATCCAGCCACAACCCACCATTGGATTGATGAAAATTTTTAAATAATGATTTGGCATCATGTGAGAGACCATTGGATTTGTGCATAAGAGAGTTATTGAGTGAGAGACCATTGAGAATTGACATAAAATAAAGTTATTATTGTAAAATGATATTCTTATAATTGATCTAATGCATCTATGACCCCTCATTGGATTGATGAAAGTTTTAAAATAATTATTAGGCTTCCTGTATATGAGAGAGAGAGAGAGAGAGAGAGAGAGAGAGAGAGAGTAGAGATAAAATAGTGTTATTTTTATAGAATATTATATTCATTTTTGGTTAATGGCTGTTAGGGAAATGTTGTCATTTTAATAAAATTTCAATACAAACATCATGGTGGTCGGTGATTCTCGTTTGGACAATTGAATTTGTTAAGATGGAAGGTATTAACATGAAATGTCAGGGGCTTGGACTTGTCCCACTTATAACTAATAAATAGTCGCCCTACGTCTAAACGGTGTGATCGCACGTCATAAAACCTTGGTAAAAACATTCCGGTCTTTTGACAATTTCTTTCTGCCGAGAATACCAGATCCTGTTTGCGTTGTTCTCTTTCTTCATCTTTTTATTGCGAATGTGAGATCCTTTTCATGGCGATTGAACTGTTTTTCGTCAGTCCTCTCGTGGTTGGTCTCTCTCTCACCAAATAACCCTTAATAAAACAATCTCCCTCCCTCCTCAGATGTAGCATAAATCTAATCACTTTATACCTAAATTTGAACCCTTAATCTCCAAAACCTATTTTCACATCCTAATACAAACCTAAGCCCTAAATCACCAAATCTGAGCATATCTACAAGGTGACCAAATCACTATCGGGCACAATTTAATATTCAATTCATAAAAAAAATCAGGTCTTAGAGTTCAATTGTAGATAATTTGAGTTACATTTAAGTGGCGACTTTTCTTCTTTGCCATAAGCCCACGACCAACTATAGGGATTTATGTTTACAGATGAGGTAAGTATATGCAACCAAATTCTTTAGATCCAAATAAAACACTTTGGGAACCTCAAGGCACTCAAATGCTTAGGATTCAAGAAAATGTTATCTTAAGCTTGTTCGATGATGATGAACTAATGATAACCTGAATTTGAGAAAGGTAGTAGGAAGACGCTTCAATTGGGTAGGAGATTGAAAAAAGGTTTGTTTCTATTTAAATACAATAAATTTCCTCTTCTAGTGTTGTTCATGTGTAAAAAAGTTAGCAAAGTTGAGCAAAAGTTTAGCCCCACCTAAATAAAAATCTTGGGTCGGCGACTGAATGCACGTACCCAAGATGCTGAAGCAAGGTAATTCGTTTTGCGTTGAGAAAACTTAAGTAAAAAGGCTATATCCAAGTTTCAAGTGGTTTTAAAAGCCCTTGAAGTGATCAATATTATAGTTGTAGGTGCACGAAAATTCAAGGACCTGGAGGTGGTGAACTCTGGACCCACTAGATGAGAAGATGTAATGCCTTCAATGGAACCTGAAAGGAGAAAGACGAAGGAAGCAGTCAAAGACCCTGGCTGTGGGCAGCGCAAGGCTCTCCGATGCCTAAGTCAGTGTAAGAACGTGACAGTAGGGTAGAGATTAGGGAGAGAGAGTACTGGGTTGTCTATCGCGTACCTCTGGAGGAGACTAAGTCCTCTATTTTATACTGTTGTGAAGTTCCAATATCGTAGATAGGCATCAGGGTGTAACTGATGCGATTCCCTCAATCAGGGTAACCGTTTCAGTCGATCCCGCTCCTTTAATTCAGATAACCGCCCAGTCAATGATTATCCCTTAATTACAGCTGTAACGTCACTCATTCTCCTTGCTGTTCGCTGCATCATAAACCAATCCACCATGTTCTCCGGCCGTTACGCCACGTCTCTATCGGGGACGATGGGCGATGCCCTTTGTCCGAAATAGGTGGTCGAGACCGAAGTGAGGATGTCCGAGGTTCGATACATCCGAACTGGAGTATGACCGAGCTGTAGCTGAACGCGGGTAGGTCTACCGAGCTGCACGACAAGGACGATCCTTCTACCGAACTGTAACAAATCAAGCCCGGTTCCGAAGTGCATCTCCACCCCTGGCGAATTAGGCTCAATCTCGGTGTTCAAGGAACGACCCCACACAATTGCCCCCTAGCTTTCGTCCTTCGGGAGTCAATAAACTCTCCAAGGTCGGAAGCTATAAGGAAGATGTGTAAGACCGATCGACTCGTTTTCTTTGGAGTTCGTCTTTCCATGACGCTGCGCTGATATCATCTTGCCCTTTCCCTATACCTTCGCGTCAATCCGAGATATTATAATGACATTAAATACCACAGTATGATCATGAAGACGATGATACCATGTGTCACTGCTCGGATGGTGGCTCGTGTATAGAGAGATCCGTTCCCCGTGTTTAGCACGCGGAACGATGCTTCGTAAATGGAGAGGCGCGGATTTCTTGTGCTTGGGATAAGCAGCCCAGGCCTATAAATAGGGCCTTTCTTCTTCTGGACGACTCATTCTTGAACTTTGACGATAAGGGTTTGGCCTCCATGGAGCTAATACTCGTTGGTAGGAAGAAAGGCGTCTGTCTTTACCTAACAGAGCCTGAGGCTTCGTCCGGTGTAATAACGATGGCTGGTTCCTCCTTAGCGGGAGGAAACTGCCCCCGAGTGTCCTCCGACTGTGCTATCTCTCCTGAGGCTTCTGGCCAACTGCGCTATCTCTCCTGAGATAGATTTTGATCTCTTGATGATAGGAGATAAGACATCTATGTCAAGATGTCAGAAAATGGCGCAGGATTTATTATGGGCAAGAGACCTCGAACGCCTCCGAATTGAACTTTGCCCGTCTCGTGGCGTCGCTCTCCTGTGAAGAACACGCCTTTCAAAAGGAGGAAGATCACATCCTACAATTTTTGTGAAGTCGAGTAATCCATTGTATTAGATTTCATGTAACAAAAATGACTTAATAAAAAATGAAAGTTTGTCTGTCGTCTAATCTCTTTCTCAGTGTGTTTGCTTTGCTTGATTATTCTTGTAGCAACAATGTCTTTTCTATACGCCTTTGAAGATAAAACTATCTTCCGAACTGGTACGCCGAACTACGGCTCCTGCCGAACTGGAAATCTGCTGAATTGTTCGCCGAGCTTGAGATATCCTTGTAAAGTGCAGTGTAAAAATCCGAACTGTTGAGATTCCTTGGATATCAAGTTTTTGAATCTGACTTCGGATCAGTTCGATGTCGCTTCATATCCATCCGATGTCGCTTCGCTATCCGCGATATTAAATGCCTTGCCCTGACTGCGCGTGGAAAATAAGCTGACGGTACCACGTGTCGATTTTCCACGGGATGCGTAGTCTTTTCGAAGTGGCGCATAGGGCGGTTAATCAATAATAGAAACCGCCTTTTTCGAAATTCAAAAAGACGCTGTGCTTATCGAAGCGACACCATGATGGGTTGCCTTTATTGGATGTACCTTCTTCTTACTATAAATAGGGGAACCCCTCTTATCGTTTCTTCTTCTTCCTTACTCTGCATTCTTCTGTGAAAGAGAAGGGTTTCTTCCGAATAGTTTTTCACAGGAAAGGCTTTCGATCGATAAGGAGTGCTGTAGGAATCGAGTCTCATTCTTGCCCTCTGTCTTTGTAAGTCTTCTTATCTTTGCCTCACTTTTTTCTGCATCTAGGGTTTTATTCTCCTCTCTGTTTTTTGCCTCTGTCTCCTCTTTCTATAGAAAAATGGGTGTCTATAGTTGTTGGCTAGAGTCCGAGGGTGCGTTGAGAGACCTTAGGGTTAGGTATCAGATTTCTGACGACGTTTTCCTCAAGGTTCCCGACTCCAGATCCTATATTGATGGTAGCTTATATGATGGCTGGATGCCATTCCCCTTAGTGGCCATCATAGAGGGCGGGGTCCGATTTCCCCTAAACCCCTTGCTCAGGGAATGCCTCCGCGCTTGGCGTCTTTGTCCGTGTCAGTTGATGCCAAACAGCTTCAAAATCATAATGGGCACTGCCGTGCTCAATAACATCTTAAATATCAATCTAGGCGTTCATGATATTGAGGACGCCTATGAACTGTGTAAATCGAGAGGTGGCTTTTACCTCCGAGTCAAGTCGCACCGAACGGGATTCGTTCGTGCCTTAGAGGATTCGAACAAATATGCCGGGGACGATCGCCTGCTCGTCTCGGGTAACTGGGAGTTCGGTGATGACGAGCCGATGTCGCAGAGGTTCAACCGGATCCCGCGCCGTCTCGGCACACCACCAAGTAAATACAACTGTACTTGAATTCGGTTTTGATTTCCGTTACATCTTGTTCTCAGTGCGGCCGAACTGATATCCTATTTTACAGGTGCTCGTGAAAGGCGAAAGGAGGCCCGACGAGTCGGTTGGGTGAAGAACGAAGCCTGGTTTCGGTCTGTCGAGAGCTATCACGGCCACGAGGATAGGGCGGCTTTTGCCCTTTTAGATTACGTGCCGAAGTACCGCTCTTACAAAAAAAGCCTTGCCCATCATCAAGCTGTCGTAGCTGAGGCTGAGGAGACCGAAATCGAGGAGGTCGATCAGGAGCAGGCTGTAGACGATACTGAGGGCCGAGCTTCATCAGGGGCTGAAGCATCCACATCAGGTTCTGACCCCGGGGAGGGAAGTTCTTCGACGAGCAGCTCGGGAGAGGACGAGTCAATGGATAAAAATCGCCCAAGGCCCCCAGTGAAGAATCTTTGGTCTGCAGCCTTCGGGGGCGCGACCCAGGGTGCTGCTGCCTCATCCTCCAGGGCTCCTTCTTCCGGGCCCTCTTCTTCCAGACCCCAATCTTCCACGCCTGGCACTAGTGTTCCTCCATCTTCTTCAGCCCGAACCTCTGGGGTTGGAACCGACAGGGCTGCAATGGAAGAGGTACGCCGGGAAAAGAGGACCAGAACTGAGGGTCAGTCTGCCCTAACGACTGCGCAACGGGGAGTTGACCTAGGAGCGACGAGCCAACGGTCTTCTGTGGCGCCCTGGAAGCCGAGCTTCCTGTTTCAGCCAGGAAGGCCATTGACCGTAGAAGATCGCCTTGGCGGACATCCATTAGTGGTGGCCACACTAGGTGATGCTTGCACTTTGCCTCGCGACATGGAGAAGCATGATGAGCTTGACGACGTCATGTTGCTAGTTTCGCAGATGGTATCTGCTCTGAGCGTAAGTTTAATCTCTTTCGTTTTTCTTCTGTGCTTGACTTCGGTAGCAACTGTCTGACAATTTGCTTTCTTTGCAGATTTTGCAAAAATGCCATCTCTCTGTGCGAAGGATACAGCGAGCCAGGAAAATCCAGGCTAACGCTGAGGCCAAGGCCGAAGAGTACAAGAAGTCCTTGGAGGCCAACAGAGACAGAATCAAAGAGTACGAAGAAACATCTCGTACCATTCTATCTGAGCTTGACAAAGCAAAGACCGAGATTGAAGCAAGGAAGTTGAGGGAGGTAGAGCTTCAAAAGAAAATGGCCGAGCTTGAGAAGGAGAAGGCCGAGACCGAATCAAGAATCCGGGCAGACGCCAACAATGCATATCTCGAAGAGTTCCAGGAGGCTGAAGCCGAGTATGCGGCCCAAGTTGCCGGTGTCAGGGATGATTCTTGGGAGATGGGCTGGAAGGCCGCCCTTCTAAAAGTCGGATTCCCCAATGACCATCCGGCTCTCCTGAATCCCGACAAGTTTTCGAGCTCGGTACCTGCGATCGTTTTGCCCTTTACTCCCGAGGTTCCTCCCGTTGTGATCGAGGATCCAATTGTCGAACCCCTTCAGTCCGAGAACGAGGTCGTCCAGATAGAAGGCGACGGACCTGTTGCCCCTGCTCCCTAATTATCGTCATATATTTCGCTCTTCCTTCTTTTCTCTTTTTTTTTGTTTGTGGGGGTATGTCCCTTTTGTTTGCGAGCCATGCTCGCCTGATGTATTTGGATAAATACTTGGAGAGTAATGAAAAACCAACTTTGCATCAAGTTTCACCATTTCATTTTTAAACCATCTTTTGCCGAAATGTATACGGTTACCGAGTATGCCCTCAGAGTAGCTTTAGCTTATGAACCAAGAACCTAAGAGAGCAATTTCGGAAAAAGGACTTGTCCGTACCCCGTGCTGCTTTTGCTAGTCTCAGCACGAGTTCCGACCTTGTTATGACTAGCCAGTTCTTACCGGTAGTGCAGCTCGTTTTTGCTAGTGATCCGGTATAAGTACCAAGATCTTCTGTGGCCAAATTTTTGCTGACATGACCAACTAGTTCTCTACCAATGGTGTAGTCATTGCCTTGCCGGTGATCTGGTATATGTACCAAGATCTTCTGTGGCTGACACGTGGCGCGTCCAGTTGGTGTACAAACCGAAACTAGGACACACGTCGGCACTTCTGCCAAACTGTATGAGTATTTGCTGAGCTCTATGACTTGTGGAAAATCGAAATATCAAGGAACAAAAGAATGGCTTTATTGACACTTGAAAAGTCGATTACAAGTCAGAAATAGAACTTTTTGAGGTGTGCGGCATTCCATGGCCGTGGCAACTGGTTACCATCCATGTCCTCCAGTCTATATGCTGATTGACCAGCAAAAGAGACCACTTTAAAAGGTCCGAGCCATGTCGGTGCGAGTTTTCCCTCGTTCGGATCTTTGTCTACTAGTAGTGCCTTTTTCAGGACTAGTTCCCCAATTGAGAACTTTCTTTCCCGGACTTTTTGATTATAGCCTCTAGCCAATTGCTGCTGGTAAGCTGCTAAGCGAACGGCTGCAGCTTCTCTTCGCTCTTCGGCTAAATCCAGCTCTCGTCCGAGATTGATCTCATTTTGGCCTTGGTCGAAGAGTTCCGACCTCATTGTCGGAAGTCCGACTTCAAGAGGTATCACTGCTTCGGTCCCATAGGCCAAAGAGAAACGAGTGACCGAAGTAGAACGCCTTGGAGTCGTCCGATATGCCCATAGGACACTCGGAAGTTCTTCCACCCATCTCCCTTTAGCTCGGTCGAGTCTTTTCTTGAGGCCATCGAGGATCACCTTGTTAGAAATTTCCGCTTGACCATTGCTCTGAGGGTAGGCTGGCGTGGAGTAATGATTTTTGATGCTGAGCTCTGCACAAGAGTCCTTGAAGAGTTTGGAGGTGAACTGTGTCCCGTTGTCCGAAATCAAAATTTGAGGAATGCCGAACCTAGTGATGATGTTCTTCCATACGAATTTTTTGGCGTCTCGTTCAGTGATCGAGGAGAGTGCTTCTTCTTCTATCCACTTTGTAAAATAATCAGTAGCTACAATTAGCTACTTCTTATTTCTTGGAGCTCGGTGTAGAGGTCCCACGATGTCCAAACCCCATTGGGCGAATGGCCAGGGGTTGGAGAGTGGGCTTAAGTCCTGTGCTGGTTGATGAAGGGAATGTGAAAATTTCTGACACTTCTCGCACTTCCTTGCATACACCTGAGCATCTTTCTGCATGTACGGCCACCAGTATCCTTGGCTGATAGCCCGGTATGCCAGTGACCGACCTCCAATGTGGCTACCGCAAATCCCTTCGTGGATCTCGTAGAGAAAGTCCTCGACTTTGCTTGGGTGTACGCATTGAAGGTAGGGGCCTGTGAAAGACTTCCGGTATAGTTTGCCTTCTGGAGATAGCCAAAACCTAGCAGATTTCAGCCTCATTTTGTGAGCTGCAATTTTGTCTTCAGGAAGCTGATTGTCCTTGAGGTACGAGATGACTGGATCCATCCAACTGGGGCCAAGGTCAATACAGAGTATATGCCAAGGTGTATGAAGTTGAATGCTGGGTTTTTCTAGGGATTCCACCTCGATGATTCTTTTTCTTCCGGCTTCGACAGCGGACGCCAGATTGGCTAAGGCGTCAGCATGAGAATTTAATTCTCTGCCGACCTGCTTGACTTCTACTCTTTCAAACTGAGAGAGGTGTTGTTTTGCAAGAGTAAGGTAGGCCGCCATCCTCCCGTCACGGGCTTGGTATTCTCCGCTCAACTGGCTCGTCACCAGCTGTGAGTCGCAGAAGATGATCAGACGCCGTGCCCCCAGAGTCTTAGCGCTACAAAGTCCTGCAACCAACGCCTCGTACTCTGCTTCAATGTTGGTAGCCTTGAAATCAAGTGTCATGGCCTGCTCGATGACTAATCCCTCTGGAGATTGGAGGACTAAGCCAGCGCCAACCCTTTTAGCAGTCGAAGATCCATCGACGAAAACCTTCCAAGCCGAATCGAGGAACTGTTTCCAAGATTGTTGTTTTTCAGTGTCGGTTTCGGTGACATCTTCGATACCCTGGCTACCCCCCAGTTCGGTTTCGAGTTGGCTCGGTTCCGAACTAGGAGAGATGAACTCTATGAGGAAGTCCGCTAGTACTTGGGCTTTTATCGCCGTTCTGGGCTGATATTGGATATCGTATTGGCCTAGTTCGACTGCCTACTTGGAAACCCTTCCCGAGAAGTCTGCTTTGTGAAAAAGTTGCCGGAGAGGATATTTCGTTACGACCGTGATCGTATGAGCTTGGAAGTAGTGGGAGAGCTTGCGGGAAGCACTGACAAGAGCTAACGCAAGTTTCTCCATTTGCAAATACCTGGTCTCGGCATCAATGAGGATTTTGCTGGTATAGTAAATAGGCTCTTGCCTTGCCTCCTCTTCTCTAACCAGCACCGAGCTCACCGCGTGATCGGAGACCGCAAGGTATATAAAAAGCATTTCTCCCTGTTTCGCAGTCGAAAGCAGGGGTGGTGAGGAGAGGTAGACTTTGAGCTCCTTCAGAGCTCGGTCGCATTCTTCGGTCCATTGGAATGAGGCCTTCTTCTTGAGGAGCTGAAAGAACAGCCTACATTTGTCTGAAGATCGGCTGATGAAGCGGTTGAGGGCGGCTGCCATGCCGGTCAATCTTTGGACTTGTTTTGTATTAGTAGGACCTTGCACTGCTTGGATAGCCGTGATTTGATCTGGATTGGCCTCAATGCCTCGCCTGGTGACTAGACTCCCTAGAAACTTGCTGGAGCCTACCCCAAACGCGCACTTTGCCGCGTTCAGCTTGAGCCGATATCTTTTTCAAAATGTCAAACACCTGGCGTAGGTCGGCTAAGTGATCCTGAAACTGTTTGGATTTGACGACCATATCGTCAATGTAAACCTCCACAGTTTTGCCAAGAAGAGCTTTAAACATAGTGGTGACAAGTCTTTGGTAGGTCGCTCCCGCGTTTTTCAACCCAAAAGGCATGACTTTATAACAGTAAATTCCTCTTGGGGTTATAAATGCGGTTTTCTCCTCGTCGGGGCCATACATCGGGATCTGGTGGTACCCCCGATAAGCATCAAGAAAACTCATTCTCTGATGGCCCGCGGTGGCGTCGATCATCTGGTCGATCTTGGGTAAAGGGAAGCAGTCCTTTGGGCAGGCTTTATTGAGGTCGGTGAAGTCCACACAGACTCGCCAGCTGCCATTTTTCTTCTTGACAACCACGGTGTTGGCAACCCACCTCGGATAGTGGACTGCTCTGATCGCCCTGGCTTGCAGCAATTTGTCGACTTCTTCGGCCACGGCTTCGGTCTGTGGGATCCCCGTCCTTCGAGCTTTTTGGATAACCGGCTTTTGTTTGGGATCCACATTCAAATGATGGCACAGGAGTTCGGGGTCGATACCAGGCATTTCATTCGAAGTCTAAGCGAAGACTTCTTTATTTTCAATCAGGAAGTTCAAGAGTTCGGACTTCTCCGGCTCAACAAGCTCGCTGCCGAGCAAGAAGTATTTCTTAGGATCGCTAGGATCGAGGTTGATCGAGGTCAGATCCTCAACGCTTTTATGCTCAGGAGCTTGACCAACTTTTTCCAGCTCTTCTTCAAGTTCGGCCATGTTAACCTGCTGCGGCTCTGCCTCTCCTGGGACCACGGCCATCAAACATTGCTTAGCCATTTGCTGGTCACCTCTGACCGTCACCACCTCAATTTTGCCATCCTTATTTTCAAAAGGAAATTTCATTTTTTTGGTGGTACGACGAGGGTATAGCCTCTAACTGATGCAGCCATGACCTCCCTACGATGGCATTGTAAGGAGATGGCGCATCCACCACAATGCAGTCTGCCATGACGATGGCTCCTTCGACTTGGACTTTGAGGGAAATCTTCCCCTTCGGATACACTGGTTTTGCGCTGAACCCCACCAGGGGAATTCGTGCTTCCAGCAGATCTTCCTCTTTGAGACCCATTCTTTTGAAACAGTCGTAGTAAAGGATCTCGGATGAACTGCCAGGGTCGACGAGAATCCTTTGTACTCTGCAATTCTTCAGCTTCAGGGTCACAATAAGTGGATCATTGTGAGGGAGTTGGACGTCTTCCAGGTCCTTTTCTCCGAACCAGATTTTTGGCCTGTTCCTCCGAGCTCTTTTCGTAGCTGGCTCGAGTTCGGCTGACAGAACCTGCTTGCCATGGGAAGCCTTCCTCGCCTCAGTGCGAGCTTGGTCACTTCTTTTCGGAGCGCTCTCCTTCTGTGCAGACGCCAAATGAATGACGTTGATTATTCTTTCCGACTCATCGCTGTCCTGACCATCATTTCGGTGAGGAGCATGCTCTTCGCGCTGAGTTCGGTTAACTCCATGATCACCTTTAACGTACTCTCGAAGGTGACCGTCTTTTACGAGCCTCTCCAAATGTGACTTGAGGCTCAAACAATCCTCGGTCATGTGACCGTTCTGCTTATGATAGGAACAAAACTTGTTTTGATCTCGGGTGGATGGGTCACCCCTCATCGGTTGCGGCCACTGGAAGTATGGTCGCGCTTTTATTTTGCCAAGGATCCTATAGATTGGTTCCTTGAAAATTGTATTGACAGCAGTGAACGCCGTGATTGGCGGCTGTCCTTCTCTGGCTCGCGGAGCCTTTTTATATTTCTTATTACCCCCGGAGGGGGTATATGAAGGTGTCGCCGAACTGGAAGGTTTCTGACCGCGGCCGACATCCTCCTTCCGAGGCGATTTCTCCCTTTTGGAGAATTTTGCTTCTCGGGTGAAGCCGAAGCTTTCCCGAGCTCGGGCATCGTCTTCCTCTTGCTCTATGAAGCGATTTACCCTGGCCATGAGAGCTTTCATGGAGGTTACAGGGTTCCAGATCAGGTACTTACGGAGCTCATTGCCGGGATGTAGGGATTGCTGGAATGCTTTAATAGCCACCTCTTCAGTGGCGTTTTCGACCTGGCTGTAAATCGTCCAGAATCTCTTGGCAAATTGAGTAAGAGACTCGTTTTGCCTCATCCGGAGCGCCATAATGTTAGCGTCGGTCTTAGGGATGGTTCTGTGTGCTTGGAATTTTTTCAAGAAAGAGCCTTGGAGCTGTCGCCAGCTAGTGATCGATCCTTCTGGGAGTGCATAGAACCATCTTAAGGGGAGGTCCCCAAGACTGGAAGAGAAGACTCTGCAGTTAAGGTAATCGAGGTCACCCCAGAGCGTCATACTTTGAGTGAAATTCAGAAGATGTGCTCCTGGATCCGAGGTTCCGTCATACAAGACGAACCGTGGGACGACGAACTTTTCCGGAAGATTAAACTCCCTTATCTCCATAGAAAAAGGAGACGTTCCAAGGTTTTCTGCGTCGCAGCCATCCAACTGTTCGCGGGCGATTCCGGCAGCCTCCATATTGCGCCGGACCGTCTGCTTAACCTCTCGGGCCAGCCATTCCCTCATGTCATTCTTGTCGTCGAAAGTGGGCTCTTGCTTTCTTTGGGTACAGCTATCGCCCGAGCCTTCGACGTGATCTCGGGAACGCCTTTTGCGGTTCAGGTGTTGCCGCAAATCGTTGTGGACGATAGGCCGTGAGACATTGTTCGTAGAGGCCTTTTCCATTTCTTGGAGCTGCTGCTGGAGCTGATGGATCAACCTATCCTTTTCTTGGATGATCAGGTTCTGGGTCCTGATATCCACACGTGAGGGGGAATCGTCATTGTGAGCCTGGTGTTCCACCAAGCTTTTGCCCTTCCGAAGCTGCCGAGGTGAAGGGTTGTTCGCTGTAGGAGTCCTTGTCTCCTCCATTAGAGGTGAGTCAGTGTCACTGTGGTAGCTCTCCACCACTGCTGGACGCTCGGCAATGTTCTCTTGTCGAGATACTGCCCGTGATGGGCTAGGACGTTCCTTTCCGTCTACTGATTTCGTCTTGCCGCCTCTCTTGCTCCTCGTAGGCATAATGGAAAGAAAGATGAGTAATGTAAAGATTACTGTATCGTTTCCCACAGACGGCGCCAATTGTAGGTGCACGAAAATTCACGAACCCGGAGGTGGTGAACTCTGGACCCACTAGATGAGAAGATGTAATGCCTTCAATGGAATCTGAAAGGAGAAAGACGAAGGAAGCAGTCAAAGACCCTGGCTGTGGGCAGCGCAAGGCTCTCCGATGCCTAAGTCAGTGTAAGAACGTGACAGTAGGGTAGAGATTAGGGAGAGAGAGTACTGGGTTGTCTATCGCGTACCTCTGGAGGAGACTAAGTCCTCTATTTTATACTGTTGTGAAGTTCCAATATCGTAGATAGGCATTAGGGTATAACTGATGCGATTCCCTCAATCAGGGTAACCGTTTCAGTCGATCCCGCTCCTTTAATTCAGATAACCGCTCAGTCAATGATTATCCCTTAATTACAGCTGTAACGTCACTCATTCTCATTGCTGTTCGCTGCATCATAAACCAATCCACCATGTTCTCCGGCCGTTACGCCACGTCTCTATCGGGGACGATGGGCGATGCCCTTTGTCCGAAATAGGTGGTCGAGACCGAAGTGAGGATGTCCGAGGTTCGATACATCCGAACTGGAGTATGACCGAGCTGTAGCTGAACGCGGGTAGGTCTACCGAGCTGCACGACAAGGACGATCCTTCTACCGAACTGTAACAAATCAAGCCCGGTTCCGAAGTGCATCTCCACCCCTGGCGAATTAGGCTCAATCTCGGTGTTCAAGGAACGACCCCACACAATAGTGAATGGAAGGGAGGAATTTTTTTATTAATTCCTTCACTTAGGGCATTTTTGATTATATAGCTATTTCTTATGGTGTTAGGTGCTGCTTGGCAAGTCTATAACCCCACCTTTATTTCTCTTAATGAGGCTTGAAATAGATATTTATACATGAATAGTATTTGGATGGTGCAAGTAGGTATCAGACAAAACATTTTACGTTTGTATGAGGAAGGCCCAAAACCTATCCCTTTTCAGACAGATGTATTCATCGAAAGCGGGGAGATGTGATTCATCAGACAGATGTATTCATCAGACAGTGCTCATTGAAGTCAGTCCGTGTTTTTGTATTTTTTTGAACAGTGTGTCTATATGGACAAACTCATGGACAGAATTTGGGACAAACTGCCCACGTGGCGTAACGTGATTGGGACAATGCATTTCAACTTTTGAAAAAGCCCAATCACGTTGCGCCACGTGGACAGTTTGTCCCAAATTCTGTCCATAGAGTTTGTCCAAATAGACTTTTTGTTTTTTGAATAGGTGAAAATCCAAACCAGCGTGTGTCTTAATAACCTCAATAATAACTATGACATCAAGTTTTAACCGTTGATGTTGCACAAATCACGAGATACGCTCAAAGAGATGTAAACCAATGGACCTACATTTCTAACCTTTTGTGGGACCCTCTATCAAGATTAGAATCGTTGATCCTCTTCATAAGCCTAAGAACAAGTATAGGATCAAGTTTCAGCCTCTGATCCCTTGAGAATCTCGAGAAAATCATGCAAAACTGTGGGACCATTGATATCAATACTCTAAAAAAATTTTGGTTTACTTTTTAATTGTGGGGTTCTCAGCTTCAATCAAAACTGTTGGTTCTCTCTGTTATGTTAAGCAAGATTATGGTAGGAAAACTGAACCATTGATTCCTTGTCAATCTCAAGATATTTGTGAAAGATTGTGGACCATATGATCTGAGTTTCTTCATTTTGTGGCCTTGAATATTAAGATCTGAACCGTTGATCCTCTTCCTAAGCCGAAGAGCGTTTATGCATCCAAATCTGAGTACTTAATTCCTTCTGTATCTTGAGGAATTCATGAAAAACATTGAACTATAGGATCCTAAAACGTCTATTTAAATTGTGAAATGGTCTTACCAAATTGTCTAAAGTACAAAACGTCTATTTTACATACATCTATTATACAGAGATCTATCATCCACATGTTTGTTTCATACTGATAAGATTTGCCAAAACAGGGCCTTAGTCTTAGCCACATCCCTAGAATTTTGAATGGCGCCGCCCACATGGCCGTCTGGATGGAGCCATAGCTGTCCTGGTGAGGTTATTGGGACAACAATATCCCAACTTGCTTAGATGCATGGTCGCTTTTGGTGTCGTATTTTCTCTTTTACTTTACATCACATGTCTCCTTCCTACCAAACAGAAAAAGAAACAACAATATTAGCCTGAATGGTTCCCAAGTTGAACCATGTAAACCAACTGTGCAGTTCACAATGGTCATCTGCTAAAGGTTAAAAGGTTTTCACCAAGAAAAAATATATAAAGGTCAAAGATTATGCCTAAACCATATGCAGAATAGAAGAAGGACAAGCTCAACCAAACACCTTTTTGTTTTCCTTTTTTTTTTTTTTTTTTCATATAGGTGACAAAAGTATTTTAAAGAAAAAAGCAATAATAAAAGAGCACAACAAGAAAGAGGGAAGATGTAAAAACTTAATACCAACAGGAAACTAGACACTTTTGGCTTGTTAAATCTTTAGTCGATCGGGTCACTTGAGTCAAAGTAAGTACAGTCAAGTTTTAAGAATTATGAACAAAATTAGAAACTTCAGTTTGATCAAAGAGGGAGCTCTTGCCTCATGTTCTTTAGAGGGAGTATTTAATCACCTTACGTGAAGAACTTCTCTGAATTAAAATATCTCGGTTTGGACAGCTTAATGTACCTAAATGTCTGTCTCTAAATTAATTTGGTTGGTTATGACAAGACATACCATCAATAATACATATTAATAGTTGGCAGGAAGTGGCTTTGATTAATTGATCTTTGTCTCTCTCTAACCTATTTTTCTTTAAAATATCCGACTTTGAATTAAAGTTGGAAAACTTAAGACTTGTATTTGACTTGTCCAATGCGAAAGAAAGAAAAAACTTGGATAGAGCCAACACGTATCTACACTTAAGAGAATCATGTTTTTTTTTTTCTCTCAAATTATTTTAATAATCTTTAAAAATGAATCAAATACTTATAAAACAAAAAAAAATACATTTATTCACATGTATGTTTTCACGATAATCAATTCAAGTGAATAAGTTTATATATAAATATTATTATAATACTTGAGAGATTCATCTTTTTTTCTTTTGTTTCGTGGATTTTACTAGAAAAATCTCCTTAGATTCACAGTAAACATAAAATATATGAAATGACCGTAGTAGTCTTAGGGGCCCATTTTTATTCATTTTTGGGTTGTTTCGCTCACCGCCACTTACCTGCATGAGAAAAGATATATTCTTTTGTTTTTTCTTCTTTTTCTTAGTTTAGCGACGATATCGCTGTTCAAATCAGATTAAAAAAAACTCTCAAGTAATATCCCCGCTCACTCACATATACAAGCGGGGATCTCCTCGCTTGTTTATTCTTCTTCTTCCTTTTTCCTCTTCTTTCCTCCTTGCATATAAAATCGTAACACTTTTTCATCTTAGCTTGTTATGGATTTTTGGAAATTTTGTAAAAAAATACCCAAAAAAATTCTAAGCGTAAAAATCTAATTTATCTTCATTATGTGGGCCCTGATTCATGACCCAAACCATTTATTTTCTTTACATGCCTAAAGACGGCAAAGAGATAAGATATCTTATCTTAATTTACAGATTTTGAGAATTTTATGAAAACTTCTAACACTCCAATGATGGCACATGATTTAAAATCAATATACTCATTTGCAAATGAAAGTGGTAGTCTTGAAATATGATAATGTATTTTGCATGTGTAACACTTGCATATGTAATATTTGCATTGGATATGCAAATAAATAACCAATTTTCCTACTGCATGCATTTGCATACAAGGCGAGCGCTCATAAGAGAACTCTTTTTCTCATGTTCATTCACCCCTACATGCTCATGCTATATATCCAAATATATATCCCATTTTAAAATGTCAGTTGATATTTATGATACAGCAGTGGCATGCCGTGTGCCTATGACATTCTAAGGGCCATTTTGACTGGGCTGGGTGGGTGGGTGGGCTGTCCACGAGAAGCAGAAAAGGTTGTTCGCATAATCTGTTTTTCTTTGCACAAAAAGGCCTAATACAAGTAGTTCTCAGAAAAACTTTAAAATCTCTGGGCTCGTAACTTCTAAGAGGACTTGTTTCTAAGTGAGTTGTGTCATGAGTCTCACGGTCCCAGTCCCTTTGCTGGATTACCAAAAAAGAAAACAAAAAACAAAAGGAGGACCTGTTAGTGATAAATTACTCATTGACAATTAATCGATATGACGATTTATAATATACAATAATACGATTATGTAGGCCCATCTCCAATGGCATAAGATTAATCTGAATCCGATTAGGGTTCGGGTCCACTATGTACCCGACCCATTTCCAACCCTAGACAGACACTCATCTAGGTGGTCCACACACACTCCACATGATGAATATGTAGAGCCCAACCACCACTGGTCAAGGGATACGTAGACATCTCATGGTCGGTGGCCTAGAGAACAGTTAATTTTTTGGGGTCCGTCTGCAAGGGTCTTAATTAAGTCAAGGACTTGGGTCAATCTCATTAGAGATTCTTTGTTGCCCAGACACTCCTTTCAATTGAGTGGTCTTGCTTCATCAGACCGGACACATGACAGCCACAACAAAGCCTCCAATGGTACAAATTCAATTCAATTCCTCTCCATGCCGTGAGCTCGAGTGAAGTGTCACATTTCCATCCATAAAATGCCCCATGTCCTGTATAAATCATACAGCAAAGTTTCTTCTGATGCTTATCTGGCCTGACCAGGACCATTCACTGCTATTTATAGAGCCCTTAAACTTGGGCTTTTCTTTTTCTTCATGATATGGGGCATGCATACGCTACCTTTACACTATATATCTAAATATCATAAAGTGAAATATCGCATGTTGCGTACTTTGGAATACGTAGACTATTACATCTGAGAGGTTGTATGCATAACTGACTTTCGAGTATCAGCTCTAGGATAAGAGTATCAGTTTATATGTAGCAACCAATGCTGGGAGAGGTTCTTTCATCCACACAAATCCACATAGTGAAAGATACTCATGTTGTTGTCCATGACCATGGGCCACAGCTACCTTAGAAATCTCTGCTCAGTGGAACCCACTAGCCCTAACCATATATAATAGCTTCTGGGATTAGTCATCTATAGAAAATCATGTAGAGTTGATGGTTTCAAATCTCTTATTAAGGTCATTAAATGGATGAATGATGGAGCTTATATTTTGACCATTCATTTAGCCCATAACCATATCTAATGGAACTGGTTTTTCTTGGATGATTAATCTACAAAACTCGCTTAGATTTGGCAGGGCCAATAAGACTGACTAACACTGCCACATTTCATATTTTAGAAGGAAAAATAGTGGGGATCTTTGTACCATGAAAGCGGTAGAGGAGTTGGAATCTATAAAGTAATGCTCACCAATAGCTTATAATTGAGTTAAATAGCAAGTAACACAGTAATGATTGATGATGATCGTGGTGTTGCTGATGGCAATCATCATACCCAGTAGATTTTTGGGGCGTGGAAGGTTTAAGGTCCTTTAGATAAACAACAGCTCAAGCCCTACTTGCCTACTTTTAATGTTAGCATTTGATAATGTCAAAAGCTCCCCTAATTGATTGCCTTTTACACATACGATAGGAAAAAGAGATTTACATATGTGAATGCTATATTTGTAATGCATATGCAAATGTTACACATTTGAAATTACATATTACCATATTTAACAAAATCACCATTTTTACATGAGTAGATGAGAATATTCAATGATTTTAGATGTATTTAGATTTATTTGAATTTTCTTATAAATCTCTCAGAATCCATGAAGATCAATTAAGGTACGAAATGATATTTGCCATTCAAATAAGAATATTAAAAAAAAAACCCAGATAATGAATTCAGGGCCCATCAAAGTACAAAACATTAGATATATTGGTTGGTAATTTTCCTCAACAAAATCTATGAAGATTTTAAGATTAGTTGTTTTCATATTTTAAATTTTATCAATTCAATAAATAAAGAAAACGATTTGGATTGAAAATATGGGACCAATAGGACTGAGAAATAAAAAAGGTGGTTGCTGGGCCCAACAAGAATGCCATCAGCATTAATGTAGAAGTGTACTGGCGCTGTATTTTGCAAGAGGGGTGTGAGTCACTCTCTCACCTGTTAGGTTATTTAAACACCAAAATCTATGTATCACATGTTTAAATGAGCATGAATAAATATGATGATGCATAATCCTGATTCAGGCACATCATTTATATGTAAATGACTGCAAATATATGAATCTTTTCGTTTTCTCTTTCTTTTTTTTTTTTTTTTCTCCCTTTGAATCACCTCTCTCATCATCACAGGCATTAGCGCTCAATCGCATGTGATGTTCCACTACAAACACAAATTACTTGATGATCAATTTGCATTTTGGATCAATGCAAATACTAACGTTGGGTGTCAGAGATATCTAGTTAAGATCAAATTCCCTCGTTTCTATTTTTCTCTCTTTTTCCTCTCTTTTCTAAAGAGGTTTCTTATGGAGTCGGTCGAGTGCCAAAATGGTGTGTGTTTGCTTCCAGCCACTATTAGAATTCGAAACATGCCCCAAACATGCCCGGTGTGTTTGTGTGGGTTAAGCCGGCGCTAGTCCTATTGGATTAAAGACCTAGATACCCACATCATAAAAATTGAAAAAAAAAAAAAAAAAAAAATGTTTCTTATAGAGCGAGTGCCTACGCACCCTTCTTAATTATATTTTTAAAGACATTTATTCCCATATTGGAAAAAGGACATTGAATTAGGGAGTGTAACCAAGGCCTTTTATTCTAGAGGATCGTGGAATCTACTACAAGTGGGGGATTGAGAAATAATGAAGTGTGGGATATCTCATTGGTGGGCTAGGCCTACTTTCTAACTTCGCGTATAAGACCCACTAAGGTCTCAATACACATCATTTTCCTTCCACCCATATGCACTCTTCAATCAAGTTCCTGGTAGATGAGTTGATCTCTGCCGTCTGGATTGGTCAATATACACCACACGTTTATCCAACTTGGTCCGTACACTTTAAAGAAAGAAAAGTACTATGGTCGATCTCATTGTGTTTCTTGCCATAAAAGGAAAGGAAGAGACAAGCCCACTCCTTCATTGCTCATATAACTGACAGGGAAGGCAACATCTATCCTGAACCTTCAGGTATTGCATCAGTGTTTGTTACCCATTTACCAAGTATCCTTGGTCCACAGGTTGAGGTGCATGGTCCCCAGGTTGAGGTGTTGCAATCCCTCGTGGATATGTCTCTGATGATATTGCTTTTGATCTCACCAAGTCATTGACAATTTCAGAAATTGAGGAAGTAATAAAAACTGCTAATCCGAACAAGGCCCCAAGGCCTGATGGATTCAGTGCCAATTTTTTCAAGGTTTTCGGGCCTATCATTGGTAATGATGTTTGTGCTGGTATTATTGATTTTTTCAAGCATGGAAATATGTTAAATCAGTTGAAAGCCACTTTTACAGTGGGGGTTCCTCAACAAATAGGCCGACAAATGCAGCCACTCCAGATAAATTCCGACCTATTTCCTTAACAAATGAGCTTTACAAGATTATTAGTCGTATTTTGATGAATAGGCTGAAGCCAATTCTTGCAAACCTTGTTGGGCCTATGCAATCAGCGTTTGTTCCTGGGAGAAGTATTGTAGACAATATTCTTATAGCCCAAGATCCGTTTCATAAATTTCATCTGAGAAGAGGACTTCCCCGTATATGATTAAAGATTGATCTAGCTAAAGCTTATGACAGTGTCAGATGAGATCTTCTTGAGGCAACTCTTAAGTGCATGAAATTTCCAAACCACTTCATTAAACTCATCATGGCATGTGTTTCCGATGCTCACTACTCAGTTTTGGTGAATGGTAGCTATGAAGGCTATTTCAAAGACATGAGAGGTTTACGGCAAAGCCGCCCTTTATCTCCCTTCCTTTTTGCCATAGTTATGGCAAGATATGCTTCTTCACAGTTGATTCCAATGCCCTTTCATAAATATCAAGTGGCTATCTCTCATCTTATGTTTGCTGATGATTTATTTGTATTTTGTAAAGCTACAGATGTTGCTGCTGTGAATCTGAAGCACTTTCTTAATAATTTCAAGATTTTCTTGGGTCTTGGAGTAAATTGGGGAAAAAGTGCAGTTTTTTTTTCTCTAATTGTGCAAATCTTGATCAAGTGGTTATCTTAGATATTCTAAATGTTCAAAAAGGGAGTTTTCCAATGAAATATCTTGGCATCCCTCTATCACCTATGAAGTTGAACTTCAGTGATTGTCAGCCTCGCCTTGTGAAAATTCAGCAGCGCCTAGATGGGTGGAAATCCAAGGCTTTATCTTATGTAGGAAGGGTGGAGCTCATCAGATCCACCTTATCTACCATTTATCTTTATTGGGCAGCAGTCTTTCTACTCCCTACAGCTACTCTTAATGCTTTGGATAGACATGTACGAGATTTTTTCTGAAATAAAAAACGATGAAATGAGATTGATCTCTGTATCCAACCATGATAAAAATGGTTATGAAAAACGAGGTAAGTATTGTAAATTGTATGATTTTAGCATTTTTACTTATGATTATGCTATTTTCATTAAAGACTAAATTAAATAGTTATATAGATCATAATATGGGGTTGACGTTTATAAAAAATAAATGATTTTTGTCCCATTGCTAGAGCTCAAATCATTTCTAAAACTTTAATAAAACCTTTAACCATGATGAAACCTTTGACATGTAATTAGTATAATTTTTTCTGTAAGCACCTCTATTTATCGCAATCCGAAATTTCTTACTTAGGCAGATTCTGAAGTAAAACTGTTAAAAACATAAATTTTGATAATAAATTAAATGAGTGATGATTATGAATTTTAATCTTTAACAAGATTAAGATTCTAAGCTCAATAATGGACAAGAAAAGAAAGAATAAACGAAGAAAACTCACCGCATATTGCATACCTTATTGGTGATTTGATGAGTCGAAAAAGATTGTTAAGGGACATGCATGAGAAAAAAGGAGGAGCAAAAGAATATGATCAATATATATATATATATATATAATTCTCCTCATTTAAGTGGATGGAACAAACTCTAAGGGGTAGCTCAGTTGGCCTAGAACTACGGTTTGCAACCGGAGGTTGTAGGTTCAAAAATGCACTACCACACTAGCGCTACAGGGGAGTTTACCCGGCTCCCCTCTAGGCCTGGAAGGATTAGTCCAGCCCAAAGGGTTAGAAACCCTCCCATATAAAAAAAAAAAAAGAAAAAAAAAGAAGAGGAATTTACGGGACAAATCCCTGTAGGATCCCATATGTCCTACCAAGACTCCATATCACATTGGACACAGAAGGGGTCCTCATATGACATTTTTCTTCTTTTTTTTGTCGCTTTGCAATTTTTTGTCATTTTGCAATATGGTCGATATCGACCATCCCTGATAGTCGATATCAACCATTATGCCAGTCATATATTTTTTTTAATATGTACCTGTCTTATTTGCTAAACACAGCAGAATGGTTGATATCGACCATATCGCGAAATAACATGAAAAAAGACGAATATGGGTTTTCTCCCTTAGAGGAGAAGGAGGGAGGATCACCTCAACATGCCCATCTTCTTCTCTCTCCCCACTCAAGACCTCATCCCAACACAAAACAAGCACAATCTCTCTCTCAAACTGTTCAATGAAGGAAAAATCTCTCTCAGGCATTTCATCAAACACCTTTATTACGCACCCCAGTCCTTCGCAAAGTCCCAGTACAATTGGTACACGGTTGCAGTGCAAAACAATAACAAGAGAGAGCCATCCTGCACTCTTTTCCTTCTCATATGCTCTACTTTGGCACTGGCGGCTAACGTGGTAGAGACATACTTCCCTACGTTAACAAGGTGGCTTGTCTGTCCTTCATAAAACCACCTCCTCGCACACTACACACCACAAAAAGGGAAGCTTGAGGACATTTTATTATTGGAATGGGGCTAGCTTGCACTACCCTATTATTCTATTGGAATTTAAAAAGGAACAAAAAGAAACAAAAGATCATCTCTTTCAACAGGAACATTTTCCTACCATAATTTCAAACCAAAAATGTTTTACATTTGTAGTCAATTCTTGAATGAAAGAAAATGAAACAGTAAAAATCCTGGCGTTAATGCAATAGGGAATTTTAGTAGGTTAAGAACTTATGGTAGAGCTATCTGAAAGATATGTTGTGTGGATATTCTTTTGTAATTTATAAACAATAGCTGTCATCTAAAACAAGAACGGTTTGAGAGAGATATTGTGCCTGTTTTGTGTGTGGGATGAGGTCTTGAATGGGAAGAGAGAAGAAGATCGATGGGTATGTTGAGGCGATCCTCCCGCCTCCTCTAAGGGAGAATACGCATATTCGTCTTTTTTTCTTGTTATTTCGCGATATGGTCAATATCGGCCATTCTGCTATGTTTAGCAAATAAAACAATTACATGTTCAGAAAAATATGACTGATATAATGATCGATGTCGACCATATCGGAAAACGAAAAAAAGAAGAAGAAAAATGCCACATGACGACCCCTCCCGTGTCCAATGTGATGCAGGGTCTTGGTAGGACATATGGGGTTCTACGGGGATTTGTCCCGTAAATTCCTCAAAAAAGAAAGTGAAAGGAAATATTCAGCTAGTCATGGAGGTACGTACGTACAAACTCTGCAATGTAATTCCCTCTCAGGTCTCAATATCCATTTGAATAGTTTGCACTCAGCATTGCACTGCATGGAATGTTAATTTTTGAATTCAATTAGTTCGTTCTTGTGCCTCATTCTGTGGTATACAACACACACCCTTTTGGGCCCACTGCACATGGACCATCTCTCGAGCCTGATCAACAATATTGGGTCGCAATCATGATTAACTCGATCTTGGGCCACAGCAGCTGCAACGGCTGTCACAACTTTAATTGCTCTCAAAATTTTCTGTCATGGGCTCCACTCTCTGCATTAAGTCATCAGTTTCACATTTCTTCAAAGCATTCTTTTACTTCTGAAAAATGAAAATAATTTCTTGTGGGGAGGAAAATGATTTTTCTTTCGTCTGTGTATAAACGTTTTTGTGGGTTTCATCTCGAGAGGTAGAAAACAATATTTTTAGGGTGTGTTTGTGCAATCCTTGACGTATGTTTCCATGCATTCCTCAATGATTTTTATTCCGTTTTCCTCTCTAGCAAGGCAAGGAAAGAGGAGTCTTACATGGTTTTTATTCTGTCGCAAAGGAGTCTAACCGCCCCTTTTCAATTGGATTTTGGCGGGTGTTACACAAATGTGCCTTTAATCGAATGGAAGTGGTAGACGTATGTTTTCTTGTGAAATATCATACACTAGAAATGTGACAATAGAAGATGAAATCTTTGTATAGATAAAAAAAATTAAATAAATAAAGGAAAGAAAGAAGGAAAAAAAAAAAAAAAAAACGAATTCTTCAAATAATGGTTGAGATTTGTGACCCTACCTTTACATCTTACAACATGACGCACAGGACACTGTAATCGCCTGGAGGAGAGACATAACTGAACAGCAACACCTGAGCTACCACACTGAAAGCCCTGAACCCAGGCCATAATCCCTATCGGAAGTACATATAGATCTTGTCGGCTAAGGTCCATGGTAGCAGCGATACTTGCCATTTAAGGAAAGAAAGTAGTGATACCCCAGCATGCAAATGTCTTGTCCAGGCCACTGATATTTACTATTACTTTATTTTACTTTAACTAATATTACATTGACCCTGTTGATATGCTAATCCATATAAGCACTGGATTTAGGGTGAATTACTTATCTAGATTTCGTATGTTAAATTTGACAGCCATTTTGATTTTATCTAAAGGCTAGAATCTAATCAATTTTGAAAACAAGAAAATAAACTATCATTTTGAAACCCGACGTAACCTATAACTGTCACAGAATGGGTTTTGTATCATAGGCCGACCTAATAAGGCTACCAATCCGGCATTTTGACAAGAGGGCCCGGCCTACAAAAGCCAACAAAAGTGAGGGCCTTTCTTCTTGTCTTAAAGCTTTGGGGAAGGGTAGAGCCCGATTCTAAAATGCCAACATCCTTGAGGGCCGAGCTAGGACTTGACATAGGCCCATTGTCTATTAGTATATAATATATATATATATATATATATATGAAGCCAGCTCTCCTAAGATACAACTTTGCTTATCCTAAGCTGAAACAGGGCTGGTCCCACAAAATCAAAGTCGATTATGTCGTTTTTTAGACGATGATCGTCTCCAAAATCAAGATAAATCCAATCAGAACTGGATTTTTCAGTTCCATTATGCAAAAAAAGGATATAATCAAGTTTGATTTGTGGGACTAGTACTGTTCCAGTTTAGGATAAGCTAAATTGCAGTTTAAGAGAGCCCGACTATATATATATATATATATATTTATTTATTTATTTATATAGTAGAATTGACATCATGATCTTACAAGTGTAATTGTGTCCCCCTGATGATCATGTGAGTATGATTGGCAGCATGATCTTACAAGTTACAATGCTTGTTGAACTTTCTTTTGGATGTGGGCCTGCTATTTATTAGTGATATACAATAACCTTTTTTCTCGTGTGGGTGTCTTTAATTTATTGTCGAGGAGATTGTTTAACTGGAGTCAGTCAAAGATGATATTGAAGTTACGTTGGTTGCATAAGGTTAAGGGCATTATATATAGTATTTGTGTATACATGTTTATATATAGTATTTGTGCATGGATACATGTTCTGCATTTGAATTATAATTAGTGAAGAGAAGTGAAGCTAATTAGAAACTGTTGTGTATGAGCACTGAAACTGTGTCTTGCTGTTTATAATCCAACCATAATATTTCCAAATTGGGCAAGATCTGAGACAAACATCTCAGGAGTCTTGGCAGGAAAGGACCCAATTTTTATTTTCTGTGCTCTTTTCAAGCATAAAAAAATTACTCTTGCTTGGCAAAAAGAAAAAAAAAATTCTTTTTCTTTCAGCCATAGCCCTTCATTGTAGGGTAACGGCCTAGAAATTGTAGGCCCAGCCATCAAGGACTTTTGCTCTACCTCGACTTGGCCCACATATGTGAGGGTAGGGGTAAGAGCTTACTCAGGCCCAGCCCTTTGACAGCCCTACCTAAACCTATTATAGGCCCAGTTGGATATGAGACAGTTCATATGTCTGATGGGCAGCCAAAGATAGGTCTAAATCCATTTATAACATTAGCAAGAGCACCATGACAAATATCTAGAATAATTTGGAAATATTATTTACTTATAACAATAATTTTGCTGATAATAAATGTTTATTTTCCGAATACCATCAAAATTGAAAATATCGTAAGAAAATCCGTATAGCTGGGAAAACCAATAAAAATTATTTACTGCAGTATTTTATATTATTTATTTATTATTCTCAATTAGTTAAAATTCAATATATTCCTCCAAAAAGAATTTTAATAGCATCCCAAAGACCCCCAAAACCTGAAAATAAACACTATTTTCCCAAAAACTTTCCTAATTCCTACGCTGCACAAGGAAAGATGTTGTGAATTTCACTGCTATATGTATTACATACAAGTAGGGGTGTATCTAAGTGTTACAATGCGGGTGCAACCGCATCCATCCGAGAGATTTGAGAAACTCCATAAATAATATCTTTAAAAAAATTATTTTATTATTTGACTTATTAACTTAACCATTGCCAACACCGCTCAAATGAAAACTCTGGATCCGCCATTGCATATAAGGAATGGGGAGAGCAACAAAAACTCAAGCACTGTATACGACCAGCTGGTGCGAGTCCAAAACCCTATACCAGCTCCGAACTTGGAAAAACCACTATCAAACCCACCCCTAATAGGAGCTGTGGAGCCTTTGGGACAGGCAGGCCACCCGTTTAACCCGAACCAATGCCGTCCCTATGTTAAACTATCACTTCAAACATTCAGGCCTGGTTCCATCCAACGGAAATGGAAGTCAGTCATGGGCCAAGCCCATTTGCAAAATTATATGTACATCTTTGGCCTTATGGTGTCGGGGGAGGCTGGCCTTTAAGCACTCACAGGCCCCGGCCAACCCTATTTAATTGGTTTAGAAAATTATATCCGGATCCAACAATGTGCTAAGACTTAGGCCCGATTCGACATGGGCCAGGCATTGGTCAGGCCTAGACTAGCCTGTCCATGAGAACTCCTGTGTGTAGAATCATTTAAGTTTTGATTACAAGCATGCTTTTCTGGGTATATTTTGGGTTGTTAAGATTGAGTCTTGGTTAACTAGTGCTCCGAATCAGCGAAATCTTTGTGTTCAGGCCAATAAACCCATTAGTGGGGCCACTTATGAAACTCAAACCAGTCAAAATAAATGCTCCGAATTCAGTTCAACCTGACCAATGCTCACAGTCAATCCAATATGACAAGAGTACATGTTTAAGATAGCTTGAATGGAAAAACAAAATTCATGTAGCTAATCCTAATATTTTTTTTCGCAAAGCTTTAATGATGATGGTGGTGGTATGTGATTATGAAATTTATTCGCACAAATGCACCCTAAAATTGCAGAAAGAAGTGACGACACCAGTAAAAGAAAAGAAAAGAAAAAATATCTAGGGCCATTGTGTTTACACATGGGCACAAGGGTGTCTATGGTTCACAATGTCCATGTTTTACATGTGGTATGAATCTAACAACTTAGCCATTCTAATAAAGGATCTGGAGTCGTTAAAGAGGGTGAATTACAACCATATGTTGATTGAAAAATGAAGACTCCTAACCCCATTGGTACTATAATAATTAAATAGCCAGAGAAGAAATGGGCCCGCACCATATTTAGGCCCAAATCCAGATTGCTTTCAGTCACATGTACCTGACCCTGGACCCAAGTCCTGGACCTAATTTGATCCAGGTTACAGGATTGTCCAATGGGCCCAAACTAAGACCTGGACCCCCCTAAATGGCATCTGATTTTTCGAGTTTTCATCAATTCAAATGGACTAGACGGTTGGATGGAGGGTCGAATAGGATTGACCCCAAACTTGATAAAGGCGTTAAACTTGTGGGCTATGAATGAAGGGGGTTTGAGGCATGGGATTGACCTCAAACTTGATACCTGGGCTCATCGAAGCTGGCTCTTTCCATCCCACGATCTTGTGATCAACGAGGCCCCAAGTGGACCCCATCAAGCTACCTCTCACCATAATACAGTGAAATGTGTATGCATAAGAACATTAACCATTAACTACATGGGCCTAGCACAAACTTGTATTAAAATAATTTTAAAAAATTGGACCCTAATTCAATTTTTTAAATTTATGAATCTTTTTGGTTAGCGGGCACCTGAAACCGAACCTTAAAGTATTTCGGTTTCAATTTCGAATTTAGGTCCAGGTTGAAATTTCCAACCCGATTAACAATCAGGTTGGATTAGGTTGATGTTGATGATTGCTAGTTTCCATGCAACCTGACTAGGGTTGTAAACGGGTTGGTTTAGGTCCGGGTCTATGGTGGACCCGAAATCGGAACCGTTAAGGAGAAAGTGGAACCAGATCCAGACCCAGAACCGTTTCGGAACCTGTTTCTTGGCTCCGAAACCGGAATGAGAACTATATATGAGACAGGTCCATCTGGGTCTGGGTCTAGGTGGAGAATCATATTAAAAGAACATAGTTTTTTGGGATAGATTTTCAAAATTTGAGGTAACTTATCAGGTCTCGCATGTACGGGTCCAAACCAAGGTGGCACTGGACATGTACTCATTTTCTTATCGGGGTTTAAATAAGGACCCAAACCCGGTTTTTAACAGGTCGGAACCTCAAGATAATTTGAGAATCGGTTACCCATTTACATCCCTAAACCTAACCTTACTTATTGCACTCACACCCACCCACAAACCAATCTGGTCATCAATTGTTCGGGTCGAGTCTTATCAGTTTTTGGGAGGGGTGTTGGTTAACAGTTTTGGCTCAAGCTAGGTTTATATTTCCTTACCCTAACTGGTCAACCAGACCGGAACGCAACAAGACTCTACCAGCCGCCCTGGTCGAGTCTTGTTGGGTTCCCTAAAGTAGGTCAAAAGCAAGGCCACTTAAAGGCCCACACTTCCATTCTTTAGGTGAAATGGGGCCCACCAGCCGCCCTGGTCTAGGAAATTCTACACCTTTCGGTGCTCTGACCCGAAAGACTTATAGACTTTAGGGATATTTAGGAAGGTACTCCTCCACCGTCCACAATCATTAATCTTTCAGGTCAATGGTCTTCTGGGCTCAAAGGAGGAGGATTGAGGTTTGGGTTATAGACCTGATCCATTTATTGATCTGGTACACAATGTCAACCCGAACCCCAAATTTTCAACCTGGGACGAGCTTTGATTTGAGGGTTAAAGTACATAAGGTTGGCTCAGGTTTAATTGGGATTGGACTGGTGGGTCGAATAGTATGCACGGACTGATCGATCCAAACCTGACCCATTCATTAAATGAGAAATGTGAACCAAACCCAAATTGCATTTGGGTCAGGTTATCAATTCGGGTCAGAAATTGCCACCTGAACTGTTAACTATTTTATATACCTATTATGCTATTGGTAATAAAAAATGAAATATTTTATAATAATAATAATTGTATATGTTCCAATTAATAGATAATTTCAGTCCAGGTCGACCATGGACGGGACCAGGCCCATACCATTTGCTCCCT